>BSBM01000560.1:1600000-2800000 GCA_027924585.1 Larix kaempferi | reverse complement strand
ATAACTAAAAGAGAATCCCTAAAAACCTCCCATATTCGAGTCATCTTTGTATCCAAAGCCATTTTTAGCACATAAAAGAGAGCTTTGAATTCACCCAAGTTACTAGTGTCGTTTCCCAGGCCTACTTTAAAATATATATAATGAGACTCAAAAAATAGAGGACAAAGCCAATACAACAGGTCACATTAAACCCCTAACAAACTTCGTCGAAATAACACCATGTTTCTCTCTATCAATAGACAAAGAAAAGATTGTGCACTCAACCCAAGGATTGGGAAATTAATCTTATATACCTATAAAGTCACCATTACATGTGATGCAACTTGGAATTGTGGAAATTATCTTTCTACAAAAAGTGAAGAATTATGTGCCACCAAGATACTCTAGGTTACAATCAGTTGAATTGATCTTAAACTCTTCAACTCTATGGATGCAAACCAATCCTAAAAGTAATTCATTATTGATTCTTTCCTCCACGGATTGTTTTTTCCAACCAAACTTGTCTCAAGAAATCATAACAGAGGAAAATTTGGGATGTGTTCTCATCATTTCTTCTGCACAATGAGCATATTACAGTGCAACAAGTGTTTTTTTTATGCATAGCTTCCCACGTTAAGACCTTATCATTTAGAACCAACCACGTCAACAATGTGCTCTTTGGAAACGCCCTGATATGCCACAAATTCTTCCACCACTACTCGGAAACCATATTTTCATCATCACAAATGGAACAATATCCTAGCTTAACATAATAAGAGCCCCAACTTTGTTATAGGACCATACCAATTCGTTGGGATTTGAATGAATCTGCATATGTGCCTTGGATAATTTAACAAAAAAGGCCTCCCAAACATGCTCTTGATCTGCACAAGCCTAAGATCATGGGCCTTCATCCATCCCTATCACCACATAGTTTTGGTCTTATGGTCTTCTGTCGGGTTCAAAGTGAAACAACCCAAGAATTGTAGACGTTGGATATAGTCATGGGGAAAGAAAATGTCCCCACCACATCCCATATGTGCATCGTCACCAACACGGACCTAAGAACCATTCCTAATTCTCCATGTTGAGAACTGGTCCAATATTGGGAATGCTAAAGTCAAATATTTCCATTGTTTGGAGGCTTACTTAATACTCTTATGTTTCGTTCTTATGCAGTCTAACACTAATTTAAGAAGAAGCAATGTATTTATCCTTGATTATTCTACTCCATAGTCTTTCTTTAGAGATGACATTCCACAACAACTTTGCAGTTAGATCCTTCCCAAAAGAATGAATTTATTTTAATCCCCATCCTCCCATCAACTTAGGAATTGCTAGCTTCATCCACTTTGCTAAATGCAACCCTTTGTGATCACTATCATCATTCCATATGAAATTGAAACATAATTTATGCATCTTCTCTAAAATACCTTTTGGAATGTGCACCAGAGTCTGGAAAAACATCAAGATGGCCTCAAGAAAATTGGACTAGCCTCCACCATAGGAAATCCATATGTTACACCAGAAACTTATCCTCTGATTGATCCTACCAACCAACCAAATCCAATTTTATTTACCATAGTTATTAGGATTAGAAATGAATCCCATATATGTCACTCCCATGGCCATATCTTGAAGCTAAAATGGGAATTTTTTAAGAAGAAGGCTAACCATTGGTTCCTGCAAACCATTGAGGGTTATGGTCAATTTGTTCATTTATGACCATGCCCAAATCTTGGTTGTATAAGAGAAGAATATCCTTTATCCACTAACACTCAAAAAGTGTACTAAGGATAAAGAGAAGAACATAGTCAATGAATAGCAAGTGAGACAAATTTGAATTCAACCAACCTTGATACCCTGAATTTCATGACTCCTTTGGTTTCCATTAATGCATGACTTATCCCCTCAACCACAAGAAGGAATAAATATGCAGAGACTGGAAAAACCTATCACAAGCCCTTGGATGCCTTAAAATAAGATAAAGTTGAGCCATCAATCAAAAGGTAAAAAGAAGTGGATGAAACTGCATGCCACGTAACCCACGTAGCCACAAGATATGAGAAAACAATATGAATAAGCAGTAAGTGAAAATACAACAATGACACCCTATCATAAGCTTTCGATAGATCAAACTTAAGCACCACATCCATTTTTTTGTCGATTTGATGGGATGCATACTTTCCTAAGCAGATCCAATTGCCTCATGAATGAGACGACCTTCTAAAAACCATATTGCTCGAAGGATATACATTGATATAAAATGGGATTCAACCTGGAAACAATAATCTTCAAAATAATTTTACAAATGCAATTACATAAAGAAATAGGTCAAAACCCATCAAAAGACTCTGGACAGTCATATTTCAGGATCAAGGCAATAAAGGTAGAGTTTATATTACTGAGAACCTTCCTCGAGGGCCTGATTTCTTCCACTACAAATAGTAATTCATCACTCTTGAGATCAAAAAATGCAATGGAGAACTCAATTATCCAACAATTTGGACCAAGACTCCATTCCTTCTTAAAAGTGTACATTACCGACAAGAGCTCTTCCTTGGATATTGGTCGAAAAAAATCTTCATTTTTATTCCTCCTCAATCAAGCTAAAAAAAAATTAGACAAATTTGATAATCTCATTGAGGTTAACTCAATCTCGTTCTTAAAAAATGTTACCAAAAATTCAAACCCCCAACTCTACCAAATCAGTAAATTTACTCACCGTCTGCCCCTCTTTGTCCTTCAATTCCTAAATATTGTTCTTGTTCCTGCAGTGACTAGAAAATTTATGAAAATATTTCGTGTACAAGTCTCTTGCCTCCACCCAAGTACCTATGCTTTTCATATGCAAATCCCTCTCTTCATCCAACAAAATTTTGGTCTTCCGAGCTTCCATCAACCTGGTATTTCTAAATCAATAGAGCTCATCAAGAAATCCTTTTACCTTTCCAACAAACAGACCAAGTTCCTTTCAATCTCTGTTAGAGAAACCACTCATTGTTTATAACATTCCCCTTCCCAAGACACTATCTTTTCCTTAATAACATGTAACAATTGAACAAATTGTGAGGAATTCAACTCCACAAGAGATGGATTAAAAGATATCCATTCATCTTTTAACGTTGAATAGAAATCATCATCCAAAACCCACGTTGGGCTAAGCTTAAAAGGATCACTCGAATTCAAGTCTGCATTATGAAGTTCAACAAAGATAGGAAAATGGTTAAAGCACCTGGTAGTACCAACCCATGATCTGTACATGTCTACCAAATGAATAATTTCATTGTGCACTAGAAAGTAATCCAACCATTTTGAGACATGTTCATCCCCTGGATGATTGTTACTCTAGGTAGGTTTTAACTCGATCAACTCCATATCAACCATGCCTTTGTATTCAAAATATGAAAGGAAAAAAATAGAACATCCAACGAGAACTTTCTCCCCAATATTTCCCTACATCTTGCAATGAAATTCAAATCCCCTCCTAAAATTACATTTGGGGACATGAAAAAATTGGAGGAAAATTTGTTTCCCCATAGATTGACTTTCCCTTCATAATCCTATAGACATTAAATACAATCAAATATTTATCCAGAGATTTACAATAGAATTCTAAACATAAACCAAACACTAGACCATAGGAGTTGTTTAACACAATTGATTCACTCCACCTCATTAAAACCCTCCTAACATACCATCCAAGTCGAGAGCCATAAAATCCCACCCCGACATCATATTGAGAGCAGGGACGGGCACATAGCCCTTCCCCATACCTTTGATATTGAGCCTACTCTAAGGACCCCTAAGATAATGTTTTGCTTGCCTTGATTAAATGCTTTGGCAGCTTTCACCTAGGATAATTTAATAGTTAATGGTTGTCCCATGTGCAATAAAGAAGTAACCTTTGGATCATCAACACCTAACCCCACAACATAGAATAAGAAAAACAAAAAACCATTTCTTTATCGAAGGTCATAATGCCCTTACCCCATCCTTGAACTTGGCAAAGGAACTTCCACCATAGTGGATGCGAGCAAAATCATCACTCCAAGAGTTTGACAAACAACTAGCTGGAAACCTAATTCAAATTACTTCTCGGAAGTATTTTTGACATTAGAATAAGGAATCCACCCATTAATCGACCTACCCTTGCGAGTGTTAGATTTAATGGAAAAAAATTTCCCCCCAACTCCTAAAGATGAGCTATCCATTTCAACATGCACATTCTCAGTCAAATGAGACTTACACAAAACATTTTGATGCAAGGAACATGAACCATCTAAGCAAGCAACCACACTAGGACTTTCCATATTAACTTTGTTTTGAAGTATGATATCACACAATCTATTCCCCAAAGTCTATCAAGTTTCAACAATCAAGGGTATCGACATATCGCCTATAAATAAGTTGTTAACCTTCTGAAAACCAGATAATGCACTTTTTTTAGTGACTATGAGTGTCCAAATGACTTCTAAGATCTGTCTACATCGTCTAGATGCTTCTCTAATTCCAAAGGAGATATCTTCTTGAAGAAAACCCCTTTTGAGCCCTCGCTTCTCTGCCAAATCTTCTTAAGAAAAGTATTTTCACAATCTTTTTGGATTGTCCCAAAAGATAGCATCTTGACCATTTAAAGGGTATGTTTAAATAGTCCATAGGTCGTATATAATTTCTACCACCATTCACTAGTTTAATGGATTTGAATAGACCTCTTATCATATCCACTTCGACCAAGAGTTGAGCCACAAATCGAGAGGAACATCACTCAAAAGAGTCATCTACCAGAAGGGTTTGTCCATTACTGTCTCCAATAGCCTTTAACCCTTGGGTCGACCATGACTCCATTGGAAATCCTGGGAGTTTCACCCACACTGGATTATTTTCCAAGACTTCAATCTTGGAATCAAACAAAGGATGCATGGCTTTAAGGATAGATAGGATTTTTCTAAAAACCACACTTCCTTCAATATTTATACGGGTTCCCCTTCAAATCAAAACTAAAAACCGATCCACCATCATGATAATAAATGAAAAGTCGAGCGATATCCAAGAATAAGATCCCAAGATAAGAATACCCAAGCTTGGAGAGTCTCCACCAAAAACTTTCAGCCCATAAAATTACGAATGAGGGTTCAACCCTTGAGATCCAATATCTCCCCAGCCACAATATATTTACCGACAACCAAGGATAACCCGACACATTTACTCCTAACCACCCTTCTCCACTTCTTTTGACCTGGATCTAATGTCTTCAGGGGAACAACACACTAAAAATCAAAGAGATCAAGTCTCCCTCCAAAAAAACCTACGCCTCTCACCTCTTCACCCAGAGAATGAAACCTCTCACCTGATCAAGCCATTGAGAGAGACAGAGTAGGAACCTGCTACAATAACCCATCACCCTATACACTTTTCTTTGGGTGTTGAGCCTACTTAACTTCAATATTGGATATAGGACCAAGACCATCCTTTGAGGTGCTTGCAAAGGCAAGATATACACAATCTAAGGATAAAACATCACTCTCACTAATGTAGTTCCTAGTATGTGACTTTTTTTTAGTGATGTCAGATACCCAACTCTTGACACCTCGACTGATCTATCACCCCTATGAGATGATTCAAATAGGAAACACATATTTTTTATTCAGACAGGATATCATCTGAATAATCCACTAGTTGCACATGAGTTGCACATGAGCTATACATCATCCTCCTCAAGCCAAGAACTTGGACTCTCCATTCCACCCTGTAGAGAAACTTATAGATAGTTAATAGCAACTTCAAAAAACAAAAACAAAAATTGTATAAGAAAACTCAATGCATATTTTTATACCCATCAATATCTTAATACTTCATTGAATAATTTGGCTCTTGCATGATTATCACATCATACTCCATTAAAAATAAATTTAAATTAAAACTCAATTAGAAAGAGACATTCCTCCTATGCTTTTTCATGCATTAGAATTTATTCCTTAAAAAGTAAATTAAAAATATATATAAGACTCTTTACCCATAAATGTAATCTAGTATTCAATACAATATCAAACCAAACCAACCATGTGGTAGACATGTACTCAACTTAACATAATAACTAATACGATATCAATGTAAAAACACATTATGGTTGACATAATAATCAATATAATATCAAACCTTATGACCCAATTTATATGATCATAAATATTGTTTTAGAAGGCAAGTAGGAATGAAAACATTTTACAATTTTGAACGTTTTAACATAATAACTAATACGATATCAATGTAAAAACACATTATGTTTGATATTATACCAATTTATATGATCATAAATATTGTTTTAGAAGGCAAGTAGGAATGAAAACATTTTACAATTTTGAACGTTTTAGATTTTGTAATTGAGTTGTTAAATCTTTAGTAAAATTTTAATTTTGGATGGTTGGAGTTGTTATTTTTAATAAAAAATGGATTAAGCGCTTTTCAATAGTTTTATTACAATCTTATTTTGCAAAAGTAACCATCAATATATGCATTTCCATTGATTCCAAATGATTCTGGTTGGATTTCAAATAAAAAATGTCGTTTAGAATACTACACTCGGAATTATAAACATTATATTTATAGATGGATACGAGTGTAATTATAAACATTATATTTATAGATGGATATGTAGTGCACACGTGGTTATAAAGTAGTGCACCTTAGTTAGAAAGATTTCAAATAAACATGTGTAGACACTAAACTAGTTGAATGCCGAGCAATATAAGCTTTCCAATTAGTTATTAATATAGTTTTAAAATGCATAAATAGATTTTCACCCTTATTACATTGAGATTGTGTAGTCTTAACAATTAATAATGTAATTAACAAATATATAGAAAAAAATATGAATTGGTGGTCAAAAGTTTGTGGAGAATGTTGTTCATTGATAGATTATGGAGTACTTTTATGAAGTTGAAATATGTTAATTCTCTCTCGGTTGAACAATGGATCATAACAGAACGAAAATCATTCAAAGGGGTATCTAATATCTAGAAAGGACTGGTGTTCCAATAGTAGCTAAATGGACTGTGTGGAAAATTGGCATATGCTTGCGGTTTCGTATAGGAGAATATCCATCGGTCGGGACAGATATTTAATATCATTGGATTTATGAGACTCTTTGAATGCGTGAGGTGTGTGAACTTTCTTGCAAACATCAAAGATCAAGGTCGTGGTAATGCGGCTTCGCAATTATGGCAATTGACAGAGGAGCTTGGGTTGATTGCATCGAGAGAAGCGAGGTGCTCTACAGGACAGTATGGGGGAGAAGTGTTCCTAACGTTAT
This sequence comes from Larix kaempferi, assembly GCA_027924585.1. NCBI lineage: Eukaryota > Viridiplantae > Streptophyta > Pinopsida > Pinales > Pinaceae > Larix > Larix kaempferi. Next base: position 2,792,712 of record BSBM01000560.1, on the reverse strand, counting down.
GCATTAATAAAATATTAAATTAAAAAATAAATAAATAAATAAACCACATGATATATATATATATAATAAAATAAATAAATAAATAACCAGTATAGATCCATCCTAAACTCGAATTTGCCAAGCACCCGAGAGAGATCAAATTAATTGAGGTGTAATTATTTTTTACTGAAACTAATAAATGACATGAATTTAAATGGTAAAAATAATGATACATCAATAAATTTGATCCCTCTCGGTGCTTGGTAGATTCGAGTTTAGGATGTCTATGCTGGTAGGTAATTTAACAGAGAAATGGGAGAACTCTGTCAAACAACTAGCACATAACGTGGTGACACTGGAAGATGAAGATGATGTATTGGTATGTACATGGAATTTTATGAATGGTATTTTGACTACAAAGTTGGTGTATGAGACATTGTCTTCTGAAGGTGGTGACTCAGTAATCAAATAGTGGTGGACTTTATTCTAGAAATGGAAGGAGACATTAAAGGTTCAGTTATTTTCTTGGAAAGTTATGGCTAATCAAATTTTGATGTGGGAAAGTGGTCATAAAAGTGGTTGGAATGGCCCAAATCAGTGTAAGTCGAATGCCTAGATGGTGTATCATCTTTTTGTGATTTTCCCTTATGTGAAGCAGGTCTGGCAGTAAGTATTTTGTCTAATAAAATGTCAAGGTCTTTGGAATGTCAATACTATTGAGCAATGTACGAGTAAATGGGTATGCGGTCCATTTTAAAAGTCTTACAAGGGATTTTCGAGCTATGTGTTATCTGCAACTTTGTTGCAACGAAATTGAGAGCTTTTTTATGGACAGGGGTAGGATATCTCAATTGTTGCAATTAACACCGTGGCTTCCTTTAATGAACACAAACTAACTAACAAAACTTCCCATCCTCAAAGAGTACCAGATATTAATCAAGAGATTGCATGGGGCTATTTTGATGGAGCCTATCAGGGGGCTCATTGGAAATGTAGTATTGGATTAGTTTTATTTATTAATCTTATTCATTATTTCCTCATAAAATGGGAGCAGGGTGTGGAATGAATACAAGAGTCAAACTTATTATGTTTTTGAATTTACTCATTTTTGCCTCTAGCAAAGGTATCCGGAAGTTACAAGTTTTAGGGGATTCTTATGTTATTATTGATTGGTTCGATGGTAGCACTCACCTAAATCATCTACTTTTGCAAGATTGGTAACGTCGAATAAGGGTGATTCAGGAATCCCTTATTTATGTTGATGGTTCACATGTTTACAGTTGTTATAATCGATAAGTAGATACTTTGTCGAAAGAGGAATTGCATCTGAACAAAGGCTTTATGATCATTAAAGAGTTGAATGGGGGGGTTGGCTCTCTCGACACCTAGATCATTTTTTACTAATTAAGCGGAGGCTCGCTTTTCTCGAGTCAATACAAATGTTGGTTACAGTTGTTTTATGATATTTGGACACTTATGAGAGTTATTTTGTTGTTTGATGTATTAGAAACGATGGATTTATTTTGGATGAAAAGAACTGACATACAAATTTTCCCCTATTACAGGTTTTTTCTTTGGGACTCATGCTCGAAATGAACAAAAAATGCCTTTTATATATTTTGATTTCTTAGGGAAATAGAAAATATATGCATATTTTCCTCCGAAAATATATGTTTTTGTGTGTGTGTGTGTGTGTGTGTGTGTGTGTGTGTGTGTGTGTGTGTGTGTGTGTGTGTGTGTGTAATAACCTTGTTTTGACCACATACTGTAATTTTGTAAATATCGATGTAAAGGATAGAATCCAGAAACAAATGATCCAAGATGACCAAGCTATTGTAAATATGTACATTTTCAATATCAATATAAATCTCTGATGGCTGCAAAGGAAGAAGGATGAAGAAGAGAAGGGGCGCTATGATTCCACAATTGGGGAAGTGATAGTGAGCTAAGGGAAATGACCCTAGTGGGTTTTAGCTTATATACTTAGCCTTAGCAATTTAACCCAAAGTTCTTAAACCATGATTAAGAGTCATTCTTTAATTAAATCATTACTTAATTATATTAAGAGGGGGAAATAATCACATGTGGAGAAGCCGCATGGCAATCTAAACCATCCATATAAAAAGTGAGAGTTTAGTTGGAGAGGGGTTCATTCCTTCACTCATTGGGAATCCTTTCATTCATTCCTTCTCACTTTGTACCATCACCTAGGGAATGTATGGAGACTGATACTTGTGACAAAGGACCATAGATGCCATAAATGAATCCGAACTTTCCTGTGCCATTAACCCTGGAATCCTGGTGCGTGAGAGAAACTTGGCATGTAGCTTGTGCCCTGGAGTCCCATTCGGAGACTTCCCGTCCAACCTAAGTTGGAGTACTAGAAGGGAATTGAAGGTAGCCCGAGGGACGGTTAGCTCAAAGAAGGGGGCTTTTTCCTGGTGTTGTGCAGGTTTATGAGAAAGGAAAATTGAGTATTGGAACAATTGTGGAGGGGGTTTCTGCACTAGTGGGTTGCATAAGAGATTGAGTTGTGTGGAGGTTTGGGAAAGAGCTTTTCCCTTGTGGATTGATAGCCCCATCTTAGGGATGGCCTGTCAAAGAAAGAAATGGCTTGACAAAGCCTATGGCTAAGAGGAACGTCCTTCACCTACAACCAGTTGAATAATTAAAATAGAAATGTCTTACTGTGTACGAAATGTTATGGTTGTATATGTGTTTATATTGGTTAATTTATTGTTATGTGAATGTCTAAATGCAGGGAATTTCTTGGTATGTTATGTATGTAACATTTGCTTAAATTGCCTATAAATTGTTAATGTATTTATATGTCAATTTAGGCAACCATAAATTAATTTTCTACTGTAACTTATTAATGAAAATGATGAAAACCCAATTTGAATATAAGAAATGAATTCAGATATATAATTTAAGTACCCATAATCTCAATGGTTAAAAAAGGATATATATATATATATATATGAACTAATCCCTTAAACTTATTTAATACTTATTGTACATTAAATTATTATTTTTTATAATATTGAATAATTCAATTAACAATTATTATTAAAAATTATAAAATAAAATATAAATGAGAATCATATCACTTAGAATACAAGGTAACCCAAATTACAACTAATAGACTTAAATAGCCCACTTAATCTTTCCTGTACAATTATTTATTAATAAGATAAAAATAATATTCACCCCATAAGATAAAAATAAAATCCACCCTCATATTAAAAAAGATTTAAAATAGATGCATTAGTAAAATGACATGTGACAAGGTGAATCAACGTTCAAACATAAAAAAAAAAATTCCCATATTTAAGTTTGGTTAGTTTACACCTCCACTTGCAACATGTATTACACAATAAAAACATTCATATATTATGTTTATCGATTTATTTATTAAGTTTATAAGTTTGGTTTTTATTAAAAAAAATTATTGAGCTAACTCTTGGGGCTATGTTTTTGTCAAATTTTAGAAATAATTACTAAAAACAAACAGAATTATATTATATAAAATTTGTGTTGGTTAGTTTGCTATATAGGAAATTAGATCACTTGCAATGTATAAGGACTTAAATTTTTAGCCGAGTGAGTTAGTTCAAGTGGTTGAGTGTTGTAATTCTAATACTAAAATTCAACCATGTTAAGGATTGGTGCGGTCCAAGCCAAATACCAAGTGTGTAACTAAAACTAGATTTTTTATTTATTTAATTTAATAATTTTATCTTACTTAACATTTGTTTCTATTATTCAATGATTCTCTTAGTTGACATTTTTTTTCTATTCCTCAATAATTTAACTAAAATAACCATATTAAGAAATCTCTTATCTTTTTTGTTCTTGTAAGTTTTTAAAAAACTATTTATTAAAAATAAAATTTAAATAAAAATAACCATTTAAAAAACATTTAAACTACACCTAATTAAATTCATATTGTACTCTGAAAACTTCGTTCATAATTCAATTCGCTTCACTTTATTCCCATATAATAATCACAAGCTCCTAACATTATAAAATAATGCTGAAAGTATTTATTCCTTAATTCACACTATAACCCTGATTTGACAACCGACCATAAACAAACATTTATGGGATCTTCTCGTTCATATCCACATTTGACAACTGACCATAAACAAACATTTACTGGATCTTTGGTTTAGATCCACATTTGACAACTGACCATAAACAAACATTTATTGCATCTTGTGGTGGATATCCAAGGTTTCTTTTGTTTTCTTATGTTTTGAGAAGGACTCTGCAATATTACAATAATGGATCAATGTGGAAATTTATATCATCAGCTAAGCTAAGATTTCGTGTATGGCATTTCAAGGTAACCACAAATGTTGAAGTGACAGTTGAGAGCTCGTGGCCGAAATTGTAAGAGACCCTGTTCACGCTACGTAATGTAAAAAAGACTCAATGCTCAATGCTCACCAGACGCTTCTTTCGCTGTCTGGGCGCTGGCAATGGAACTTGAAAAATGCGCACAGGACCACTCCTTTGTCACCTTGAGGGACAAGCATCTACAACAAATGAACTTTTTTATTGGACTCAGTCCTTTTTGAACTTTTTTATTGGACTGAGTCCTTTTCCTTCTGTTGAATTTTCTCCTCATTTTCCAACATATGCAGTTATAAATTGGCCATCTCCCAGAACCATCCCACTGCAAGATTGCATAGCAAATTAGTTTCGTTTGAAGCGCTATTCGATAACAAAAAATGGCTGCTATGATGAAGAAGCTCCTTGCATGCATTGCTCTAATGATGTTTATTATGTGCTCGATTACTAACACTGTGCATGGGCAGCTGAATTCAACGTTTTATAACCAATCTTGCCCGGCGGCGCTTTCCATAGTGCAAGCCGCAGTGAAGCAAGCAGTGGCCAACGAGAAACGTATGGGGGCGTCGCTTCTCCGGCTCCACTTCCACGACTGCTTCGTTAATGTGAGTTCAAGAATTAGGGTTTATCATTGAAAGATCTTAGCAATGGCGGTGATTGTTAATGGTAATATTTTGTTCAAAGGAAATTAAAAGAAAATTCTGGAATAATTCCAGGGATGTTTTTTATATTGGCGGTGCTGGTTTATATTTATGCATTCTGATAAACCTATCAATTTACAGTAATGGTTTCGTCAACAGATATTTAGTAATGTTTTTAGTAAAAGGAGAGTAGTTTTTACTAGCATAGCCATAGCCATTTAAATTGTGGTCCTTGAATACTGATAGATCACAAGTTAAGTGTTATGAACATGTTCTCTGTGCTTATTTAAAATCAATTTTTCTTTAGTTAAATGGGTTGTCCATGTCACAAGTTATTCATACATGCTACCAATTATTTTTTATATTTTTGTTTTTTTTAATTGTTTATTTCGAATTTTGAATGACCTCCATATTTACACTTGTTTCGTCCTCTTTCAATATAGGAAAAACATAGAAGGTAGTCCACCCCAAATTCTAAGATTTAAACACCTATCAATATAAAGGTACTTGGTTAACATTAACTATTAGCACAGCTATTTAACGTGTGGTGGGTGAACATCAATAGGCCACAAGTTAAGTGCCACAACTCTTACTTGTTTTGGCTTTTAGTTAAACCTGTTGTCTACTATGCATGGACCATGGGTCAATTATTAGTTATCCATACATCAGCTAGAACTTATTTTTGATCTTATTTTTTTCAATTGTTTAGTTCTAATTTGAAACTAATACCACAAAATCAATTTGAACATTACACTTGTTTCGTCCTTTTGCAATTTAAAAAAAGCATAGATGCTAGTTTAGTTTAGGATTTGCATCTCAATTGGGTTATATAATTTTTGCTTAAATTGTAATTTTTCATTATTTAAATCACATTTTTTTAATATATAAATTGATTCAATTATTTTAAATATTCTTATTGTATTTGAATTGTATAAAAAAATCATTTTTAAAATAAATTTATGTTGATTATAATTAAAACAACTCTTAAAAAAATTATTAAAAAAAGCAAAATTATAACCTAAAAATAATCAAATAACATATTGAAACTATTTTTTTATCAATATAATAATAAAAGATGTGTTAGTAGGTTAATGAATTTCTTATCAAGTGAATAAGATTGGCTAAGAGCTAGTCTTTTTAGGAAATAGTGGAAGTCTGTCCTTTAAAAACTAGGATCAGGTACCTGGTTTTCTTAAATAATTGTGATAAGTAAATTAGATCAGGTATCTGGTTTTCTTAAATAATTGTGATAAGTCAATTAGCATTCATAGATAGTAACCAGTGATAAAACTATTATCCATAAAAATTTAATAAATTTGAAGCATTAACTTAACGAGTCAAATGTTTAACATTATTTCAACCAACTCCTAGCAACACGACTCATGCATTTATGCATTCTGTTTGAATCATTTAGAAGGTGTAATTTCTTGCAGGGCTGCGATGGGTCAGTGCTGTTGGACGACTCTGCGACTCTAACCGGCGAGAAGACCGCTATTCCCAATAACAATTCAGCGAGGGGCTTCGAGGTGATCGATAGCATAAAGAGCCAAGTGGAGAGTGCTTGCAGCGGAGTCGTTTCCTGTGCAGACATTCTCGCTATTGCTGCTCGCGATTCGGTTGTTGAAGTAAGCTCTGTTGTACTAATAATTTCTAAGAACTGAAGCTATCTTATTATAATGTCATATGAACTTGTAGTAATGATGAATATACGTTATGAAATTATTAATTACCAGTTAGGTGGACCTTCATGGACGGTGATGTTGGGGAGGCGAGACTCGACAACAGCAAGTTTAAGCGGTGCAAACAATAATATTCCGCCTCCCACTTCCAATCTAAGCAGCCTCATCTCATTATTCCAAGCGCAGGGCCTCTCCACAATGGAAATGGTTACACTTGTTGGTAATATAAAAAATTTCATACAATACAATGCATGCATGAATGATCATGAAAACTCATCATAAATAATGGTTGTTGATCAGAGATGATATTTATTTTTGGGTGGTTTTAACTTTTGAATTGATACGATATGATATATTCAATCCGTAGGTTCTCATACTATCGGGCAAGCTAGGTGCGTGAGTTTCAGAGCCCATACTTACAACGACAGTGACATAGACAGTACGTACTCCACTTCATTGCGTTCAAAGTGTCCTCCCACCAACGGCTCTGGAGACAGCAACCTCTCGCCATTGGATTTCATGACTCCCACCGTCTTTGACAACAATTACTACAACAATTTGAGAAGCAAGAAAGGGCTTCTCCACTCCGATCAGGAAGTCTTCAACGGAGGCTCCACTGATTCACAGGTGACAACCTACGCCTTCAACCAGAACACTTTTTTCTCCGACTTTGCTGCGGCCATAGTAAAGATGGGGAATATCAAACCTCTGACGGGCAACAGCGGAGAGATACGAAAGAATTGCAGGAAGCCTAACTGACCAACTTGTGAACCGGCCGTTGTCTGCCTAAAAGTATAGTGTCTTCAATTTGTAATTGCAAGTATTCGATTAGTTTGCGTGGATATGGTATGCCTCACAGTTCGTCGTTGTTTGTTAATGTATTACTTTAAATATACTCTGATTTGGATGTTTTATAATTATTATTTGTTTTCTGAGATTGCATACATTAAGGATGTTGGAAGGTGTTAACTCTATTTGTGTAATTGAAATGTAATTTAAGTATTGAAAATTAAAATTTTATTAAATGGTGTATAGTAATGATAGTTCAAAAAAGTTCAAATGGTATAGGTTTGAATCCATATAACGTAGGGTATATCTCTTATTGCACGGAGTGTAAACGAGGTGCTTACAATCCAGTATGGGGGAGATCCTGTAACGGATGTCACATGTCACATGTAACGTTTTCAAAAGTAATAAAATGTAAAAAGTAATAGTATGGGGGAGATCCTGTAACGGATGTCACATGTCACATTTGTCATGTTTGTCATGTTTGTAGTATGGGGGAGATCCTGTAACGGATGTCACATGTCACAATTGTCTCGTTACATTACAACCCAGTATGGGAGAGATGTTGTAACGTTTGTCACATTTGTCACGTTTGTCATGTTACGCTACAACCCAGTATGGGGGAGATGTTGTAACGTTTGTCACATTTGTCACGTTTGTCACGTTACGTTACAACCCAATATGGGGGAGATGTTGTAACATTTGTCACATTTGTCATATTACGTTTCAAAAAATCAAAAGTAATTAAAAATTTCGTGTTCGTTCATAACTTATCAAACATAAATAATAAATAATTAAAAAATTAAAAGAGAGGGATCCAATTTGTTGAGGGGTAATTTTTTTCTTAATGCGTAAAAAATTTAAGATAAAACAAAAAAAATTACACCTCAAGAAATTGGATCCCTCTCGGTGCTTGATAGATCCGGGTTTGAGATGGATCTACGCTGGTAGATTTATAAATTTAAAGGAAATCTTTTGTCTCATAAACAAGGATCTCATATATTAAATTGGTATATAACTTTTTAATTTATTTTTAAGCAAAAGGAAACAACATTCTATTACATTTGGATTAAAAGTACAATCATAGTTTTTACAATGCACTGGGCACTTAAACAGCAGTCTGTGAGATCAAAACCCCCATTTCTAACAGCAACATGACAACCCCAAAAAGTACCAGAGTACCACAACAAGACAATTTTGAGCAGTGCTTTAAGGCTTAACCATTCTCTGCATAAAAAAAAAAATACTAACATAGCTACCCATATCACCCAAACAAACTATAGTCCTATACCCCATTACATCAAGGGCACCAAAAAAACAAGCACCAGCCATAGAGAAAACCCCACAACAAAGAACCAGGAAAAGGCCAGAGCAGTCAAACAAAAGGAACAGAATAATTATCCCTCAGGCCCAGCCTCATCAGCAATTTCCACGACCAGAGGTGCTTCCTTCCCCGAAACCTTGCCGCTAAGATTAATCACTTTCGAGTTATCAACCTTCTTCGGACGAGTCAAGAAAGAGATACCCATCTAGGCCGCCATGGCATCAAGTTTCATGTGCACCCAACTCGTTTCTTCCACATGATCACTGCACCTTTCCTCCAGCTTTTGCAACCTCTGAGAACCCGACAAAATATCCACCCTTACCTCCAGGGTCTGAGCGATGAGCGTCTTGGTTACCCAAAACATAACCACAGCACGATTGTATAACGCCATCCTTCCCCTGATATTACCAAGGTCTTGAATCCAGTCTGCCATTGCCACCACCTCCAACAGCAACTCTTGCTCCCCCACACTCCTCCACAGGTTCTCCTCCATCTCTTCCAATTCACGCTGCAACTCTTGAGGAAATAAGAGATGAAAGAAAATCGTTGTAGAAGCAGCGCTCCATTGATCCCGGCTAGGACTAGCCTAGGCCAAATTGCCCCTTCTCATATTACTCGGCTCACCCTGAACATGGAGGCCCCGTCTAGCAGATCTCCCTCTCGGAGGCATGTTCACAATTTCAGCACTACCACAATCCACCTGGCAAGTAGACACAGAAAAACTTAACAAGGCACAAGCTTTATCGGAATCACAACAGAGATGTCTGTTGCCAACCCTGGTGAAAGAATTTAAAGGAATGACTCCACTTTCAACCATTAAGTCAGCCATAATGAGCCGAGCGCAGTAATAATTCTCCTTGTCCTTGGCAATCGTCATACTATCAGAAACCTTATCAGCAACATCCAGTCTAAACGTGAGAGGTCGATCCCCGGTTTCCATCTCACGCTCCAGATCTCTGAACATAATTAACAAAGACGATGAATAAGAGAAGGAAGGACAGGCAGTTAAACTGTTCATATGATTACTAGTATGCCTCTCGTCACCTCTGCATAGAGCAGTACACCTCCTATAAAAAACCATCACCTCTCTTCGTCGGATTTAGGCCAGCTATAGGATCCATAGCACAACTATCACTTTCAGCAATTTGCATACACTTAACTCGACACGTGCCCAGCGGCATGTCAAGGGCCACACCTTCTCATCCTGCATCCTGATGACTCACACCTTGATTAGCAAGAACATCCTCCAAACTATTATCACTTATCCAAACATGGTGGAACGTGACGGAATTCAGCGAAGTAATGATTTCTTCCAGACATGTCAGATGCCAAGCCAACCTCCACGAAGGTGCCAGCTTGGCCGCGCGAGTCCCATTGCAAAGATTGATCGCAAGTTGGATAAGAAGTTTAGAGTCACCCTCCATGATAAGAAAAGTGATGCCACGTCGAGCCTCATGCAAAGACCCTGCAACATTTCTTCGCATTCGGCCACGTTGTTGGTCTCCCTGCCCAGATAACCATAATAGCTATACAATACTTTCCCCTTGTCATCGCGCAGGATGCCACCATAACCAGCAATGCCTGGTTGCCTATAGACGCCCTATCAAAGTTTAACTTGATCCAGACCGATAATGGAGGAGACCAGACCACCGGACTGTCAAGAGAATTTCGATGCGGGCGGAGGCTTCCAATATAGCTAGGAGGCGCCCATATGCCCCAGTTATGTAAAATACTCAACTCATTCTCAGGCATGTTCATATCTTGCTCCGTCCATGAATTTAATTGAAGAGTCTCTATGATTCCTCTCTGTATATGACCCCATACTAACTTGCAGATATGTTGTTTCCGTGTGAAAATTCATTTATTACGCTCTTTCCACACTTCCCATAGGAGAAAACCGGGGAAAAGCTACCATAACCGATTCATAATTCTACCCTGGAAGGGATCTTCCCTCCATCGTTTAATAGTTTCTGCAGGGTCAGTTTTAACTCTATCTGACAAACGAAAGATCATAGCTCCCTCATCCCATAAGGCCAAGGAGAATCTACACCCATCCAGAAGATGAGCTATCGTTTCACCATGAGTTCCACATAGGACACAAAAGAAGGTTCCTCAAAGCCCCTCTTAGCAATATTATCCCAAGTGAGAATTCTTCCTTTCAGCACCAGCCATAGGAAGAGAGTAATGTTAGGCCATAATTTAGCTCCCCAGAGATGCTTCCATTCACGTCCCACAATGTGATCAACATGTCTAGTCTGAAGCGAGTAAGCTTCCTTCATAGTAAACATACCTTTAGGACGATACCCCCAACGAAGTAAATCCAGTCCCATCTGAGTTTTAACCTATCGTTGTTGTAATAGTTCATGGATTTGCTTCCCTATCTCCTCCCCATAGTTAGTTGTACACTAGTTAAGCGGTTTCCAAACACCAAAACCCCTGTCAATTTGTTCCTCCTGTCAATAATAATTAACTGTCTGCCAATTATGGTTGAAAGTAGGTGATTCCATGGGGATATCATTCACCAGAGTTAGAAGAGTCGGCTCTTGTTGCCAGGCATCAGACCAAAGATTAGCAGAAGATCCTTGGAGTATCTCCCAAAAACTTTGTTTCCTAATCAAATCACTCCCAGTCCTCGCCATATTCCAGATGTGTGAACCTTTCTCCGGTCCATCCACTCGAACCTAGTCTTGTTTTACAATATTTGGAGCATACTTCTTTCCCCAGAAGCTATCTCATTGCTCAGTTGTATGAGTGAGCCAGTGATACCAAATTTTAGCTCCACATACAATACTTAGTTTCTCTAGATCTCACAGACCTTGGGGCCATTCTTAGATTTACACAGAGTCTCCCAATCTACCAGGGGCCATTTTCGATGATCCACAGTGCCTCCCCAAAGAAAGGAGCGTTGGATATTTCTGATTTCCTTCATAATAGATTTAGGTGTAGATAAAACTGAGAAGAGATACACAGGCATCGCTTGCAACACAAGTTTAACAAGGACAACTCTACCCGGGAAGTTCAAAGTTCTTAGCATCAAGTTAGAGAGTTTATCCTTCTTTCGATTTAATAGTTCTTCCCAAGAAGCTTTTTTAAAACAGCATCAGACAGAGGAGCACCCAGGTATTTGGTTGGAAGGTAGCACTTTTTGAAACCTAAAATTCTTATAATATTCCTTTGACTAACAGGAAGAGTATTAAAGAAAAAAACCAGGGATTTGTCCATATTGATAGTAAGCCCAGAGGCTCTTAAGAAAACACTCAAAGCCTTCTTGATTTGTCTTGCTTACTGAACAGAGGAGTGACCCATTAGTAGGGTGTCATCCACAAACTGCTATGAGTTATAGCTTTCTCATAGGGTTGTAACGTGAGACCTTTGATGCTCCCCCATTCCACTAAATGAGAAATGAGCCTTCCAAGTCCTTTAGTCATAATCACAAAGATGAAGAGAGAGAGAGGATCTCCCTCTCGGATGCCCCGAGAGGGTTTAAGGACTGCTGACGGATGCCCATTGATCAGGATATAAAAGAAAGCAATGGAGGTAAGGTTGGCTATCAATTTAATCCAGACCTCACTAAAACCAAAGGAGCTCATAATCTCTTTCATGTAGGTCTAGTTCAGTTTGGATAAATCCAATTTCAACAACATCCCTACTTTTTTAGTGCTCCTCAAGGAGTGGAGGACCTCCTGTGCTAAGATAATACCATCAATAATTTGTCTTCCTTCCACAAATCTCGTTTGTTCCAAAGAGATCAAAGAAGGGAGGAGGGGTTTGAGCCGATTAGCCAGGACTTTCGTGATGAGTTTATAAATAATGTTGCATAGGGAAATCGGTCTAAACAAATCAGATTTCTTAACCATCGAAGTTTTAGAAATCAAGGTGAGAAAAGTAGAATTTAAAGTTGGAAGAACCCCCCTCATTTTTCGTGATTCTTTCACCACCTGCCAAACTTCACTTTTAATCAAGTCCCAAAAATAATGGAAGAAGTTAGCAGTAAAACCATCAGGCCTTGGGGATTTTCCATCCTCCATTTGGTTAATAGCAATCTCAATTTCTTGGAATTCAATAGGTCGAATAAGCGTCTCATTCTTCTCATCCGTAATAATCCCAAGAATAACATCTTTGGATTCCCTGCATGCCACAGTCCGTTCCACCTGTGGTTCTGTTACCACTTCCTTGAAATGATTAATTAGTTCTTGCTCCATATCTTCATGAGATTCAACTAACACACCATCATAGATACGCAAGTTTGAGATCTGGTTTTGATGTCTATGTTGAATAGTAGCTCTGTGGAATAACTTAGTATTCTTATCCCCATCCTTCAACCATTGATTCATAGATTTATGTTGCCACAAAAGTTCTTCTTGCGTCTGTCTCTGGTGAAGTTGGTCAGAAATACTTTTTTCCTCCATAGCCAGTTTAGAAGTCAAGCTTATATGCATAGTGCTTTCCTGGACATGTTCTGTATCTGCAATTCAATCTTTGCTTTTTCTATCAAAATGTTCCCAAAGACATCTTTATTCCAAATTTTGATCTCTTGTTTAAGCAATTTCAATTTTTGTTGAAAACAATACATCTTAGTACCATGAGGAGGAATAATAGTCTTCCACCACTCTTTCACTCGAGTTGGAAAATCTTCGTGGGTTAGCCAAAATTTATCAAAGCTAAAGGGCATTGTCATTCTAGTCCCAATATTGCTCCACGCAAGGGAAACTGGCCAATGGTCTGAAGCCGCAGAGGCAATAAGGCGAGAAGTCAGAGTCCCACCTAATAGCATAATACTTTCAGAAATAAAGAATCTATCCAGCCTCCCAGCCACCAAATGCTCCCCTCCTCTTCCATTATTCCAGGTAAACACATTGCTCCCCATATCAACATCAATCAAGTTACTTGCCTCAATGAATTCATCAAACAAGGTATTTTCATGGGTAAGGATTCTTCTACCACCTTTTTTCTAAGAAAGTGACCTGATCAAATTAAAGTCACCTCCTAAGATCCAATGAGCACCTTCAAACATCCTCCTCGGATTAGTTAAGCTTGTGATGAAATTACGCTTTTCAGGATAACTACTCGGCCCATACACATTGGTAATAATACCTCGCGCATTAGAGCCTAAAAAATGAAATTCAACAGAGAGACTGAAGGTTGTAGAGAGAGTTTGCAAGGGACACTTGCCTAGGATCCCACAGAATAGCCACTTCTCCAGAATGACCAGCAGCATCAAGCACCATACATTTACACTGCTTCCGCATATTACAAGCATTTAATTCCAGTTGTGCTCCCGAACACTTCGTTTCTTGTAACAAGACTACAGTAGGTTTTTCCTTCATAATCTTACTTTTCAGAGTTTTTATTTTGTGAGGACCATTGGTCCCTCAAATATTCCACGATACTATTTTCATCAAGCACTATATCTTGCAGAGAGGAGAGCTTCCTGGATGGTAGGGCACTGGCCTGAATCAACCAATATTGCCCCAAACTTCCTTTTGTTCTCCTTCAATTTTAAGGGTCCAATCCCCAAGCCAGGAGTAGGTTTCGTTTTAAGAATCGCTTCCTTCAATAGTTGAAGTTTATTATCCGAAATAGAGTGAACCTTTATGTTTTTGCAGGCCTCTTCGATACCATCAAGGTCTAGGTCTCCCAGTTCCATCTCCTCCAAGTCCTCTTCCATGTAATCTGCTTCCAAAGGGTTTTTTCTTGCAGATTTATTTTTATTACTGTTCTCGGTTACCACTTCTATAGTTTCAGCTTCTTGAAGAAGTGATTCCTGAGTCACCGGAGGCATTGGAGTTCCTATCAGGTCGGGATCCAAAGCTGCAAAACTATTCGTATTGATTCCCTTTTTACTCAACTCTGGGGCATTATGCCTCCTCCTCGTTCTTTATTGATTAGGTATTTTAATAAAACCCTATGAATCTTGATGCTCCTGAGGTTTGCTACCAAGTATTTCCACTGGGAGGTTAAGATGACAATCCCGGTCCAGATGTCCATGGGCATGACACCATTGGCAATGAAAAGGGGCATATTAATAATCTAGGGCTTGAAACCACTCAGATTCTTCCCAGGTTAAGGTGATCCCCTTTGGTAGGGTTTTAGAAATATTCATATAAACACAGAGACAAGCATACGACACATACCTTTCTTGCTTAGTTTGATCTAAGATCTTCACAAAATGACCCAAAGCTCCTCCAATAGCCTTCAGAATGCCAGGATCCCAGTATTCAATAGGTAACGAATAGAGTCTAATCCAAACTGGAGCTATTGGTAGGTCTTCCTTGTCAAGATTAAAATGATCCTTCTGCATTCTTAAGAATAACCCAGCTGAGTAGTATAAATAAGGCCCTCCCTCAAAAATGCAGTTCTTATCTTCCACATTAAAGAAAACCATAGTAAAGAAACCCTTAGAACCCAGTAGGAGATCGAAGTGACCTTTAGGTTTCCAGGTAGAATTAATCCACCATGTTAGAGCTTTCTCCGAAGGCCAGATACCCATGAATTTACAAATCAGTGCATGATACATCATATGTTGTATTCGCTCCTTTACCTGTGTATGATTCACTGGGATATTTGGGGTACTGATCGATTTAGGGATACAAGACCCCTGTCCTGATTTTCCTTGAGCCGAATCATGATTATCTACCTGAGAAATGCAACCCTCTCCTCTGATTCCCTCCTCCTAAATTTGCAATGGCAAATCTCTTTTTTCTTTGCGTTATCTTGCAGTGGAGGAGGGGAAGGGCCCCTCCCCTGTGATCGCACCATCTCGCCGACACTCACCCAAAAAAATAGCATAACCCTCATCCTTCAATTTGCAAACACGCAGCCGTTGAGGTTAATCACTTCTTGGAACACTTTCATCGATCCCTCTCGCCCTAGTGCATACATATGTTGTGCGAGTACTAACGATTCAATTAATATATAACTTGATTATCAACTTAAAAATGAATATTATTATTATTATAAAACTACTTAACCTAAATTCCTAATATATTTATGACAATAATGAATTTGACTCTTAAAACTAGAGCATAAAAAATATTAATGATATTAATTTTAAAAAAATATTTAAAACATAAAAAAATGATATTAATTAAAAAAAACTTGTTTACAACTCATAATGATATTAAAAGAGTTAACATGGTTAGAATATTACAAAACCTATAATATTTAATCATTTTCCATTATTAAATTGTTAATTATATTTAAAATAATTTTCCATTATTAAATTGTTAATTGTATTTAAAAAAAATTTGTTTGTATCATTGTTCAAATCAATGTACTAAATTATTTTAAAGATTATTTGTCATTTAAATAAATGTATTATATTTATTTTAAATATTAAAAAATCAAAAGTGAGATATATCAGTGGTTTTGATTTCAACCTCATCCATAACAAAAACCTTTTTCTTATAGATATTTATTAATATACTTAAAACAATTTATTTATTTTAGAGAAAAGACAGTATAGAGATTATTTGATTTGTATTAAAATAGTATTGTTATGTTTAAAAAGCTTAAAGAGGAATTTCTCTAGTTTGCTATAGTTTTGAGGAACATTCTAAGAGAGTGATTTTCATCTTCAACACTCATAGACTCACATCTAGACCGTAAATCCTTTCAGCCCAAGGAGTTTTAGGTGTTGTCAAAGGCTCTGAGAGTTAGTTCTAAATTTGGCAATATTAATTTATTTTTCTTTGAGCTCATTAAGATAGAAAGATAATTTTGATCCTCAAGATTAGGGTTAATGACCTCTTTAGAATATCGTAATTTTCTTTTAACCTCTAAATATTCCTTGCACCACATTTTCTCTTTGAACCTAAAAGTAATATTGTTTTTAATGTTATCAATATTTTGCACAGTGGTAGTTTCTTCAATCCTCCAATAATTTAACCAAGTCATGGCATCTTTAAGCCATACCCACTTCAGGCATAGGTGGTTTTGGTTGGATTTAAGAGCAATTTTAGGAAGTTGATGGTCTTCTATATTGTTTAATTTGTGCGTGTACATTAAATAATTGATCAAAGCCATACTTTCAATGGGAGAGAGCCCTTCTTCTAAGAGGAGAATAAGATAGGGCATGTTGCTCTTAATTTTAAGATTATAAGTAATAAACCGCTTCTGGATTTGCTCAAATATTCTCCATCATTCTCTAGAAATGTTGCATCCACAAGCTTCACGGCCATATAAGATAACGGGAGTGACAAGCGTTTTAAAGAGGAACTTCTTTCTGTCCCACATCACAAGGTTTGTCGATTTACAATTGTTTTTCAAGAATGAAGTAGGCTTTCCACCCTCCATTAATCCTCTTCTCAATGCTATAGTTCCGATTGAGCTTGTGATGGAAGTCTATTCCTAGATATTTATAAGAAGTTACTTCCTCTAAGATTCTATTGCCATATATACAAAATTGTCTTAAGTACCCTTATTGGATTTGATAATCATGGCTTTTTTTTGTTGGTGTTAACGGCCATGCCCATATTGGTGCAGAAATTCTTGAGAATTTGTTATTGCTTCTCAAGATCATAGGGGCACCTTGCCATAAGAACAATATCATCAACGTAGAGAAGAAGCATGATGACTATTCGTGCTAAGGTCGTGCCAGCACAACCTGCTTCTTCTAAACAATCTTCTAGCTTATTAATGTAAATGTCGAAAAGGGTAGGGGAGAGGGGGCACCCTTGCTTAACTCCAATATTACAATTAATATTATGTGACCATCCTTCAATTTTTTTTTAATTTGGCAATGACATTATCATATAACCTTAGAGTTGCAAGGCTCTTATCTCGAAAGGAACCTTTAACTCTTCTAATCTATTCCATACGTTCTTTCTAGGCACTATGTCAAAAGTTTTTCTAAAGTCCACAAAATAGAAAAAAAGATTGGATTTATTATTACGACACTTCTCCACAATGATCCTACGCGTAACGAGGTGGTCCGTGGTGGAGTGATTCCTTCTTAAGCATGCTTGGCCTTTAGCCCGTTTTCCTTCATTTTCTAGCCATATGATTTAATCTTCTTTTCAAGGATAATTCCGTATAGCTTAGCTAAAAGAGGGCTAATCATAATGGTTCGATAATTAGAGGGGTTATCTTTATCTCTGCTTTTAAGAATAGGAACTATAAGGCTCTAATTCCAAGGCTTAGGGAAGCCATGCTTGACTACTAGATTAAAGAGATTGTGAATATAGGGGATGCAGACAAGTGCTCCAATTTTTAAAATATTTGCTTGATACTCATCAATGTCTTTATTTTTTCTATTAGCTATGCATTTAATCCCAAAGTCAATGTCTTCTAAAAGACAAGACTTGCTAAGTTGTAAGGAGGGTTTGAATGTTATCCACAACGTCCAACGTCCGGGGATTCGTAAAGCTTTTTAAGATATGAGTTACAATCCGCCAAAGAGATCTTATTATTTTCTTTAGTTTTACAAGTTAGAATTTGCCTCAAGAATTTGTAAAGCTTTATAAGATATGAGTTACAATCCAACAAAGAAATCTTATTATTTTCTTCAATATTACAAGTTAGAATTTGCCTCAAGAATTTCTTTTGTCGTCTTAGATAAGTGTAAAAGTTTTTCCTCTCTCTTATTTATATAGTAAGTCTTTTTTTTAATTAGAGCTTTGTACTATTTCTCTTATCGACTTTTAGGGACTCGTCAGTAGCTAGCTTCTTTAATTTCTCTACGTTCATGCTTACATTCGTTATCATACCAAAGATTGGTTCTAAGTAAGTATTGTGTTTATTTATTTTAAAAAATTACAAATATTGTTATTTTCTATAATAATAATAAAAATTCTTTATTATATGTTAGTAATTAAATATTATTAAATTTTTAAAATGTTTCATCTATAAATCTCTTCAAATAATTTTTAACTAAATATAACTAATGTTAAAACCATTAAAATATATACTTTGCTTCATTTACATAAAACATGTATAAATTTAGTACAAACAAAAATCCAACCTAAATTAAATATATTTCATTAACATCCAACCCCTTGCTTTAACCTTTCAAGCTAAATATAACTAGTGTTAAAACCATTAAAATATATATTTAGCTTCATCTGCATTATACATGTATACATTTAGTACAAACAAAAATCTACTCATAAGAATTTAAAATGTTACAAGCAAAAATCCAACCTAAATAAAATATATTTCATTAACATCTAACCCCTTGCTTTAACCTTCCAGAATGAATATCTAGATAACATAATTTAATTGTTATTAATTATATATCTCAACTAAATTCTGATTTTTATAATTAGTTAAATGTATATAAATTATCATGAATATCAATAATAAAATATTAATCTATAATAAATATATAATTTCTACACTTGGTCATAATTGTTAGAATTTCTAGATAATAAATGTGTGGTACTTGGTCATAATTGTTAGAATTTCTAGATAATAAATGTGTGGTTTTAAAACTACTAGAAGTCTAAGATGTTGCATTTTTTTTTATTTTGTGAGAAATTATCCTTTGATGATCAATTATAAGTTTAAAACATCAAAATAGTATTTAAATTACAAATAAATAAATTCAACTTAATTATTAAATTATTCAAGAAAATTAATTAAATAAATAAATAAATTTAATTATTAAATAATTCATCTTAAAAAATTATATATAATGGAATAAATTAAAATTCTAAAAGCATATTATTTTATAAATTTAAAAAATTATATAGTAAAGTAAACTAAAAATCTAAAATCATATTATTTTATTAAATAAAAAAATTTAAAAATCATTAAAATAAGTATACATAAAAAAATTATAATAAAAATTAGTGGAATAAAATAAATATATATAAAAAATGTAATTGAAAACAAATAATATAATGAAAATAAAATATATATATATATATATATATATATATATATATATATATATATAAAATGTAATTGAGAAAAAATTATATTATTCATTTTGACCCTATTAACAAATAAATATATTATTTCATTTTAACCTATTAAGATTTAATAAAAATAATTATTAAATTATATAATAAAGTAATTAAAAATTTTAAATCATATCATTTCATTAAATAAATAATTATTATATAAAAATAAAATAAATATATATAAAAAATGTAATTGAGAAAAAAAAAATATATTATTCATTTGACCCTATTAATGAATAAATATATTATTTCATTTTAACCTATTAAGATTTAATAAAAATAATTAATAAAATTATATAATAAAGTAATTAAAAAATTTAAATCATATCATTTCATTAAATAAATAATTATTATATAAATATATGATATTTTTGTTATAAAATTGTATCATTTTAGTGCTATTTAAGACTCGATAAATTACATATCGAACTTCAATAAAAATGTAAAAGTAACACATTGCATGTCATCTATTTTTTTTAAGCATTTCATCTGCTTATTTTGGAGCAGTTCATTCAATATTTAAATGCGATATTTCTTTTATTGTTTCTAGGTGAACTAGGCCAGGGATCGGCTCGGGCTAAAATCAAACTGAGAAACCCATCCATACTAAACTCCATTCATAAACACGCTATCTTGAAGCAACTATGCTTTTGAGTCGTTGACTGTAAAAAGTATATAACTTCCAAAATATGCCACAATGTACTGATTTGCATTCAATTACATGTCATATTTTATAGTGCTTGAATCCAGTGCGAAATATGCCACTATGTACTGATTTGCATTCAAATTACAAGTCATATTTTATAGTGCTTTAATCCAGTGCGACCTGCTATTTTCGTTCTTGTTGCACGATGTTCCTGCTAATTCGGAAGCTGTGAGATCTCTTTTCGAGTAATTGCTTTAAACTTCAGTTAATCGAAAAAAAAAACACTCGGAAATCTCATATAGTTTAAAAGCATCGCTAACCTTGGAGATAATTACAATAGATGTCCAGATGGTGCTGTTAATGAGATCATTATAACTGTAAGTGGTCGAAGGCCAAAACAAAAAAACAATAGCTATATGTAAAATAGCTCTAAATGAGGGTAAGAATTTGGAAAGAAATTCACGGTGACAATCCATTTTGTAAGAGCAGTATTCAACCATTTCCTTAATATGTGTAATGGGTTTGATAAATTTCTGCCTGTATTTGATAACCAAAATGCCTAAGCAAATTGACCATCAAATTCCAACACGTCTCAATCCAAGGGTGGAATGTGTCCCATGATAGGCGAAAGGATGTGGACTACCATTGATTACAAAACATGGTTACCACTACCAAGACAAGTATCTGGTTAACGACACTTTCCAAGCCACTAAGAATTCTATATCTCGAATTCTTAACACATGTAGAAGTAAAAGGTTGAAGAAACTTCTCACTCAATTTAACACTTTAAAAAATGCTACCATGTTATACATTATTTGATATAGCGGTACTAGTGGATCAGCTTATTGACATCAATATAATGGCGAATGCTTGTCGGGGATCAGCTTATTACATCAATATAATTGCAAATGCTTGTCTTATTTTGGAACCCCCTGGGTGTAGACCAGTTGACGACGTAAATAAATAAAGTTGTTATAGTAAAACTTAACTTTAAGAGTGCTTCATCGACCAAACAAACCTGAATTGACAACTTTCAATATAGTTTGAATTCAATCAAAAGAACACTATCTAATTATTAAAAACATATGTGTATTTTCCTTGAAACTCACACAACATTAATCACATATTAATGTTTTAATTTATCTTCGTTAATATCCCATTCCCAGTTGCATTTTCATCATGATAAACTGTATTGTGCTATTGCATTTTCAACATGATAAGTTATAATGTGCTAGTTCTAATACTAATTGTTTCATTGCATATACTCAGTTTATCCTTTCTTTATTTATTGTTACACACCCACACATAAACTAAGCTTTGAAGATCTCCCTCACCATAAAAATAAGAGCAGTTAACCTATTTCCATAATAGCCACCTTCAGTTTAACGCTTGAATGAAATAGAAAGTGTGTCAGATGGGCTTTTGATAGTAAAATTTAATGCAAATAATGCAGGCAATGTGTTGTTCACTTAATTGCATAGCTAGTCTACTGGAAAGGAGACAAAATAACAGTTCGCGTAGTGTTAACTAGGCGCAGAGCAGACAAAAAACAATTCGCGTATCATTACTGTTGAATGAAATAAAGTGTGGCAGAAGACCTTTAAATATTAAAATTATATGTAAATAATGCAGGCAATGTGTTGTTTACGTAATTGCATACAAGTCAACTGGAAAGGAGACAAAATGACAATTACGTACTGTTAACTTGGCGCAGAGCAGACAAAATAACAATTCGTGTATTGTTAAACGAGGCGCAGAGCATTACATGTGTTATGTTTCATATTCTTTTGAACCAGTTCTAAGAAAGTAACCGT
Source organism: Larix kaempferi (assembly GCA_027924585.1). Classification (NCBI taxonomy): domain Eukaryota; kingdom Viridiplantae; phylum Streptophyta; class Pinopsida; order Pinales; family Pinaceae; genus Larix; species Larix kaempferi. The sequence continues at coordinate 2,770,583 of BSBM01000560.1, read as the reverse complement.
CGCTGGTTCTGTGACTCCCATTTACTCTCGACAGATGGCCGCATGGGTGTCACTTCTGAAAATGGATTTATTTCATGTTGAGAGCCACCTCAATCACAATTTCTAATTACAAACAGTTTCTAATTACAAGTATGACTGGAAAATCATCTCCGCAAGTTCCTGCAACCGAAAAGAAAAGAGTAAATATGTTGCAAGATATTTTTCTGGAACTCAAGAAACTGAACGAGAATGCAAATTCACAAGGTGGTCAATACGAAGATTACCTGCTTCCCTGATGACAGAGGGGGTTCACCCCATTCATGAGCTTTCTTTTCAAGTTCCTCAAAACTGACATCTCCTTCCTACATAAAAAGCAAACTCCAACCAGATGAATATCCAGATAAATGATTGTGATGCGAACAGTATTTTACATATTAGAGTAACAGAAACGGCTCAAGAATTACTAAATAATAAGGCTACAGATGTGAAAATGGATTGTAGTAACCTCAATCAGGGCTCCTAGTTTTGAATTGAAGGTTTTGTAACGTTTTGCAACAAGCTCTGACATTATTCCATCCTGAGCAACGAGCATACCAGATAAGTAGAGATCACAAAGATGTTAAAAAAACAAACTATATGAATGCCACACACTAACAAGACATGAACAAGAACACACTAAACATATTATACAAAAACGAAGAAAATAACAACCTGTAACAGCTTAGCTGCATTTCTTAAGCCCCGTGCAAGAGTGTCCATGCCTGATATATGAGCAATGAATAGATCTTCCACATCTACACTCTCTCTCCGCCTGTGCAGAATAGATAGCAAACGTACATGAGCTCCACGGCAGATCTTATAAAATATAAGCATAAAATGACAGAAGCATGCTAAGGAATGGCAAAAGAACGCTGTGTACTTCCGGGATTAACATTTTAAATGAAAAATTAAATATTGTTAAACACAATCTACTTCGTTGAGCTCGAAAAAGTTTTTGATAGTGACTATAAATAATCTTCGAAATACATTGGAAGATATTAGGGTCTCCTTTGAGTTGAGCGTTGCAGTGATCAGGTGATGTGAGAGGCTCTATTTAAATTCAGAGGGAATGAAGGAAGTAGGATGTATTGGCAGAGGTGTGAAGATCCGGAGATCAACCCAGATCAACGGGGATCAACCCAGATCAAAGATGACCCTCATGCTAATAGAATAAAGAATCTATTAATCTGAAGGATTACGATACATGAGAGAGCCTCAATTTATAGGATTGAGGAGACCCAACAAACAGCTAAGAATAGCTAGTTGGTTGAGAGCCTACATAAGCTTAGAGCTTGTTACCTCCCAATTTGTACATTAGTTGGATTTCTTGCAAGCCACCAGAGTTGTGAACATTTCCAATGTTCATCATCAGTATTCAGAAGTCTAGAAGTCAGAAGCCAGAAGCCTATTTTCAGGGGCATTTTGGCCCCTTTGTAATAATTGCATGTTCATACCCCCTTGGGGGATATTGTAAAAATGTGCTAGCATGACAGTCTTATGTAAAGAACTTGGCTTCCTAGGACTTAAACATCAAATGCGATCATTCCATGGTGTTTTTTCCTTGTTAATTATGCCATGCTGAATAAGCGTTGTATAATTGATGAGTTTTTCACCCGCTCCTCCAAAGTTGGAATAGTCGTATTGGTGATTAGGGCTTAGGACGTTATTAAAGTTCATGTGTCAATGTTTATGAGCTTGCTAGATGTATAATTCAGTCATTATGAACATGCACTAGGTCCCCTAGAAGTTTGAGTCAGTTCTGAGAAAAATATTTTTTCCTGTTTTACGGGCTTTTTTTTAATGATTTAATTAAAAAATCCAAAAAAGTGATAAAAGTGTAGTTTAGGGGTTTTTTTCCATGGGGGTGCTCGTTTTCTAACCCAGATCACCCACAAAACCCACTTTTTCTAAGTTTTGAGTGAATATTATTCACTTAAATAAAAATTCTCTCCAAAATAATAAAAGAGAATTATTTAATTAAAAATAATAAGATATGGAGAAAATCAATTTCTCTTAAGAAAATTGAAATTGATCCAAATAAAGTGCCAGTCCTAATGGCAATCAACATCGGAGAGAGAATCAATCAACTCTAGTCACTTTCAGTCAAAAGCTTGGAGCACACAGAGTGATCTCTTATCTAGGATTGAGCCATCCTCTCTTGGTTGTGCGACTTTCTTATGTGGAGGTTTTTTATGGGTTGGAGAAGCTTCCAAAGTGAAGAGGGGCGCCCCTCTTATGAGGTGGCTGCCACCTCTTCACATTCACGCCAACCTAGTCTCAGTTAGAGTGTAGTTCAAGCATTGATCTCTCCTTTGATGAAGGGATGCGCCATCTTGCCCTAGATGCTTCTAGATGGCACCCGCCTTTCTTCTTCTTCTCTATTTAAGCAAGGTTGAGCTCCATCATCCCATGTGGATTTGCATCAAACCTATGCTACTGTAGTGTATCAATCTTTTCAAGTGATAGAATCAGTTGAGGCTTTGGAGGTCCATGAGTTTGTAAGATCTACCATTGTGATGCATGCATATTGAGATATAATCTAGCTTAGTTTCTTTACTTTTGCATAGTAATTTGTTAAAATCTACAGTAGTATAGTAATTTTTAGTTATATGGGAATAGCTAAAAAAAATTGGATGATTGTATATGGATTGATTAGCTTCTTCAAAAATTCTATAAGCTTTCTTTTTGGACTAGTACAATGTAACTTTTTGCCGCTGATTTTCTTCAGCTGTTGATAAATGGCAATTACCAGTTTTAGTTTAAAAAAAAATTATAATAAAATTTATACATGATGAAATAGAAGTAGATAGATTTAGAATTAATCTAGACAGAAAGGAAAAAAAATATGAAAAGAGGATGGGAAATTATATTAATGATGAAGTTTGTATATTACTGATTGAGTGGCCAAGTTTATAGTCATCTTCACGATTAAAGTTGCTAGGTTGTTTTTCTTTTACAATTAAAGATTTAATGAACAATAAGTCTAGAAGTATCACATACCCAAAGTTTGTTTACAATAACTACAAGTATCTTTCATATAGATATCTTGGAATTGGCATCCACCATGAGCTAAATGGGAACTATATTGTTGAAAAAATGATTAGTGGAAGTTGGAAAGCTTTTTTTGGTCTTGAAAATAAATTATAGAGAAGCCAAGTTCCAGTTCTAGGAAAAAAAGAAGCTTCTTTTGACATGCCTATTATCGCAGTGATTCTATATGGTTGCAAAATCTGAGGTTGTATTCTTAGGGAGACTTGGAGAAAATCGAGCAAATCCACGAGTGTTTTAATAAACAATTTTAGAATTAAAAGCAGTATGCCCTACCGTATCCTTCTTTTAGACGTTGGTCTCTCACCGTGGAGAGTAAGGGTATGATAAGGTACTTAATGTACAAGAATAAGTTGACTAACATAAGAAAGAGAGACTTCCTATAAAATTCAAACATTATTAAAAGTCACTCAAGACTAAAGAGAGGGTGGACTCAAGACGCTACTTCATGTTCCATTATTAAGGGGTGGTAGAAGAGAATTCTCTTCAAAATATCAACAACATTAATAGTATCGCCATAACTAACTTTTAAGAAACACTATGACCTACTAAAATGAGATTGAGAATAAAAAAGTCAGTTTATTACAAAGAGGCCATTAGCCCTAAGTTAAAAGACCAAAAATTCTCTCTACTATCACTAGCTTCAAGAAGAAAATAAATATTGCAAAAATAAAAACAATCTCCCATGAGCTTCATAGTGAAATTGGAAGGTGGACATGACCTTAAACAACCTCAGAAGAAATAACCTGTAAACTTTGCAATTCTAATAAGGTAGAAGATGAAAAACATTTTCTCTTGGAGTGCACAACATACACATATTAAATCTCATTTTCAAAACATATGTAACACCACTAATATTCATAGTGTGTTGACCTATGAAAACAAAAGTGATCTTGGTAATCTTATTTGCAAGCTATTTGACCTTAGAAGCAACATAATAAACAAAATAGTTAACTTTTCCTTTTTCTATCCAATAAACCAATGATGGTCTCAATTCACAGTGTTACGCCTTAGATTGTCTGAAGTGTTCCTTGCAGATGTACCAGAGTGGGGTTTCTTTTTCTTTTTTAAAGGACAAGTTTTTTGGATCTATATTGTGCAGAGTGTTGATTTTGGGGCTAAATACCCCTGGTCAGGTCATGACAAGTCCCCTTGGTTTCCACCTCAAGGAGGTGTTGGCCTTGTGGCTCTGCTGACTACCCTTTGGGTGGGTGTTCGGTGCCCTTGAGGCAAATCATTGGGACACATGGCCACACTCATATTTTGCTTAGTAGAGGTGATTGTGTGTGTAAGGGTTGCATACCCGTTTTAGCACACCTCGTTTTGTCCACTTGGACCTATTGTTTTGATATAATAACCCTTGTCCTGGTCTCCAAGTCCAGACCCATAAACGTCATTCCTTAAAGAAGAAGCCTACATTGTTAAAAAAGGAGGACGTTGAGGGAAAAGCATCTGTTGGGGTTAGTTGGGGCATGACGTCCTCCTTTTGGCTCACTTTGCACTTAGTAGAGCCTACTTGCACATTTTTATTGTTATTTTATGTCATTATATGTGGTTAAGTCCCCATGTTGTGGGTGCGCAAACCTAGAATTTTATAATTTGTCATTAACTTGTAGGCTTAAATTTGTAAATGGTTGAAAGTTGTCTCATAGAAATAAGACAACCTCACTTCATTTGTAAAACATGGATAATGGTTCAAACATGAAACGTTTTCTTTTTCTCTTGGTATATTGAACCACTTGAAGCTATACGCAGTGCGCACCTCTCTCTTGGATGTCTTTTTTTCTTGAAGGATGAATGGATAATGTTCTAGGGTTTGATTTTGCAAATGCTAAGTTGATGCTAAGACTAGTTGCAATAACTCATGCTCTAGGGTGACCTAAGGTGCACTTCCTTGCTCATTCTTAATTAATGTTGGTAAGTTTATCTCCTAACCCTAGTTTAACATTGCTCTTGAAATGCTTTGGACTGAGGTATGGTTTGTTTGCTAACATTTTATCGACTTGCTTGAGGAGACCATCCTTCCAAGGATCTCTCCATTGTTTTATTGGGCCTTGGACTTCTCTATTTCCCCTAATTAGGGTTTCACTACCTAACCCTTGAGGTTGCTAGCTTAGGCCCTAGTTGCAAGTATTGAATACCATCATAAGAAGGGAGACATTGGCCTCAATCTCTCATAGCCCTAGGGTTTGAGGCAAGAATATAATACCCTATCGGTCAACTCTCTCTCTTTTTATCAAATTTTTACATGTTTTTATTTTATGCAAAAAATACAAAAAATATAATATTGCCGAAAAAACCCTAGTTTTTCCTAGAAAATTAAAAAAGTGAAGTTCTAGCCATGAATTTTTTTTTGGTCCACCCTAAAATTTCATCGTAGGGTTTTATCCACAGACCCTAGAGGGCTTCCTCTTCTGAGGAAGTGCATTGGGATATGTGAAACCCTTGTAATTGGTGAATTAGAGGGTGTTTGGTATTGTTGGCTTGACCTATAAATGCACCCTAGTCCAATAGTACTCCTTTCCTTGAGGGCGCACTTTTTGGAGTGATTGGGAAGTGTGACGTTGTCTTGGGAAGTTCAAAATTGCCTTGAAAGGCGTGATATTTATTGAGTTTGTGACAATGTGAGTAACTATTATTGCATGATTATTGTGTCTTGTTTAATATTGTTTGACTCTGATAAGGCACTGAACATAGCTATTAAGGTTTTGTGGAGAGTATTTGTGGTTTGTTGGTGGTTGCAGGTATCTTTCAATGATTAGGGTCTCCCCTTGGGTTTTGGAGTTACCAGAAGTGTTGAGAGGTTAGACTATGGTGACATTGGGTTTAACTCTCCCGAACTTACCGTCACTAGCACTAGGTCTATTGTCTACATAGCCTTGATAAATGGGTTCTAGTTCAAGCGGTAACACACAATAACGTCATCATCCTCGTAAATACCTTAGGCATCACCTCTACCACACACCTAACCCAGACTGGAGTCATAACTAACTCAAAAGATGATTGACTAGAAACTAGAGACAACCCAATGGATACATCAATGAATGCAAATCTGAACTTTGATCATCCAGGAATAAAGGCAAAACAAATTATCACCGAATTCAAGCCATAGTTTCCTGGATATATCAGCCAATATGTACTTATTCAACATGTTGAATCAACTAAAAACAAACTAGCATCAATCCAAGATCACTTTACTAATTGTTCATGGACAAGTAGAACAAAGCATAACGGGAAAGATATTCGTATATATATGAGGTAGAGCTTTAACTAGTTAGATACACAACTAAATTACTCCTCAATCAACGTCTTGAAATGGTCCATCTCTAAAAGCAAAAAAATTGTTGAGTGGAGAGGTCAGCCGCAATACAATCATTCAACCACCATAAGGAAGTGACTCATCAGAAACAGATCAAAACCTCGTCCAAAATAATCTATATTTAAAGCAATTGAAGCTCAGTAATTGAGGTGAGTACTGAAAAATAATTAATATAGATTACCATATTGTTTCTTAGGAAGTAGGTGCAATTTGTAAGACAAGCTGATTTGACAAGTAAAAAAAATTAAAAGTACACTGACAGAATACCCACAGTTTTGCATCAAAGTTGAACCCACCAGGTGCAAGCCCACCCTGCACAGAAGACCAGACTTAATTGATGAGAAAAAATATAAGGAGATGTTAAATGGAAATCAACGGACTTTCTCTAGATCATTAGCAAAATTATGAAGAAAGAACATTGTCAATCAAATTGGTAAAACTATGATCAAGTAGAGACTCACATTCTTTATGACAGTCAACATGACTAAAGTTGCTTCTCCAATATCCGTAAGAAATTGATCGGTATCCCAGCCTGCATAGGAAATTCCACATGAAATAACTCCAAAAATCAACCAAGCAGAAAACATCCGCATTCAATTAAGCATCAATTTTACAGCCAAACCTGCCAACCACTCTAATTTATGTCAGCAAATTAACAGTGAATATAAACCCAGGTACCTGTTTGGGCATCTCCAGTGTTTGCATCAATGTTTCCAAGCATCCCATAAATCCGTGCCATTTCCAACTCGTGATGACAGCTGAGAACAAGTTAAATAACTTTAATATCAAACATATCACTGATCTTTTTATCCGACTACAACTATCCGGAGAGAAGCAAAAATAATCTCCACCTGCGATTATGGAAGACCGACAAAAACATGACGCTAGATGTTTTATAACTTTTATCCTTGGTAACAAAGTATGTGACTTAATAACATTAACCAGTACAATAAGGACACTTATGACTGGCCAAATAATAACAAGGAACAGTCTTTGCATGGATTTTACGGAAAACAAAACACAATAAAGATGAAAAGATGATGACCAAAAAACAGTGCTCTTGAATTTACCTATTTCATGAAACTTTACATACGATCCAATATTTAAATCTAGGAAGGGAAGTTTTTTTACCTGTGCCCAGAGAGGGTTGCATGATTGCACTCAATATTTAATTTAAATTCTCCTGGATTGAGGTCAGCGATGTCAAGAGAAGAAGTTGATGTTAGCCACCAAGCCAGACACAAAATGAAAGCTTTTTAAAATCATTCAAATCCACGGTTAACACAGGAAATCACATTCACCATTTATAATCACAGATGAAAGATACCATTAGAATACCACAAGAGAAGTGAGTCCCTCAACAAAAGGGCTAGATTAAAATTTAAACTGGCATTATGCAGGGGATCAGGGGAAACCCCGAGATTTCAGGATATGGGTGAGACAACAGGAACAATAAAGGGGAGTGACATGGAATCTCTCTACCTTAATAATAAATAATCTGGCTCAAGTCAATGGAATAAGGTTGAAATAAGAAGGCAACAGATGAGGGTTCCAATATGTGACCAATAAGGAGACTCAAGAATAATTGTGAAGGTTATGATAGAAATGAGAAGGAAAACCTCAACATATTGGGGCATAGATTCCATATTAAAAGAAGTAAAGAGTATGGCCAATACGTTGGAAGGAAAAAAGGTGTGACATGTGTAAGGGGAAGCTAACAAGGTGGTGGATTTCCTTGCCAACATGGCAAGGATTGTGATGCACAAGAGGGAAGATAAGGAAAGGTGGAGGAGATATATATAAATGAAAAAAAAATGATCAAATTAGTAAAATCAAGCCAAAAATAACTAGGACAACTGCAATGAAAAAAGATGTGCTCATTACGGTTCAAATAAGAAAGTCAATCCTTCCAAAATCATGCAAAGAGGTGGGGGCAATTAAATCAATCAGGCAAGGGAACATAGAGAAACAGCTAACCTTGGCTTTTAGTATTTTACAGGTCCTACAAACCACAAGATCAACTCAAATGTATTTGTGGAGTCTAAGGCATCACTGCATTGAAAACAAACAGGAGATTGAAGGTCTCATAAAATCATGTGCATTTTGAGAAGAGATTATCATTATTGAAAAGAAAAGACAAAAGAAAAAATATATCTGGCACTTTAGAATCTCAAGAAGTGAACTATAAACTTACTGCTTGCAAGTTTGAGGGTAACTGGGGACCAGAGCCTGCTAATAGAGAGAGAGGTCTAGGGGAGGAGGAAATAAAGGCTCTGAACTTGGAGGCTCCTGGCACAATACCAAAACAGCTCAGGTTATGGGGCAAAGGGGAAAAGGAGCCAAGCTAAAAGAGGAGAAGACCCAGCTTATCAACCATTAAGGTGGTTGAATAGATGGAGTTTGATAGGTTGCGCAAACCTGAATCTCACCAGTACTTACAGGAGTGAAGGAGAATAGGAGCCAAAAGTTGAAGTATGAGGACAGACTGTGAGGTCCCTATTAAAGAAGAGATGGATTGGGAAGTAAGGGTTCCAGGGACGACTACAGGAAGGAAAGAATATACAGTCTAGTGGCCCAGATAAATAGACAACACTTTACTCTTGCAGGATGGGTAGTATGAATGTATTAAAGGCATGTCGGGATTTGACCATAAAATTGTCAAAAATCTCAAGTCACCTGTCCAATAGAAGGCAGAAGCAATGGAGAATAGGAAGAGTCTACTGAAAAGAATAGAAGAACTTAGAAAAGCTAGACAACTTTGAAATCTACTTTTAAATAATTGTTAGGACTTTTTTGTTGATGTTAATGTAGCTTCGGAATGTATTTCATATATGTATATTGTACCCCTACAAAGAGGTTACTATTCCTTTGTACGGAAGTGTCGTCATTTGTATTTACAAGTGTCGTAACTTATACTTGATGAGTTATTAGACCACCTTGATGGGGTCGGCCCTGTATAAGTCTTGTGGGTTAAAGGGTTATTAGACCACCCTAGTGGGGTCGGCCTAGTTAGTATTATGTTAAGTGGTTAAGTTGGGGCCGACCTAGTTAGAGTTAAAAGGCAAGTCAAGTTGTGTATAAATAGAGTGAGGGTGTCACTCTATTTGATCATTCATTTATTCATCTATCTCTCTCATTGAGTTATGCGCACCAGTGGAGGAGGAGAAGCAGCTAGGAGTCTATCTCTTATGCTTGGGTTATTGTATCATTGCTCTATCTATCTCTGAGGAAGTTATTGGGGTTTTTCACCTTCTTGGTTTTCCCCAAGGAAACTCTGTGTCTATTGTCTCTTGTGATTGATATACTGTACTTGTTATTCTCTCGGATAAGATCCTAGATCATATTGAATTAATGCTCAAAATCTAACATGGTATCAGAGCTAACCTGAGGAAGAAGACACTGCAGTTGCGGAAGCTAGGGATTCTTGTTTTTTGGGTTTCTCTCCACATATCTTGAAAGGTAGGAGACTAGATTGACTCTCCTCAGCAAGACACATCTTTCTGTCACTTTCAGTTTTTGACCTAAAAATTAGGGTTTCTGCAAAAATTGGAATTTCTGAATTCCGAGACCACGGCTGGAAGCTCCTCAGAAAAATCGAAGTTTAGAGATTTGGATCGAACTTTTTGGTTGGGTAAAACTCCGAGAAAATCAAACCCTACTTTGGGGTCCTGTCTAGTGAATCCGGAAATTAGGGTTTCTGCAAAAGTTGGAATTTCTGAAATCTGAGACCACAGCTAGAAGCTCCTTGGAAAAATTGAAGTTTAGAGCTTTGGATCGAACTTTTTGGTTGGGTGAAGCTCCGGGAAAGTCAAACCCTAATTCAGGGTCCTCCCCAGTGAATACGGAAATCTAAAAGGCAATTTTGAGGGGTGAAACTTTGCAGTTTTCAAATTCTAAGTATACCAGCTTGATCAGCTCATCAAGGCGCATCTTTCTATCCTTTCAGAAGTTTGAATTTTTAGGGTTTCTATGACAAACCCTAATCCAGCACCAAATCCAGTTTTCAGCAAATTAAGTGATAAGACCTAAATCTTTTCTATTTCCATTTGAAGTACTCTTTAAGATGTCTCACCACACCAAGCTTGAGGATAAGCTTGAAGGGGCTGATAACTTCCGAGCATGGAAGTATAGGATTGGGTTAATCCTAGAAGAGAATGAGTTGGACACTTACATAAGTGAAGAGATCCCTGTCCCAGAGGGAGAAGAGGCTAAGGCCTTACACAAGAGGAACTTGGTCAAGGCTAAGAGGATCATTGCTGATTCTATCAAAGACCATCTCATACCACATGTGTCATCTCTGAAGACACCCAAGGAGATGTTTGATTCCTTGACCAAGCTATTTGAAGGGAAGAACATAAATCGGAAGATGACCTTGAGAAATCAATTGAAGAATATCAAGATTCAGAATGCGGAAACCATGCAGTCTTATTTCTTAAGAGTCTCCCAGATAAAAGAACAACTTGAAGCTGTGGGAGAAGATATAAAGAATGGAGAAGTGGTAATGACCACTCTTAATGGCCTTCCTAGGTCATGGGATTCCTTCATCCAAGGAATTTGTGCTAGGAGAAAACTTATCACATTCAGTAGGCTGTGGGAAGAATGCTCACAAGAAGAAGCTCGAATTGTAGCTCGAGAAGAGAAGATGGGGAATGAAGACCAAGCTCTCACAGCACACTCCAAGAGGCATGGTGACAAGAAGACTCACCACCATGATAAGAAAGAAAGACATCACCATCAGAAGGGTGATTTCAAACCTTAAAGGAACATGTCCTATTTTCGTTGCTATACTTGTGATGAAAGGGGACACATTTCCAGAAATTGTCCTAGGAACAAAAAGAAGAACAAGAAGAAAAGACATCATGCTCATACTGCCAAGGATGATGAACCTCTTAGGAAGAAGACTAGAGAAGAAAGTGAAGACTCTTCAAGTGATGAAGAGTATGTTTTAATTTCTGCTCTCACTGGTACCATTACTCATGGGAGCAATGATTGGCTTATAGATAGTGGGGCTTCCAAACATATGACAGGATTCAAGGAATCCTTTATGAATCTATCTGAACATGAATCACCCCACAAGGTGAAACTTGGGGATGACTACCAGTATCCCATAAAAGGAAATGGTGAAGCCTCCTATAAGCTAGACTATGGAAAGTCTATGAAAATGAAAGATGTACTATATGTTCCAGGTCTCAAGAAGAACCTACTCTCCATATTTGCATTGGATGCAAAAGGCATGAGGGTTGCATTTATAGATGGCCAAGTCCTTATGTGGCCAAAGGGTAAAACTATAGATGATGCAGTGGTGATTGGAGAGCAAGAGGGAGGATTATACAAGCTGAAGGGATAAACTGAACGAGCCATGGTACATGAATCCATGGAGCCAAATGAACTTTGGCACAAAAGGCTTGCACATATACACTACCAATTGCAAGAAAACCAGTAGAAGGTCTTCCTGAAATCCAGTCAAAGATGAAGTGTTTTGATAAGTTCAAGCAATTCAAATCCTTGATAGAAAATCAAACTAATAAGAAGATCAAGATCTTTAGATCCGACAATGGCAGAGAATTCACTTCAAGGGACTTCATGAAGTTATGCAGTAATTCAGGGATTAAGAGGGAGTTGACCACTTCTTACAATCCACATCAGAAAGGAGTAGAAGAAGCTACTTCAGAGTCGGACTCCAGCAGCTCCTGCAAGGAAACAAAGATTCAGAGGGAGTCCACCCAACAAACAACAAAGATAAGTATTTGAATTGTAATTTCTTGTATATCTAATTGTTTAAATAATATTGTTCAATGATGTATATACTTATGCTCCTAGACTTAGGTTGTGTATTATGCATATTAGAATAATTGCATTAATGAACAGTATACTACTAATATGCAAGTAATGGGTAAGTGGCCTATGGTACTGTACAACATTCCATTGCTACTTATCTAGAATGAAACCTCTTTGCTGACATGTTGGGAGTTGTGCACACTCTTAACAATGTTCTAGTAGAGATGGAAGGCATCTAGAAAGATACGGGATATGGATAAATGTTGTATTGAAGCATTGGCTAAGATAATTGCATGACTGTATGACATATGCCCTTATGTGTAAGACTTTGTTCTGTAAACTATGAGAAGTTTCTAATCATGCAATTGAATTTGACTTGTAGGAAAGATCGTGTACAATCACCTACAAAAAAAGGACTACAACATTTGTTCCAGCAACGACGTTTAAACAAATCTATCTATTGAAGATATTGAAGAATCTGAAGTTCCCAGGATCTGGGATGCAGTAACGGAAGAATGCCATGATCAAGGAATACCAGTCAATCATGAAGAATGATGCTTGGGATGTGGTCCCAAGACCTGAAGGGAAGTCTGTTGTGACTTCCAAGTGGATCTATAAGATCAAGCATGCTACAGATGGTAGCATAGAGAAATATAAAGCAAGGTTTGTAGCTCGAGGTTTCTCCCAGAAATAAGGGATTGATTATGAAGAGACCTTTGCACCTGTGGCCAGGTACACTTCCATTAGATCAGTACTTGCTCTGGCTGCAGTGATGAAATGGAAGGTACACCAGATTGATGTCAAGACAACTTTCTTGAATGGTGTAGTCGAAAAGGAAGTGTATGTGGAGCAGCCACTCAGGTTTGAGACACATGACAGAGGGACTCATGTGTGCAAACTGAAGAAAGCCCTGTATGGTTTAAAACAGGCACCCAGGACCTGGTACGGCAGGATGGATAGCTTCCTATCCAGTTTGGGCTTTACTAAGAGTAAAGCAGATTCCAACCTTTACTACAAGGTTGAGGAAGGCAATCCAGTGATACTACTATTGTATGTGGATGACCTGTTTGTGACAGGTGAGGATGGATTGATTGCCGACACGAAGAGGAAGCTTGCTGCCGAGTTTGAGATGAAGGACTTGGGTATGATGCACTACTTTCTAGGCATGGAGGTGTGGCAGAGTGCAGATGGGATCTTCCCTGGACAAGGGAAGTATGTAGCAGAGATCCTGAAGAGGTTCGGGATGATGGATTGCAAGGCCATGGCCACACCTATGGCATCGAACCTGAAGCTTCTGTGTGATGCTTCATCTGAGTCGGTTGATGTCACGATGTATCGTCAGATGATTGGGTCCTTGATGTACCTGACGAACACAAGACCAGATATTTGCTTGGCTGTGAACACATTGAGCCAATTCCTGACGGATTCGAGAAGTGTTCACATGGTTGCTGTAAAGCATATTCTGAGGTACCTGAAGGGTATGGTTGATTATGGGCTCAAGTATGATGCGAATCAAAAGTTTAACCTAGAGGGTTATGTTGATTCAGATTGGGCAGGCAATGCCATTGATCGGAAGAGCAATTCGAGGTTCTGCTTCAGTATGGGACCCGGTATGATCTCTTGGTTTAGCAGGAAGCAGTCCTGTGTGGCACTGAGTACAGCCGAAGCAAAGTATGTCACAGCTTGTTCAGCTAGTTGTGAGGTAGTATGGCTTAAGAAGCTACTGTCTGAGTTATTTGATCTCCCGTTGGATGCTACTTGTATCTTCTGTGACAACCAGAGTTGTGTGAAGTTGTCTGAGAACCCAGTGTTCCATGACAGGTCGAAGCACATTGAGATCAAATATCACTATATCAGGGATATGGTGCAGAGAGGAGCAGTGAAGCTCTTGTATGTTGCAACGGACGAGCAGAGATAGCCGATGTGTTGACCAAGCCGCTGGTCAGAGTGAAGTTTGAGTACTTCAGAGAGAGACTTGGTGTACTTCAGATCGAGATTCCTTCCAAGGGGAAGTGATGAGTCCGGAGACACAGATGCACATGAACCATTCTCACATGGTGGTAGGTGTGTCCTCCCATGGTGCAGATGTAAGGGCTGGGGCCATTCCGACATGGTTGAAGTGTGTCTTCCCATGGTCGTTGATGTAAGAGCTGTGCCATTCGAGCATGGTTGAAGTGTGTCTTCCCATGGCTGCGATATAAGTGTTGTGCCATTAGAGCATGGTTGAAGTGTGTCTTCCCATGGCTGCGATATAAGTGCTGTGCCATTCGAGCATGGTTGAAGTGTGTCTTCCCAAGGTTGCGATATAAGTGTTGTGCCATTCCTAGCATGGTTGAAGTGTGTCTTCCCATGGCTATGGATATAAGTGCGATGCCATTCTCGCATGGTTGAAGTGTGTCTTCCCATGGCATAGATATAAGTGCTGAGCCTTTCACGGATGGTTGAAGTGTGTCTTCCCATGCCGGTGAATGTAAGTGTTGTGTGAAGTGCATCTAGGTTGTGCTCCGTGGGCTATGAGGTAATCTGAAGATGATGAGGTGACAATATGGTACACAGGTTTTGCAGAGGCATATAATCAATCCTGAGATGCTCTTACAGGTTTTGCAGAGGCAGTGTAATCAGTCCTGAGAGATCTTGCAGGTTTTGCAGAGGCAGTGTAATCAATCCTGAGGTGTACTTACTTGAAGGCTTGCTCGCAGAGATGATGAAGACCTACATGGAGGCTAGGCCTACAACTAGCATGAAAAAGGGTTGGCTATGTAGAACTTCCTATGACGAGTAGATTGGAGATTGATTGAGATAGCAACAGTGACGATGACGATGATACGATGACGATGATCCGATGACGATGATCTGATGATCCAGAGAAGAAGACCTGTGTCGAGAAATACCTTCCTAGTTAAGAGGGAGTGTTGATGTATATGTAACTTTGGAATGTATTTCATATATGTATATTGTACCCCTACAGAGAGGTTACTATTCCTCTGTACGGAAGTGTCGTCATTTGTATTTACAAGTGTCGTAACTTATACTTGATGGGTTATTAGACCACCTTAATGGGGTCGGCCCTGTATAAGTCTTGTGGGTTAAAGGGTTATTAGACCACCCTAGTGGGGTCAGCCCAGTTAGTATTATGTTAAGTGGTTAAGTTGGGGCCGACCTAGTTAAAGTTAAAAGGCAAGTCAAGTTGTGTATAAATAGAGTGAGGGTGTCACTCTATTTGATCATTCACTTATTCATCTATCTCTCTCATTGAGTGATGCGCACTAGTGGAGGAGGAGAAACTGCTAGGAGTCTATCTCTTATGCTTGGGTTATTGTATCATTGCTCTATCTCTCTCTGAGGAAGTTATTGGGGTTTTTCACCTTCTTGGTTTTCCCCATGGAAACTCTGTGTCTATTGTCTCTTGTGATTGATATACTGTACTTGTTATTCTCTCAGATAAGATCCTAGATCATATTGAATTAATGCTCAAAATCTAACATTTTTTTATGTAACACCCCTAAAATTAATTAAAAATTAGAATTATTAATCGTATATTAACTACTAAGGAAGTATTAATAATGTAGAAATGATTTAAAAAGAAAAATATTAATGAAGTAAATTAATACTAATAAAGCAAATTAACAATAATCTCGATGTTACATGGTACCAGTACCAGCGCACCTTCAGATATGCCCCAGGGAGAGAGGAGCATTTTTTCAACTTGGAGGGATGTGTTCCAGCCTTTTTCCGAAGTACGGGTGCAGGTTATGGCGAGACCCTCTGGTTCCCTCCTAGGAGTACTATGGCTTAGTTGCATTGATGACTACCTCATAGAAGGGCTTGAAGCCTTGAGGTTGGTGTCTGGGGCCCCCAGGGGTGGGTCATTGGGTCACATGACCCCCACCTTACTTTATCACACTGGTGGCACTTTCTTTCAGCATTGAGGTTCATGCCTCTACTCCAGGCCACCATCCACACCCTCCTGGTCCTCCAGCTCAGAAGCGCCCTCTCTCCTTGGGCTCCTCTTGATGATGACATCATCCTCCATGCCAAGCTGCATTGCTTAATTAGGGGGGGGGGGGGCGTTGAGGGATTTACACTACTGTTGGGGAATTGGGGGCTGAGTTTGGGTTCCTTTCTTTTATGCTCCTTGTTGGGGGAAGGTTGGGGTGGGAGTTGCTTACCCATGCTGTATTTTTTAGAGGGTTCTATGGGCATGGTGGAGATGGAGGTTTGGAGGCTGAGGGTAGAATAGGATTCTGATTATGATGTTTGGCTGGCTTGGTATTGCTGAGTGAGAGCTCGGGAGCTCTCAGTCTATGACTGAAGGGTTGGTTAGGAGGAGAGTGGTCCCCCCACACGTGGTTTCCTAAGGAGATGCTGCTGAGTTGATGGACATCCTGTTGTCTTTAAATGTGCAGCTGTAAGTCTAACTTACGGGTTCAGGTATGTATTCTTGAATGTCCTGATAGTTTATTTAATTGAGGTTATTTGTATCAGTGGAAGATTTTGGCTTTGTGATAATAATTTCCATGTTATGCATAAATTTATGGATAAGGTTGTTTAATGGTAAAATAGGCCAAATTCTGTGAAATTGTGGTTTTCCCTAAATTGATAATTATTGTTTTTCCTGTTAAAGTTTCATAGTTAAATTTGTTACTCTGAACATAAAACATTATCTAATTGTAATTTAGGGCCTTACATCTCATAGGGCCTTACATTTTATGTAGTTGGGGTTGTTGAAAGATGCAGTAACACAGGTGGTGGTGGAAGATATTCATGCTAGGGATTCTGGAAAAAACAGTGAATGTGAAGAAAAAGATATAAATAATGAGGGAAAAGGAAGCAACTTCCAGACTCTTGCAGATAAGGCCTCTTGGAGACAATACAATACATCAGACATAGATAAATGGGAATACCAAGGCTGCATCTTTGTCTGTGGGATTAGTATGAAGAGATGATGAGTATAGAAACTGAATTGCACCAGATCAAATTTTCAAAATTCTCAGAACATTCAGAAATGAGATAGACAGGCTATCAGAGGATCTTGGATGGAATTGTTTGTTCAATTAACTGTACACACCATTATCTACCAGAATTGAAAAACACAGACACATCTCCCAAAGATTTGCAATTTGTGATGCTTAAGAGTAGACATGCTTTGTGTGTTACAACTAGAGGAGAAAATGTGAGATGTACGGTATCTAATGCCTTTAAACACGTAGCAGAGATGAGATATATCATACCAACAATCAGACATTGGAGATTTCTGTGGTCAGAAATAGAAACAATTAAATATTCAGAAAGGGAGAGTTGTGACTGAAACAAAAATATTATAATGGGCATAATGTCGGTAAATAAAAAGTTATGAAATGAAGAACTTGCTTCAAGCAAATGCCAATATCCTCATGTATAACAATATTAGACTGGAATACTGTACAGATGCATATACAACTCTAACAAGGACAGAAGTAATAAATTCAGAAATAAATGGTTCACACACCTGCAAGCCCATATCTTTGTAAGAAGCCCATAGTTGTTGCGGCATCCCAGTCATACCTGAAAAAAAGGATAACCAAAAATTAGTAGTGAAGATGGAGATGACGATATGGGTGATACAAAATGAAAGATAAAAGAATAAGATCATAGAAAATCATTCAGTGATTGAATTATACTGGTGTTTTGTAGGTTCTTGTGGCTTAGGCTCAATTAGAAGAGTCCCTGTAATCAAAATATGCAAAGATTCAGCTATGATAAATAGGGAAAAATAAATTGAAAGAGTTCAAGCAACCTAACACCAAAGTGACTTGCTCATTTTTTAACATTCACCTTTCCTACTTACTGGCTTGATCCAAACTTCTTTTTAAACTATCCACTGCAATTAAATCTCTTGTTACTACTACTTATCAAAGCATCAATTTCCATCTTATATTGTTAAATTCTGTTTAGGCCTTGCTACCATATCAAAATCATTTCTATGGATTCTGCCATATTAAGTCGCACTTGTCTTCTTCATTCAGCGGAATCATATTGATTTAAGAAATGAACTTACCATTGAAGCCAATGGTTTTCTTCCAGTTCACTGCCGCTTGAAGAAATCTGGCCTGCAAATTCCCATATATTTAGAACTTCTTTAACTACTTGCAAGTGTAGCAATCCTGACCACATCCGAAGTAAATCTGAGAATAATTTATGTCACTGTATTTGTGTGCAAGTGCATATGTACCAAAGTATTGGCTTATCAGTTTTAAAAAGAGGTTCAGAGAGCAAGAAATTGCCAGAGAATGGCTTACAACAGTACATATGAATGAAATCAAAGTAAAAACAACAGAACAATTTAGTCAAACAAGGATGGACAGGCATTTATTGCCAACCTTGTTTGGCTTATTCTGTTAAGAGTAATGATCAAAAAATATAAAGTGGACACAATGTTGACAAATTTGAAATTTAAAATCACTAGTCAAGAGAGATTGTGTTTCTTCTAGACACCATGCAATATCATCATCGAGATTTGAAGATGGCATTTAATTTCAGGCCAAATAGTAACCAAATGACCAAACTACTACAAGAAAAATTGAAAAAAAAATGCTCAAGACAGAAATATTAGTACACATGCATATCAGAGGCAACACAATTAATAAATGGTATTAGTTTCGAGGAAAGTTCTATAAAGCTTTTTTCCTGACACTAGACCAAAATACCGGTCCGTATTAATGAGTAAGGCTCATAGCACAACAACGTATTTGCATCTAGTCTTATGGTGTACATGTGTCACACAAATGGGAAAGTAGAAAGTCAACAACTGGCAAAACCACACAAAACAATCCGTGTAGCAAAGATAGATAAAAATATCAAATTCTTAAACATCATTTTGATCCATTTAGAAAGTCTTTCAAAGAACAGTGAATGTTACATGCAGCATTTGCAGCATGCATGGGAGAGTGATTACTTCAAAGGGGTACTTTCTGATCTTGAGTTCTGCTATTTGGGGAAAGTTTATATTTTTAGGAACTTACTATTTTGAGAAACTAATTAGGTTTTCGATACACTTTTGGAGGAGATGAGAAAAGATAGATAAGATAATTCATGTCCAACAAATGACCACAAAAGAAGGTCAATGGGATTGCTAGGTACAGCAGTGCCAATACAATGTGGAAGCGCGAAAGTGGCTCCTATATAGAGCAAGATGCAGAATGTAAAGTACTGATCCAAGCTATGACCTAAACACTAAACATTGAAAGCAGAGTGTGGATCTAGACCAAAAATGTACAAGGACCCTGGATCTAGAATCCTGAACACAAATATTGTAAGCATATTAGGGTCGACTGGAGCTAGCTCCCCTAGCATCCAAGGCTGAATCAAAGGTACTCTAGATAGAGCAATGTCTAGAGGAGATGGAGAAAGATCTGGATTGTGCATTGCACCACTGCCTAGAAGAGGTAGCTCGTTGCTAAGGCCTGGATGAACCCATATGATTGTTGGTGCGAGATTTGGAATGGCAATGTCACTGAGATCTTTGGGAAGTAGAGATGGCCCCCCGCATCCTCATTGATGTGGAATCAGAAGTAAGGCTACTATCAGTCTGTCTCTTGGTACCCCTGGTAGATGAAAGCACCACAAAAAAGGAAGTGATTGTCCTATGGAAGAATGGTTTAGGAGGTAGATGGAGAATCTAGGAACAAAGTCCAAAAGCCTCCCTCATGAATAAAGCTAAGCATCACTAGTCAAGGTACCAGAAGAAACTGGAGAGGGTCTGTGACTCCCTAGATAAACAATTGAACCACCCATGAATCCCGTAATAAATGGGACAGTGAAATATGAAGTGCCCCTCTGTCTCAAGCTCCTAAAGATGGCACAATTAGCAGATCTTGTCGGACCCAGCAAGCTAGCGCTCGGCCTCCACATGAAATCTATGTGAACCCACTCTAAGCTGGTGCACAGGAATACAAAAAGCATGCATCCAGTGACAATGTGTGCACAAAGGTCAAACTATGAGGTTGTCCCTCAACTCCAAGAAGTGCTATGCATAAAGGGCTATCTTTTTTAACGTAACCAACCTAGTGGTTCTATCCAAGTGACTTGTATGAAATGCCTGTACATGTCATCACAAGTGATCATGTTCAACTCCTGCCTAGTAGGTAAGTGATGGCCAAGTGCATCAAGGGAATATTTGAATGATGGGAGACAACCCAAAGAAATACCCATAAACTCCAAGAGATCCAAGACCCCTACAAACCAACAATGTGCCCACAAAGGGTGGTTAGACAACACAATGGACTTTGATGAGCAACATGCCAAATACAGATAAGAATCCCAACCCACATTCGAGTCAGCAAAGCTTCGAACATGATGAAGGAGTGAGACTAGGTTAAATACAACCTCAAGTCGAAGGGAGTGGGCACCAAACTCTAAAAAATGATGGGCAGGGAGACTGTCTTCTTACATCTAAAAATGCATTGAAGGAGAAGGGTTTGAAACTTTGAACCCTCTCAACAATGGTTCACTTAGACTCGAGTAAATAAGGCCACCAACCCTCTAAACTGTAAATAAAGTGATCACTGAATAATGGAGTGCATGAGAGACATATTGGAGTGAGTGATTCACTTAAGCTAGGGTTTGTCATATTGCTGAAGGTTTGGGGACAATTGCAGCAGGGGTGAGTCAAGAGTCTAATCCGGTGTGTTATATCCGGAAACCTAAAACTGTAAGTGTTGTTTTAAATCTACAATAAGAAGACAAATTGTTTGTTGGTTTTCCCCAAGGATTAGGGTTTTCGGGGTAAAGTATCTTGCGCAAACTGTGTATGGTTATTTGATATTTCCATTGTGCATCATTTGTTAAGTAAATTGATGTATTGCTATTTCTAATTCAGTTTTATGTGTTAATTTAAGACTGAGTATAAAAATCAGTGAATAAATATCAATCAAATCTGGTTTATGAAAATTTCACAATGCATAGGTCGTAAATAGCCTATCTCCAACTCGAAGGTGTCTCCATTCAAGTTTCTCATAGAGATTTAGGTGAAGGACAATGGTAATAGAGCTTCAAGAACATGTGACCAACCATGATCACCGTATGATTGTTAGGGTCAACAATGGGACACAATCTGTGTATCGAGTGAGTAATATATATGATGGGACCATGCTTGTGGAAACCCTGTGCTAATAACATCATTTAATAGATCGGCAATGTGATGATCAAGAAAAGTGTAGACCATGTTTGAAGAACCTTGCCTAAAATCCCTCCTCATCTACTACTTTGCTAGAATTCAACATTCTAACTACCTCTCGAATATCCAAATAAGAGAATAAGTAGCTAGAAGAGAAAGGAGAGGTGGCTTGGATCAAGGGCTGCCCAAGGACATCTAGAGAGCAGAAGTATGGGAACATGGATTTGGGGTTAAGTTCAAGGAGAAGATCAAAGTGGCAAGGAAAGAGAGTGTGCTAGAAGGTTTTGGGAGATGATGAAGGGTTGCACACAATTCACGTCTCCCTATAAGATGAAGGGGCGATTCACTTTCTTGTGGAAAAGGAAGCCACAATTAGATTTCCTGAGAATAGGATAGGAAGAGGGAGCATAAGTAAAGGCATATTGAAGCTAGCTATGGAGGGCCTTCCACTTCTCGTTATACCACTAGTTCAAGGGACAACAGTCGGGTTTGGGGAAAGGTGATGGGGAGGGGGACCAAGTGAGAAGGGGATAAGATGTAAGGGTTTCCCCCCGAATGGTTGAGGAAAGACAAGCATACCTAGAGGATGTCGACTCAAGGGATGAAAACTAGGGAGAGAGGAGAATTTGGCAAATGTAGGATAAGAATCTATGTGGATCTCCCTTATCAAAGAGGATAGCGATCTGAGGTGGGCCCAACAAGGGTGGGATAGGGAGAAAGGGGAGGTAATCCTGGAGGGAAACGAAAAAGAAGGGCATGGTTAGCAAAAGTGATAGGGGTTACCAAAAGGTGGCATATAAGAGGGAGAAAAACCTAGCTAGTCATGGCTTAGTCAACCACACTAGCACCCCCATCATGGGGGAGGCACATGAGGTAGCTAGAATCTAGGAAGCAAGGGGGTCATTCGAATCAATAGCTCATGGGATTCACAAAGCCACAACATGTGCCTACGATAAACTCTAAGTGGCCCCAAAGCATCATTAAACATCTAGTGAAGCCATACTGAATCTAGATCTATTTCCTGGATACAAAGCACATCCTCAAACCAATAATGAAGAGGAATCTAGTAAGCTCTGATGCGGGCGTTGAAATCACCCAAGAGGATGACATCATCCATAGTTTAGTACTAAACAATGATGGTATACAAATCTAGGTAAGGATACCCAACTAAATTAATATGAATGGATAAGAAAGAAGATGCCAAGGAGAAGTGGCAAATTGCAGTGGTATAGATGTGTAAGGTGCCATCTAGGGCACATAAACAATAATTCATGAAGACATAGGGATAATAGGCGTCGAAGCACACTAATTCTCTTTCATTAATTGTACATATATACAAGAGAATTGTCCCTTGGGTTTCAGATTCCCAAGTGGACTCTTGGACTCTCGGGTGACTCTTGGTCTACCCTCACAACTATTGATCTTCTTTGCACATGAATAGTGCACACCAATCCTAACACCAAGGATTAGTCTCCAACAAATCCCCCCTTAATCCGAAGGGTGTATATGAGTCCAAGAAAAAGAAGAGAGTTGAATAAGTGGAAGTGCACAGCTACCACCAGCTGAACATTTCCATCTCAAACATCCTTTATTAAGAAGGTTAGCTAGAAGCTTGCACATGCTTCTGCTAAATACAAGAGCTCTCTGAAGGGATGGTTTTGGCTGACCATCAACCAAAATGGGCTAGAAGAAGGCTGAAATCTTCTACTATGTGTGTGGTTTAAGGCTAACCACAAACTCTGGAACTTGGCGGCAACACTCGCTCGAAGTTTCTCTGGAATGGCGGTTTTAGGATGACCACCAACTCTGGAGAGCTGAAAACAAGAAGTGAACAACTGCAACTAGCTGAACATTTCCATCTTGACAACCTTTTGCCAAGTTAGCTAAAAGCTTGCACATGCTTCTGCTAATATAAAGTGCTCTCAATATCGGTGGTTTTAGGATGACCACCAACCCTGGAGCTCAGTCGAACATAGCTCTTCACAGGCTCGCTTGTACTAGCTCGCTTGTTACTGACGGTCTTCATTCCCCCTGTCAGAAACAATGTGAAGAGAGGAGAGTTTCATGGTGTCACAACTAGACACAAAACACATGAGTACTCTATGTCATATATATATTTTGTCTTCATAAGACATGCATCTCAGAATCTGGTGGCTTTCCAAATTCACTGTGGATCAGGCCCGCTTAATATGACTTACTTGAGAAAGGTTGTAAGTGTTTGTTGTCAGAGGAACAAGGCTTCGAAACTTGAAGCCTGACATCATGTTCCCCCCTGTCAGGTACAAAGTAAGAAGCAGTACAATAATCTGCTACAAGTTTCACTCTTGCAAGTTTCTTCAGCTTTACACATCGATCTGAAGAATGGTTGCGCTTCCTGCAATGCCAACAAGGATGAAGATCAAAACACTGATCTTTCACATGGCCAACTCTATCACACTGTTAGTATCTGGAACTCTGAATGATTTCACTATTTTCTGGCAGCTGATAGGAATCATCTTCAAACAAGGGGTTATTCTAAACAACCACTAGTTCAGAATTTTGATTCCTATGATGTGCATCTTCCTCAATGACTTTCAAATTATGCAACTAATTGATGACAGTTTGGAGTGTGTCTTTGTTGTTTGTGATTGAGTCATCTGCAGCTGAATGTACTAAAGTATTCAACAACTCTAATGTTTCTTTTGTATTAGACATTGTGAAGACAATTTGAGGCCTTCTTGTGCAGGTAGGACTAAGTACAAGGAATCAATCAGATAAAGGGATTTTTGCAAATCCACCCTTTACAAGCAATGTTTCAGCAAATTCAAACTTGAAAAAGAAGGGGTGTCGGTCTCAGCCGAAAATGCACCCACATAAAATGTACAATTCAACTTGACTTGAGTTTGGTACTGTACACAAAACACAAATGCAAGTACCAAAACAAATACTAGAACTTACAAACAAAACATAGTCTGCAAGTTACATTCTTGAATGTTGAACTGAGGAATCTGCTATACCTGAATGATGTTGAAATTCTTCTTTTGGAGCAGCCGTAGCAACCACTGCAAACTTGCTTAGATCCTTCAAGCAGGCACACCAAACAAATCTTGAATCTTCTCTACAAGCTCACTGTTAAATTTTGGTTAGGGTTAGGGTTTGATGCAGAAGAATAAAGAACCAATGTACTTTAATGCAAAATTACATTTAACAGACTAATACTGAAACGAAATAGTACAACAGTAGATAAGCACAGTAATCAGATTGTATAATTTAAAACATAATTTTCATCTCTTTCAACTTTTCAACTTTAACACTGCCAAGGGGTCCTTGTGTTAAAGTAATCTTTAGTAACATGTAACCAGCAATATAAGATTAACAGTAATAAGTCCAATTAATAACAAGTTAGGGTACTTACCTGGAGTGTGGAACCCTTCCTATTTTATACTCAGAAATTTAACTTTCAGAATGAGTTGAGCCTCTCAGAGGTCAGTCAACACTAGGAACCAAGTAAGTACAAACCAGAGAGAGAGAGAGAGAGATGATAGATTGAAGGACAGCAGTGATGTCAATGACAGTCAGATTACAATAGTAGACTCAAACAAAATTCAGCACAAAGGTTTGACCATAACCAAAGTCAAAGCACAGGGTTTAAACCACAGATAAATTTCAGTACAAGGATCAGGTCCTAAACATGTCTCAGCAAGCAAGTCTCAACATGATATGCATTAAATTCAAAAAGATCTCAACACAGACTCATCAGAGTCAAGGTACAAAAGGTCTGACCTGAATGAGGTCTTAATACAAAAGTCAGGACTCACACTCTCCACAAAAAATGCCTACAGCAAAGTAGGTGTAACACATAGGCCTTATGGTCTCCACACATCTATACTCAGCAGATGATATCTAGTTCAAAGAGGCTCACAGCCTCCATAAAATGTATAGAGTAGACAGAACAGATCTTAACCAAATCTTAAACAGTAGATCGGTGTCTAACAAGACCTCAAACAGGTAGACCGAATTCCAATAGCCCTTTATCAAGCAGAGATATGATGGATCTAACTTTAATCAAACTTCAGCAAGTCACGATTTCATTCGATGAACCTACAGCAGGTTGTGGCCTCCATAAAAACCTTAATAGAGCTTACATATCAGTGGATCAAGGCTCGTCCAAGAGAGATAAGGCTTCACAAGCTCACAAAATTGCAAATAGGGCTCCCAACTAGGTCAACAAGGTTAGCAGCTGTCACGACCCTCCTTAAACAGATTACAAATCAATAAACAATTCTTCAAGTGTTCACGGTTCAGTCAGATATGGCAGCAACATGTTATTTGAACAAACCCTGGCAATAAAAAAACCTTGACGTCAACTTAAACCAGATCTGAGATGATCAGCAGGTGGACGGCTTACAAGAACGGGTGAGTAAAACAACAGTAAGAAAACCCTTGACGTTAAACATAAAGATCAGAATTGAGATAAGATCATGATGATGATAAAATGAGTAAACATAGACTCCAATAAATAGGATCTTAATGACTTCTAGAAGGATCATTAAATTATTCTTTAATTTAGTTAGGGTTCCACATATTTAGGAGGGTACCAAAAAATATAAAATATAAATAAAGTGTCTTGGGTGGGTACCAACATTTTAGGGTCAAAACAATAATAACATAAGATATAAAGTGGGTACTAGGGTCATATAATTAATGAGGTGAGGGTACACGGTACAACATAAAAGTGTGGGTACATGACCCATAACCCCTAGGACCAAGGGTATACCACAAAGTGGACAAACAACCATAGTACCCATAGGACCAAAAACATCAAGATGGTACAAATCAAAACAACTCAAGGTGGGTAGATGACCCTACTAACCACAAGTCAAAGACCAATGTACCATAAGATCAATAATCAATAAGGTGTAAAGACCAAGGATGAGTAACCAAGGTGGGGTAAAACCAATCATCTCTCTCTCAAATGTACAAGTGTTCCATACACAACCTGAAAGTTCATCATCATTGTATAAGGAAGGGTCCACACCGGATGATGTGATCCTGTGGTCCTCTAGACTGCTCCTTAGGTCAAATGTTAGTGGCTCCATCAAGGGGTGGCCAGCCCCTTGAGAAGACCGTCTAGCTCAACCATCTCGAAGACCTAGGAGAAGAGGACATCACACATCATCATCTTGTTCCACTAACCAAGATCCACCCGGTTAACTAACCAGGTATGTCACTGCAGGAACTACTTGGTCCTTGTGACCAAGAATCTGCCTGGTCCTGGACCAGGAGGTCTCTGTCTCAACCTGCAGGACCCGCTTGGTCCTCGTGACCAAGAAACTGTCTGGTCCCAGACCAGAATACCCTAGAGACAAGTAGGGGCCCTAGCCACATGCTAGGGACTTTGCCATGGCATCAACCTGCTTGGTCACCGACCAAGAACCCCAGGAGACAGCTAGGGGCCCTAGGGTACCTTCTAGGGTCTTAATCTTTACTCTGTCCAGTTAACTTAACCAGGAACCCTAATTAACTGACTAGGGTACCATCCTCTCTGAGAATGGGTCTCGCAACTGCACTAACATTAACACTCACTTCTGTCAATTAGATGTAATTTATCTTCAATGACATAGGATAACTGATGGCTAGAAAAAGAGTTATTAATCTTGCATAGTGCACTATTCAAATCTATTCTGCAGCAATATTAAAATCAACTCTGCAGCAAACTAGCACCTTCACACATTCTGGAAAAATTCCCTTGCCAGTGAGGACAACATCTTCTGCATCTTGAATCTGTGAATCTGCAACTTAGAAAAAAATTTGGAAGTAAAGATACACAAGGATTCTTACAAGTTCTGCAACCTATAGTACAATTCTGCAAATCGATTCTGCAGCAGCATACAGATTCAATTTTCTTCAATAAATTCTCCAGGCAGTCTTTTGCAAGAAGGGCAGACCAAATCTTCTCTGCAAAACTGTCAGTCAACACTTTTTGCAATAGATGCTTCTCTCAACAAAAAAGACTTTTTCAAGCTTCAATGCTTTCAAATCTCTATTGACAGTATAAGAATAACTTTCAGTAACTTGTGCAACTGTCATAGTTGTGTTCTTCATTGAGATTTCTGCAGGTTGTATGAAGTATTTTCACACACTAAGGATAGGAGTTAGCTCTATTCAAACTTGAAATATGCAGCTATGAATTTATTGGCACACGAGGGTGTATGAAATCGCCGAGCTTTTTACAAGGAAAAACCATTCGTCCAAATACTAGGATTTTCAAACTGAGTTCTGATAGCCATGATGCACTTCCAAAATTCAACAATCATCCAAAATAGTGATGCAATATACCTCATTCTGTTGAATGGCTACACTTCATTGTTGAGTGGCTACGCCTTAGTCGTTTGAGGAGATAGCACGCTGCACTAGTATGTGCAGATGGAAAGAATAACTCCATGCAGCTTGTTCTTGGTCTCAGCTATGTCCCAACGATACCATACATTTTAGTGTCTCAACCCCAGGCAGGTCTCAATGCCTCAATTCACATTCAATATCCAAGTAGCAGCACCAATTGCAGAGAATAAGCTCACACAGCCCACACAATTCACTAAGAGACAGTCCACGAGGAGGAGATTACGTTTGAGAGAAATCTTGGGTTCGCAGCTCCAAAAAGCTCACACCACGATTTTCGGTCTTCATAGTAGCTCCACGCCGGGAGCAGCTCCAGGATAGGCTAGGAATCTAGCTCCATGATACTCCACAAAGAACAGATTGAAACTCACATTCAAACAAACTCGGCGTAGTGCCAAAAAATTAGGGTTTCACCAAATTAGAAGGAGAGTCTCCACGCAATAGCAAATTCAACCTTCAACTTCACATTCTCATCAACACAATAGATATCTCAACACCCAATGAATATCTCAATGCAATGTATATCTCGTTTCCAGGCAGTCTCATTCAAGAACACGTAGAGATGTCGTCTTCATATCTCACTTTGAACGCATCACAACACCACTTTAGCTCAAAGGTAGCTCAACCATAATATGCTTGATGTTCGCGATCATCTTCAATGTGAATAAGAACGACAAGTCATACAGCATCATCGGGTCTTCTGATTCAAAATATAGAGTGGTCATCTTTGCTTCAAGCCTTCAACTACTGTGAGCATTTCGGTGAAGTCGAGGATGCTCTTTTTCTGAGTGGCAAACCTAAATCTCTTTTACAGCATCATGTTCATCTCAATCACGCAGAGGTAGCTTGTACTCGGTTTTGGAGGAGGAGTCCACACAGCCTATATGGAGACCCAGGCTCGTATTCTAGCAACCATTCTTCAATTTAGCAACAACTCGCACTTCATGCAGTTCAACGTAGCTCCAACATAGCCCACGCTAAGGTCACAACAATAGCTAGTCTTGAAGGAGGATGGAGGCTCTGCTAGGTCGCAGCAATAGATCAAGATGGTGACTAGCATCTGAATGAAGGAAAGACATCATAGCTTTAATAATAAAAGAGGTGCACCACAAGTCGTAGGGCATTCACACTCCAAAAAAATACCATCTATGGAGGAGAGAGTGTGCGCCGACAAAACCACCATGGCAATGAGAGCTCGCAGGAGGAGAGGTTTCAACGTCTTTGACATAATTAACATGACCTCATCTTAACTTCTTGAGACTTCGATACACAAAGGTAAAGAGAGACACCTTCACGCATCATCACTCCATATTCTTTCACTTCGCATGTGAGCTTATCTTCTCCATGTTTCAACTTTGGAAAGTTAATGGAAATATTGCTCTTCACCATAGATTCAACGCAGATTTGTTCTTTAAATCTCTTCTGGTACCTTCACAAATGTCTTCAGGATAGAAAAAAATGCCATAAATGTAGTCGTTGATTCAATATCCTCACTACTTCTCAGACTTAATTGCAGAATTTCATTGTAGCGGCAATCTCTATGCAGAGGTAAACCAACACAAATGTAACAATAATTCAAATTAGCATTTGCAACAAAGGGGATATCAATAGTCGACCAAATTGGCATTAAGGTAACGGATGTATTCGATGCATAGATAATATTATGGATGGAATAAATGCCCATGCAAACGCTCACGTGGAGGCTAGGGTTTACCATGATGCCAACAGGAAAGCATGACAAATGGAGGGGAAATGTGTTGAGCCAATATGTTGCAGCAGGCAGAGATTATGGACCAATTCGTCGACAAGAAGATGAGTTAGGTTAAACACTCAAGTATACAGGTCTACAAGTCTGGAAGGGAACAGAAAATAGTGCAGGTATGAATGATTGAAATGCATAGAATGGCAGACTAAAGAGCCAGTATAAGTAACGTACAAGCCAGAATGTCAAAAAAAAAAATTGGATCAAGCAGGATGATGAAGGCTCCGAATTTTGAAATCAGAGTCCGTAGGTGGAGAGGTTAGGGATCTCATCAGAAAAAATACCCTCACATCTGAGTACGTAGGTAGACTGGTAAAAACACATTCACCAAGAAGAGAAATGGCAGGCATCTGGCAGAATGGAGAGTAACGTTCACCGAGAAAAATTAATCCACTGACCTGTCAGCTACACGAATGAGCAGAGGGAAAAATGTTGCATAAGAGATGTATGTATTCGGAGTTGAATAATGCAGGCCAGAATTCAAGTTTCTGGCAGAGCACAGAACTGAGGAGGATGCAGAGGACAAGAATAATATCAGGCAGACTGGAATGCAACAGAATCATAGGCCAAAGCTCAAAATAGGCTCTGACACCACTGTAAGGTGCCAGCTAGGGCACATAAACAATAATTCATGAAGACATAGGAATAATAGGCGTCAAAGCACACTAATTCTCTTTCATTAATTGTACAGATATACAAAAGAATTGTCCATTGGGTTTCAGATTCCCAAGTGGACTCTTGGACTCTCGGGTGACTCTTGGTCTACCCTAACAACTATTGATCTTCTTTGCACGTGAATAGTGCACACCAATCCTAACACCAAGGATTAGTCTCCAACAAGATATCTTTAGGGAGAGGAGCTAAGCCACTAATATGAATCCACATGAACCTAGCAAACTCATTAGTAGAGACTATATAATCCCTTCCCCGAAAAGAGTCCTTGGTCAAACAAGCCATCCCACCTAAACCTCTAACGTTCCCTAAGTTCTCGATCTCCTATTTTGCAAGCAGAAGACCAATCGTAACCAAGGATTCTTAAAAGGATCTAAACAATAATCACAAGGATCTCAGTAACAAAGAAGATATGTGACAAACCAAGAGCATCAAAAATCATGCTCGACAATGACCAAAATGCCACATTGCCATTCCAAAATGCCACATTGTCATTCCAAAATCCCCTAGAATCCCCGACCCCTAACACCTCCCCCAACAAATTCATCACTTGGAGAAGCAAGGACAGGTCCACCTAGGAGGGTGGAATGTGGAATGATTATCTTAAGATCCCTAATGACCACCCATTTACCTACCTATTGTGTTGCTACAACATGCTCTCTAGAGTGCTTGAGCTCCACAATCTGGGATCCAATTATATCCTTGTCTAGGTCAATCCTATAGAGAAGAGAGAAGAGCTTCCACTTAGCTCGAAGGGCTCGAAATCAGTCTCCCAAAGATATGAAGCAGAGGAAAAGGGTGGAGTCAAATCTAAACCAAACCTTCTCAAGGTTAATATCTGTGAGGTCTAGAGTATCCCAAAGAAATGAGGCTCAAACCTACAGTGGTTCCAAGGAGGGAAAAGGTGAAGGTAGCATCACATTTAAATTCAACTTCCACACCTACCTAGTGCACTCCTCTATGAGCGTAGCCAACACAACCTCCTCAGCCACTATAGGGGGGAAGTCATGTCCCTTCCCTAAACAACATGTACCCATGAATTAATATGTGTTTTGGTTTCTTGTTTATAGATAAGCTATTTAGATTGAATATCCTCGTGCTTGCTTTTAAGGTCTAGAATTTATGTGTTTAGGGCATCACTCAATGGGTGAAGAGTTTCTTGCACTTTGTTTTCAGCCAACATTTGCTTGAGAATTAGATTTTTCAATTCCACCTACAAGGCTCTTTTTGAGAGTGTGTGCACATCTACCTATAGTTTTTCATCCGTCAATTTAGCAAAATTTCAGAGTTGGGATATGTTATCCACCAAATTGCACTTAGTGGATTTCGAGTAGACCGTCAAAGACTTGAACAATCAAATTGTTCATCATCAGTGTTATGTGATCCATCAGGCCAAATTTTGGCCCTTTTTTTCAAATTTTTGCATGTCCATGCCCCCATGGGAAATTGTAATAAGTTGGTCTAAGCATGGTCTTTTTGTAACAGGCTTGCCTTACCTTAGGTTTACCTGTCAAGGGGATACTCTAGAGTGTTTTTCCTTAGGAATTATGCGTTGTGCTTCAGTGATGTATAATTCATGAGTTTTTCACTCACACGTCCAAAGCTGGAGTATTTACCTTGGTGGTCAAATCTTGGGAGGTTATTAAAGCCTAAGTGTCTATGTATTTTTACATGCTAGCCATCAATAATGAGTCGTATGGACATGCACTAGATCCCCTAGGAGTTTGAGTCAATTCTGAGAAATAAAAAAATTCCGTAAACTTAGGCCATTTTTAATGGTTTAAATGGGAAAATTCAAATTGTAATAAAAGTATGGTCTGGAGGCGGATTTTGGCGTGGGGATGCTCGTTTTCATGCTCAGAGCGTCCTCTTTACCTCGGATCCAACTTTTCCTATGTTCCGAGTAACTAAATCATCACTTAGAGCATTTTTTCTTATTGGGGCGACAAAATGGCAGAGAAATGCTAATGATTCGACAAAATGACCCAAAATATCAAAAACAAATATAATAAAAAAGCTAATGGACATGTGCCAAATGACTTGGCATCTCATCCTAAGTGAAAGGCGACCTCATTAGGTGAATAAAGCACGTGTTTAAAGGTCGAATCTTTGGATGGCGAGTTGATTTTTATTTGGCATACGCCATCCCTCTCATACTTCACGTGAGGAATGTATGGAATTTCTAAAGTGGGCAAATTGTTGAAGTGGCATCATCTCATTGAAGGGTGATAGGTCCAAGGTTTGGGTGGAGATCTCAATGAAGGATGGTGCCTACCTCATGAGAGGTGGCGCCCATCCTTTGATCCCACATCATATGCATATCAATCATGGGATTCGATCCCTTTATTCACTCCTCATTTTTAGAGATGCACCCCCCTCATGATCCCTTAACTCAAGTGAACTCGCCTTCTCCCATTGAAGGAGGAAGGCGCCCCTCTCTTTGTTAATTTTTGGTAGAGTTAGGGTTTTATGCAAAAGAATACAAATCGATATACTTTAATGCAAAAATCACATTTATTAAACAAGTACTGAAACTAAATAGTAAAACAGTAATCAAACATAATTTTCATCTCTTTCAACTTTTCCACTTTAACACTACCAGTTGAGTCACTGTGTTAAAGTAATCTTCAGTAACATGTAATCAAAAATAAAATAATCAACTTGTTTAATTAGCAATAAAAGAGATAGGTGAAGATACTTACCTAGGTGTGGAACCTTTCCTGTTATATACTCAGAAATGTTACTTGCAGAAAAGATTGTGCCTCTTAGAGGCCAGTCAACACTAGGAACCAAGTGACCCTATTAAAGGGTTAGTACAAACCTGAGAGAGAGAAAGATGACTAGGATGAGGTACTGTCAATCAGGAGTGGTCAAAGACAGTCAAAAAACACAGTGACTGCATCAAGACTCAATATAAAAATTTGATCCAAAAAACTCAGCACAAGATGTAATTCAACAAATTCATAACACAAAAGGTCTGATCTTTAAATACCAAAACAAATCTCAGCAGAGTGAATCAAGTTTAGGGCATCTCATAAAAAACAAAGAGCTCACCCCAACAAGTTATGGCCTCCAAAGAAGTACTCAGATCAGTTCTATAACAAACTAGTTGATCACTATAAAGAATAAATCAAATCCCACGGCACACGGCCTCCACCAATTTTGACTTTCAGGCCTCACAGCCTACATTAAAAAATACAACCAGCAGGTTAAGGATCTATTAAAGGCCTTACAGCCTCCACCAACATTTAGATCTAGAGCATATGACTAAGTCTTAGAGTCACTGGTTTAGAGTCTAGTAGGAGTCAAGGAGATCGGAGCTCACAAACAATAGATCAAACCAATAAATAGCAGATCGGGTCTCTACACGGGTAGATCGAGCTTGATGAAAGCAGATCGATACTCAAGCAGACAGACCGAACCTTGCAATCAGCAGCCCTGGGATCCATGGAAATGTTTCAGGTTCAACAGTGCTCAAAAACGAGCTCACGGCTTGATGGTTTCCTCAAGCAAGTCAATGTTAGTACAAAAAAAAATCAACACATCAAACCTCAAACAAAAAAATATCAGATCTGGAGTATTCGATCTTCAAGTAGCGGTGAAATCCCCTTACGTCAAGAATAAAAAATCAGAGCTGAAAAATAATAAGATGGATGATAAATGATAAAGATAGATCTTTAATATATAGGAGCAAAAACTTCTAGAAAGGTCAAAACATTAATTAAGTTAGGATTCCAACAAATTAGGAAGGTACCACTTAATAAAAAATAGAAGATAAAAATAATAATAAAAAATTAAAAATAAAAATAAAAAAATAGAAATAAAAAGTAAAAGTATAATTAAAAAAATTAAAGATAAAAATAAAAGAAAATTACATAAAAATAAAGTAGAATGTCTTAGGTGGGTACTAGGGTCACACAATTAAATAGGTGAGGGTACAATGACCAATCAATATGGTGCAAGTCAAAACCATAAAAAAAAAACAAGAGTGGGTATATTGACCCATAACCCTTAGGACCAAAGGGTGTACCTCAAACGTGGACAAACAACCATAGTACCCATAAGACCAAAAACACCAAAGGTGGTATAAGTCAAAAGATAACTCAAGGTGGGTAAATGACCCTATCAAAGACAAGGTACCACAAGACCAATAATCATCAAAGTGTAAGGACCAAAAGTAGGGTTGCTCATTGGCCCGTTGTGACAAGACTCGAAGGGTAGACGACCCCTCGAATAGAGGCTCTCCCCTATGATAAAGGGTCTCGGGACGTCTCGGCCCCTGCTGAGTCACAAGTTTCTGGTATATCTGGCTTGCGGGCTGTTGGATATACCCTTGGGAGGTTGTTGTTCCCATGGTTAAAAAAAATAAAAATAATCAACAAGGTGTAAGGACCAAAAGTAAATCAACCAAGGCGGAGAAGGTACAACCAATCATCTCTCTCTCAAATGTACAAATGTTCCATATAACCTAAAAGTTCATCATCACTGTATAAGGAAAGGTCCATATGGATGATGTGATCATGTGGTCCTCTAGACTGCTCCTAAGGTCAAATGTTAGTGGCTTCATCAAGGGGTGGCCAGTCGCTTGAGAAGACCATCTAACTCAACCATCTCGAAGACCTAGGAGAAGAGGACATCACACATCATCTTGGTAACTGACCAAGAACCTCCATTCTCAAGGAATGGATGTTAGCCCCAGGCTGCGCTTTCAGTCCTAGACTGAAACCACCTGCAGGACCTACTTGGTCCTTGTGACCACGAATCTGCCTGGTCCTAGACTAGGATGTCTCTGTCTCAACCTACAGGATCTACTTGGTCCTCGTGACCAAGAAATTGTTTGGTCCAAGACTGGAATACCCTAAAGACAAATAGGGGCCCTAGCCACATGCTAAGGACTTTGCCATGGAATCAACCTGCTTGGTCCCCGACCAAGAACCCCAAGAGACAGCTGGGGGCCCTAGGGTACCTTCTAGGGTCTTACTCTCTACTCTACCTCGTTAACATGATGAGGAACCCTATTTAACTGACTAGGGTACCATCCTCTCTAAGAATGGGTCTCGCAGCTACACTAAAAAATAACACTCTTCTCCTTTGGCTATAAAAGCAAGGCGTTGGATTCCTTTTTGGAGGATGGTCAAAGAGGACCGAAAGGCTAGTCAAGTTTGTGCTCTTTGTATTGTAATATTTTTTTTGTTGGAATAAAGAAGGCTTTGGAGGCAAATCTCTTGTATCAGGCATCATTGTGTGTGGATGAACATTGCGTATTCTTATGAGGTAATCTGTATTACTTTAGTTTCTTGCATTTTGTGGTTGAATGTTGGCCTTTGAAGGGGAGGTATCTCCCGCTAGGTAGAAGAATTTCTAGTTTGATTATTCTCTTTGTTAGTTTACTTTAGATCTCTTAGACGTGCATGTGTATTCTAGTTTGATTTCCATGCTTTTTGAGTTTCCATTGTAGGCGGCACCAATATTCGTTTTAACCATTTGTATGCAAGAAGTTATTAGTTGATCCAAGTATCTAGCTTGAATGTTTGCGGATCTAGTTTGACTCCTCCAATCTTCGAACATTTTCGCACAATCCCTCCGCTTTCCACTTGCAGGCTCCATAGCTCAGATATTCCCAAGCTTCTGGCTTTTCTGCTATCTCTCTCTCTCCTTCTCTTTAATTAAAGTTTCTCTTAGTTACAGTTACTAACATGCTCAAGTAAATTAGTTTACTTTTCAAATGAATATTCCAAAAGTCGATTTATTTAAGTATGTTGTTAGAAACTTAGATCTGGTATTTTAAAGCCCTATTTTGAGTAGATCTAACTTGATTAAGTATTTGTGCATATTTCCTATCTTTCAGTACTTAATATTTTTATGCTTCTAAGGCTTTATTTGGCACATTTGGTGCATTTCAGGTGGCTGGTTTCTTATTTTTATCGTCATAACAAGAGGAGGTGCTGCCGGAAAATCGAAGATCTAAAGCCATCCAAGCTAAGTCACCTGACACGGGGACACGGGACACGAAGGACACAAAAATACAAGAGTCCGACACAGACACGGTGACCCCCGGAATCAGGACACGAAGGACATGTTTTATATACATATATATATATTTTTAACATATATTAAAATTTAAAAACATAGACATATAGATCCAAAAATCTTTAGAAACTAGAACAAATTTCTATGTTATTGCATGACAAATTTCTTTGTTATTGTAGATTTGTGATCCAGAAATAGGGCGATTTTTCTTCTTAGTTTAAATACTACTTGGTGGGTGGTGGGTAGTGAATTGATATGCATTAACCAAATTTAAAAAACTCAAAGAATGACCTCCAGTCAATACGTCGACCTCTCTCTTCAAACGGCGATTTAAATACTTTAATGTCTGTCTTTTCTACGTTATTGTAGATTTGTCATCCAGAAGTTTCCTCTTTTCATGATATCGCACTAGAAATTTCTTATGGCATTTTTTAGTGTTCATGACTTAGCTTTTCGTGTAGATCAAAACACTGGCAAAGAGACCTCGAGTCAATACGTCGATCTCAATCCTACTTTATACGGCGAAATTTCTGTGTGTCTTACAATTTTCCTTGGATCTTCCCTGAATGTGTCTTTTTCATGATATTGCATTATAAATCTCCCCACTTCTTTATGACTTTGCTTCTCTTATGGAAGACCTTGAGTCAATACGTCGTCGCCTTTCATTTCGTCGGGGGCACGCTTTCATTTCGTGTCAGATTTGCATTTGCATCGTGTCCCGATTTTGGATTCGCCTGAAGATCGAATCGAACACGAATTGAGATCAAATCGTGTCTGATTCGATCTCCACGGGACACGGGGGGCCTTTAGGACGAATCCGGTTTCTTAGCAACCAAGGCTTCCCGGAGCACATACTTCCATCTTGTACCATTCTTTTTTGAAACTTGTAAGGCCTTTGGATCCATAATCTATAAGGATCAAAGGCATCCACCTTCTCATTGTAATTAATAAAGGCAGGTGGGCTACCCAGTGCCCACAGAACCCCCTAGGGGGTCCGTGCCGGTTTTTTGTGTTTTTTATTTTTAGCTTAGTTCCTTTTTTCCTAGTTTTGTTAAAATAGTTTAATCGCTTCATTTCTAACTTCTCTTTACTTCCTTAAATCAACATATGCACACAATCCGCCCCAATAGGGTTGTATAGTTAGTGTTATTTGTTACTGCTACAATCTTGCTTTCAATCTTGTACTTTACAATTAACGGACATCAAAAACTAAATCTAACTGTGAATTCCCGAAGTACCGAAAGGGAAAAGAGATTCTCAATGGTCAATAATTTTGTTGTTACAATTTTTGTACATTATTAACAATAAACTCTAAGGTCGTGTATTACCGAAGTAAACTGAAAGGGTTTATCCCCGGTAAGTGAAAAGAGATTCTCGGCCATAAAATAAAAATTTTATTTTTTGTCTTAATAAAATTTACCCAAGGCTTGAAATTTCGAGTATGCTCTTGACCACTACAGCTTAGTCTGATCCATTGATTAATCAAAAATGGATTTGAAGTGACTAATTTAATAGGGCAATCCAACAAAAACTTGATCTCTAGAACTCGGGAGGTCACGTGAAACTAACTACAGAGTCAGTGGGCTACTTTAAGCAGGTTATGCCTCGCCCAGTTGGACCCTTGGTTTAGTTGTCACTACGCTCAGTTCGAAGGACTAAGTTGGAATTGGGCCAAACCACAAACTAACCCACTCCTTAATCCACACATCATAATAAAATATTTAAAACTGACCAACAACACTTGCAACACTTTCGCAACACAGCGGCACTTCAATAATCTCATATGACTCCATTTGGCACTAGTCTAATCTGCAACAATCAAACATTTTAAGTGAATCAATGTGTTAGATGGATTTACCTTTATCATGTTGTTGTTCTTATTCATAGTTGCTTTCTTTGGTTCAGTATTTACTAGTATTTCAAACTCCTAGATTCATTTTTCTCTAACTTAGCTTAAAGGCCATAGTTTTATTTTCATAGGGACCACCCCCCTTGGCTTCGCTAGGAGTTGGCCTAGACGGAGGAGTTGAGTGTTGAGTGACAATATCTCAACTCTTTGCTTGCCCCCAAGGACGCACCCAGTGGCTTGAAGATTTCTGCCACGCTAACCCCCTTTCCCCCGAAGTGCGTATCCGACGGCAACAGAATACCAACAAAATCAAGTCTATAGACAAGATAAGATAAAATAATTTTATTAATGTCTAACAAGTGACCATAAAAAATGAAAGGGACTACTAGGTACATCAGAAACAATACATAGTTGGAGTGCGAGTGCAACTCCTGTAAAAGCACATATAACCTTTGAGATCAAAGACCTAGAATCTAAAGTTTATCATCCAAGAAATAGAAAGATAGAAAGATGGAAGTCCTAGAGAAGAAAGGATCCCTCTCAAGAGCTCTATAATCAAGAGAAATGTCTCAACTAGAGGTGCCTAGAGAATGTGGTCAAGGTCTGGAGAAGCTATCCCTTGTTGATGAGTTGGAGGAAAAGCTACTAGCCTCTAACTCTATATTGGCAATAGGTGGAACTCTCCTACCATCCAAGTCCAAAGTGAAGAACTCGTGAAGGAAGACTGTTTAGATGAATGGGAAGATTTAGAAGTAATGGAAGATCTAGGTACAACACACTACCTAGAAGAGGTCGTTGTCAACTGTGAATGAAAGAATTTTCCCACGCCCAAACTCGACATTGTGTCAAGGATCTCATGGGCGGAAGTCGAGGGTCTCCTCAAAATCTCATGGATATGGAAACTAAAGTGGAACTTCCCTGTGCCTACCTCTTAGTGCCTATATTTGTAAGCACCAAGAAGGTCATCAACTTGATAGTGGATTTGGTGATGGGGGTGGTTTGAGCATATATAATAGAAGGCTCAAAAGCCTCCCTCGTGTATAAAGCTAAGCAACGCAAATCAAGATATCTAAAGAAGATGTAGAAGGTGTCCTCGGATCTCATGATAGAAGGGGCATCGAAAAATGAAATCCTCCTCCATCTCACTCTCCTATAGGTTGCAAAGTCAACAAGCCCTATGCACTCGTGGAATATGGTGATTGGCTACCACCCAAAGCTAATGAGAACCAATCTAGAACTAGCCAAGACGAATATTGAGGGCATGCATCTAATGGCAAATAGTATAGGGTGGTCTAACAATGAGGTCATCTCTCATCTCCATGAAATGATTTGCATAGAAGACCATATAGGATTTGAGGCCACAGGGTGGATCTACCCAAGAATGTATTGTTTGTAAATGTCCTCCCTATTGATCTTGTTCAATTCTTGCTAGTTCAATAAGAGATGCCCATTGACTATAATAGGCACATAACCTTAGCAAACCAACAAAATGGACTTTGATAGGAGGACCTAGTGCATGCAATTGCAATGGCCTCTGAGAAGAGATAGGCAAGGTAAGGGTATCGATCTCTGTCGACAGTTGAATTAGTGAAGTCTAGACTCAATGAAGTAGTAGAACAAATCCAAAATGGCCTCAACCTGGAAAGGGTGAATTCCAAACTCAACCTAGATAATATGTTGGGGTATATTCCTCTTGCATTGGATGATGCAATGGAGCAAGAGAACCTAAACCCCCTTTGTCAAGGCCAGTCCTGCTCTAACAAACTCGACCCCCAACCCTAGAATCCATACAAAAACAATAGGCCTAATATTATTGTCCAAAATCTCTATCGTGGAGTATTTGTCCTAAAAGTGGTGTTGGAAACAATACCTCTAGAAAGGCTAGGGAACCATATCCCTTGTTGATCTTAGGTTGAAGAGTCGATCTCAAACTAAAGCAAGGCCCAGAGAACTAAACACCCTAAGTATAAGCAATGATAATCTCAATCTCCTCCCCCTGAAAATAGATGGAAACCCAACAAGACACTCTTCAAGCCATTAACAATTATAACCTTGGTTTTACCAAGGTTGACCATCAACTGTCAAAGATCACAAAACTTGGATAAGGCATCTAGTTGTCTCTGGAGACCCTCCAGAGTGGATGCCAAGAGGATCACAATGTCAACAAAAATTATTAAGAGACCACATCGTAGAGAGAATTACCTATCAAAGTCTAGGATTTGTCTTGGAGCTATCTGTGGGATGCATTTTTGTTGTGTTTCCAATCTATAAGCCTGTATGAGAGTAGTATATTCCATCAAACCTATCAAACCTACAACCTATATATGTTGTTTTCCTATCCAAGGAACATCAAGTTGTGCTACATAAATCGTGGTGCTAAAGAGAGGCTCTACAAGCTCAAGGGAACCCACAGAAGGGAAGGATAGGCATTAGAGGAAATTTGGGTAAAAATGGGCCTCCTAAGGAAAATAATAAGAAAATAATAAAATAATAGTAGAGAGTAAAAAAACTACTTTTTTGGATTATGCATCCAACAAGTCCTCCCGTTTGAAATTTGAGTAAACCTACAAGGAGATTAGTTGAAAATACAATCCAAAAAAGTAGTTTTTATTTTTTCTCTCCAATTTTTTTAGGTGCTCCCTTTTTTAATTTTAAAGCATTTTGATTGGCTAATACATGATGACATGGAATTTGTATTATTTTTGGAAGGCCCATTTTAAATTGAAATTTCCTCTAATGGGAGGGACTACGAGCTTCAGATCTGTTGCACCTTAGAGTATCTACAGCGTTCCCTACAGGTTCCCCAACGGAAGGGGTTAAAAATTTTTGATATGAAAGCCAAGTTGAAGCAGTTGATTTGGGGCTAAATACCCCTAATCATGTCATGGATGGTCCGCTTGATTTCCACCTCCATGAGGTGCTCGCCCTATAGGGGTTGGTGCCCTTAGGGGGCTAATCACTTGGACGCATGACCACACTCATTTATTTTCCGTGCAAAAGATGATAGCATTTGTTTAGCACACCTTATTTGCTAACTTGGACCTATCTTACCCCTCCTTTAGGTTGTGTACCCACAGTTTGTACTTCCTTATTGAAGAAGCCTACAGGGATAATGAAGGAGGATGTTAAGGACCGACATCTGTTGGAGTTAGTTGGGGAATGACGTCCTCCTTTTGGTACACCTAGCACTTGGTGTAACCTAATTGCACTTTATTTACTATTATGTCTTTTAGAGTGGTTTAGCCCCCAAAGTTGTGGGTCAGCAAGCCAAAAGTTATGTTTTTTACATTATCTTGTAGGCTAATAACTTAAAATTAGGAGAGGCTAGTTTTATATGAATAGTGCCTCCCTCTCATCATAAAAAGTTAAAAACATAACAAGATATGGGTACATTATGAGACCTTTTCTTTCTTCTAGTTTATTGGAGCTCTTGATGCTACGCGCACCTCTCATGGGATGATCTTCTTTGCTTGAAGGTTGATTGAAGTGACATCTAGGGTTTCTATTGCACATGCTATTGGTTGATGCTAGAATGGTTGTACTAACTCAAGCACAAAGGTGACCTAGGACGAAATTTTGCTCATCTTTGTTAAGAATCAGTAAGTTATACTTTGACCTAGTTTAATGATGCTTTATGGTGCATTACTCTTATGTGTTAGGCTTTCTTGTTGATATTTTGTTAACCTAGCATTGTATTGGGCCTTGGATTCCTTCTCTTGCCATAATTTGGCTCTTCTAACTACCCCTTTAGGTTGGTAGTTGATGCCCTAGTTGCAAGTATTAAAAGCCATTTCAAGAGAGGGATGTTGATATCAATCTCTCAATGCCCTAGGGATTGATACAAGAATCATATGCCCTATCTTTTTCAACAAAACCATCTTTCTTTTACCAATTTACTTGTCTTTTATTTTACATGCATTTATATATATTGAAAAAACCCTAAAAATCTAAATATTGTTGGAAAAAACCTAAAAATATAAATAATTCAAAAAACCAAAAATATTTGCAATTTCATAATTTTGGTCCACCCACAAAATTCGCCCTAGTGGATTTATCCACAGATCTCAGAGGACATCTTCATTGCCTTGGTGCATTGGGAAACGTGAATTTGCTCAAATTAGGGTTTCTACAGGGTTGTTTGCAGTTCAGACTGGACCATCAAGTGCACCCTAGGCCACTTGTTCATCCCCCTTTCAAAGCACACTTTTTTGGGGTATTTCCTTAGAAAGTGTGAAACCCTACCTTGGGAATTGTGAAGTGCATTGAGAGTTGTGATATTGATTGATGTTGACTGGTAGATTAAATTAACTCCTTTATACATTTCATGTGTCTTTATTATTCATTGTTGACTCCATATAAGGCCCTAATCTTGGCTATAAGGCTAGGAGGAGGGTGATTGCAGGTGCTCATTCCTCCATTAGGGACTCTCCCCTGGGTTCAGGAGTTACACAAAGAAGCTAAGGAGGTACCTCCTCTTACATGCTTACCATCACTAGCACAAGGCCATACATAGTCTGCTTTGAAAGGACTGCTAGTTTGAGCGGTAACAGGATCCACAAAAGTGTAAAATAGGGGAGGGTCTACAGGATTAGGGGAACCCACAAAAGGGTGAGGGAAATGGGGTCATGAGTATGAGAGGCGAAGAGAGAGGGGAACATGAGTAGGAAAGCATCACAGGTCTAACGAGAGGAGAGATGCAAGTTGCAGGATAGGCATTAATAGGAAGTGAGGGGGAGGGAGGGAAAGGGAGATGAGGGGGGATAGGGATAGAGAGTAAGACAAGGAGTTGTAATCTAAGGGAGATGAGGGGCAAGGTGTGGAGTTGTGGACATAAAGGAGAAGAAGGGCATGGAGCTAAAGCTATGTGTGTCCACAATATCCTTGTGGGGGGGAACTGGGAAACAGGTCGTCATGAGGTTGTTGGCGAAGTCTAGGCCGAGTAGAGAGGATGCAAGGACATGGAAGGTAACAGACAACGCAAGAGAGAAAAAAAAACATGTGTGCAACTTTTTGTGATGAGCAAAGAAAGTATATATTTAGGGTTTGTACTTTTAGAAAGTGTTATACATGGATGGTTCATGTATTCATGGAGAAGAAAACATAGAAATTTCAAATTTTAAGTAATTTCAAAAAAGTGCAAAATTAGGGTATCTTGTCTAAAAATAGCAAAGCAGGTTGAATGAGTTGTACATGGAGCAATGAGTTATGTTTACCTACAAGTGCATGGTACAATACTCTGCAAGAGTAGGCAGATCAATCCATTAGTGATATATTTGGCATGCTTTTAGGAAATGGGATCATGCCAGCCTTGGAGCTATTTTGAGGTTGCATGTGTTATTTTCAAGACAAAAGCAAAATTTATTTTTTATATTCAAAGGTTGCTTGACCAGCAAGCTTCACCATGATACAAGTTTACTCTTCGAGTTTGTGTTATTTTAGTGGATGAGGGCTCTTATCATATCCTTGAAGATTTTCTTGTGACCTATTAGTGCAGGTTATTACATGAGTTTGACTTGTTACAGCAAGTTCAAGCTTCTAGTTGTTTTTTCAAGACAAACTTCATGCATGTGTTAGGCACTCTTCTGTTCACTCTACAGTGCTTGGTTGAGGATCAGACAACCTTAAGCAAAGCACTAATTTAACATGCTTTTAGGGTTTCTAATCTAGGTATTGTGATATTCAGGGATAATTCCTTTGTAGTGGTTCATTCTCACTCTATAAGAGATTATATTTTGAGATAGGGACCGGTAATTCTCTAGTCCTCCCACTTCTATTCTCCAACTTCCATTCTTCACTTTCTGAACCCTTTCATGTCAGAGCTTTGAATGAGTTTGTGATCAAGTGTTGGAAGCTGCTTAGATGGTGTTCATGTGACTTCATCCCCGAGCATTGTGAGATTAAAGCACTTGAGAAGTGATAGTCCATCCCCTTGAGCTCTTGTGGTGTGAATCTGATAGCTTCAAACTTTGCATTTAAAACTCTGAAATAAAGGAGAAATTCTTTTGGCAGCCAACGCTTTGTTATGGTCCATGGATAAGTTTAATGATTTAATGTGGAACTTTCTGAATTGATGAGCTTTAAGTAACACTTGCCTTGTCAAATTTCTTCTCTTCTAACTCCATGCCCACTAGATAGAAGGTACTAATCCAAAATATAAATATAAAGAGTAATTTACTTTGCCGATTTTTGGGTATTTACTCACAGATATGAAAATTCTGGCTGCAGATCTGAAGTGTTTATGACAGATTTACAAGGGAAAAAGGCTGATCTAATATTATTGCATGTAAATCTGATCTTTACTTGATGTTCTCAAGTGTTTAGGGGCAGAAATATCCATAATTTCAGAGATTTCAGCAAGGATATATTGCTGATTTGAAGTATTTTGCAGGGTAAACTTGAATAGATTTTACTTCAATCACTAGGGATTCCCCCCCGAGACTAGGAAGCACTAGCCCAAGGGGAGAGGGATTGTGCGAGGTGACATTGGCCCTTTCTCCAAGTGTTAATTTGATTCGCTTGGGACTAAATTCCCCATCAGAAATTTCGAGTAAACTCTCAATCATCTTATAAACCCCAGGAGTGCGTTCCGAGGAGCCTTCTCTAGGGTGAGCAACAAGGGACAAAGAAACTTCCTTTGGTGGCTTGGAAGATATGTACCTTCCCCTAAGAGAAGAGGGCTTGGGCCCACCTAACTTAGAAGCCCAAGGGGTGGCCCTTTCTAGTATATGGGTGATACAGGCAATGGAAGGGGAAGCTAGGGCAAGTTT
Organism: Larix kaempferi; assembly: GCA_027924585.1. Lineage (NCBI taxonomy): Eukaryota > Viridiplantae > Streptophyta > Pinopsida > Pinales > Pinaceae > Larix > Larix kaempferi. Next base: position 2,725,808 of record BSBM01000560.1, on the reverse strand, counting down.
TACTGCATCACTGAATTCAACTAGCTCAAGATATTGGAGGGACTAAACGTGCTTTTCAAGTTTGTGACATTATCCATAATGCGAAGGCATTTGTGATCTCAAATTCAGTTCCTCTCAAAAAGGTATGGTTGGCTTTCCACACAATCTCAAGTTTTCTCAATTGGCAGTTTGAGGGGCCTTGTGATGCCTAGGATCTATCGTCCTGACCAATCTAGATGTTATAGTATTGGACTCATCACCAAATTATCCAACTAAAGGGTTGGCTAGGAAAGGCTTGTTTCTTTGGAAATACTTGTCGAAACAAGACACCCAGCAGTGGCACACGTGGACTCTTAACCACATCCAAAAGCTATCTATTGTTGATAATGTTGTTTTAGAGGGTCTTTGTCGTATGATTCCAAAAAGTTGTTTATATAAAATAAAAATGCATGGTGAAGGTCCAATTTGGAGGGATTGGAGACGAAGGAGTTGACAACCTATTTATATCTATGAGGCAAAAGATCTTTATGAGCCAAATAGGGACTCATCTGACCTTGCACCTGCTTGGAGATCTGGTGGTTCAAATGCTGAGAGGCGCATTGCCCTGGCTTTCCTTACTCGAGACCCATTTTTGCTTCATGTCAACACATGAGTTGCATTTTGTTTAGGCCACTTTTTTTTCTACATCCTCTTGTTTAAAACTTGACACCCCTCAAGTCATCAAATTGCTTCGAAGGAGGGTTGGTAACATTTTGAGTTTCAATAGTACAGTTTCCAGAGGCCATTGGTGGTGTCTTGTTTGCCTAAAGGACAATCTTCAACAAAATGCATAAGGGAGTTTCCCCGAGATCAAGGGTACTTGAACCTCCCGACTTGAAAACCTAAGGGGCTGGCCCTTGCCAATAAATGGGTGATACAGCTATGGAAGGGAATGCTCCTTGGCAAGGGGCTTAGTGTCACTAAATTCAACAAGCTCATCAAACTAGAGGGATTAAAGTTTCTTTTTCATATTTGTGACATTATCAATAATGCGAAGGCATTTCTGATCTCAAGTTCACTTTCACTCAAAACAGCGTGGGCAGCTTGGAAAATAGTCTTTGGTTTTTTCAACTAGCAATTTGAGGGGCCTCATGATGCTTTGGATCTAGCATCTCAATTAATCTGGATGTTCCAGTCTTCAGGAGGTCAGATTGGACTCACCAAATAATGTAGGGAAAAGGTTGGCTACGAAAGGCCCCTCAAATTGCACACATGGAGGTCACTCAACCACAACCAAAAGCTATCTGGTGCTAACAAGGTTGCTTTAATGGGTCTTTTCCATGTGATTCCAGAGGGTTGTTTATATAAAATAGAAATGCATGGAGAAGGCCCAATTTGGAGGCAATGGAGACGAAGGAGTGGGAAGCCTTGTTTGGAAGGATTGGAGATGGAGTGGGAAGCCCATTTATATCTATGAGACTAGAGATCTTTATGAGCTAATTAAGCACTCATCTGACCTTGGTACCTGCTTACATAAAATATGGGGGCTTGGAGATCTAATGGTGCTATGGTTCAGGAGGTGGCATACCACCTAGAAGGCCCTTGTTAGGATATTGGGAATATAATAAAGTCATACAACAATACAAAACATGCATAGCATGAGGTGATCTATCCTTCTATCATAATAAGACAAATAATAATAATTGAGAATATAATAAAGTCATACAACAATACAAAACATGCATAGCATGAGCTGATCTATCCTTCTATCATAATAAGAAACAAATAACATGAACATGAATAAAATGGAGATAAAATAATAGACAAAAGAACACCAAATATATGTGGTAAAACCCCAAATGGGAAAACATAATCTTCTTAATCATCAATAATCTCCAATCTTACAATAAGAGCAATGTTACATATATCGTCTCGAGGAAAGTATCGGCAAGGGTCTGGAATATAACTTCTCAACGATATCGACGGAAAATATCGGAAAATGTCGGAAGGCCACAAAAAATACAAAAATACTCATTTTTTTCAATTTTTAAAACATATAAAGCAATAACAACATCAAATAGGCACATTGTTACATAAATATGATGATACAAGTAATAAATAAGATGCATAGGATGTCAAGTGGTCACATATCTTCACTAAACTGCAAATTCTGAAACATGTTCTTGATATGATTATACAAAATCACATCAAAAGCTCAAAATAAATGTATCTCATGAGATGAATCATCATGAGGCATCTAGATACTAAATAGTACATAATAAAATCAAAATGATAGATCATAGGAATCCCAATCATCGATTCCCTCTACCCCTTTTACGGGTAAAGGGCACCACTCTTCCTTTGGAAGCAGTAGGTAGTCGTGGAGGTACTCGGGATGAGGTTGGAGTGAAAGATCCAGAGCCTCCAACTACTCCAGCTGAGGCAGAAGAGAAAGTGGGTTGTCTCCCTCCCAACCCCAACTCCAACTGCAGGTCTCTGTGGTGGTGGTGGTGGTACTTTATGTCCTCAACAAAAGTAGATCGAAAATAGGGATCCCAAGCCTGGCTTGATTCCCCTGGGATTGAAGGCACCTGCCCAGCACCAATGTTCACATCCTTTGGCTATGGAAGTGGGTCCAAGTCCATCCAAGACAGAGGAGTTCAACAATCAGTGCCACCAACATCAAGGTACATAGAGGGGTTGATGTGCTTAATTGAATGCCAACCCCATACCCTCATATATGATAGAATCCAATGGCAATGTTGCAATCCTGAAATCCTGAAAACTATTAAGTCTGTTGAATTATGAATGGGATTAAAAATTCTACTTTTTGCATATGAAGTCCGATGAAGTTGGAACCACTCTCAAACATCCTGAAACAATTAATGGTAATGTTAAAAATTCAAGTAAAAGTGACATTCTCCTTATATTTCATTTTCTATCCTTTTACTTTAAGAATTTAATATTACCATTTCCCTTAAACGTATCACCTCTAGGCTGAAACGTATCCAAAACCCTTGAAACGTATCTGTACCAATCTGATACGTATCAGTGACGTTTCAACGCTGTAACCCCTCCGGGAAATTTTAATTTTTTTGCCAGCAGCCCGATATATTCCATTGACTCGCAATAAATAGGGAATATATCACGATATATCGGAAATATCGCGATATTTTCAATCTGATATATCGGACAGTGGAAAATATCAACGATATATCCGATATTTCCGATATATCGCCGATACATGCAACACTGCAATAGAGCTCACACACATGAGCATCACATCCCACTCCATAATCACATTACATGACACATCCTTGTGTTCATATGTAAATTCTTAAATTCTTGATTAATTTACAATGACTCCTCACCTCATTATATACGAAGAGGTAATAGAAGAATTACATCCCATAACACATGTGGGATAAATGTAATTTCACATCTTTATATAATAAAAGATAATAAGAGTAAATTACTACAAATTACAAGTGGGATAACTCTTTTACATAAGATTGGACATTATTACCTTCCAAATACATTCAGTCATCATTACATATTCCAATAACCCTTGCTTCATTCAAACATAAAGGTTGGAAGTGTTTGTTGCTTGATTAAGGATTGGCTGTCAAGAGTGGGTTCACAAAGTTGACATGACTAATTTAACATATGCATTGTGGGGGAGACATTTCAGCATGTCTTTTGGAATATCAAACTATGAGAGTTTTTTGGGCATGGTTTCGTGTTGTATTCATTCCCTTTTTGTAGCCCTGCTCTCATGGAAAGGCCCCCTCCTGGAGGTCACTTGGATGGTCAGGGACAACCGAAAATTGCTTTGACATTCAGTTTGATTGTGGCTGCAATTGGTTTTTTATGAAAACATCATTGTAAAGTCACGTTCAAAGAGGATCCTCACCCTCTTTTGTAAGGGATTTGTGGAGCAAGAGTTGGCTTTGTTCCTGAGTGTTAACCTCAATGCATTATGTCGTGATGCTGAGTCTCTTCCTATGGGGGGCAGGGCTCATGTGCTGGCCTATTTAGCTTTTGTAGACTGGAACTTTCCTGGCACCTCAGTTGTCTGTATGTTGTAACCAGCTTGAACCCTGATGTAATTATTTTTTTTGTAAGTAATAAATGAAGTATTTTCAGAAAAGAGCAAGTCTGATAATGAGATGTTGGATTATGAGTTTCATGCTTATTGATCCAGCTTACTTGTTTTTCTGAGAACATAGAGGCTAACTTATAAACTCTGTTAGTTATTTTAATCATGGTCATTGATACAATCAGATACTATCAATTATGTAATATTCCATATTGTCTATCGCTCTACAGTATTTTTGCATTATTATTTACTTCTTGTATTTGCTATTAAAAGTTATAACTTAGTTTTGGGATATGCACTTCCCATACCATATCTGTTTCAGAAACTTTGCCATTTCCCTGTTTTAAGCAACTTAAGTTTGTATGCATACATACCATATGGTCAAGCTCCTTCTTTAGATCAGTATTCAAGAGAGTTTGGTAACCCTCTCTTCCACCCCAGAAGACGAAGTTCTCTCCTCCTAATTCATGTGTAACCTGAAACAATGGGCAATGATATGAGTACTTCATCCAAAACAGACAATGTAATAGTCATGATTCAATTTCAAACTGAAATTTATGTATTTTAGTCTGAAATATGACAATTGATTCTAGGGATGTCAAACACCATCTTAGAATCATATAGCAACTCTCAATGAAAGACAATATCATCTTATAACTAGGTCTTATACTTGTACATTATTAAGTATAGCTCTTACACAGCCGCAAACCTGTGTGTACTAAATTCATAAAAGAACTAGATTATCAGAGATGGAATTGACTTCCCAAATGATACCTCCATGGCTTTCTTTACTTGGGCTGCAGCATATGCATAAACACGTGCATCTGGACTGTATCACCAAACAACAAGCAATAATCAAAATAATCAGCCACAAGTAAAATGAGCAATATAAAAACTATATGAGGAAGCTTGAACATAATATCAAGATTCAAATGCATCCATATCAATTAAATAAATACTATAGTATGAACAATATCCATATGATCACAATAACCAGTCATATGAATCTTGATCTCAGAACCTTGTAGCAGCTCCATGCATGTAACGAGGATGCATGAACAACTGTGCAGTTCCCCACAGAGTATGAATGCCAGTTTCCTCCTGCAATTGATAAGAAGTGTTGCTAAATGAGTTAATGATAAAAAGGAAAATACCACCCTCAATAAGAAAAAATAGTAAATAGCCATAACTGGGAATGACTTCAGTCATTTTCTAAAAGTTTGACACTTTCTGGAGAGGTTACTTGAATTTTAAAACATAGATCAATCAAGCCTAAGCATTTGAGGTCACCAATGAGAACATTGTTAAAGCAGTTCACAAATAAGAATGCTATGAAGAAAACAAATGGAAAATCATTACCTGAAGTTGCTTTGCAAGTGCCAAAACTGCATCTAGATTTGCATTAGACTCCTAATCACATAAAAAAAAAATTGCTTTCAGCTTATACGCCAATATATAGGTGAGGATCACTTATTCTCTATGCTCCAACATAGCAATAATAGGCTCTTATAAAGAAGAAACAGACACGGCCAGACACACATAAATACATTTTATATAGAGACATTCATGATTAAAAACATAATAAAAGTGGGGCTCTCTATGTATATTGTTGAGCATATAATTTTTTGGGCAATGCTAAGTGTAGCTTGCTCGAGCTATTTTTTTAATTTAAGACAGCATAAAGAGCATTCTAATTGATATTTTTCAGATACCAATTAAAATTATATAATTATGAATCATGAACTAACAAAATCTCAATTAAGTATTTTTAATATCACTTTTTTTTATAATGCTTGAACAAAAATGGATGAGAACAAGATGGTCCTTGTTTGTCTGGAAAGGCACAGAATATATTTCAAATAAGATTACCTAAACATAAGAGCTACTAATCTAGGGAAGCAATTTTCATTAACTAAATTACATAGTAATGTACTTCAAAACTCAGCTTCTTGCTTCAGGTATCCATTACATTAATAAATTTCTTCTGCATGAAAACATTTTTGCTGGACTTACCATGAGTGTTTTCCCATCAGGAGCAATATCACGGTCATGAAAGCACCACATCTCAACTCCTAATTTAGTTAGAAACTCAAAATTCGCTTTCACTGCACCAGCAATCAGCTTGAAGAGTCATAGCCAAAAAATGGATATCCCATATACAATGCAAAACCTTTAATATTTAAGACTAAAGTGAAAGAAGTTCATATTTCAGTGAAAAGTCCATATAAGCAAAGTTGTGCTTGCTTCTTTAAACAGTAAATACAAATAAAGCAATTTAATCTTACTTCTTCTTAGAGCCATGGCTAATGAGTTAGTGCCATCTTCCCATGGCCAGTTCTTGGTTGGAGCCCCAAATGGATCAGCCCCACTGCCGCGAAATGTATGCCAGAAAGCAACACTAAATCTCAGCCAATCCTGTAAAGATATAAAATGTTTTATTATTGTTTTGAGTAAACAGATCAATATGAAATTAGTTGTTTAAGTAAACATACCAATGTGAAATTTGTGTTGCAGTATCTTAGCTAACATCAATCTAATTGAGGGTGTAATTGAAATACGCAAGATATGTGGAAGAAAAGAAACGCAAGCTAAAAACACTGCAAACCTTCATTTTCTTCCCAAGAATCTCTTCTTCTGCATTATACCATTTGAATGCCAGAGGGTTCTTACTCGATGACCCCTGGAAAACCCCAACACAAAAGATGCTTAAAATCAAACAGGCAGCTATTCTAAACCGTGAAAAACAAGTTTCATGAGAAGCCCACAAAGAAGTTAGACACATATTTGACCATTGACACCAACTAATGGAACAAATAGTTTTTATTTAGATATTGTCTCAAGCTACTCAGAAGTTCAATTCCACCGTTCACCATGCATATCCTGTGAGATCTACCCATTCCTGGATGAAAGGTTTCCTGCCAATTATGAGACATCCACTCCACGCTAATCTCCATCCAGATTATGTGCAAGGTAACTATGACTTTCTTCTTCTATATTTTTTATTTGTACTCATATTAATTTTTTTATATCTTCTTGTTGTTTTCTTCTCCCACATCAGGTGTCGCCCTTAAGGGATTTGAAGTTTAGCCTGCTCCCACTAACTGACCCCTCAAGTCCCAAATAATTGTGAATTTGCAGCTTATGTTGTTGCCTATGACTTGGACAAGACAAATTCACCTAATCAAATCATCTTGAGCTCATACGATTGCTATTGTTTTCAATTGAAGAAGTTTTTTTCTCGGACTGCTTGGAGAAATAAGACCCAAGGGACTGCACCGCGAAAAGTGGGCTTGCATGGGCTGATGTGCCAGATATGTTCCCAGAAACAGGAAATAGGAATTGGAAAGGAACAAGAAACAGGGTAAGAGGGTATCAAGGAATAAGAAACGTGAACACACCCCTACACAGTGTATATTATGTTGAATTAATGTAACTTCATAGTATATTCTACTTGTACTTTATTATTGTAACTCCGTCAGGGATGTTTTACCTCTGCTCGGGGATGTCATTATTACATTTGGTCATGTAAAGGTCTTGAGGTTAACCCTCCATTGTAAGTCGGGTCGTTAGCACCCAAAAGAATATAATATAAATATTATATTGAGTCTTTCTAGAGAGGTCGGCCCAATTAGGTTATTGGGGCCAACCTAGTTGATTAAAAGTTAAGTGAAAAGTAAAGTATAAATAGAGAGTGAGTTCCTCTCATTTGTACATTCACTCACTTGTGCAATTCGCATTGTGGAGAGAGAGATATCTGCGAAGGAGAAGAAGGAGTGGCTTGAGTCCAGAGTTTGGTCTTTTTGTCTCTCTTATTTGTGAGACATATTTTTGGGGCATTGTACTTGATCATCTATATTGAGGAAGTTCTTGCTGGGTTTTCTTCCCCTTGAGGGTTTCCCAGGGTATATTGTTTTGTGCTTTGTGATTGTGTATCTTTCAAAGATCCTGATTATGCTGCTATTGTGAATAATGTATTGAATGCTAATGAATTTGCAATCTAGTCTATGGTAACATATAATCTTAACATGGTATCAGAGCTTGCCTGAAAAGAGCAACTTTCACAAGGTAAAACTCTCTCTCTCTCCGGAAGTGAAAAATTAGGGCTTCTCACAAATTTGGAATTTTGGAGTGCAATTGGCATAGGAAGGTGCACCTCTCCAAGATCAAAATTTTTGAGTGGGAGAAACTCCCGAAAAGTCAAACCCTAGTTTGACTTTGGACCAGAAAGTGCAGAAAACCAGAAAAAGCCAAAAACTGCAGATCAGAATTTCGCAAGTCAATTTTCAAGGGTGAAATTTTGGAATCTTCAGAAACCAAGTGTACCAGCATACTCACCTCAATCAAGTGCATCTCTTGGTGAGTTCAGTTTTTTATTTTGAGAAATTTTGATTTTTGGTTATTCTCTGCTCTCCGGGTTAAGATGGCTCCAAGCACTAAGCTTGATGACAAGTTGGAAGGCATAGAGAACTTTCGTGCTTGGAAGTATAGGATTGGACTCATTCTAGAGGAGAATGATCTCTCGAAGTTCGTTAAAGAAGTTGTACCAGAACCCGAAGAAGATGAAGCTAAGGAAAAGTATAAGAAGGGAAACTACAAGCGAAGAGACTTCTCTTCTTATCAATGTTTTCGTTGTGATAAGATGGGACATATAGCCAAAGATTGTCCTAAGAGAAAAGAAGAAGTCAAGAAGAAGAACAACAAAAGACATCATTCTCACTTAGCCGAAGAATAAGAAGAAGAAGAACCTCCTAGGAAGCAATCAAAGGAAGAAGCAGGAGAATATGTTTTATTCTCCGCACTCTCGGGTTCCGTGACACCTGGAAATGACACATGGCTAATTGATAGTGGTGCTTCAAAGCACATGACAAGTCAGAAGAAAACTCTCTCCAGTTTAGAAGAAAAGAACTCCCCTCAGAAGGTATCATTAGGAGATGATTATCAATATCCTATTAAGGGAATAGGAGAAGCAACCTACAAGCTTGTTTCAGGAACTCTGATGATGGAGTAGAGTTCACCATCAAACATTCTAGTAATCCCTGCAAGAAGACTAGGATCAAAAGAGATCCTACCAAACAAACAAAGATAAGTATTTGAATTGTCATTTTTGTTTAAATGATATTATCCAGTTGTATACACATTTATTTAGGAAGTGCGTTATGCATGTTAGAATGTTTGCATGCATGTGATAGGTAAGTAGCCTATGGTGTTATACAACATTCCATTGCTAATTATCTAGAATGAAACCTCTTTGCTGACATATTGCGAGTAGTGCACACTCTTAATAATGTTATGGTAGAGATGGAAGGCATCTAGAAAGTTACCATATGAATGTAGGGTATGGATGAATGTTGTAGCATTGGCTAAGATAGTGTGTTTGGAAACTATGAAATGTTTCTAACCATGCTATTGAATTTGACTTGTAGGAAGTATCGTACGTGATCACCTGCAAATGAAGAATGATGAGACTTGTTCCATAGAACAAGTGACGATGGTTCAACTATAAACAAGACATATAGAGGAAGTTGACTATGACGAGATGTTTCTCTAGTAGCCAGAATCATGGTGTGATCAAGATATCGAGCAACCTCCAGGACTCAGAGAACCACATGTGTGCAGATTGAAGAAGACTTTCTACGAAATAGAATGATCACCTAGAGTGATGAGACATCAACCTTTGCTACAAGGTTGAAGATGAGAAACTCATAGATAGGTGCAAGAGAGAACTTGCAACAGAGTTCGAGATATTTGGTTGTCCAATGTTTGTTCATATTCCAAAAGAGAAAAGGACCAAGTTGGATCCTTCCGAAAATAAAGGAATCTTTGTTGGATACTGTGAGGTCTCTAAGGGCTTTAGGATCTATATACCAAGCTATCATCACATGGAGATTAGCAAAGATGTGACATTTGATGAAGATGCAGCTCTTAAGAAATCCAGAAAGTACCAGCATGAAGAAGTATATGAAGAAGATATACCTCCTAGAGTTGCAGAGGTTGCACCCTCTCCCGATGATGAGACTCCGGAAGATCATGATATGTTGGAGCCCCAAGAACCTCCATCCATGCCTATCTCTCGCAAGAGAAAACCAGTTTGGGCTCGAGAAATCATTCAAGATGCAGAGAGGTATGGAGCTCCAGAAGGCTCCACAATAGAAAACAAGAGGCCAAAGCCATTTTCCAGTTATGTGGCTTTGATGTGTGATCTTGTAGACAAAGAACCTACTTGCTTCGAAGAGGCCATTCAAAAGAAAGAATGGGTAGAAGCTATGACGGAAGAATACCAGTCAATAATGAAGAATGATGTGTGGGACATAGTTACCAAACCAGAAGGTAAAAGTGTGGTATCTTCCAAATGGATATACAAGATAAAACATGTTGTGGATGGAAGTATTGAGAAATACAAAGCTAGGTTTTTGGCTCGAGGATTTTCTCAAAAGGAAGGAATCGATTATGAGGAAACATTTGCTCCTGTAGCAAGGTACACTTCAATTAGAACCATCATGGCACTTGCAGCCACGATGAAGTGGAAGTTACACCAGATGGATGTGAAAACAGCTTTCCTGAATGGTGTTATTGAGGAGGAAGTGTACATAGAACAACCACAAGGTTTTGAGGTTGAAAACAAAGAGACGCATGTCTGCAAATTGAAAAAGGCTCTGTATGGGTTGAAGCAAGCTCCAAAGAGCTTGGTATGGAAGAATTGATAGTTTTCCGACGAACTTGGGCTTTACTAAGAGTAAAGTTGATCCTAACCTTTACTTCAAGGTTATGGATGATGAACAAGTCATATTATTGCTATATGTGGATGACTTGTTCCTGACAGGTAATTAGAAGAGAATCTTAGAGTGCAAAGAGAAGCTCGCTGCAGAATTCAAGATTAAAGACCTTGGCTTAATGCATTATTTTCTAGGTCTTAAGGTATGGCAGAGCGCAGAGGGAATCTTCCTTAATCAAGGGAAGTATGTGCAGTAGAAATCTTGAAAAGATTTGATATGTTGGAGTGCAAAGCCATGGCCACACCCATGGATACCAACTTGAAGTTATTATCTGATACTTCGTCAGAATTGGTGGATGTGACTCTATACAGGCAGATTATTGGGTCGTTGATGTATTTGACGAATACCAAGCCAGATATATGCTTTGCTGTGAACACCTTGAGTCAGGGTTTGGTAGAGCCCAGACGTGTTCACCTTGTAGTTGCAAAGCATGTGATGAGGTACCTAAAAGGTACAATAGATTATGGTCTCAATTATACTCGAGATCATGAGTTCAGACTGTATGGTTATACAGATTCTGATTGGGTAGGAAGTGTCTCGGACAGGAAGAGCACTTCAGGCGGTTGTTATAGTCTAGGGTCAGCCATGATCTCATGGCTAAGCAGGAAGCAATCCAGTGTGGCTCTCAGCACTACAGAGGCAGAGTATATTGCAGCCTGTTCTCTAAGTTGTGAAGCTATATGGCTTCGGAAGTTGTTATCGAGTCTGTTTGATCTAGAGTTGGATACCACAGTGATTCTATGTGATAACCAGAGTTGTATAAAGATGACTGAGAACCATGTGTTCCATGAGAAGTTAAAACACATAGAAATACGGTATTTCTACATCCGTGATATGGTGCAGAAGGGAGATATAAAGCTCCAATATGTGAGCACGGATGAGCAAGTTGCAGACGTGTTGACTAAGCCTCTGTCTCAAGTGAAGTTTGAGCACTTTCGTGACAAGCTTGGTGTAGTCCGTAAGGACTTCCCTCGAAAGGGGGAGTAGTGTTGATGGTACTGTGGTGCAGTGGGATCGACCATCCCTAGACAGAAATGTCTTAAATGATTGTGGTGGGATCGATCGTCCCTAGACAGAGATGTCTTAAATGATTGTGGTGGGATCGATCGTCCCTAGACAAAGATGTCTTAAATGATTGTGGTGGGATCAATCATCCCTGGACAGAGATGTCTTAAGTGATTGTGGTGGGATCGATCGTCCCTGGACAGAGATGTCTTAAATGATTGTGGTGGGATCGATCGTCCCTAGACAGAGATGTCTTAAATGATTGTGGTGGGATCGATTGTACCTAGACAAAGATGTCTTAAATGATTGTGGTGGGATCGATCGTCCCTAGACAGAGATGTCTTAAATGATTGTGGTGGGATCAATCATCCCTAGACAGAGATGTCTTAAATGATTGTGGTGGGATTGATCATCCCTAGACAGAGATCCCAAGTTCCGAAAGGAAGGATAGTCTTAAATGTTGATCCTTAGACTGAATCCCTAGTTCCGAAAGGAAGGATTGTCTATGAATGTTGGACTTAATCCCTGATTCCGAAAGGAAGGATTGTCCATGATCCCAGTTCCTTAAGGAAGGATCACCAATGTTGATGGATTGAATCCCTAGTTCCGTAAGGAAGGATTATCCATGATCCCAGTTTCGTAAGGAAGGATCACATAGTTGTTTGGACTGAATCCCTAGTTTCAAAAGGAAGGATTGTCCATGATCCCAGTTTCGTAAGGAAGGATCACAAAGTTGTTTGGACTAAATCCCGTGTTCCGAAAGGAAGGATTGTCCGTGATCCCTATTCTGAAAGGAAGGATCACCAAAGTTGTTGGACTGAATCCCTAGTTCCGAAAGGAAGGATTGTCCATGATCCCTAGTTCCAAAAGGAAGGATTGTCCATGATCACTAGTTCCGAAAGGAAGGATCATATGTGTGTTGTAGGTGTTAATGCTCCTGATGATGTCCCAATACTGTAGATGAGGATGCTCCAGTGCTGCAGATGATGAGGTTCCAGGATGCTCCAGTGCTGCAGATGATGATGTTCCAATGCTGAAGATGAGGATGCTCCAGTGCTGCAGATGATGATGTTCCAGTACTAAAGATGAGGATGCTCCAGTGCTGCAGATGATGATGTTCCAGTACTAAAGATGAGGATGCTCCAGTGCTGCAGATGATGATGCTTCAACTCTGTATTGAAGATGATGTTGATGATGTTACAACAGTTGTTCCAGTTGTTGATGATGATGTTGAAGAACTTCCAATGATTTATAGATGTATCAAATGATGTTGTTGTTGATGCCCTCCTCTCTCCGATGATGTTGTGTAGAGTTACACATGCAGATGTTGTTGTCAGTAGCATACCCTTCTTGTTAAGGGGGAGTGTTGAATTAATGTAACTTCAAAGTATATTCTACTTGTACTTTATTATTGTAACTCCATCGGGGATGTTTTACCTCCGCTCGGGGATGTTATTATTACATTTGGTCATGTAAAGGTCTTGAGGTTCACCCTCCATTGTAAGTCGGGTCGTTAGCACCCAAAAGAATATAATATAAATATTATATTGGGTCTTTCTAGAAAGGTCGGCCCAATTAGGTTATTGGGGCCAACCTAGTTGATTAAAAGTTAAGTGAAAAGTAAAGTATAAATAGAAAGTGAGTTCCTCTCATTTGTACATTCACTCACTTGTGCAATTCGCATTGTGGAGAGAGAGAGATATCTACGAAGGAGAAGAAGGAGTGGCTTGAGTCCAGAGTTTGGTCTTTTTGTCTCTCTTATTTGTGAGACATATTTTTGGGGCTTGTACTTGATCATCTATATTGAGGAAGTTATTGCTGGGTTTTCTTCCCCTTGAGGGTTTCCCAGGGTATATTGTTTTGTGCTTTGTGATTGTGTATCTTTCAAATATGTTGATTATGCTGCTATTGTGAATAATGTATTGAATGCTAATGAATTTGCAATCTAGTCTGGCCAAAGATTAGATAGTACTAGTCAAATGGATGAACAATGAGAAATCTCGATCTGGCCAAAGATTGGGTAGTACTAGTCAAAGGTTAGGTAGCTGGATTGCATCAAAGATAACGGAAAAGGTCCAAATTTTATAATCTTTGGACTGCTCCTAAAATTGACCAGTAATGTACTAATGCAATGACAAAACAGGAATGGAAATGGGAACGAGCACAGTCATGGAACAAGAAACGGGTCTCTTGGTTAGTTTCCCGTAACATCCCTGGCACACTATGCCAAAATGTTCTGGAATTTGCACTGGGCCTATTCTACCAAAGTTGTCTAACTTGTACCCAACCTCTTTTACCAAAATCGCCCAAGGGTAGCCAGCCTCGTCCCTTTCAAACTCATGCCCTATAAATAAGGTAAGAGCATAGTCACAATCCAACCCTGGTAGACATCTCAACACACCATCCATCATCCTCACAAGTGAACCAGTGCCCCATTGGCAGTTCAACCAGATTTTGAGAAAAAAGATAAAATAAGATATAAAGCATTCAATGCAAGTAAAATATACATCCAACGTGAATACAAAATGAGAGCGACATAGCAACTCCTAGATAATGTTGAAAGCTTGAAAACAAGAGAGAAGGAAAACCATTTTCATCGAAAAATAGAAAGCTCATACCTCATACTTTATCTTCGAAATTCCCGGAAAGAATTCCCCTTCCCATTCATTCTGAATACCAAAATCGGACTCCAACCCCGCCTCGGCCCGGCAGGTCCTGTCGGCAATAATCTCATCCTGCTCGAACGGAGAAACAATTAAAACCCCACTAGAGCCAAATTGAAACGATGCAGAAAACAAATTTCAAAATTCATTGCATTGATAAATTTTATAGTGTTCAAAAATTATAGCACGCTCCAAATCCATACTAATAAATAATTTGTTCAAATTCCATCAAACAGCACCATACATGAAAATCTCCTTAAAGAGGAAAAGATTAAATTAGATTTCATCATCATAACCTCCATCCATAGAAATAATTTGGCCCTGAGAAATCTATCTGGTCCACAGAAAACTTACCTCGGCAAGGGCCACACGGAATAAGCATAAGCAGAAGAAGAAGAGAAGCAGAAGCCTTGCAGTTTTCATCGTTGTGAGCATCTATGATCATCATAATAATATCATTATTATTGAAAAAACGCTTCAAATTGACACTAATTTCAATAACAAGCCAAAATCTGATGAATTATTTTGCCTGACATACAGAAAATTAGCCTTCGATTAGGGTTTTTAATGTATACCGATATCTGTAGATCGTTTTTAAAAAGACGGCATGTATAGTCGACTGCAGACAAACGCCATACCCACGTCCTCAGCGAGCGAGTATTTATATGGGCCTGTGAAGATTCTGCATGCCGCTTTAAAATGGATAAGGACATGACACGTGGCACTTACGTCTAATATTGACATGTAGACGTGTTGCAGATGAGTTAATCTTAAAATGCTTATCCAATTACATTTAGGTTTGACTGTATGTGACACTATTTTTGCCGGAACGGGATATTATTTTTGCTGAAATTGTGATTTTGATTGTTCAAATTGCATTATTCATCCATCTTTTAACTCTTTAATATTGTTTATTTTGGTTTTGGAGTAACATTTAAAAGTATTTCTAATTGTCTAAGAGTTTGTTTTTGGTAGGAGTGGAAGTATATCCCCTTAGAGAGTGTTACCCTTATTTTGATAAGGGTGTCTACATGTGATTTTTTGTATACATTCAGGAGTACTTACAAGTTGATGGAGTTATTGATGGCCTGGGTTCCATGATGTAAAATTTTGCTCCATGTTGTGATGATGTCTTAATGTTTTGTTTTGTTCTTTAATAATAAATATTATAATTTTACATTAAAAATGTTGCATACAAACTATTTAGCTAGGTAATACAAAAGTAGAGAGCTTATGTGAGTGGGCACCCGATATTCAAAAACCCATAAGGCTTCCAAAGCGGGGATATATCTTCAAAAAAAACTAAACAAAATGTTTTGTTTTGTTCTTTAACAATAAATATTATAATTTTACATTAAAAATGTTGCATACAAACTATTTAGCTAGGTAATACAAAAGTAGAGAGCATTATGTGAGTGGGCACCCGATATTCAAAAACCCATAAGGCTTCCAAAGCGGGGATATATCTTCAAAGAAAACTAAACAACTACTACTAGAATATATCCAAAAAAACAAGCCTAATACAAAAGGACTTTTACATCATGATTTAGCAAAGTTTGTATTGGTTGTAAGCTTCTCTAAGTTCTGTGTGGACTAGTTGTATATCTATGTTCTTAAGCTCCATATTTCCAAACTATTGTGAAATAGTTTTATCTATGTTATCTGCCAGAGTGGAACCCAGGTACTACATACAATTTGAAGTTGTAGATTTAGTGTCATTGATGAGCCTTTCAAAGTTGGATTTAATGTTTAAGCACTATGTCTCCAAGGCTTGTATTTGTCTCTTCTATTGCATGGATATATCCAAGATTCCATAGTCTTGTGGGTTGATGTTTTCCTCCTTGCTATTTATGGAATTGGTTGGAGAAATAATGGTAGTCGTGTTTTCATTGATGTGGTCATCCTTTCTCCGAAGGATTTTCTTAATATTAAGGATGTCTCGTTGGTAGCTCCTATGACAACCTAGGCAATATATAGCTTGAATTGCCTAGGAAGATTCAAATCGAAACAAATGAAAGCTCAAATTATTTCTTTTTTACCTGATGAGGTATGTAATGGAAAAAACACCTAAATTTAGCCTTAAAATTTGTCTAACAATGATTTTGAGCACAAGGACAAGGTTTGTTAGATCACCCTTGCAAATATGTTCTATACCCTTTGGAGATTACCCT
This sequence comes from Larix kaempferi, assembly GCA_027924585.1. NCBI lineage: Eukaryota > Viridiplantae > Streptophyta > Pinopsida > Pinales > Pinaceae > Larix > Larix kaempferi. The sequence continues at coordinate 2,709,139 of BSBM01000560.1, read as the reverse complement.
TTGGAGATAACTAAAGATAAGACAAAATTGGCATTACACCAGGACTCAAGTATGACTTTGAATGGCAAATTGTGTTGCAAGCCTTGAGTTTACCACCTAGATATCAAAGTGTCTGATGATATCGTGCTCTCTAAAAAAACTTGAGATTATACCAGTTGGAGGGTTTGTGCTAAGTCCCAAACTAAGGCGGTTACACCACCATCCCATATCGAAAATATCCCTACAGAACATCGATACCACGAAATGGGTCACCTTAAAAACTAAAAAAATGCCCCTCTAGCAATGACAGATTCAGACTCGCGATACTCCCATGATTCAAGAGAAAATTTCACAACATCATAACGTGATTAAGTTCAAACAAAGTCTTTAAATGACACTACTAGGTATCAAAGAAATATTCCACCTTGATATCAAAGAGTCTAATGGTATCGAGCTCTCTACAAAAGTCTGAGATTATACTAGCCAGCGAGTGAATTGTGCTAAGTCCTACATCAAGAATATTTCACCACCATCCCACACTGAGAATATCCACGGAGAATAAGGAAAAATGCCCCTGGCGATGACGGTTTCAAACTCACGATGCTCCCAAGATTCAAAATTAAACCACAATAGCAAAAAGTGCCTATGAACTAACCAACTTTTTAAATGACACTCCCAGATCTCAGAGAGAAGACACGATGTAGTAAACAACAACAAATTGTTCCCAAATTCAATCCGACTTCTTAATCGACACTTTCAAGTTTCAAAGAAAAGACACATCACCGTAGGATTTCCCCAACAAATATCCAAACTATAATTCTTCTTGAATCTTTATATATCCACCCATCCCATTTGAAATTAAATTGAAAGTTTGGCTAGTGAGAACCTACCTCGGTAAACACATAGTTCAGACGAGGCCAAAACACAAGCATCGTCCTACCTTGCACAACATATTTCAGCAGAGGGCATTCAAATATGGGTGAATGAGTTGGGAATGGCATGTGTGGTGCCATCCAATTCTCATACTGGAGTATAAATACACAATTATGCCTCTCATTCTTCAATATGCTATGTGGTACGTGGTATGACATTTGACTTGTGCGGACTTGATTCATATTGAATGCCTTAGGGGATAGGAAGGTGATAATCCTCACCATTTTTCTGTATTTTCTTTCGTTTAACTTAGCAGCTACGTTGTCTTGGTATTGAGATGCTTCTCCCCTGATCTTGGTTACTATTTGAGCTAGATAGCTTGATGATAGATTATGCCTTTTGTTCATGAGTTTGATTAAGATTGTCAAATCTTTGATACCATCAATTATTGAATCCTGGTTGAATCAAGACTTTGTAGCTCATGAAGCAGTGCATAAGCTTCAGCTTGATTGTTGGTCATGATATTAAGTCCCTAAGTATATTTGATATTTAGATTTCCTCTAGGATCAATGATAATCCTCCCCATTCCTGCCAAACCTGGATTGCCTTTTGCAACAACATAAAATAACAAAATATGCTTCCCTTGCTCTTGACACCATTGGAGCAAGTCTTTTTGTTTAACTTGATATGCTAGGTGGGATTGATGGAGATCATTGTTTTTTTTACGATAAGCAGCCCTTCCTTATCATTCCAATTTGACATCCAATTGTTTCCCTCATTTATGAGGTTGTCAAACTTCCGATCTCTAATTCCTTGGGCCTTAAGGAATTCAATATGTAGACTCTTGGCTCTTAGGGCTATAATTTTGTGACTGATGCTCTCATTTTCTAAAATCTTTTTGTTATAGGCCAACCAAATTTTCCAATATAGGTATTTTTCCATGGCCATCCAAATCCTTTTGAATGTGGATTTATTCAAAAAGAATGGCTCATAATGCTTGGCCCAATGAGAGAACATGTCTTCCCATTGTTCTAGGAGGATTGCAATTTGGCCAATATCATTGATTGCTGATCTCCAAACTTGTTTCGTGAATGGGCATTCTAAAAAGAGATGCTTATGATTTTCAAGGCTATGTTTGAATAGAACACATGGAAAGGGTCTATGTATACCTCTCTTCTACAGATTGTCCAAAGTTATAAGTCTTATGTGCATCATAATCCAACAAGAGGTATTTACTTTTGGTATCATCCTTGTTCCATATATTTTCCCAAACACCTAACTATTGATGTCCATTTGATTTGTAGTATTCTTGATACCCAACTTTGACTATATATATTCCTTTATGCCAACTCCTACTATCATAGCAAGTGTTTTATATCCAATGGGGAACATCCTTTAGGGAATAAGAGGAGGTGGTGGGTACATTGCATGAGATGGTTAGCAAGTGAAACCGACCGCCTCTTCCAACAATCTCCTTCCCATGTTGATATATCAAACAATGTGTGAATTTGGTGGCTATCCATCCAATTTTCCAAAGGTTGAATTTCCATAATTGTAGATAGGGGAGCATTTCCTAATATGTTGTCATTCTAGATGTTAATATTCTTCCCATTACCTGGATCCCATCAAATTTAGACTAAATTAAGGTGGCGACTGCTTGACATAGCTTCTAGATGTGGGATCCTCGATTCTTTTCCAAAGGACTATCAAGGTAGTGCTTCCTATTTTTGTGAAAAATTTTCTTAATGAGCACTTTTTTCCATCTATCATATTTGATTGTAATCACTCTCCATAGAATCTTGGCCCCAAGTGAAATGTTCATATCATTTGGCTCTCTGATGTTCAACCCACCACTATCCTCTAGAGCTTTTACAATTTGCAAGTTTAGTAAATAAAATTTTATGAAGATTCCCCCCCCTTGCCAAAGGAATTTGCAAAGTTCCTTGGAAATAGATTGCATAATGTCGGTGGAAGCTAATATAGCTAAACATTGATATATGGGTAATGCACACAGGATTGATTTGATGAGGACAATGCAACATGTTGAATTTATTTGTTGAGTTCCCCATTGAGAGAACCTACCCATGATTTTGTCGATGACTTCTTGCCAAATAATTGTTATTGGATTACCTAATGAAATGGCAATTCCTAAGTACTTGAAGCTCTTCCGATCTTCGATAAGGGGGAAATGGAGAATCCCAAAGATAGACATGAGGAGGAGAGGATTTATATTCCAGAAGAAAGAAAGAAAAAAAAACAAACAAACTTGACTCTTAACTTCATTAATATTCCATCACAATGCATTGAGAAAGTGTTCAATAATTTCCTTGAATATTTCAATTATTACCATCAATGTGCACCCCCCTGCAAAAGAGTATCATTTGAAAATTGTGAATGGTTCATAGATTTAACCCCTTGTACAAAGTTGATTCCACTATCATTTTCTGATACTCTTACATTCTTAGGTTTCCTGCTAAAGGATTAAGACATTATAATGTATAATAGAGACGAGAGGGGCCAACCTTGCCTCAAACCTCTGTTACTTTTGAAGAAATATGTTGGGTGACCATTTACAATAGGGGCTATCCATAGTCCACTAACACATGCTTGGACCCAACACACAAATTGATTGGTGAATCCAAATTTAATATGAACTTCAGAGAGAAAGGAGTGGCATAATGTATCAAACACATTAGCTATATCCAGCTTGATAATCATACCTATGTATTTGTTGGCTCTGCTAGAATGTAATGCCTCTTCGACCAAGAGAATTTTATCTATGATTTGGCAATTATGCATGAATCACCCTTGATTGCTATAGATTTTATTGAGAAGGATATTCCTAATTCTCTTGGTTATAATTTTGGTTAAATTTTTGTAAAAAGAGTAGTAGACGGAGATGGTACAAAGTGGCACTGCTTGACGCCTAGCCCAGGGCGTGACCAGCTCGGTAGGCTAGCTAGTACACTACCCCTTAACCTACGGAATACACTTATCTATTATATACATTTATACTTATTACGCTTGCGTTCTTGTTACACTTAACCAATTTCTTATGTTTCACATCCAACAGTTCAACACTTTATACTTATCCAAATAAACGATGCACCATGCAATGAAACACAAGAACACAATGTATAAGGGTGGGTGCCCCAAAACGGGCACGCCCCAAGAATTTATATATAACAGAGTTACAAGTTTACATTGGAAGCAGGTTGGGGGCGTCCTCAGGACTAGCCTAACCTAGCGGGCTTCCGTGCTCGGCAATCACACAAGAAACCTCGACTTTTCTCCTACTCGAGTTATGTTCATGTGTGCCTTGTTGTTGTTTCGACCTGCCACTTGTGGACAGTCCACTTTCCTCTACCAGACTCTCATACTCCCAAACCATATTGCACCTGCAGCTTGCACCTAAACCCTATCACAACTTGGTTGCACCTCTTGTATGTCCTGTCTTGCCACTAAACTTCTACCACAGTATGCTTTCGTGCTCCCAACCTGGGCAAGGCTCACTCCTGCATCATGCCCTCTTCCTTTGCGTGTGGTTTAGGTTGCAGTCACACTTGGGAGATACTTCACCTTGATTCCTTGTCAATTGGTTTAATCCCTCACCTTACCAACGCTTGCCTTCTTATACGTGACGTTGGAGTCGTGTGGGTGCCCAAGGCTCTACCCTGTCGCTGCACCCACTCCACATGCTAAGTGTTCGCAAGGTTAGCATGCTCCGCCTCAAGTCGTGGGTTACATTCCAAGCCCACAAACCTTCTTCGTGATGCTCGTTTCTTCCAACTTGGGCACACACTCCACCCAACTAATGTGCTTCACGTTCCTCTCTTGCCTGTCTCTCTTGGCATATTGTATGCGCTTTCATGGAGTTGTGCCCAGAAAACACCTCTCGCACGCAACTCGGTCGTTTGCTTGCCTTTCATTCCATGCAAAGGCAGCTTCATGTGGGCGCATGCCCCCTTGTCTCAATACATGCCCCACTTGGCACGGGCTCCTAGCTCAGCACCAATGTAGGGAATTACATCCTCCCCCACCCCAAGTAGTTGACGTCCTCGACAATCTCTTCAAGACACTTCACTACCTCTAGAAACATCTAGAGTGTTTGTTACTGCCATGACCTATGTCCACACACTTGCGCCTTGCGAGATCCCACTCAACAACCAATGTCTTCTCCAACACATGCTTCTACCCCCACCTACTCTCATGTTGGTACTCTGCAAGCCCTGACAAGCCTCCATCCGCTGCGCGCCTCATGTGTCGCGCTGGTTAGGTATCTAATCCAACTGTCACGCACGTCACCATGAGAACGAATTTTGTCAAGTGATGACTGCTTTCCCTTCTACGTTTCAGTCTGCCCCAAGCTATGTTACCGAAATTGTGGCAAAGTATGCACCTTTGCCTCACTGTTGTAGAATTACGTGCTCTTAACTTCAACATTTCACAACGTCCCTTGCTCGGTTCGTTTGCATGCTTCTACATATCTTTGGTTGATTTGTGTCTAAGGAAACCTCTACCATGTGCCTACAGCCTAACTGCTTGTGCCAAAGGCAATGAGCCAGCCTACTCATATCTCATCCTGGGCAAAATAGAAAGTGGTGCTGAAGGTCACCACCCCCAAATCTCCCAAAACTATATGTTTCCCATCTATCTTCCTCATGTCGACTACACAAGTACTTCAAGGCTACCTTTTCCTTCGCAAAGCTGCAATCCAACTCCTCTAGTTTGGTTATCATTAGCTCTGACTCCGTAATACTAAAAACTAGCTCATACATGTATGATGCCTCTACACAACAATCATCTATAGCTGCCAAAGATGCCTCCTCCATCTCAGCACATTGTTGCCTTCTTCTAGCTCGTCTCTTTGCCCCCTTGATCATTCCTTTGAAAGGTGAGAAAGTCTTTCCCATGTATCCGTCGTGGTGCTATGAGTTGTCTAAGGCCAAAATTGCCTCTTGCCAATCGTCATACTCTCGAAGGGTGCTCAACACAACTGCAACCTCCTTGGTCTACCCCTCTTCTAACTCCTTAAGCAACTGAAACTTAGTGTCTAAGTAGGCCAAGACTACCTCAACTTCACATAGCTAGGAACCTACTTCCGCTAATTTCTCTTGCATCAGTCGGGACTCTAGGATTCCAATGGTGTGGATGCAAAAGGCCACAATGTATGTTGCGTCTCGTTCCATGAAGTCCTCACCTTTATCATCACCTTGCTCTATCATTTTGTTTGCTGAAGGCACCTATATCTCAACTTCCTCCACATCAGCCACTGAATTTGCTACTCATTGTTCACATTATTGGTCCAACACCTCCTCGCATTTCCCACATTAAGACTCTGCACATCTTGTTCAAGTGATCCCTTCTCTCGGACCCCTTGGTTGAATCCATTGTCACTCAAGCCACTTGTACTTGACTCACTTGAAGTGTGCTCCTCCAAGACATATACTACCATCGTTGGTGTAGGCTTCATCCTGTCCCCAACTTCCTGTCGATGCTCCCATGGAACACATAGCAACTTGGTTCATCCTGCAACCAAATCTTCCCTAACCTTCAATTCTACGAACCTTTTCTCCATGTGATCAATCGACATTCGCTTGACTAGTTTCTTGCTTGCCGATCATTCCTTCTGTTGTGTACCCACGGGACTCTTTTACGGATGTGACAAGTGTCCTAGCGAGCTGCATAGAGAACATCCTAAGCACTTTCCCAAACTTCTTCCTAAGCAACATCAGCACACTCGAAGTCCCATACTTACCCAAGAAAACTAACCTATTCACAAATGGTACGGGGACTGCCTTGGACAACTCTAAGAAGTCTTTCCCCAAGACCACTGAGTGATCATCTATGGGAACCACTTCCAAGTCTAACTTACCAAACAAATTACCCACCTTCAATGGTAGTTCGTGAACCCTTCCGATAATAGGCTTCACAGCCGAATTCACCACCTTGAACGTGCCTTCGTTGAATCCTTAACTTGAGGTGTAAGAATACAAGATGAGGTGAGAAAAGGACAAGGATGCAACTACATCATGTGACTTTTGGAGCAAAGTACAAGGATGCAATTACATCATGTGATTTTTGAAGTACGATTAATAATGCCATGCCTTTAGGTGGTAACATAAGATTCTTAATGTCTTTGTCTTTTGAGACCTTATGTTCATAGCATTTTGAAAACTATGTTTCTTTATAATGTAATTACTTTGTCATAATTAACTCAAATTTAGTTTGTTATATATTTATAATTATTGATATGGTTTAAAAATGATTGTTTACAATTTTACATTAAAATTAATATTTTTATAAATTCAAAATTACAATTTTAACAAAATTTGTATGATTGAATTATTTATCAATTCAAATTAATAAAAAAATGTTTTTTCTTTTTAAAAATCTATTTTGTTAAATTAAAAAAAAAACTTTTTACTATCTAACGAAAATATAATCATATAAATCAAACTTATTTTTTAGTTTAGAAAAAAGTTTAATGTAATTACAATCATAGAGTTGAAGGTTATTGTTAGAGCATAATAACCTTCTTCTTAATTTTATTCTCCTATCCAGTGACTTGGACTATGATTTCATGATTTTAATGGAACAAATCTCATTCAATTTTACCACACGAGTCACCCTAGAGCTTACTTCTAAACTCTAAGGGTCCTAAAACATTATTATCTGCCTCGAAGTCTATTTTGGCATATGAGGGAAAATTCCTTCAATTATGGCTTATTTTCCTTGTTTTTAGGGTCCCACCTTACAAGTTAGAGTTGTGATGTGAATCTAAGGATTTTTTCCACTATTCAAGGACTCCATGCACCTCATTTTTATCTATTATGAGATAGTAGCACCCTCCTTGAGTGTTTTTAGGGATGTGTACCTCATGCATGTGCCTTTTGTCAGTTGCTGTTAGTTTCTCCTAGCACGTAGGGATCTAAGTACACTTAGGGTAGTCATGGGTTAGTTAACTCATCTTAGAGAGTATGCATGGCTATTCTGGCTCTAGTTAATCCTGACTAGCATCTCATGCATTGCATGAACAATTCAAATTGCCTCCATGACCTATTTGAATCGCCTTGCTTATTTATAATTTCCACTTTATTCATTGGAGCTTAATGTAATACAACATTCTCTCTTGTTATTGACTTCTCTCTTTTGTGTAGTGACTAATGTGTAGCACATTGATTGCATGAGTTTGTTAGATTGCTTATCTATTTCACAATATTGCTATGTTTCTTAGTATTTAGATCTACATGCTCAAATTCTACATGGTATCAGAGCTGCAAGGGTGCCAAATAGTTGGTATACTAGTTTTACAAGGACCCAATATTATTGAAGGTTGAAGGAGGCCCTGTAAGCTTCGCAACATATGCCCTACGAGTACATATTCACATTCATTGAGAGGTTGAAAGAGGCCCCAAAAGCTTCGCAACATATGGCCTATGAGGACATATGCACATCCATGATCCACCACTAGCGGAGGAAGACCCTTTTACAGGCCTAGAAGAAGAGGTGATCAACAATTTTTTATCGTTCATTGGAAAACGTGTACCAAATCAAGTTCTCACTGAAGAATACCTCTAGAATGTCTCTTCATACTCAAGATCTACAAGAGAACTTGTACCAAATCAAGTTCTCATTGAATAAGACCTCCATAATCTATCTTCATACTTCGGATCTATAACTTTTGCTCCTACAATTCACCAAGTTCCGTACAAAAGCTTCAAGGGGTTTCTTCCATTCAAAGCAAGGAGTGGTCAAGAACCATCATTCAAGCACTTCAAAGTGTTTGGAACTCGTGAATGGGATCATGTGCCCTTCAAGAGAATGAGGATTTCACAAAAGTTTGCAGGGATCTTCATAAATCCCTTCATCAAGAAGCAATTCTCCAAGCTACGAATTTCCTTGAAATTGAGGGCTACCTTTGAGTAGGCACTTTAGTCTTCTCATTTACATTATCTTTTATGGGGTCAGGGAGGGTTTGTCAAGTGGGTTTCCCCTCTTACTCAGTTTTAGAGAATCTTTTGTACATGGGTACCTAACATGACTGCATTTTTTTTGTAAGTAAGTACCCACGGGGATTTGAACTCGTGACCTTCCATTTACAACTTTTCATCTCAATTACTCTACCCCCGTGGGTCTAACATGATTGCAAATTGTCGAGACCCATTTTTTGCATTTATAACACCTAATTCTGCTTATCGATGGGGGTGTTAGAGCAAAATAACGCTCTCCTTAGCTTCATTCTCCTACCTAGTGACTTAGACTATGATTTCATGATTCTAATGGGACAATCCGATTCAATTTGACCATCCAAGTCACCCTATAGTATACTTCTAAATTTTAAGGATCCTAAACTACCTTAAATTCATTTTTTAGAACTCGTGAAGTCTATTTTGGCATATAATGGCAAAATCCCTTCAATTAGGGATTATTTTCCTTGATTTTAGGGTCCCACATTACAAGATTGAGTTATGGATTGAATATGGGAAGTTTACTTCATTGTTCAATGACTCCATGCATGTCTTTTTTAGCTATTATGAGACAGTTCCACCCTCCTTAAGTGTTTTTAGGGATGTGCACCTCATGCATATGACTTCAACCAATTGCATGTGCCTTCTATTAGTTGCAATCAGTTTCTCCTAGCATGTAGGGAGCTAAGTCCACTTCGGGAAGTCACGAGTCATTTAAACTCATATTGGAGAGTGTGTATGGCTAACTATGGTACTCTGGCTCTAGTTAAGCCTAGCTAGCTTCTCATGCACTGCATGAGGAATTAGAAATGCCTCCTAACCTAATTCAAATTGCCTTGATATTTATTTCTTTTCACTTCATTCATTGAAGCTTGATGTAATACAAAATTATCTCATGTTATTGACTTCTCTCTTTTGTGTAATGATTAATATTTAGCACATTTATTTCATGATTTTGTTAAATTGTTGATCTCTTTCACGATATTGCTATCTTGTTTAGTATCTTGATCTACAAGCTCAAATTCTACAGTTATAAAATTAAACAATTTCTTCAAACCACTTGACTTCAATTTTTTGAATTTGAGATGAGCCAAAAGCAATTATAACAAAACATTGGTGGGCCACAATATTGGAATATTTGCTTAGAGCCATGTTAGGCTAACTTTAAGGTGTAAAAGTAAAATAGATGGTATAGTTCCAGACTATTTTAGCATTTTTTAAGATTCTAAGTCGCTTTAGAGACCCTCAAAATTCTTTGGACATGGAGGAATTATGCCCTTGGAACTTCAAAACATGGAACTATGTCGAACACTTGAATTTTTCTCCAATTTATGCCTAAAGCTTTATTGAAAAAATGGTCCATTTTAACAAATTTTATCCTAAACCCACACTTACCAAATGCTGGTGTGTTTTGTAACATGCCATAAAGACAATATCATTAAAGTTAATTCATCTACCAATTGTACTATAATTGCTCTTTCCTTGGATTTCTTTAATGTCATCCAAGCAAATTTATGCATCCATTTTTTTAGGAGTGTACCTGATGTTACTAATGAAGAAGGCTAAATGTTCTACAAACTTGATTTTTTTTGGTTTGTCATCACTAGAATCTGACCATGTAATCTTTGTCGAAATTACAATTTTTTATCGATAAATTGTTATTTTTAATGCAAAAATGGATTTAGCACCCTCAAATACCCCTGTTACAACAAGATTGTGCAATGCTAACATTTGATATATGCAATTCCATCAATCTAAAGTTATTCTTGTGTAATTTCAAGTTAAAATAACCAATATCCCTTCATGTTATTTTGAGCAACTAAAAAATTAATTTTGTAAAATGTTTAGAATATGGTGTTAATAATTATAAAAATGAAAAAAAATATATTAAGAAGATATATTTTAAATATTATTTTTTAATGATTGAAAACATAAATGTGGGAAAAGGCAATAAAGCTCTCTAAAATATATATAAAAATAATTGAAAACATAAATTATACATATATATATAATTTAGAGAGCTTCATTACCCTTTTCCTACATTATATATATATATATATATATAATTTAGAGAGCTTCATTACCCTTTTCCTAAATTATATATATATATATATATATATATATATATATAATTTAGAGAGCTTCATTACCCTTTTCCTACATTTATGTTTTCAATTATTTTTATATATATTTTAGAGAGCTTTATTGCCTTTTCCCACATTTATGTTTTTCAATTATATATATATATAAATTTAAGTTTTAATCTTGTTAAAAGTTATTTTGTCATTTTATGTTTTTCATAGAAGTCAGTTTTTCTCCGGTTGAGAGTATAGCTATGATTTAGTCCTTAAAAGGGATTGGCATAAAGATGCCATGTCTTGACTAAATCATTTGAGAATAGACGAAGTCACTCCACACAATATCACCATTAAAAATATTATCACATCTAAATCAAGGGGAAATTGTGGTGTGAGAAAGAATTAGAGGATAAAATGAAATTAAGATACTATAAAGAGCTTGTTATGCTTGATTTAGAAGATCAAAAGTATATTCCTAATATTGTTGGCATAAAGAAGAAAATCGACATTGCTAAAATAAGAACCACCTCTCACGATCTCTATAGTGAGACAAGGTGTTGGACATTTCTTATAAGGTCATGGGATGAAATAATTTGTCGTCTTTGTGATACTAAAAGGGTAGAGGGTGAAAATCACTTTCTTTTAGAATTTCCTACAAATACCTACATTAGATCTCAATTTCAAAAGAGTTTTAACGATACTGACCTTCTTAACCAATTAACTCATAAAAACCATGGAGATGTAGGAAAGCGTCTTTCCAATCTTTCCGAGCATAGAAATAAAATTCTAAAGCAAGCTAATTAATTCCTTACCATTTTCTTAGGGTCCGATATACCAAAGTCCGTTTAGTGGACAATAACAATTATCATCATCCTCATCAAAATTGAGTAATGTTTAGAATAATAAGGATTGTTAGTATTCATATGATTGAACTTTTTGCAATCCTTCTTCTATAATTTTACCATTTTTTTAAAACTAAGTTGTCTGAGTACTTCTATTACTAGTGAAAAAAAGGAGATTACAAAAATCCCACTGCTAGCCTGCTGCTTGGGAAATCAGGCCAACAACATATAAAGTTTTGCATCAATTTTCTGTTATGCCTTCTTAGACAAAAGTTTAATAGGAAATAGCCTGATTTGGAGAGGGGAATTGCCTAGAATTACTAGGACACCAACTCTTCCCCTTCCACCACTACCTAGATGTAAGCTAAGAATTCTGAGGAGATTGAAGACAATAACCACAAAGATGCTATTGGTCACCAATAATAACACTAAAAATAGTTGATAGACAAGTAAACTAAGCCCTAAATTAAACATGGGGACTATCATTCATTGTGACTGAAATAGGATTTGATTATCCAGGGCATGGACATCCTCCCTAGTGTTCGGAATGTTATTCTTGACATCGTCCCTTAAAAATTCCCTATCCATGATGTCCCTTCCTAACATATTCATGAGAGCCCAAATCCGGTTTTCTGGAGAGACAGAGGCATCCTCCACCGAAAGACCCAAGAGCTTCTCCTCTAGCTCCTCTACCTCCTAATAGATGTGCGCATGGATGTCTTGATTGAAAGTCTCCTCTGTGAAATCCATTCTGTGGCACCCTCTGTCACAACTACGACTAGCACCCTGGTTCTCTTTGGCTAGCCGAGAGGTGCGACACTGCCTAGGGCTTCACCAAGGGTAGGACCAACTTGATTACTATCCTGGCAGACTACGCCTCTCTGTTAAGCGAAAGATAACTTAAACACTTTATCTCTATCAAGCTTACTTATTTAACATGTTACCACAACATTCCACAATTAGTCTTTTTTACAATTTACACATGTATGCATAACAAGTAAACAAAAAGACAAAGATTTGGGTGGGGAAAACCAACAAGATAACCCCCAAATTATATTTATAAAAGAGAGCAAGATTACATAGACAGAGATGCCAACTAGCAGAGCTCCCACGTAGGCACAAACAAGCCTAGTGTGCTGCAGATTACAAAGAAGATACAAAAACCATTGTCTCCTGGCTGGTGCGATCTCTACGGCTTGCCTACCTACCTTCTGCGGATTCCAAGATTCATTTTGTGCTTTTGTTTTCCTTCTTGTTCGGTTGCCTCAGACCCTTGTCTTCTTGGCCGAATTTTCCACTTGGATTTCTCCTTGGAACCTTCCTTGATGCCTTTGCCTTTGGTTTGCCCTGGCACTTATATAACCAACCATCTGCGCGGGTGTGACCCAAGAGTGGTCACACCTCCTTGCTTTGGGCACATGTCAATCCCTCAAGCCGACGCACGATCATCCACAATGGAAACCAACTCCCCTCACGTATGTGCTCTTCGTGCCAAGGTATTTCCAAACGGTTTGTCGTTGTGGGCTCTCGACGCATCTTTCGCAGGTGTGTGTGAGCACTTGGTTCATGCTCGCCCCAACTCCCATCGTTTGGTACATTGTGATGTCCACTTAGCGCGCGAAGCTCCTAGAACCCCATCCCACGCTACTTTGTCTCTTGTTGACGCATCCATTGATGTCGACGTGCTTCATTGAACGACCCAATCATGTTGATGGGCTCTCCGGTGGGTGATGTGCCCTGAATTTCCATGTCATGGGTGACTTTGCTTGCTGACGGGATTCCACAATATGGTCCAACACTTAGAGAAATTTGGACCTGATGAGCCCCAAGCCATGTGTCCCACCTTTTCGTGGAACTGATGAGCCCCAAGCCATGCTACTTGGGTGTGAGGGGTGCGATAAGGTTCCTGTGGCACCGATGATGTGACATCCTCCCCCACTCAAGTTGTTTCCGTCCCAGCAATGTATACAACGAATACTACCCTTAGAAATTGTTGCAACCGTTGTTGTTATGACCACCTTTTCTCTAAGCCTCTTGGTTGATCCGCAACTGACATCGCAATTGTTTTGAGCTTCCAAAGAAACTCCTACAGCTCATGTCTTGAATCACCATCAAATTTCTAAGGCATGCTTGCACTGCCTTCCCTACTGCCGAAACATCGCTTGAAGGGGAATGCCTCTAGACTACACCCATGGTTTCCATCACTTGAGTCGTTTTCCCTTGGACTGCACCCAAGACAACATCATCCCTTCTTGGACTTGTTTCCGCAACGTGGTTTCCTTGCTCAACCGAACGACTAATTACCTTGCTTGGATTTAAAGAACCCTGTGCTTCATGTCTGCCATGTGCCATCACATGTTCAGTTGGCTTATCATGCCCTCGAAACTCATTTTGCAACAACTCGTCCAACTCTTGCAAACACCTCGTGGTTTCTTCCAAAGCCTCTAACAAACCCCCACAATACGTTCCAACCATATGTTCTAACTCGTGGATCTACTCTAAGCACTTCCCCGTGCTTCCGCAAGTGGAATGTCTCTTTCCTAGCGACTTGATGGTATGTTGCATTCCCTCGGCACCAACTTCCTTCAATTCTGTGGAAACTTTGACTTTCGCGAGATTCATCACTTCTAGTGTTCTTCAACGATCTTCTCGGTTGAACCCTTGCCAAGCGTTCTGCCTCCGTCTATCGTCTGTCAACTTCGTGCTACCCTACTATGTGGCTTGTCGAGCCAACTAGCGAAAAAACCTTTTGGCTTGATCTGCGGTTCCGTCTGACTTACTTGCTATGTGTGATGCCCCCAACCAAGGCAACACTAATGTGGAGCCCCCACCCGAGTAGCCTTCAACCGAACTCTGCAATATCATGCAAAACCTTCGTCGAGCTGCGGATTCTGCAACACTACGGGTTTGCGTTCTGTGGATCTACGACCTTGCTCTCCACAAACCCTCATGAGCTTCCACGAGCTCTGGCTACCAAACAACCTTATTCGGCAACCACTCCGCTTCTTTGGACCGAATCGAGCTTCGCCAGGCTTCCCCGAGCTTCGTCGAGCTTCGCTGAACTTCGACCTCAAGTCTTCTCTTTCCACAGTTTCAACCTTAACCACGGCAGAACTCCCGCAACTGAACGAGATCCAATACCATTTGTCACAGCCACGACTAGTACCCTAGTTATCTTTGGCTATCTGAAACATGGTACACTACCAAGGGCTTCACCAAGGGCATAACCAACTTGATTACTAGCCTAACAGACTACGCCTCTCTGTTAAGCGGAAGATAACTTAAACACTTTATCTCTATCAAGCTTACTTATTTAAAATGTTACCACAACATTCCACACTTATCCATTTTTACAATTTACACGTGTATGTAGAACAAGTAAACACAGAGACAAAGATTTGGGTGGGGCAACCCAATAAGATAAGCCCCAAATTATATTTATAAAAGAGAGAAAGATTACATAGACATAGATTCCAACTAGTAGAGCTCCTACGCAGGCACAGACAAGCCTGGCATGCTGCAGATTACAAAGAAGATACAAAAACCATTGTCTCTTGGCTGGTGCGAGCTCTGCGGCTTGCCTGCCTGCCTTTTGCAAATGCCCAAATTCATTTTGTGCTTATTTCTGCCTTCTTGCTCGATTTCCTCAGACCCTTGTCTTCTTGGCCGAATTTTCCACATGGATTTCTCCTTAGAACCTTCCTTAATGACCTTGCCTTTGGTTTTCCTGGGCACTTATATAGTCAACCATGTGGGCAGGTGTGACCCAAGAGTGGTCACACCTCCTTGCTTTGGGCGCACGTCAATCCCTCAATCCGACGCACAATCATCTGCAATGGTAACCAAATACCCTCAAGTATGTGCTCTTCATGCCAAGGTCTGTCCAAACGGTCTGTCGTTATGGGCTCTTGGAACATCTTCCGCAGGTGTGTGTGGGCTCTTGGTTCATGCTCGCCCCAACTCCCATTGTTTGTTGCACCATGATGCCCACTTAGCGCGTAGAGCTCTCAGAACCCTGTCCCACACTACTTCATTTCTTGCTCACACATCCAATGTTGCCGACGTGCTTCACTGAATGACCCAACCGTGTTGATGGGCTCTCCGGTAGGTGATGCGCCTTGGATTGCCATGTCTTTGAATTTTCTTGTTAACGGGCTTCCACGAGGTCTTCCAACACTTAGATAAATTTGGCTAAGTGTCCCATGTTCTCGTTGACCCCGATGAGCCCCAAGTCATGCTACTTGGGTGTAAGGGGTGCGGCAAGGTGCCTGTGGCACCGAGGCCGTGACACCCTCCACCTCACCTGTTTCCTCCCCTTTGGAGAGGAGACATAATCACAATCACAGGGCCATTAACACCTCAATGGCACATAGTCGACTAGGATCTACCTGTCATTGAAGTTCCTCTCACTAACCAAATCATCACATAATGTGAATGCACCTGGACATTCCCTCTTTGTTGTTGCATAATCAATTTATCTCCCAATGCCATGATTCTCAACATCTCTCCCAAATGTGCAGAGTGAATGCGAGGGGATGCTTTGGATTAGACCCACTTAATTTTCCATGTCCTCTCCATAGCTAGGTGGTTTCTCCTCAGCTCATGTTGTCCCACCAACAATGTTTGCAGACACGCTCCCTCCCAGTTGTCTATTGTCAACCAAATTAGGGGGCTTGAATCCTTAAGAAGGATGTCTCTACATTTTCTCTTTAGTTCATTATCTGCCATATCTTCCCAGGAGAGACTTGTTATTGATCCTGTATACTTGAACCCCTCATTCGTGAGTATCTCCGCCAGAGAGTTAGCCACTCTTTTGATGTGTTATGGAATGATGCAAGTTATCTGTGACAAGAGAAGAGAAGCTGATAGATATTAGATCTTCAAGTCATCCAGTTATTCACCATTTTCTAATAGGATTCCCATTTTGGAGACGCTTTGCCATGTTGATAACTATTTGAGAATCTCCTTCAATTATAAGTTGAGAATATTGATTCTTGATTGCTACGCCAAGAGCATGCACCGGGGATGATATTTTGGCCGCATTATTACTATCAACCTACGTATCCATAATAGATCCAAAGAAAGCCCCCTAGTTCATCTTAGAACTTTCCTCCAAATCTTGTAGGTCTTGGGTTGCCTTTGGACACCCCATCAAAGTTAAGCTTGACAAAGTCTCTGGGTGGAGGGGAACATGTATTTTGACTGAGTGGAGACCTCACTTTGCAACAAATCAAAGATGAAATTTGGAGAGGAAGTAGGTCCCATTCTTTAAGAATTCTATTTTCTTCCTCTATCACATGAAAGTCTTGATCATTCCATGTTGATAACTATTTGAGAATCTCCTTCAATTATAAGTTGAGAATATTGATTCTTGATTGCTATGCCAAGACCATGCACCAGGGATGATATTTTGGCCGCATTATTACTATCAACCTACGTATCCATAATAGATCCAGAGAAAGCCCCCTTGTTCATCTTAGAACCTTCCTCCAAATATTGTAGGTCTTGGGTTGCCTTTGGACACCCCATCAAAGTTAAGCTCGATAAAGTCTTTGGGTGGAGGCGAACATGTATTTGGACTGAGTGGAGATCTCACTTTGCAACAAAGCAAAGATGAAAATTGGAGAGGAAGTAGGTCCCATTCTTTACGAATTCTATTTTCTTCCTCTATCACATGAAAGTCTTGATCATTCCATACTTGAAGTTGAATGGAGTCTTCAATATTTGACTTAATTAAGGCGCAATTAAATTGCATGTCGTTGTATTGATCCTTGAAGATTCGTCTATTCCATTCTTTCCACACGGTCCAAACAGAGAAGCCTGGATAGAGTTGTCAAATGAGATTTAGCATGGCACTTGAGACTGGATTGTCTCGCACTATGTCAATAGTTCCATGTACATTTCCTTTATTACAATTAGACTATCTGAATATTTGGGCTCCTCTATCTAAAAGGTTCTCTATAAAATCATAAGTGTCAAAAAGATGATCTATGAATTCCCGGTTGCACTTACACTGGTAGTGCATAGAAGTGCTTATTATCCCTTTCTTAGTGAGGTTATCCCAAGTTAAAATTTTCCTATGTGCCAACAACCATAAGAAAGAGGCTACTTTTGGTCATAATCTTTTCGACCAGATTTGGCTCCAAATATGTTCTCCTAGGGGATAATGTTATCTTATGGATAAATGGTACGCCTCTTTGATAATGTAATCCCCTGAAGACTGGTATCCCCATCTAAGTCTATATTGATCTTCCATTCTCATGATTTGATACCAATGTGACTCTTCCCATAGCATCTCTGCATTCTCCACATTCTATTCTATGGTCATTGAGAGGGTGGAAACCATATTTTGTACTCCACCTTTGAATGTTTTTGTCCCAATAATCATTGACAGTTAAGAAAGAAGCATTTAGAAGAGCCTGGTAGGTATTCGATAGAGGATGAAGATTGTCAAGCTTGGGTAGTTGTTGCCATGAGTCTTCCCATAACATTGTGGTTTTCCATCTTTCAGTTCCCCGAAGCTATGTTCTTGAATCAATTCTTTATTTTGCCAAGCAGAACTCCAAATCCAAGATCATGTTTTCTCTCGTGCGAGTCTATTAAGGCTCTAATGGGGAACACTAGGAGCATGTTTTGTCTTCCAAAACTGCACCCACTACTCCTGAGAATCATTTACCCATTTCCACCATATTTTGGTTCCTAGAATTTTCATTGTTGGCATCCAAATCTCTTAACCCAAGGACACCCATTGGTTTAGGAAGACATATTTTCTTCCAACTAACCAAGGCCCATTTGCGGTGTTGTTGTGTATTGTTTTAGAGGAACTTTCAATGAATGTTCCTGATGATTTTGATCATTTTTCTAGGAGCAATCATAACCAAAAAACGTTAAATAGATATGGATTGAAGCACTAATTTAACCAAGATAAGGCGCCTAGCCAGGTTGAGAGAGAGAAAGGTCCAACAAGAGAGTTTGGCTTCCATACGAGCTAAGTGTTCCTTCCAGTACGCGTATTTAGTTGTTGTCTTGGAGAGAGGATCCCTTAAGTATTTAGACATGAGGGTAGTGAATTCAGATACCAAGAATACAATATATGTTTCACTATGCAATTCGGGAGGTGTTAAAAAGGAAAATATTGAATTTGTCAAGGTTGATAGAGGTTCCAAACGTTGCCACGAAGAGAGAGAGGGTTTGTTTATTTTCTCTGGATTCTCACACATAGGAGTGATCCGTCTAGAGTGTATCATCCACAAATAGTTATTGGGAGTGTGTAAGCACTTATTCATGCATGTGTAGACCTCTCATCTCCCTTGACTGGATATTGGATTTAATACTCCTACCCAATCCTTTTTCCATAAGGATGAAGAGGAAGGGTGAGAGGGGGTCACCCTATATGATTCCTTTGGTTGGAAAGAAGACTAATGATGGAGTCCCATTAATAAGGATGCAAAAGAAAGCAGAAGAAGTCAAAGATATGATCCATTTCACCCACGAAGCATCAAATCCAAATGCAAAGAGAGTGTGCTCATTGTATTTCCAACTCAATCTATCAAATGCTTTGGATATATCAAATTTGATTAGCATTCCCAATTTTTTTGTCAACTTCAGGGAGTGTATGATCTCATGGGCTAAGATAATGTTGTCGAGAATTTGTCTTCCTTCCACATACATTGATTGTTTTGGATAGATCAACAAGGGAAGAAGGGCTTTCAAGTGATTGGCATTGACCTTGGAGATGATCTTATATATAACATTATAGAGATATATGGGTTTGTACTTACTGGGATCCATCGCATGCTCCTCTATGGGTATCAATGCTAAGTAGGTATAGTTTAGGGCCAAAAGTACTCATGTTGATTGGAGGGATCTCTCTACTATTTATAAGACCGTTGTCTTGATGGTTGACCAATAGTTTTGGAAGAATTCATTAGCGAACCTATCTAACCCAGGTGATTTGTCGGCTTCCACCATCACGATTGCCTCTTCCACTTCTATTGATTCTATTGGCCGCATGCATCCTTTGTTTTGCTTCGGCTTTACCAAATAAAGGATATGTTGAGTGATTTCTCTTATAGTTTACGTTATGTCTTTCCTTGTTTTCATTAGTAGGCCACTGTAATAAGTGACTAATTCGCTCTCTCTGTCATCATGATCATGCAATTTATTACCTTGAGAATCTTCAAGGAAAGTGATCTTGTTATGTTGTATATGTTGTATCATTGATCAATGGAAGAACTTGGAAATAACCTCTCCTTCTTTTATCCACTACACTCTCTACTTCTGCCACCACATAATCTCTTATTGTGTGTTCCTTTCCTCTATCAAGTTTTGAAGATAGGTTTCTTTCTGCATGAGAAACTATGAGAAACCTTGGAGGATCGTTTCTTACTAGACCATATTCATTTGTTCTTATAGCTCCCTTCTATCTTGGAAAATATTTCCAAAGATTTCCTTGTTCCATTTCTTCATCTATGCTTTGATAAATTTCAACTTTTACTGAAAAATGGAACATTGGTGATCCTCTATGGGGCTTAAATTCCATCCACCATCTTTGAACATTGTTTTGAAAGTCCAAGTGGGTTAGTAAAAATTTCTCAAATCTAAATGGACTATGAGTGGGGATACCCATCCTTTGCCAATGCAAGCATATCAACCACTGACCTAAACTTGTTGTGGGGAGAATAGTGACTCCCAGGTCTCCCCTAGCCATTAGAATGGACTCCGAAATAAGAATCGATCCAAACGTGATTCTACTTGCTTCTCCCCTCCATGCTTGTTGTTCCAAGTATAAGTTCCATTGGGTGTGTCCACATCCATGAGGTTCATCTGGCCTGTTAGCTCTTTAAAGAGGATACTTTCTCCATCTAATTTCCTACACCCCCCTTTTTTCTCCAAGAGAGATGTTACTAATTTGAAATCTCCTCTAATTATCTAGTGTTGGACTTTCATCCGATCTCCTAGCCATTGCAGTATAATAAGGAATTGGAGTTTCCAAGGATTAATGTGAGGCTCACAAACATTTGTGATCCAACCTATGGTCTCCATGCCAATTACTTGAAATATTGCACTGATTGTCTTAGATGTAACCATAAAATTGTTGAGGTTAATCAATGCATGGTTTCAAAGAATCTCCAGGCCCTCAAATGCACTAGAAGCATTTGTAGCTATCGATTGAAAGCTTTTCCATAGACTTGAGGAAATAGATGATAGAGTGTCCGTTGAGCATTTAGTTTCTTGTATCAATTGGATGGTGGGTTTTTTGTAGCTATCTTATTTCCTAGTAACCCATGCTTAGAAGGGTTATTTAAATCTCTTATATTCCATGATACGACTTTCATTGAGAACTCGATGAGAGGGTGGAGAAGATCTTCATGAGTTGAGCACATTGCCCTGATTCTATCATCTGCTCTCATATTTCATCGATCCATTGCTTGTTGCTCATGTGCCCTCTTATTTTCTCTTATTTTATAGCTTGTCTTGAGTCTTTTTCTATTACTAGCTTGATCCCGAAGGTTGCCTTGGACTTGGACTTCAGTAATTCATCTTTAAATAATTGGGATACTTTGCAGGGATGGATGTAGTGTCTTTTCTCTTGCAGTCATTTACTATTTTTTGAATGTTTATTTGCTCCAATTATATCTCCTTCATTTCCATTACACCATTGTGTTGGATTGATTCATAATGAGGTAGATAAGAAGTTTGTCCTCGCCCCTCGTTGAGTGTCTTCTACTCTTCTATTATTTCTTGCATTAGAATTTCCTCTTCCGTTATTATTTGCATGTGAGAGGGTTGGGTTTCTATAGGAGCCGTGGCATTTTCAGCTAGCTGGATAAGGGTTGCAAAACTCTTTGGACTATCCTTTTGTTTCAGATGTTCCAATGAAACCTGTTTTCTTTGATGTTTTCGCCAACCTATGACCTTCTTAAATCCCTCTTTGTGCTTGTTAATTCCCTCCTTTGATGTTGTACGTAGGGCTGGCACATCCCCATCCATCATTCCTACCAATGAAGGGGGATATATACGATGTGACACCCTCAAGACATTATTGTTTTTATTCTTGATTTAAAATTTTGAAATTATTTCAAAAACAATTATTTTTGTAAGAGTTATTTAAAAACTCAAAAATACTCACAAGACGTGTGAGTGACACTTTGCACAACAAATTATTATTTTATTATTAATAAAAGAACAAAAAAAAACAATTGGAGAATTCAGTTGAATGAGGGGACACCACCATGAGACATAGAACATGTGTAAAGAAAGCAAGGGATATTTTACCAATCAAATCCAATCTAAAATCTCAACTACCACACAATATCCTAAAGCTATATATTTGTGCACTGAGATAGAACAAGACGCTGTGTTGTGCATGGAGAAATTGTGTTGCGAATGCATGTGTCGAGTGTTTCTCTCTTTCACATGTCCATCACTAAGCTTGTTACAGACTCTGAAAGAGAGTTTTGAGTGGAAGCTTTGCTTGTTGTTCTAATTTGCATGGTGGTGATCTAGCTCAGGGGTGGAGTTGAGCTAGCGATGGTGCTTCTCTCTTCTATGGTTGGGAGGAACTGATTCTCCAAGTACTATTTTCCCATTATTACAAGTAACTGTATCATGGTTGTTTGGATTTATAATTTTAATGAAGAATATTGTTGTCTTTGTCGTCCATTTTGAAATTTTACGATGAAGCTATGGAACCCTTCTTATTAAATTATCATAATAGAATGTTGTGGATCATTGTATTGTGAGTACTAGACTGTTTTAATTGCTGAAGTTTTACCTTGTTCGAATACTCTATAAATATTTCAATTTTGTTTAAATATAAAGAAAACAATTATTGTTTAGGGTCCTATTGAAAGGTAATGCGTTTGAGGTGAATTCAATATATATGTATATAGTAATGATTTAACATAGGATTCAACGCTTCTCCACACAATGCATAATGAAGATAACGTTTTTTCTTTATTCATTATAAGTTGAAGTCTGTGTAACAATTAATTTGTAAACACTTTGGGATTTATGCAGAGAATAGTTCTTTGTTTATTGAGAGGAGTGAATTTTTCTGTTATATATCATTAATTCAGCCTAGGATGAGTAGTATTATGTTTCCATTAGGGGAGTCGTTTAATGAGTATATTGAATCGATAGATTAACATATCTGGATAAGTAAACAAATGAAACTCTTCCTGTACAAACCTTGTTGACTGAAAGTCTTGTATAAGGTCCTGTTAACGAAAGCTCTGTGAGTTACAGAGCTTGTTTACTGTGTGTTTGAGGTTTAGAATAGAGTCATTTTTTCATTATTACAATTGATACTATGATATATTTTCGCCATGAGTACATTGTGCAAAACTTCATGTAATTATCATATTTTTTTTATAAATGTTTATGATCAAGGCGATTTTGCCCAAATTATGTAACTTTGAAGTAGCTTTTGAATCGTTGTTAGTTACCTCTGCTCAGAGATAGAAGTTTTTGTTAATATATTACAAATACATGATACTAGCTAAAGATCATAATGACATTCAAGATCTATAAGATGGAGTAATCGATCTTTGTCTGTGAAGATGGAAGTTGTATACCTTGTTGTTAATCAAAACTCTGTACTAATTTTTATATAGCGGATCTTACCTTTGTTTAACGATGATACAGTCGAGATCTGTGTTATTACGATGACGTCTTTATGATCCAGAAGTGCACTGAAATGCAAACTATAATGAGAAATATGACCTATAATGAGAAATATGTGTTATTATGTTTTATGCTTAGAAAGTTGTGAGCTCTAGATATACATAATATTATTGGGTCATGTGACTTACAATGCATGGAATTATGCATTAACTTAATTATTACATATATATTTAAATTTGGTTGGAAATTACAAAGAGATTCATAGTCTTAAATGATCATTATGGGGATATGTCCTATAAGATCATTATCCTGATTTAGGATGAAGTAAAACGATAAATTATGCATCATATAGTTTGCATTTCATACATATTGGGGATATGTAAGCCTTGATTGAAATAGTATAAACTGTAATCGTATGGAAAAGTAATGTGCCGCATTTATTCACAAAATAAGTTAAGCAACAATTCCTAATTCTTCAAGTTTTTAATTTTTTTCAAAAAATGCAATGATTTTTGGGATGTTACATACGAATTCTAGGCTTCCAAATTTTGCCCCATGGCCATATTATGAACTCATAAACAATAAAATGCGTGTGCAAATGTATAATTGTAAAATACAACAGAAATAAATTTCTTTGCACACACACATAACATGCATATACAAGCATATTCATCACATGCATAAATAAAATCATTGCACATTCATATACAAAGGGAATACTTATGTTTAAACAAAGAAGATCCAAGAAACTGGCCGTGTAAGAGCAACTTTCCAACCAGTCGTAGGCACTCTATCCAACATATACTATTTCTGCTAAGAGGCCACCCCCAAGCTGGGCTATGAGGCCACAATGGTGAAGGAAACACCTACATGCTTCTCTCCCTCAAGCCACAACCCATTATACTCTCAATGCTTATCCAAATTATCTGGGTGGAGGCGAACATGTATTTGGACTGAGTGGAGACCTCATTTTACAACAAAGCAAAGATGAAAATTGGAGAGGAAGTAGGTCCCATTCTTTACGAATTCTATTTTCTTCCTCTATCACATGAAAGTCTTGATCATTCCATACTTGAAGTTGAATGGATTCTTCAATATTTGACTCAATTAATGCTCAATTAAATTGCATGTTGTTGTATTGATCCTTGAAGATTCGTCTATTCCATTGTTTCCACACGGTCCAAACTGAGAAGCCTCGATAGAGTTGTCAAATGAGATTTAGCATGACACTTGAGACTGGATTGTCTCGCACTATGTCAATAGTTCCATGTACATTTCCTTTATTACGATTAGACTATCTGAATATTTGGGCTCCTCTGTAAAATCACAAGTGTCAAAAAGATGATCTATGAATTCCCGGTTGCACTTACACTGGTAGTGCATAGAAGTGCTTATTATCCCTTTCTTAGTGAGATTATCCCAAGTTAAAATTTTCCTATGTGCCAACAACAATAAGAAAGAGGCTACTTTTGGTCATAATCCTTTCGACCAAATTTGGCTCCAAATATGTTCTCCTAGGGGATAATGTTGTCTTATGGATAAATGGTACGCCTCTTTGATAATGTAATCCCCTGAACGCTGGTATCCCCATCTAAGTCTATATTGATATTCCATTCTCATGATTTGATACCAATGTTACTCTTCCTAGAGCATCTCTGCATTCTCCGCATTCTATTCTAGTGGTCATTGAGAGGTGGCAACCATTTTCTGTACTCCACCTTTGAATGTTTTTGTCCCAATAATCATTGACAGTTAAGAGAGAAGCATTTAGAAGTGCCTAGTAGGTATTCGATAAAGGATGAAGAGGATAAAGATTGTCAAGCTTGGGTAGTTGTTGCCATGAGTTTTCCCATAACATTGTGGTTTTCCATCTTTCAGTTCCCTGAAGCTATGTTCTTGAATCAATTCATTATTTTGCCAAGCGGAACTCCAAATCCAAGATCATGTTTTCTCTCCCGTGAGTCTATTAAGGCTCTAATGGGGAACATTAGGAGCATGTTTTGTCTTCCAAAATTGCACCCACTACTCTTGAGAATCATTTACCCATTTCCACCATATTTTGGCTCCTAGAATTTTCATTGTTGGCATCCAAATCTCTTAACCCAAGGACACCCATTGGTTTAGGAAGACATATTTTCTTCCAACTACCCAAGGCCCATTTGCGGTGTTGTTGTGTATTGTTTTAGAGGAAATTTCAGTGAATGTTCCTGATGATTTTGATCATTTTTCTAGGAGCAATCATAACCAAAAAACGTTAAATAGATATGGATTGAAGCACTAATTTAACCAAGATAAGGCGCCTGGTCATGTTGAGAGAGAGAAAGGTCCAATATGAGAGTTTGGCTTCCATACAAGCTAAGTGTACCTTCCAGTACGTGTATTTAGTTGTTGTCTTGGAGAGAGGATCCCTTAAGTATTTAGATAGAAGGGTAGTGAATTCAGATGCCAAGAATACACTATATGTTTCACTATGCAATTCGGGAGGTGTTAAAAAGGAAATTCTTGAATTTGTCAAGGTTTATAGAGGTTCCAAATGCTGCCACGAAGAGAGAGAGGGTCTCTTTATTTTCTCTAGATTCTCACACATAGGAGTGATCCGTCTAGAGTGTATCATCCACAAATTTCTAGTGGGAGTATGTAAGCACTTAGTCATGCATGTGTAGACCTCTCATCTCCCTTGTCTGGATATTGGCTTTAATACTCCTACCCAAGCCTTTTTCCATGAGGATGAAGAGGAAGGGTGAGAGGGGGTCACCCTATATGATTCCTTTGGTTGGAAAGAAGACTGATGATGGAGTCCCATTAATAAGGATGCAAAAGAAAGCAAAAGAAGTCAAAGATATGATCCATTTCACCCATGAAGCATCAAATCAAAATGCAAAGAGAGTGTGCTCGTTGTATTTCCAACTCAATCTATCAAATGCTTTGGATATATCAAATTTGATTAGCATTCCCAACTTTTTTGTCAACTTCACGGAGTGTATGATCTCATGGGCTAAGATAATGCTGTCGAGAATTTGTCTTCCTTCCACATACATTGATTGTTTTGGGTAGATCAACAAGGGAAGAAGGGCTTTCAAGCGATTGGCATTGACCTTGGAGATGATCTTATATATAACATTATAGAGATATATGGGTTTGTACTTATTGGGATCCATCGCATGCTCCTCTATGGGTATCAATGCTAAGCAGGTATAGTTTAGGGCCAAAAGTACTCATGTTGATTGGAGGGATCTCTCTACTATTTATAAGACCGTTGTCTTGATGGTTGACCAGTAGTTTTGGGAGAATTCATTAGCGAACCTATCTAACCCAGGTGATTTGTCGGCTCGCGATTGCCTCTTCCACTTCTATTGATTCTATTGTCCACATGCATCCTTTGTTTTGCTTCGGATTTACCAAATGAAGGATATGTTGAGTGATTTCTCTTATAGTTTACATTATGTCTTTCCTTGTTTCCATTAGTAGGCCACTGTAATAAGTGACTAATTCTCTCTCTATGTCATCATGATCATGTAATTTATTACCTTGAGAATCTTCAAGGAAAGTGATCTTGTTATGTTGTCTATGTTGTATTATTGATCGATGGAAGAACTTGGAATTATCCTCTCCTTCTTTTATCCACTACACTCTCTACTTCTGCCGCCACATAATCTCTTATTGTGTGTTCCTTTCCTCTATCAAGTTTTGAAGATAGGTTTCTTTCTGCATGAGAAACTATGAGCAACCTTGGAGGATCGTTTCCTACTGGACCATATTCATTTGTTCTTATAGCTCCCTTCTATCTTGGAAAATATTCCAAAGATCTCCTTGTTCCATTTCTTCATCTATGCTTTGATAAATTTCAACTTTTACTGAAAAATGGAACATTGGTGATCCTCTCGGCGGCTTAAATTCCATCTACCATCTTTGGACATTGTTTTGAAAGTCTAGGTGGGTTAGTAAAAATTTCTCAAATCTAAATGGACTATGAGTGGGGATACCCATCCTTTGCCAATGCAAGCATATCGACCAATGACCTAAACTTGTTGTGGGGAGAATAGTAACTCCCAGGTCTCCCCTAGCCGTTAGGATGGACTCCGAAATAAGAATCGATCCAAACATGATTCTACTTGCTTCTCCCCTCCATGCTTGTTGTTCCAAGTATAAGTTCCATTGGGTTTGTCCACATCCATGAGGTTCATCTAGCCTATTATCTCTTTAAAGAGGATACTTTCTCCATCTAATTTCCTACACCCCCACTTTTTCTCCAAGAGAGATGTTACTAATTTGAAATCTCCTCTAATTATCTAGTGTTGATCTTTCAACCGATCTCCTAGCCATTGCAGTATAATAAGGAATTGGAGTTTCCAAGGATTAATGTGAGGCTCACAAACATTTGTGATCCAACCTATGGTCTCCATGCCTATTACCTGAAATCTTGCACTGATTGTCCTAGCTGTAACCATAAAATTGTTGAGGGTAATCAATGCATGATTTCAAAGAATCTCCAGGCCCTCAAATGCACTAGAAGCATTTGTGGCTATCGAATGAAAGCTTTTCCATAGACTTGAGGAAATAGATGATAGAGTGTCCGTTGAGCATTTAGTTTCCTGTATCGCTTGGATGGTGGGTTTTTTTGTAGCTATCTTATTTCCTAGTAACCCATGCTTAGAAGGGTTATTTAAATCTCTTATATTCCATGATACGACTTTCATTGAAAACTCGATGAGAGGGTGGAGAAGATCTTCATGAGTTGATCACATTGCCCCGATTCTATCATCTGCTCTCATATTTCATCGATCCATTGCTTGTTGCTCATGTGCCCTCTTATTTTCACTTCTTTTATAGCTTGTCTTGAGTCTTTTTCTATTACTAGCTTGATCCTGAAGGTTGCCTTGGACTTGGACTTTAGTAATCCATCTTTAAAGAATTGGGATAATTTGCAGGGATGGATGTGGTGTCTTTTCTCTTGCAGTCATCTACTATTCTTTTAATGTTGATTTGCTCCAATTCTATCTCCTTCATTTCCATTACACCATTGTTTTGGATTGATTCATAATGAGGTAGATAATAAGTTTGTCCTCGCCCCTCGTTGAGTGTCTTCTACTCTTCTATTATTTCTTGCATTAGAATTTCCTCTTTCGTTATTGTTTGCATGTGAGATGGTTGGGTTTCTATAGGAGCCGTGGCATTTTCAGCCAGGTGGATAAGGGTTGCAAAACTATTTGGATTGTCCTTTTGTTTCAGATGTTCCAATGCAACTTGTTTTCTTTGATACTTTCGCCAACCTATGACCTTCTTAAATCCCTCTTTGTCCTTGTTAATTCCCTC
Organism: Larix kaempferi; assembly: GCA_027924585.1. Classification (NCBI taxonomy): domain Eukaryota; kingdom Viridiplantae; phylum Streptophyta; class Pinopsida; order Pinales; family Pinaceae; genus Larix; species Larix kaempferi. The sequence continues at coordinate 2,680,456 of BSBM01000560.1, read as the reverse complement.
CTTTGATGTTGTAGGTAGGGCTGACACGTCCCCATCCATCATTCCTACCAATGAAGTGGGAGATTTATGATGTGATATCCCCAAGACATTATTATTTTTATTCTTGATTTAATATTTTGAAAATATTTCAAAAACAAAATTTTTTGCAAGAGTTATTTAAAAACTCAAAAATACTCACAAGAGGTGTGAGTGACACTTTGCACAACAAATTATAATTTTATTATTAATAAAAGAAAAAGACACTTGGAGAATTCAGTTAAATGAGGGGAAACCACCATGAGACATAGAACATGTGTAAAGAAAGCAAGGGATATTTTATCAATCAAATCCAATCTAAATTATTAACTACCAGACAATATCCTAAATCATAGGGATTGCAGTATTAATAGAGATTTGATTGGGATGGCACAAGACCTGGGCAAAAGCTATATATTTGTGCACTGAGATAGCATAGGACGCTATGTTGTGCATGGATAAATTGTGTTGTGAATGCATGTGTCGAGTGTTTCTCTCTTTCATAAGTCCATCACTGAGCTTGTTACAAACTCTGAGAAAGAGTGTTGCATGGAAGATTTGCTTGTTGTTTTAGTTTGCATGTTGGTAATCCAACTCGAGGGTGGAGTTGAGCTAGCGGTGGTGCTACTCTCTTCTATGGTTGGGAGGAACCGATTCTCCAAGTACTCTTCTCCCATTATTACAAGTAAGTGTATCATGGTTGTTTGGATTTATAATTTTAATGAAGAATATTGTTATCTTTGTCGCCCATTTTGAAATTTTATGATGAAGCTACGCGGCAATACTCAGGGTTACTTTGTATTAAATTATCATAATATAATGTTGTGGTTCATTGTATTGTGAGTACTAGATTGTTTTATTGGCTGAATTTTTACCTTATTGGAATACTCTATAAATAATTCATTTTTGTTTAAATATAAAGAAAATAATTATTGTTTAGGGTCCTATTGAAAGGTAATGCGTTTGAGGTGAATTCAATATACATGTATATAGTAATGATTTAACATAGGATTCAACGCTTCTCCACACAATGCAGAATGTAGATAACGTTTTTCTTTATTCATTTTAAGTTGAAGTTTGTGTAACAATTAATTTGTAAACACTTTAGGATTTATGCAGAGAATAGTTCTCTGTTTATTGAGAGGAGTGAATTTTTCTGTTATATATCATTAATTCAGCCTAGGACGAGTAGTATTATGTTTCCATTAGGGGAGTGATTTAATGAGTATATTGAATCGATAGATTAACAGATCTGGATAAGTAAACAATTGAAACTCTTCCTGTACAAACCTTGTTGACCGAAAACCTTGTATAAGGTCCTGTTAACGAAAGCTCTGTGAGTTACAGAGCTTGTTTACTGTGTGTTTGAGGTTTAGAATAGAGTTAGTTTTTCATTATTACAATTGATAGTATGATATATTTCCGCCATGAGTACATTGTGCAAAACTTCATGTAATTATCGTATTTTTTTTATAAATGTTTATGATCAAGGCGATTTTGCCCAAATTATGTAACTTTGAAGTAGATTTTGAATCGTTGTTAGTTACCTCTGCTCAGAGATAGAACTCTCCGTAAATATATTACAAATACATGATACTAGCTAAAGATCACAACGACATTCAAAATATATAAGATGGAGTAATCGAACTATGTCTGCGAAGATGGAAGTTGTATACCTTATTGTTAATCAAAATTCTGTACTAATTTTTATATAACGGATCTTACCTTTGTTTAATGATGATACAGTCGAGATCTGTGTTATTACCACGGCGTTTTTATGATCCAAAAGTGCACAAAAATGCAAACTATAATGAGAAATATGACCTATAATGAGAAATATGTGTTAGTATGTTTTATGCTTAGAAAGTTGTGAGCTCTAGATATACATAATATTATTGGGTCATATGACTTACAATGCATGGAATTATGCATTAACTTAATTATTACATATATATTTAAATTTGGTTGGAAATTACAAAGAGATTCATAGTCTTAAATGATCATTGTGGGGATATGTCCTATAAGATCATTATCCTGATTTAGGATGAAGTAAAACGATAAATTATGCATCATATAGTTTGCATTTCATGCATATTGGGGATATGTAATCCTTGATTGAAATAGTATAAACCGTAATCGTATGGAAAAGTAATGTGTCACATTTATTCGCAAAGTAAGTTAAGCAACAATTCCTAATTCTTCAAGTTTTTAATTTCTTCAAAAAATGCAGTGATTTTTGGGATGTTACATACGAATTCTAGACTTCCAAATTTCGCCCCATGGCCATATTGTGAACTCATAAACAATAAAATGCGTGCGCAAATGTATAATTGTAAAACACAATAGAAATAAATTTCTTTGCACACACACATAGCATGCATATACAAGCATATTCATCACATGCATAAATAAAATCATTACACATTCATATACAAAGGAAATACTTATGTTAAACAAAGAAGATCCAAGAAACTGGCTGTGTAACAGCAACTTTCCAACCAGTCGTAGGCACTCTATCCAACATATACTATTTCTGCTAAGAGGCCACCCCCAAGTTGGGCTATGAGGCCACAAGGGTGAAGGAAACACCTACAGGCTTCTCTCCCTCGACCCACAACCCATTCTACTGTCCATGCTTAGCCAAATGCTCATCTAGAATTGTACAGGAATATCACGGAGTGATCACAACCATGACACTCCTTCCAACTACCCCACACAACACAAGGAAGGCATATCCCTTCACTGATCCATAGTTCCCTCAAGAAATCCAACCCTTACAATGCTCACCGGTATGTTCAGTAAGAGTCCAATCTGTTGTGAGATGTTGGAGAACCTCCTATAACAATAATTCATGGCTTCTCAAACATGAAAAAGTAGCAAAACTCAATGGGGCGTAAATGTTCCTAGCTTTCCCAACCATCTCTTTTCCCCTCAAATCCACATCTTTGTTTCCAAATTTGAATGTATGGCTATGACACAGTCTAGTAATTGGTAATGACAATAGTGTCCACTGCAAACATAAAAATTTTGTATATGTTTAAAACTGTTGTCCTAAAATCTCCATATCAAAGATGGATGGTAGACTACAAAGGATATGAGAGGGTGGTGGAAAATACATTTGGCATAAATTTTGACCATGGAAGAGAGGACCCTTACAATATTCATATAAGTATATTCATCCCATGCTTCCAAAACTACATGAGAGGACTTTTCTCACCAACCTCACACACGCATTCAATGATTAGATTTAACAATCAAAGTAATTGGCCCTTAAAGCTCATTTAAGGGAGATGTTAGCAATTGGATGAGTTATAAGGTTGACACTTGGAAATAGAGGATTTAATCTCTGATAGGGCCCCTTTTTTGTTCTCTTCTAGTGGAATCATAGCCCCTCTAGTGCTCTTTACACAACCATATTGGACCATTTTATTATTTTCCAACATAATATTTACATAGCATTCAAATTGGCATGATAAGCCAACCACATGGACCATAAAGAAATATTTACATTATACATGCCTAGCCATTCAGTAGTTGGGCCTTAGCCTTGAGCTCCACATTAGGAATCCATACTAGGATATTTACATCATTTACATGTTTTGATTTAATATATTCCAAGTCAAAACTGGGAGTATTACAGGGGCATTTAGGGGACAATTTTTTGAACAAGTGCTCATGCTCATGGCATTTGCGGCATCTAAATGGTACATACTCATAACCTATTGCCTAGATCCACTCGTCGTCTTCGTGGGTGAGACAAATGGCTTTCGAAGGGGGTTGGAGATGTTCATGAAGATGCATATTCTAACATAGGGGGTGTATTTTCCTGCCTTGGTAGCTTCTAATACTTTGACAATGGACCCCAATGAGTTTCCTATACCTTCCAGTGTTTGCTGCTCCCAATATTCTTGGGGAAGGGTGTATAGTCTTATCGATACTGGTATCATTTTGAAATATTCCTTTTTCAAGGTTGATTTTTTCTGTCTAAAATCGAATATATAAACCCACCGACTTAAAGAAGTATGGCCCACCTTCAAATATTTTGTTTTGGTATTCAATATTTGTGAATACCACTACAAAAAAGCCCCTCGATCCTAGTTGCACGCCGCAATGGGATTTAGGTTTCCATTTATTATTGATCCACCAAGTGAGAGCTTTTTCTGATGGCAAGATACCAATAAACTTATAGACTATGGCATGACATTTCAAGTATTGGATTATATCACATATTCTTGCCGAGACCTGGTATTTTTGGATTACCTATTATTTAGGAATGCATTGTCCTGGAGTGAACCCCTATTTTTTCCTTTCGCTACTCAATCCTTGTTCATTCGGCAAGATCACTAGCTAGTTCTAAGTCCTCACTCCTTCATTTCCTTTCCTTACCATAGATGAATTCAAGATTAAGGAGGTGATATGCTCCCCCTATTAGCATGGTTGATCAACATATCTCTGATTAGAGTCAGAAGGGGAGGAATTTCCCGTCCCTCCCCCTATGGTATCCATAGCGGTAGCGCCGCCCACAAGTGAGAAGAAGATAGCTCATATTTTAGGAGTAAAGAAAGAGAAATCCCTACTCATAAGACTTAACCAAGAAAATAACAAAGCTCATTCTGCATTCCCTCCATAAATCAACCTTCTAGTCTATCTTTGCTATACCATTAATTTGAATAAAGGAAGTGAATACAAATATAACAATCAAGTGCACCATTATTATTGTTCAATGAGCTAATATTCAAGTTTACCATTAATATTAATAAAACCAATATTATGATAATTAAATCTAAGAAACTAATTTATCCTTTGATTTTGTATGATGATGACATCTTGAAGATGTGCAATCTTAGAAGCACTCAGGTATCGATTTCGATTACATTGTCTAAAAGGAATCACCGATGGTTATAAATGTCATTATGGTCTTGAATTCAAATGTAGAAATGCATAGATCTAGGATTGAGATAAGAATATTTTATTTTTAAAACATTAGTTATCCCAATTATTCTTTACGATTATGAAGTTTGGACTTGTAGTGTCTCTAGTGAGACTTGAAGTAAAATTGAGCATATCCAAAAACAATTCATACCCTATAATTTTTAGATTATATGTAACACTCATCACCCCATTCTCTTTATTGAAGTTATACTTCTATGTTGTTTAAATCCATGATTCATTTTTTAGATTATAAACGCAAATTGAGCAAATTGAGCAAAGATAGGCTCTCTTTTATTGCTTTTAGTATGAGCAATAGCCACCATAGGCTTAAAATCAGTTAAACTATAGATTATATGGCTCAACTTAACAATTGGAGCATAACAAAAGACAAAAAAATTATTAACATCAATAATATTGAATCTTTCATCCCAACAAAATTTAAAGATAAGCACATTAATAAAAGAAATTAAAATACTACTAAGAATTTATCAACCCTAAATTAGTTGATCAAAAATTATTTTCCAACTTTTTGAATTTAAATAAAATGAATATTGTCAAAGTTATAGGACCAATTTCCACGTCCTCCATACTGAAACTTGTGGTTGACTAACCCAAAAACACCTCGGCATCAACATATTTGTAAAATTTGTTATACAAAAAGGGTCAATGGTTAATACCATTTCCTTTTGACTTGCCCTATCCTCAATAATATAAGACATAAATTTACCAAGTCTATATCTTAACTACTCTTGAGGGCTTCCCTTACAAAAACCATAATGATCTTGGTACTTCATTTTCGTCGATTTCAACCATAGAAACGACATTCTAAAAAATATTTAGTATGATCTCTCTTATTTATGAGATACATTTTAAAAGTCTTAGAGGAGAGTAAACACCATCAACATATTGTCAATTTGATTATATTTGTAATTATGGTTGAAAACTAAATATTTCATACTTAGTAAAATAAAATGTTGAAAAAGGGGTGGCAAGTGCGAGGGGGATCATCCTTTATTCCAGTGGAAACCGAGAAACAACATATGAATGGGGATTGGGTGAGGCATCAAACAACTGAGGCCCTAGCAAACTTATATCAAGGGATAAAAATCTAGGATCCGTGGTGCATCACGAATGTTTCAATCGTCGAGGATTCTACCATTGTTATAAGACACATGGTCAAATCCACTACGCCATATGACCAAATCCACTACTCCATCCGATGACAAACTCACCAATCTCATCATAAGACTCCAAAAATAAGCTCATAGCTTTGAATCTTCAAAGTATTCTAATGTTCTAAGGGAGCACAACCGACAAGAAAATATTCTATCCGACAAAGCCTCTCAATTAGAATGTGATGTTTTGAAGGTTAAAAGGGGAGACTCATTCAACCCCATTCCTTAATCAATTTATGATGATCTATATATGCTATTGCATTCCCTCCACATAACACTTCAAATGGCAAGGTGAAATCTATAACTGTGAGAAAGGTTCAATGGATATCACATCCAAAGTACCCTCACACACTTCTTCATCAATGCACTACTAGCAACATCAATTGTGCTCAGTTATGAGGTGGTACATAAGTGGTATAATGGAGTTGATCATTAGCTCGAGCAAGGTTTCTCTAGGAATGAAGCGAACCTTGAAGGAACACTGTTCCAATCAAGTTGCCTAGCTTTTATTCTTCCTAGTCAAGAATCCAATAAGCTTGGACACATTTAGGTCTAAATTTGATGAATTTTCAATCTATTTGGAAGAACCTCCTATACATTTTAGTGTAGTGATCGTGGGTTTGACACTAAGTGGGTTAGGGAGGAGATTTTGTTTGTTTTTGGATTTGTGCTTCTCGAGTCTTTGATAATTGTTGGTTTCCTGGGGATTGTGTTCTCCCATTAGTTGAATTCATTGTTTATATGCCCCTTGGGCCTTGTGCTGCACTCTTTGCTTTGGTTTGGTGGGGTGAACTTTGTTTTCATCATAAGGAACCTTGCTCACATAAAATAAATGTCATGTGGAGTGTTGTGGTCCTTTGTAGGTTTAGGTGGCATAATTGGGACTTTGTTTGGGTTGATATAGTCTAGAAACACTAGAGTATGTATAACATGGGTAATCATTCTCATCCTGGGCATTGCTCGCTTTGTGAAAATTATGATATACATAGGATTTTACAGAGACATGAGGATCTCATCTTTGACAACATGACTTCAATCTTCATTATTACTAGAAAACTTCATGGCTAAGAAGAAACTCATAATAATGATCATGTTGTAATAATGAAAACCTTGCTCCAACAAAAGAGTCAAATCTAGACCTTCGAAACTGATTGCAATTTGTGTTTCCAAGTGTTTACTAATTTGAATATGGAATCACAATCTGTTGCAATCTTAGAATGTCATTGGGATCAAGTCTTAGGGAGCTCAGGGAGGAAGAGAGAGTCCACCAAATGTGAGTAGACGTGAACATGGGAAACCGAAAATTCCAACTCTCACCTGCTAGTCAAGATGAAACACACATCAACCGTGTTTTTTACTAAAGCTGTAATTCCTTTATATTTTGCAAAAGTATGATTGATATTAGGTGCCTTTTGGGGGATTTATAATATAATTTTTTGGATATATTCTACAAAGGATGATACTACTTTTTGTGAGTTAAGTTTTCAAGTTCTTGGTAAGTGCCAAACGATAAGCTATGTGACAAACCTCTATTTTGTATTATTATGTTGACAAATTGTACTACTTTTTGTGAGTTAAGCTTTCAAGTTTCAGGTAAGTGCAAAAAAATAAACTATGTAACAAACATCTATTTTGTATTATTATGTTGACAAGCATGGCTACATCAATTTTATAATATAAAACATAATCATTTTATTTAAAATAAAGTAAAATTAAAAAGCTCCTATATCCTTCAAATTTAAGAGTTCAAAAAAATTGTATCCACTAGTGAAGAATGAAAAAAATTTCACCACTTAAAAAAAACTTTACTTTAACAACCCAAATTTTAAAAAATGATATGCTTCGTACAACCCAAACTTTCATGAAAGAAAATGTACAACTTTTCATTTAAGTTTTTTTTTTTCACACAATGAAAATAGCATACTATTAATTGAAAAATAGTATCAACAGTAAGGAGTATAGTCTTAAACTCCCCAGCAAAAAGTAAGGCCAACCGAGACCGACAAAAGATGACCACTGTCCCGACAGAACATATATAACCAACAAGTATCAACCCATCCGCCGAAGGCGAAACAATGGGCAAATAGAACCAAATAAAAACTAGCCCATCCACCTAAAGCGAAACAATGGCCCAAAAGCAATAGGTATCAAAATAAATATCAAACCCATCAACCGTGGCGAAACAATGAGTATCTCGAACCATGTACCAAAACCAATATTATTTAAATTAAACCTTCTAGATCCAAACACCTAATATTTGAATTTCTACCCTTAAATATGAATATAATATTACTTAAAATAATGTTTTGGTATAATATTTTTTTAAAATAAAAATAAAAATGTAAACAACACACTTATGAGAAAAAGGTAACTTCTCGTTTAACCCATAAATTTTAAGATCTGACAATTTTTCCCTGTCACTTTCCTCTCAAAAACCACGTGTTTTTTTATGTAAAAAGAATACAAAAATTAAGGGTGATCGATACAAAAATTAAGAAAATTAAAGTACTGATAAACCTAAAGCATTATAATAATATGTGTATAGAGAGAATTTAGGAGCATTACCTTAACTGTTAAGAATATGTTTTTTTCAGAGTTTATAAGTTCAAATTACTATAAAAGAGTAGGGTATGTATATTTTATGGACTTGAAAAATTAAATTGTTGTCTAAAGAGTTTTATTTTTTCATAAGAGTTTTATTTTCTCACAAATAAAAGTTTTAATTTAATGTTTACTATTTTAAAATTATATTATTATTATTATTTAATGTTTTAAAATTATATTATTATTATTATTTAATGTTTTATAGTTAAATACAAAGTGCTTATATAAATATAATTATTATGTAAATTTTTAATAAATGTGAAAGTGTTTACTACAAATTTGTTTAGTGGATAATATTTTACAATATAAATATGATATAATTATAATTTTTTTTAAAGATAATTTTCTTATCATTTTTGTATAAAATTTAGTCAAAACTTGATGAAAGTTGCTTTGTATATATTAGTTATTGAGATTGTATAATTTAAGCATAATAAAGATATTTAAAGGGATGAATCCATTTATACATTCAAAAAGGCAATTTAAGTAATGAAAATTTGCATTAAACCAAATAAAAAGTCTAAATCTTATAATGTTTATACTACTTTAATAATATTTGGTTTAAAAAGTGGAGTGACTTAATAAATTGATAAAGTCAATTTTTTTAAGGAGTTCTTTTCTTCCAATCAGTAAAATTCTTCTATTTATTAAAAATTTCAATTTTATATCAAATTTGGAAGTAAATTTCAATAAAAATTAAAAAATGTGGATTTGTCTATTTATTAACAAGTTTTAGGAATTTGTCTTTTTTGGACTACTCAAAATAACAAGAAAGGATACAATTAAATCTGAAATCCAATACCAATCATTTTGAATGAAATTACACTGGTCAAATGTGAACATTGCATGATCCAATTACAATAAGCTTATTTTAAGTATCTATTCTGTTTTTACATTAAAGATAACAATTTTATCAATTCCAAAACTGTAATTTAAAAAATAAATAATTATATAAGTTAAATAATTTCAAATTCTTTAAATAATTATATAAGCTAAATAATTTCAAATTCTTTAAATAATTATATAAGCTAAATAATTTCAAATTCTTTAAATAATTATATAAGCTAAATAATTTCAAATTCTTTAATTTAATAAATAAATAAATTATATTAGCTAAACAATTTCAAATTCTTATTAAAATGTGAAAACAAACCTAAAAAAATACTTAAAAAAATACATGTTCCTAATGGTTAAGCATATATGAAGTACATATATTCTTCTCCTTGAGTCTTGCATCTTTTCAAAACAAAGAAAATTCAGCTGTATTGTTTTTGTTAGTTTATATGAAGCACATATATTCTTCTCCTTGAGTCTTGCATGTTTTCATAACAAAGAAAATTCAGCTGTATTGTTTTTGTTAGTTTAAGTTTGACCAGGTCTCCTCAAGCTTGCCCTACAGATTTCATGGAACCTTGCTGCCAATTTATTCAATAATTTTGACGTTTGGCTTCCTATCAAGTGGGGGTGGTTAGACCGTCGTGTAGCTTTTGTTTTTATCCGGAAGAATGTGCGGTGAAAGAGCAGAGGGACTTGTCTGTCAGGGATCCATTTCTATTTGAAACTATTTGAAACTGCTTTCATGTGGGCTCTTGTCCCGATGCACGGGACCCAGTCACATTGGAACCTGCAATCAATTTTAATAATAATCCAGCTGAGATTATATATATCATACTGTGCACTGAAAATCTCAAGCCAACCAGTCCCTTGATGCAATTCATGTGTACCAAGACTCGTGTGGAAGCTTTAGTCTACAGATCCACATTTGCCTTCTGAGAGCATTGGCCTTTTGAGTTCAGCATTTGGGTTTTCGCTGTTTGTTTAAAATCCAACCAAGACTACATGGTTCGCTATCTGCAAGAAATCAGTAGCACAGATCAGGTTGAAGGCGAAAATGGGGAAACAAGGCGGGAGAGTATTGCTCTGGTTGTTATTGTTGTCATGGCCTCCCTTGCAGTGGTGGCGCTGTTGGTGGCCTTCAGTTATTATTGGTACATCAAGAACAAAGTCAAGAAGAGGTTCCACACTGAAAGTATGTTCCACGTACTTTATTTGACTTTGGGATGCCATGTTTGTGCATAAAGTTATAAAGTTTGTGTGTTCATTTTCTTCAGCCTTCAAACAAACAAGGGATGTGCTTTCTACAGCTTGAGTGGGGCAGGGTGATCTATCGAATATTTCTTTTGTTTTTTTTTTGTAGTGGTGCATTGTATATAAAATATTTGTGTATAATGCTCCATCAGTTGCTTTGAATATGGAATGAACTCTTGTGTTTGTGTGTAATAATGCATTGGCTGCTTTGAATATGGACACTCGCATGGCTCATCAACTCTGGTGTTGGTGTTATTGTGTAATGGTGCATTCAATATAGACATCAGTAGAGATTTATATAAAACTGGTAAAACTTTTTGTAATGGATGCACAAACCTATCTACACTTGACTCTGGTATGCACCTTCAAGGTTGCAAAGCTATGTCAAAGTCCATAGAAATGGTCAGCATATAACAAATTAGGACAACTTCTCAAGCTAAAACAACGGTCCACTTATTAAATATTGGAATTCCAGATATGCGACCTCCAGCAGCCAGCTTCGGAACCTGGAGCTGCATATGAAACCCAGGTTTAGAGGGGTCTGTGCCAGGGATATTGAATTTTGGATAATTTTATGAGTTTCCAGGGCTCATTCCCATGTATTTCGATGACCCGTCTGGGCCTTAGAAATACCCTCATATGTGATAAACAACACTTGGGGAAGCCTACATTATGGTGGTTGTTTGATTTACTGTTTATAATCTAATTGCATACTGTTTTTATTATGCAGAATCTCTCCCGCCCAGCAACGAACTTGTCCCTCCTGTGATGAACTCGTCATCTCAGACAGAATCACAAGTTTTCACATTCAAGCAGCTCCAAGCAGCAACGAGTAATTTCAGCTCAAACAATGTTATTGGCAATGGAGGTTTTGGCTCTGTGTATAAAGGAGTCCTGCAGGATGGTAGTAAGGTTGCTGTCAAGCAGCTTGACCAAGCAAGCAAACAGGGAGAACAAGAATTTCGTGTGGAGGTTTGTTTGTTTGTTTCTTCATTTGATAAGTCTCAATGAGCCTCTGAAACTTCCAACATGCAGATGGTACATTGTTTATTTGAATACAGTGGTGATTGTGCATGTTTTGCCGACTCTGAGAGTGATGAAAATGGTCTTATATTGTTTATTCTGTTATAAGTAGAACACTTTACAAGACATGACTTCTTTGTTTGAACAGGTTGATGTTCTGAGCTGTCTTCATTCACCATACTTGCTTGCATTGATTGGGTACTGTGCAGACCATGATCACAGACTCTTAGTGTATGAGTTCATGCCCAATGGAAGCCTTCAGGAGCACCTTTACTCTGATGGTGAGAAGCCACCTTTCCCAACTGCTGCTTTATGTTAGACTTCATGAAAAGGGTTTTTATTTTTTGAACTGGAGAAGCTTAGACGAAAACTTAATTTTATGCTAATTAGCCACCCGCATTCTCGTCAAGAGGTATTTTCTGGCCCCTCATGAATTATTGAGTATCACATATTCTTAGGATTTTGCTTTTCTGAGAGTATAGGGTACTCTCCAAATCACCGTGCACAAAACAATCCAACAAAGCAGCTGGAAGGGGGTTAATGGTAAAAGCTCCTATGCATGCCAGAGCACGTTCTACATGTTTATTAAAAGAAATACAAAGGCTTTTTAAACTATTCGATATCCCTGTATTTTAACTCTACTGGAAATGAAAATGGGTAACGCTCTTGTTTCGTTCAGAGTTTCTTTTAGTATCCTATGGGCAGTATCCAGAGCTGAATCAGGTATAGGTATTCAGGATTCCCATAGATGCCTACATTGGCAATGTTGGCAATGGCAAATGCCTGCCTGATGGGTTTCTCGTTTTTTCTATTTGTCTCACAACCAAAGTTAACCTGGTTTTGAACTCACCAATTTCCAGTTGTAAGCATGTAGGTATTTGGTATTCTCACACATCACAAACATTCCAAATATTTCCATGGATTTCAAACATCCAACCTTCCGAAAACTAAATGCCCCACCATCCAAGTCAGACTGCCTTAATGATTTTATTCGTGAGAAGAATTCAAATATTGTGGAGTTTGGTACACTGTTACTTTCCTGAATGTACATTTTGAAGATCATATCAGTAATCAGTAAATGCATTTATGTCTGACAGAGCAATGCGGGCAATATCTAGATTTGGTTATGAAACGCACTTTCTTATTTTATGTTGACCAATAAGATTGTTAGCAAGCAAACATAAACATATCTGTAATGCCTTGATTTGTTATTTGCAATGCAGCTTTCTGGGTAATGGTCAATGTAACAACTAAATTGTCTTAATTTACTTAGTAACTTCTCTTGGAGTGTTTTTTAAATTTTAATAAAGCAGATGTGTAACCGTGGATTATGTGGATAGGTTGTCCTAGCAACCCTCCAAAGTTGGACTGGGAGACCAGAATGAGAATAGCTCTTGATGCGGCAAGAGGTCTTGAATACTTGCATGAGTGTATTGATCCTCCAGTGATTCATAGGGACTTCAAAAGCAGCAATATTCTCCTAGACAGAAACTATCATGCCAAAGTCTCAGATTTTGGCTTGGCCAAACTTGGTTCTGATAAAGTAGGAGGCCATGTGTCCACTCGAGTATTGGGAACACAGGGATATGTTGCCCCCGAGTAAGTGAAGTTTCATATTTCTTTACCGCCTGAATAAATCACAGAAACAATTTTTTAACACAAGAGAAGTATTGCAGGATCCCAGTTCTCTTTATGAAATGGTTAAAAATTAAAATTACAAAGATTTGATTCCTTTCATTTCCTTTCAAATTTTATCCTTTATGCACTTATTGCATGATGATTTAGATGTAAAATTCAACAAATACTTTTCGTTTGGTATGGGTCCCAAAGAAGGGGAGTTCAGGATTTAGTTCTTTGAAGTTTTAGTTCTCATTGCTCAAGCAGTATATAGAGAAACATAGTTTTCCAGTTACTATCTAGAATGCTTGATTTGCTGATGTCATTACATGTAGGTTAAACCGTTATAAACCTTTTATGTACAAATATTGGAATTATTTCGAGAGTCCGGAATCCGGATCATAGAATATAGTTATACAGTGAACTCTTGTTATTTACTATTTAGATTGCTTTATTTGCTTGTGTTGGATGCAGGTATGCATTGACAGGGCACTTGACTACTAAATCAGATGTGTACAGCTATGGAGTTGTACTACTGGAACTCTTAACTGGAAGAGTTCCTGTGGACATGAAAAGGCCACCTGGTCAAGGTGTCCTTGTATCTTGGGTATGGTTGCTTCTAGATTTGTAGAATGTCTGCCAAATTGTTTTTTGTGTGTTTGAAAGTGAAATTTGGAGCGTTTCATTATTACCATTTATTTTTGTATTTCAGGCTCTGCCTCAGCTTACAGATAGAGAAAAATTGATTCAGATTATAGACCCTGTGTTGGAGGGTCAATTCTCCATGAAGGAGCTCATTCAGGTCAGACTTTGTTTTGTAATATTCAGGGAAGTTGGGGCAGTAGCTAAAGAAAGTTCATTACTTTCATAAAGTAGGGTATACAGGAGATAAACAGTCATATTAATGTGTTACGAAGTCCTCAACAAGGATTGACTTATTTCCTATTATTCATTGCAGGTTGCAGCAATAGCTGCAATGTGTGTTCAACCAGAAGCAGATTATAGACCTTTAATGGCAGATGTGGTGCAATCTTTGGTTCCTCTTGTGAAGCATCATCGACCATCTTCCAGGGTTGTCAGCACACCTAATTTACATCATAACATTGTAACCCTCAAGTCTTCATCCATGGACAGTGGTAGCAGTAGTGCTGCCAATGACTAATATCTATTTACTGAAGCCATTAGCGCATCAGTTTTATTTATGAGGCAGTCGCCTCTAATCAGTTCATTTTTGAGGGATAGCTTTTAGCCCTAGGCGCATTAAGAGCCGTTTGCCCATGCTATTTGCAAGCTTTAATGTTCCTCTGATCATAACCAATGAGTGGCATGGAATTTTTTATCATTGACGAGCTCTGTATCAAAGAAATGCCATGTCTTTGAAAATATATAGTGCCAGTTTATGCAGATTGAGCAAACTTAAGTATGCATACAATTTAGCTAGTGGAGCAATTGGCAATTCCATAAAGTGCATGGTATCTAATGGTTTAACTTAACTTAATCTGAAACATAAAGGAATGTATGGATTTATTGTATTAACATGCAGCCTTAATTTAGTTTAGTTTTTCCTTTATAACAATCCAGATTGCTGAAAAGATGATAAGTTATGTCTTCTAAACCATTTTTACACATTAAGTTGCGAGATATATATATATATATATATTCTCTCCATAGTAGCTCATCTATCCGAGGAAGAAGATTGAGTAAACTTTGTTTTCCTTTAAGAGGCTTTCAACATAAATGATTCCCGTGTTTTCAAAGTTGTGAGTCTAACAGATAAATCAAAACGAGAGAAAATATTTATAACGTCTCCTGTTGTCCAGAAGAACATTCAGCAGGGCTATAATAAATGGCATAACAAAAGTATGGAAGTGCCTGAGAAGTAACAATAACTGGTTATAACAGGAATACATGTGGAAGGACAGCTTGTGAGCTTGTGATTTGCACAGGTTGGGCCATGAATTTTGATAAGAAGAGCCATTTTCTCTTGAAATCAAGAGAAACGCTTTATTCTATATATGTCAAGAAGCTTTAAATGAAACCTGCAATGTATCCACTAAGATTTACGTTAAGACACTTGACCCAGCAAGAGAAATCCAAAATATTTGCTAAAGCACAAATACCCAAAAGTGTTTGTTTATCTCATTAATGCCCAATCAAAATTCATACCCTAAACTGTTTGTTTAGTCCTTTCATGTCCAACCAAAATCCATGTACAGTGCTCTGTCTGTCTTATATTCTGTCACAAAAATGCCTAGTCAAAATCCATATGCACAGAGCTTAGTTTGTCTTATACCCAGTGCTGCTGCTGGTGGGAACAAAAATGAATGCTGCTTGCTAGGTCTCCTGCAAAGCTTCCTCATGTCCTTAAGACTGCGGGATGTCGTGGGTTCAAGTCCACTGGGTGCCCTTGCAAGCAGCATTCATTCTTTTTTGTCACCAGCAGCATGAAATGCTGCACAATGTCATGGTGATGGATCTCAGTTTGAGTGAGGTGAAAAAGCAGTGATCCTCCAAGTGTCAGCACTATGACTGTCCAGGGGTCCAGACCAAAGCAGTTGTGGAGGTTGATTGCATGAAAGAGAAAAAAAATAAAAAAAATAAATGAAGAAAATATTGGTCCCCTGCAAAGTGTCTTGGAAATGGCAATCTACTCTTTGAGATGATATCAAATTGTTAAGGGTATCAAAGATCAAATTATTAAGGGGCAGATCTTGAAAGGGCATGTCATTCAATGGTAAAGCAGACCTTTGGTGGAGAGCAGGCCCTGGGTTTCATTCAAATTGTTAATAGTTCCTGTCAGGTCATGTAATTCAATGGTAAAGCACACCTTTGGTGAAGGGCAGCAACGTTCAAATTTGAACCCTTCCCAGCCCTTCCAAAGGGTTCTAGCCCTTCCTAGAAGTGTAAAGTTAAAATTGCCCTTGTAAAAAAATTTAAAATATGAATTTTACCCTTCCAATAGAAAGGGCATAATTTATATCAACATTTCAAAAGAAGGGCAACATTTGAAATTAACCATCCATATAAATTTCAATTTCTATGTTGAAATTCCTATGCTATAAAATTCATTCAAAATATTGGAAATATCATAAATTATAATCATTCGCTCACTCATGTCATGCACTCACTGCTTAGCTTTGCAAGGTGATGAGTGATGACTGACGACTACGGGGTACTAGCCATTGGGATTTGACTCTGAATCCTGAGTCACTTCGGGCTGAGATCCAAGGTGTGACAATGTGTCAATGACTATGGCTGTAACAATAGAGAACCACTACTAGGCCCAAAACAAGGCCGAAACATTGTGCCTACTACCAATGTGAACCTGGCTACCAATGTCCACTCGTTTTTCGTCAAAATGAAATTCAAATTGCCGCTTTGATGAGTCCTCCTCTACAAGACTTCATTTCTTGCATGAATGTCACAGACTCACGACAACTCTAAACAACACTCAATGGCATGCAACTACAAATAATGCCATGCAGCTAGAACCACATACCAAGAAGAGGTTGATTTATGCATTGATATAGAGAGGTGGCACTAGGCACACAATATGGAGAAACAATGAGTTAGAAAAAAACATTTGGACCAAAGTACCACAATGGTTATTAATAAAATTAAAAAAAACATTTTTTGGCTCAGGAATTGTATTCAATTTGATGGGTGGCATGATCATGATCATGTAATCTCCCCCCGTCCTTCCAAACATATGTGGTTTCTCACCACATTTGTCTTCGACACTCGCCACCAAAATACGTATAAAAATTACATGTCTTTGCATCCTCTTCCATTTAAATCATCATCGCACAGTCATAACTAAGGATTATTATGCATGCACACCCTCGTCTTATAATATCAATTGGTTCAAGGCGCAAAGACAAGCATAAATTATCAAATGTGTCAAGACGCAAAGAGTAAGAGACAACTATAAGTAAGTCTTATATTAAATTTACCATATAAGTCTTTAATTGACACTATCATCTGAGATTTCACACGTTGGATTGTTGTGATCTTCTTATCACTCCTTACCAATGTGATCATAAGGATTATTTGATGGTGAAGTCCATAATTTTAAGTCTTCTTCCTCATTCTTATGCCTTTTGGTAAGACAATAAGGAGGGCAGTGGCCCGCATCAGCATGGAAAACGGTTTCAGCATAGAGGTAGATGCATTAATTCTTTCATTAAATAACTTAAATTTCATTCCAGTGACTACGAATTCACCGAATCGTGGATTGGTAAAAAACACATCAAATTTTAGAGCCTCAAGCTCTTAATTACTCATGAATCTAGAATTTTCGAAAATTGAGCCATTAACAAACTTATTTTGTTGTTCTGGTTCAATTTAAAAGGTAGATTGTCAAGACTCAAACATGCAGCGAGTCGCAAGGATCCAGTTGACTTAGGCTTGATTCCATTTCGCATCCATCCCATACCTATTTGTTGTCGCGACAAGTGTTGAACAACAAAATTTGATGCCCAGGCCCCTATGATGGTAGTGTTGCTAACTTGCTTGGTATGAAGGATTGTTTTTAATGGTTTTTTGAGCTATGTACTATTTTTGCTTAGGCTCCTAATGTTCATCATTCTTACATCTCTCAAGCTTGGATGGTTTCCCTCTCTCCGGTTTGAATTAAGGTTTTGGTTGGTTTTATATGTATATTTTGGTTGTAGGTTTATTATAGCCTCGTTTTGCTTAGTGACTTCTTTTTGTACATAGTTAACAGTAAGTAATTTTCTCATGCTTCTAGTTTTATTTTAAGACTATATATAGTTAAAATGTCTTGCACTATGCATAAGATCATGCAGATGCCCCAATATGGTTATTGCATAGTCTAAGTAGTTTTTCTGTATAATGAAGTGTGGTCTAACCCAAAAAAATACAACAATAGTTGTTATTTTAATGAACTGTAAAATCAATGTTACATATATGTCAAATTAATGTGTTCAAATTCGGTTAAGATTGTAAAAATTTGGATGGGCAATATTTGTTTTTTGCATTTTTTTGGGGGAAGGGTTTAGTTAATTTATAATTGTCAATTGAAATACAATTATTTAAATTGACTTTCATCTTTGAAAGGCTCCAAGAACAAATGCCCTTCAAATAAAAATTAAGACCCACCCTTCAAATTTGATCACTGAAGGGCAGGGCTTGGGTTTAATTTTCAACCTATCCTGTCTTGAACATGTGAGTAAGAGGCCTCAGCAAAAGTGTGGCTTAAGGTTGGGCATTAGAAGTGGCTTAAGGTTGGGCATTAGAAGTGACAACAATGCCATAGTCCTACATTCTTTGTTGATAGTTTGTTTGGAATATTTTATGTTATCTTTTGCACATCCTTAGATTGATGTTGTGCTCTCTGAAAGAATGTTTTGAGAAAATAACAATTTACTCACTCACTTTTTTGTTAAGATAAATCAGAAACATAGGTTTTTTGAGCAACAGTTCATACACATGTACACTCGTAGAGACGAGAATGGAATAGATTTATTATTTGTTATTTACTTTATGCATTTTATATACATTTCAATAAGAACAAGAGGAATCTTTCAGTTATAACTATATATATATATATATAATTTTGTTTTTCTTCCTGTTCGTTATCTTCACTGCGAGAGAATCTTATATATACATAATAACAGAATTTTTCTTCCTAGAAGTTTACATATGGCATTGAATTTGATGAAAAAATTAATCCTGAAATTTGGTAAACTATAATTTCATTTTCAATATAATTATACATTTAAATTATATTTTAAGTTTATTTAAGTCATATCCAAATATTAATATATAAAACAATGATAAAATTTAATTGCTATAGTTTTTGCACTTAAGTGCATTTTATCAAAAATAAATAAAAATAAAATTAAATGTAGATTTTTTTCTTAAATTTTTTATTTATTAAAAAAAAAATTACACCTTAAAAAATTTGATCTCTCCATATTTGGTTCATGTGGATTTAAGGTGGATCTATGTTAATCACAACACAATAACAAAACTTAATTATTTTAGTATTTAAGATTTTTTTTTGTGATCTAAAAGTTTCTATTAAAAGGAGCAATAAATTGCGTTAACAACAATCTAGGTGGGTCCCATGGAAAACTCAGATATAAAACGTAAGTTTATCAATTATAGATTAATGTCATGTCTCCAATTAAATGGTTTTCATATAAATAATTAAGTTGGCCCACCCAATTCTTAAGGGTTATGTGGAAGAATTAAAATATTGACATTTAACCCAAAGGTCTATAGTTTCTCATGAAAATTCCATATTCTAAATTGATGGTGGAAAAATAAGTCAATAAATTATGGAATAAATGGTAAATGCTCCAAAATGAAGTGGCATTAGGTCCTAGTTGGACTTGGGGGTGCATAAGTGGACATGTGGGATCCACATGAGAGAATATTCCTCCTTTAAACATGGAGCCATCGCCAAATTTGAGTTGGAGGGAAGAGGTAACATTCATGAAGGAAGATGAAGAGTCATAGGGCTAAAAATAGGCAATGATAGATTCTATGACAACTATGACAAGCATTATGACACTTATGACAGATTCTATGACATCTATGACAATGTAAGAGCTAAAAATAGACCAAGAGAGCGCTTGAGAGGAGTTACACATCTCCAAAGCATCCAAAAGATTTCCCAATTTGAATTCATGGAGGAGTTGGAGACAAAAGATGAGCCAAGTGTCATGTAGGGCCAATGAAGGGTCAGAACCCCCACTAATTCGAATTTCATGAGTAATTAGGAGATAATTTGAGTTCTAAGGACGAAAATGAGTCAACTAAAATTATTAAAAAGAGGCCAAGTTGAAATGGAGGAGCTTTTGGTCATTTGTCATTTGCATCTTTGCAATTTGGGAGAGCTTCAAGCTTGTCCTTGCACGGTGGATGTTCATCCTCCCTGCCTTAGAACCAATTTCGAGGGTGCAAGATTCCCATCCAAGTTGGTTAATGGAGAGACCATTCAGACCTTTCAACAGAGCTTCATGGAGATGTTTTGGCGCAGGTTCAACCCCCATATGAGTTCGAGTTCATATTCATTTTTCCTTCTCTTCTCTCATTCTACTATCTTTCTCTCAATGTTCATGTAAAGTGAGATAGCGCACTCTTTGTTGCATATAGATAATGGAAGGATGTTGTTTCAACCTTATGAACTTGTTAATTGATGCATAACTTTGTAATGGATAGATCATGAGAGCCACAACTCGAAATAGGCTAAGCACTTCATGTACTATTTCTCCAAGTAACATTGATATTTGAGCTAGTTTCCTCACTATGTTCTCATGGTGATTGTAGCATGTTTTGTATCAGTTTGATTAAAATTTTATGCAGGTGTTGCCTCTTATTTAAGCTGCACATGGAAGTTAAATGGATGTCCAAAATATTGTATTCAAACCCCTCAAGTCATACTATAGTTCGCAACATTAATTCATGATCCCTTGTCCACCATTTTCACATAAATTCTATGCCTTAGAAGCTGATGTCCTTTGGGAGACTTATCCGACCCTAAAACTTGATATAGTGTTGCACACATGTTGTCCTTAACGTCCTCTAACATAACCAATTCTCATATTGAATATTAGGGAAGACCGTACAGTGTTTGGAAGGGAAAATAGTGGCAGACCTAGGGGGATTTTCACCAATCCAATTGACTAGTTTTGTCCCAAGTCTTCTCTCCTTAAAAATTGCAGACCATGAATGTTTATAAAAGAGGTTTGGATGTCTAAAGGGTGTATTAGAGTGTCCTATATCCTCCTAAGTCCCTCCTTACATAATTCAAAACCATTTCATGGGATCATTTGGGACAGTTTGGGGTTTTACTAGTCCAAGGTTCGAAAATTGGCCAAATTGGGTAAACTTTCAAATTAGGGATACTACAATTAACGAGTTTGACAAGTTCGGTTGATAGCGAAAACACTTCCTTTAGTAGGACATAATTAGACTATAGTGTGATCATCAGTCACAGAAAACATGCACCTCTTGCACTCACTTAATGTCAAGGGATGAATTTTGAACAACTTCATAGTCCTTGATGAGGTAGTTAAGCTTTTCATTGATATAATCCATCTCCAATAAGAGATTAGACATTTTTTCCTTGGTATCTAGCAAAACTTTGCCCTACAATGATTTTGTGGTCCAATGCAAAGTTAAGATGGTTACTTAATTATACAACTAACAATATTTAATTTTTTCAATATTCAAAAGGATCTTTAAAAGGTAAATATTCACTTGGTTTTCTTTAGTATTATATTTTTATGCTCAAAAAGTTTTAAGAAAAACATTCCTAAATCACCATAATTGTGATGAGTTCAAATGTTAAGAATGTCAATTGTAACATATATTTTGAAATTGCACTTTTATATGGGCATATGCATGACTTTCTATGAGAAAATGATTTTCATTTTCAACACTCTTGACAAATTCTTTCATCCTATAGTATACTTGTTTCACTATAGATCTCCTGAGATTTAGTTTTTATTTTAACAAATCTCCTTAAATTTAGATGTAATAATACTTCTAATATTATCAATATTTTGACTAGAGTATGAAGCAATTTATGAAGTCTCTTACCTCTCATGTTGATCTAGTTCTTGTACATTAGGTATGTAGTTATAGCCATCCTCTCAATTAGAGAGACATTGACTTTTATGAAGATCATAAGAAAAGATATATTACCTTTAATTTTGATATTATATGTAATTAAGGCTTGTTTGATTTGCTTTATCATTTTTCAAAAATACTTATTTGTTTTAACAATTAAATTATTTATTTTTGTTTTTAACAATTAAAATTTAAAATTGATTGATAATTCAATTATTAGAAAATAAATAAATAAAATTTATTAGTATTTAATCATAAAGAAAAACAAATAAATATTATATAATTTAAATGAAAATTTATATAAATAATATTTTAAAAATTAATATTAAAAATATTTAATTATTTTGGCCATAGTAATCAAATTTAATATCAATCATGTTTGAAAATAGGTTACTCTTAAAACATTATTAAAAACACTTCAAAATTTATATTATAATTTTATTTTATTTTCTTAATACCTAATTCAAAATTTGTAAGGTGTTTTAAAAATGCGTTCAATAAGTTCAATTAATATTATAAATATTTAATTATTTTTATTTCTTTTATTTCTAACCATGATTGAGGTATGCTTTTTTACATTTTTTTGGTATGAAATTAAATTACAAATAGATTTTAACATCCAGTTTTAATGAATGGGTTTCAAAACTTGGAGCTTTTCATTTTTAGGTTTCATTAGCTTTTTTTTTTAATAAAAAAATTATATTTTTATATTAAGTATAAATATATTGGTACTCCATTATATTATATATCCATCATTATATTAATATTGATTCCTCTAAAAATACTAACAAAAAACTAAGAATGATAACCAAAAAAACTCTTAATATGCAAATTCAAAAGACTAATCATGGCATTTACCAAGTTTAAACTGTTTACACAAATTTAATACATCCCATTCTTCCATCAACAAAAATAGTGATCAAAACCATCCAAGACTTTTCAACTACTAAAAATTACAAATAAAAACCCCAAAATAGAAATAGACCCTTCTAAAGTAAAGTAATATTTGAGTCACATATTCCCGGATGCGGGTGGCATGCTTGACTCGACGGAGCAAAATGAGACATCCATGTAGGCCTTCACCTCTCACCACATGGAGTCCCCTCATCATTCTCGTCCCACTCATTAAATTGGCTTTGGTTTCAATGTGGGGAGCATTCAAGTTGATGGACGTTTGAGCTCTTGCTCGAGCTGGCTACTGTACCTCATACATCATTCCTCCTCCGCGTGAATTAATGGCCTCCTTTGGCGCCGAGCTAAAGCTTTTAAGCCGAAAACATTCCAATTTCAGAGTGCTAAGCGACAGGCTTCTTGTGGAGCTTTTTCTTCCTCCGCGTTAGGAGAGCCGGATACCATATGCATGGTCCTGGTTCACAAGCTCGGGCAATCCACCTCTCTTGACTCTTCTTGCACCTGAGACGCGCCCTGTTCTACACGAGTATCCTTCTGTGATCTGTGAAGACTCTGGTTTTTTCACACAGGCCGGGAGAATGTCACGGAGACTCTATGCTACCCCTCGGCGAGGCAACAGAGGCCGGGGAAACCAAGGAAGGCATGGTCGAGGAGAGGTCAATGAAAGTGGCCACAACAGTTCAATTCCAGGGCACCTGAGGATTATGATAGAATACTAGGAGGAAGAAATGGTCATTCAGCAGTTGGTTAACCAACGAACCAGAACAAGGCGCAGACATTATTGGATGGTTAAAAATTTGTTGGCCTGTATCTTTTGCACTCTTAGGAGCTTCTTCAGGGGAACAATCCCCCTCCTTCTCCACCCCCTGCTCCGGTTAGACACTCTTCCTCTTCTCCGGCCACATCCCATGTCTCCAAGCCATTGGAGCACATTGACACTCAACCAACCAAAGAGCAGAAGCAACCAGAAGACTTCACCAATATTGCGTCCACCAACGGGCACAAGCGTAAATGCATGGAGCGAACAGTCCTGGGAACACAGTCTCTTTCCATAAAACTGAGCCGCTCCCTGTTAAAGCCAAGGCTAATAGCTATTCAAGCTGTGAGGATTATCGATGTCCTATCCTTAAGGAGAAACCAGGCGATGCAGACACTGTTGGCCCAGGCAATTCCAAGTAATTATGTTGTTTCTTTCTTTTTGATACTTGTCACTATTTGCTTCACAGACAATGACAAATGTAACTCTGTTTTTTAGGGTCTGTCAACTATTTTTGGTTAGTAGGTCTTTGATTAAGCTTGAAACTGAGTCCAACTTGCAATTTTGTGACAGTCTCATCTTAGTCTTCTGGCAGTCTTTTATGTATTTTCATGGATAAACAATACTCCTATGCGAGACAGGTCTATCATCTTATGAATGGGCAGGTTGCCCATGGTCTCAGTTTGTTTTTTTGGTTCTATGAGAAGTCTCAGAAGGCTCTCAGACCTCATGACGATCTTATGCTTGTAACTATTTTTGTACATTAATATAATTTCTCTATGTAACTTAAAAAAATATATTTAAGTCACATATCCACACATCTCATTAGCTTGTTATTTTATGTGACCATACATAATGAAATTAGATTACAATTGAGTTTTAATATCATCACATATCCACACATGTCATTAGCTTGTTATTTTATGTGACCATGCATAATGAAATTAGATTGCAATTGAGTTTTAATATCATCACATATCCACACATCTCATTAGCTTGTTATTTTGTGTTACCATACATCATGAAATTAGATTACAATTGAGTTTTAATATCCAAGGTTTCATGTATGGTTTTTGGGTATCTAAAGGTACCCAAAACCTAGAGCTCTACTTTTTAGGCCTTATTAGCTTGTTATTTTAGGTTACTATACACAATTATTTGGATGCATGTTACTACTTGAAATTGTATCAATATATATAAGTTGTCTTGTGAGTTTTGTAAGTTTTTTTTTTCCTGTTTGAAAAATAAAAGTGTTTTTAAAATGCTTAATATCAATTTTTTAATTTGTTTTTTGTTTTTAATAATTGTACACCTATATTTAGAATATAAGGAGTTTACTAAATGTGTAACAACTTTCTTTTCTGTATTATGTTATACTTGCACTACGCAAAAAGTTGAAAGTTTGGAACTTTGATCAATTTGATAAATTTAGATCCGGCAAAACATTGGGAAACTAAAAAGTTGAAGTTTTGGGATTTTGATTAATTTATAAATTTAAAATTTAGTATAAAGATTAAAAGATTTGGACATCTGTTTTTGTTAGTTTTTCTTATCATTTTAACTCAAATCTCTTAAAAATGATTAGAATTCTAGAATTCTAAATATAAGATATTAGAAATTGAACAATCAAATAGAAAAAACTGATTCTAAACAATCAATTTCTATAATAAAAAAATTTATTTTAAACACTGATTATGATTTAACCAAAAATTAAATCATAAAATCCCATAAAAGTTCAAATCATTTAAACTTTAAAAAGCTCCTTTAAAATGAAACCAGACCTCTGGGAAACAAAGTTTTCACATAAATATACTACTCAATTCAAATTAAATTTATCATTAAAAATACAAATTTTCAGTTTAACATTAAAATCTTTCAACTAAAATTTACTATTGAAAATGACTTTTTTTAATACACTTTAACTCGCTGTATAATCCTCATACGCTGAAATTTATTATTGAAACTTGAAATTTTTATGAAACTTTTATTACATTTTAACTTGATGTGAGCTCTCTGATGTTCACAAAAGAGTATTTGAACCACTTTTCATTTTTTCCATAAAACTCTTAAAATGTTATACATAATTTTTTGACCATTCATAAAATTGTTCCATAAAACTGTTAAAATGATATATATAAATTATTGAGATTGTATAGTTTCAGTAGAAAGCTCAATTTATTTTTATAAGAAATTGTATATATAAATTGTTGAGATGACACATTTCCAGTACAATGTGAATGAAAAAATCCAAAATATTAAAAAAACTCTTTAAATAAATCAAAACAAAATTTATACAAAATTTCCTTATTCGCATTAGGATAAAAGACAACCAAAATGCCTGGTTTTTTAAGTGGTTTTGGGAGAAAAAAGGGTTAAAATTCTTGTTTAAAAATGTTATTTTCCAATTATGATAACTTTAGTGATTGAGATTTGCTTGTTCTAAACTAATTATCCAATTTTAAAACTATTTAGATTACCAAAATTGCCATCTAAGCACTCCAAATTACTATTTTGACCAGAATTACTCTGCCGGATTCCAACAAGTCCAGTTCAGTGCATTTTAGTTAGCGCCCTCACCTTACATCTAAACAAGATAACCGTTATGCTTCATTGGTATACAAACTCCTGGATAACTTCAGAGCCGACCCGACATAACCCGTCTGCGAGTTATTCAGAAAATGGGCTGAGGCTAAGCCCTACCATGCGAGTTATTCAAAGAATGGGCTGAGGATAAGGCTAGCAAGGCCTAGGCTTACCAGGGCTGAACCTGCAGAGATAAAGTGAGGACCGCACTTTTCAGGAGTTATTCAAAGAATGGGCTGAGGATAAGGCTAGCAAGGCCTAGGCTTACCAGGGCTGAACCTGCAGAGATGAAGTCAGGACCGCACTTTTCAGGAGTTCCACTGAGAGAGCTCCTGACTGGAGAAATACAGAAGAGTATCAATGTCCAATGAAATCCAACTAACAAAATGGTATTTTTTAATTTTGGTATCCAAGTGTTTAATGGCCACAACGCCAAGTCGTGGATGTACTGAAGAACGTGTAAATGAGCATAATCAATTGCCAACTTCTCTTTTCAAAATCTCACCGAAAACCCGAAACGGGTTCTCCGAGGTCCTTGTTTCGAGTGCGTGGACGGTGGAAGGACATACTGCTGAAAATTAGCCGATAAGAGGCAGACAACGAGAAAGACAAAATGTCCTTGAGTTCTCAAACCTCGAAGATGGTGGAATCAAATGTTTGAGATGGGACGGTGGCGAAATAGATACCTTGTTGCATGAGAAGATGTCTGGAGAATCGAGATCTCTAAATTAATTGGCATGTACGGTGTCCAAAGCCTTGCGTGTTCAGGGCACTGCACCCGTCACAGTCTAGTTTACGTACCAGCAAAAATCTTAACGCCCGCTGAGCACGCCACCCACTATATAAGGCGCTGTTGACAGGGAATTTAAGAATGCTTCAAGTTCATATTCAAGCATTAAAGAAGCAAATAGTTGATACTTCGGAATTTAGATATCATTCTTCGGGTTTCTTTAATCTAAAATAGATATATTCGTGGGAGTTCGCTAATTTTTTATGTTTTAGATTTTGTTGGTCATTCTAGTTGGAATCGAGTGAAGAAATTCTAAATTACCATTTTTCATTGTTTAAATTGTATTTTTAATTCTCTGGGGTAGTTCAAATGGTTTTGTGGACGTTGTGAAATTGGTTGTGAATAGGTTATGTGTTTTTTTTTTTCACAAGAAAAAGCTATACTTTATTAAAAGTATAAAAAGTACAGAAGGTGCATATGATCCATAATACCAGCATTACATACAATAGTAACCATACCCAAATCCTATCACCAAATCTATTCCAAGATTCCAATCAAAGTGACAAAACAAGTGAAAATTAGGATATGACCATCCTCCAGGTAAGAAAAGAACAAAGCCATCTGTTCAAAGTGAACCATAGGATACAGTATAAAGGTGAAAAAATACAGCCGGTAAGAGACTTACTAAAACTATTTAAAATACATCAAAAAAGTTTCCAAAAACCCTTTGAGGGGTTGTGAGAACCCTCAAAGATTTCATAATAGATCCTACCAGTCATCGCAGCCAAACCAAGTCGTGACAAATGATCAGCCACCGAGTTGTGCTCTCTGAAAATACGAACAATTGGAGTCGATGGGAAATTTTGTAGGAGTAACCGGGTTTGGTCCAGCCATGATGAAAGACCAAGAGCGTTTAAAGGCACATTTGAGTTTTCCCAATCAACAATGAGCATTGAGTCTCTAGCAATCTGATCGAGATGTATGTTGGCTAAAACTGAAAAATGGAGAGCAAGCCACAGTGCCATCAATTCACCCTCGAGTTTGTCCCAAAGCCACCATGCATCCAGAAGTTTATCACATCCCCATTAGTGAGTACAATTGATACACCGGCCCCACACATACCAGTCAAGTGACAAACAACCCCATCAAAACAGGCTCTATTGCCCCGTCCATAGAGATTAGAAGGTCTATGTGAACGATCCTTTATTATCGGGGATACAGTCGCAGGGCATCCATATTCCATGAAGAGTTCAGAACCTCACATGCCACCTTACTTACCAACAGAAATTTGTTTTCAAATATGCACAAGTTCCTTGATTTCCAAATGATCCAAACAAATATGCATGCTTTCAAGATTAATTGCTTGTTTTGGGTAAAAATGCCATGGAACCAATTTTGGATGGTTAGGACATTTTCATAATTGATTTTTTGAAATGGATGGTCCATAAAATTGCATACCTGTAAGGTGAATAGGCATAAAACAAATAGATGTAGAAGAGATTTTGTATCATTTAAACACAGTGGGAAAACCCCCAGGCCATGTATACCCCGTTTCTGGAGATTACTCCAAATCAAAATTTTCTCCTCCATTAATAACCAAATAAAAATTCTGATCCGAGGAGGAATGTCCCATTTCCATACCTAAGAATGCCACTAGCGATCATCTTCAGACAAATGTGGGTAGAGTGCCAAATATGCCAATTTCGCAGAGACAGATCCATTCTCAGAATTCCACGACCAAAGGAGCTGGTCCGTTTCATGGTTTAGCCTGATATTTGACATGTATAGATCTCCTATGTAAGCTTCCCACTCGAAAGCCATAACTCTAGAGAGACCCAGGTGAAACGATCCTATCCACCGGTTGAAAGAAGAAGTGTTGTTGTCCAATAACAGAATGTGATACAAGTTGAAATAACCACGACTGTTTAAATGATGCTTCAATTCCGGAGATAGTTTATAGATTCTGGGCCCGACGATAATGGGGTCGACCCCAATGATGATGCTTCGACCATCACCAGGCTTCCAAGCGAGCCATTCAACGATAATAGGAAAAGAGTCGAGGAAATCCGACCATATTATTGAGACTTTGTTCTTCGACCTGTTCCCACGACGGATCCAGTTGATTGTGGAGAGCTTCCCCATATATTTATCCTTAAGAATAGAGCCCCAGAGGCAATCCACAACCAATGCACGCCAAAAACATTTTGCTCGAAGTGCTGTGGAAAATTTGAAAATGTTTTTAAGGGCCCATCCTCCCTGAGAGTAAGGTCGTGCCAAGGATTTCCAATCAACCAAATGGATCCTCTTACGGCCAGTTCCAGACCAAATGAATTGATGTATCAATTGTCTAATTTTCTGCAAGATTGTAATGGGGATTTTGCATAGAGATAACCTATACACACCAATATTCTGAAGAACAGACTTAGCCAATATCAACCGACCACCACTGGAAAGCCATCGACCCTGCCAATTGCTAATGCGGTTTGCAAATTTTTTGACCATCTAGTGCCAATCATGAATTTTGTAATCATTCGTCTTTAAGTAATAGCCCAGGTAGAAAGTTCCATCAATTAATTTTGCAACAGGGAGATTTATGCAGTTTGTAATATCACTTAAAATTAAAACCTCCAAGTTGTGTTCCAGAAGTTTGGATTTCTTTTCGTTTATCAACATACCGGAGGCCCAGCAGAATTTGTGTAACAGCATCCATATCTGTCGCCATTCAACGACCACCGCTATACCAAATATCATAACATCATCTACAAAGAAAGAGTGAGTTATTGTGTGATGGGGGGATACCTGTATGCATGAAAACAAACCGTTGTCTTGAGCCTTATGTATCATCAAACTAATACCCTCGATCACTATCAGAAATAAAAGTGGAGAGAGGGGGCACCCTTGACGTAAGCCACGGGAGCATTTGATAAATTTAGTTGGACAACCATTAATCAGTGCCGAATAGTTAACAGATGTTATGCATGCAAATATCCACTAGATGGCATCCCATGGAATTCGTAATTGTACCAATGGTAAACGGAAGTATGTCCAGTTTACATTATCATATGCCCTCGTCAGATGCAACTGCATTATAAGACCCCGAAGATTCTTTTATTTTATACTGTGCATTGCCTTCTGAGCAACGCCGACCGCATCCAGGATTTGTCTATTGTCCAGAAAACCATACTGCTCCAATGAAAGTCCCCTAGATAGAACAGGTTTCAGTCTATTTGCAATGATCTTTGATATTATTTTGTACACCACGTTGCATAAAGATATAGGGCAGAAGTCCATATATGATGAAGGGGTTGAGCTCTTAGGTATAAGTGTCAGAAAAGTTGCATTGATAGCTCCATCAATCAACCCCAGAGATCTTGATTCTTCAACCATATCGAGTATGTCATGACCCATAATGTCAAAAAATTCCAGGAAGAGTTCCGTGGGCCAGCCATCTGGTCCCGAACTCTTGTCTTTTGCAAACTCTTTTAGTACTGAATGAATCTGCAGAAGAGTGACAGGTAGCATTATATCCTTCCTTTCTTTATCAGTGAAAATACGAGGGTATTCTTTTATAATATCAATATGTTCAATAATTGAAGATTTGCCATGATCCCTATAGTATTCATGGAAATGTGAAGTAGCTTCCCTCTGTAAACCCTCAAGATCCGAAATTGGATCACCATTGCTGTCCTTCAATTCCCAGATTGTGTTATAAATGCGTCGATTGTTGGCAAATCGTTGAAAGAATTTGGTGTTTTTTTCACCCAATTTGACCCAGACTGCCTTGCTTTTCAGTCTCCAAGAGACCTCCTCAAGATTTTTAAGCACAATTCCATTCTCCTCCAATTCCAAAAGTAATTTTCGGGCCTCATCCGATAAGGGACCACTGCACTGAGAATCATTTAAAATGCTTAGTTGTGCATCAATTGATGCGGCCTTCTCATTTTCAGGTTTCTTCCTGGCAATACACCATTTTTTTACCACCTTCTTTAATTGCTGCAATTTATGTAAAAAACACTTAGCCGTAGAGGGAGCATCACGATAATCATTTTTTACCCACTTGGATCGAACAAGGCTACAGAAATCCTCAATTTGTAGGAGAGAATGATTGAATTTAAATGGATATGGAATTTTTGCTGCTCCCAAATCCACCTCCATCATTAAAGGTCGATGATCCAAGAGGGAGGATAACACAGACCAAGATCTATAGTTATGCCAAAATTGGGATAGATTATCTGATAATAGGAACCTGTCCAGTCTTTTTGAAATGTTGTGATTACCCAACCGGCCATTGCACCATGTAGGCCCCATAGGAATTGGCTGATATCAATCAAACCCAGTTCATCAAAAAGGTTTTGAAAAAATGAACCTAGAGGGTCCATAATTGCCCCACTACCCCAGACCTCAGTCGATGATAGTGTCAAGTTAAAATCCCCCCCCAAAACTAAGTTTTCACAGTTCAATAGCCCATCAGTTTTTGCATTCTTCCAGAACTATTTCCTTTCAATATATGGGTTGTTTCCTTTTGAATAGGTCATGTGTTTGATTCCTCACAACTTGCATTGTGAGCTATGAGTAGCCAACAACATATATTTGACATGTGTAATTTCAACAATTTTTGTTGACTTAAAAATCCGTCCAAAACATAAAACATATAACCTACACCATGTTTGTGCTTTGTGAGTACTTATTGTTTGTTGTTTTGTGGGTCCTTAATTATTGTGGTTATTGTCATCCTTCTTGTCTTTTCGATACAAAATAGATATACTTGTGTGCATTGTGGGTCCTTATTGCTTGTTATTTTGTGGGACCTTATTTGTCGTGTTTGTTGATTTTTAGGTGTTTTATTAAATATAAGTTTTGTAGACACTTCCTACTTGCTAATATGAATGGTTATCTCTCTATTTGAATATCAAGAATTGAAGAAGAAATGATTAATATTAGAGGGTGTATTGATCACTTTACTTCTTTCCTTGTGCACTGCATTGGGTTGTGACTTAATGGTCGAGATGAGGTGTTGCCATGCAATTAACTCGGGTGGAGAAGGCAAATCATTATGGTGTGGTAGTGAAATTCGTTGGCATCCGAAGGGCCATGAAGAAGAAATATCAAAGAATGAAAGATGTTTTTTTTGTAAGTTCCATGGAGAAATTATATTCGAATACAAAAAACTAGTAAAAGCTCACAAGAGTCATACAGTCTGAGAGCCAACTATGGCATCTCATTGGACCATAAACCAGACCAAGAACTTTTGACATTCGTCCCAAACAAAAATTCAGTGCTAGCATGTAAGAGTTTGTTGCCCTTTATAGGAAAAAGCAAGACAATAGCAAGAGATTCGACATCTGATAAATTGATACAAAAAAAGCCTCATACGACAGCCGACAAGAACAATTCAAACTAGACACAAAGAAGATAATAGTTTCATGGCTCAATTTCCCAATACCCATTCTAAACCGGTGACAAAAATAGAGTAAAAGGAAGACTCCAAAATTACTTGGGGTTGTTGGAATCATCTGCATCATCAGGCGTTTCTTCCAGAATAGGGAAGTGATACTTCTTGGAGCTTGAGTTGATGTTCCCTATTATCTTTGTTGGAATGGGCTCGGATTTTCTCTGAAGGGAAGGATCCACTAAGCCCTTCCGCTCAACATTCTTGCATTTCTTGCCACTTGTCAAGGCAACGTTTTCCTTGTTTCCAAGCGTAGCGACCTTCTTACCATGTTGAATGTCAAGGTGCTTCTCAGGCTTGGAGACCTAAGAGGCGACCAGAGAGGGAGCTATGTGAGGAATATGGTGCAGGGATGGGGGGGGTTGTTCCCTTGCATGAAATCCTGTGAGAACATACGAATTTGGGCGAGCAAATTCTTGACCATCCAATAGTGTTTGCACCGAGTCCTTTCCCGTTGGCTTGTCATCTGCTGAACCACTAGCTTCTCCTCCCAATCATTTAGAATGGTGCGTAGATGCATTGGGACAGAGCTATCGTAACCAAAATCAATAGAGCCTCTGCGACCCCAATTACCTGTGTCACTTCCACCACGGGAGTGGCCTCTTCCTCCACGACTTGGGTTGGCTCTGGGAAACCGGGACATGGTGACAGTCAGACCTTTGCTGAGCGTATGCCAAAACTACTAAGAAGCAGGAATTGTTCCCAAGATACCATGATCGTGCAGAAACCGAAATCCTGAAACAAAAGAGCTCAGACAAGCAATGCGCAACCAACCTATCAGACGCAGAGGATAAATACTAGTTGATTTTTCGCTACACCACCTCCACTGGGTAGTTAGGTGGTGGTGGTTATGACGAGGGTTTCATAGATGGCTATAAATAATGATGGAGTCCTCCTCATGGGGCATGTGTGGAAGAATATTGTAATTGGAGCTTAGCTCATTGAGAGGTCTCCCTACCTTAAGAGGCAAGTGAAGAGGTGTGGATTCCTCCAATAAAAAGGTCATTGTGAGGCGTTTCCTTCCATAAAGTGTTTTGATATAAATAAAATATTAAGCATTTATGATATATATTTTGTGGTTCAATTTCTAGGGTTACGGATTATAACAAGTATGAAGTGGGGATAGTGCTTCTGGAAGTAGAGGAACTCAAAGCTGAGAAGATGAGTTCATAGAGGTAGACCATGTGTAAAGGAGAAGAACATATTGGATTTCCAACTGGCATAAGTAAGTAAACACTGAGAGACACATAGAAAGAAAGAGTAAGTGCACTATGTAATCCTAAGTATTTCACATTATAAATGTTCTTATAAATCAATATGCTAGAGTGAGTAGACCTTTATGATAATATTATTATGTATTTAAATTCTATATCATATGAGATTGTTATTTTGTGTTTTAGCTCATTGTTGGGATAACCTATGTTGTCCATAACCTAGGTGCACAAACCTATTTGGGCTCCATTACCCTTCCTTATTGCAACGATGTAGAGTTTGATTTTGTGTTAGAGAAGGTATCTTAGACTTTTAGTGCCGTAATAAAGGATTTGATTTTGGTGATTGGGGGAAATTTTGGTAGTGGAATTTCTAAGAGTTAGTAGATTGAAAATTGTAGCTATGAAAAAAAGAGAACATATAGTAGCTGTGAATTGGCATAAGGAATTAAACACTAAGAGACACAAAGAGAGAAAGAGAAGGTGCACTAGCTGTAATCCTAAGATGTTCCAAATTGATTACATATGTACTTATGGATCAATATGCTAGTGAGAGTGAGTAGACCTTTATGATAACCTTATTATGTATTTAAATTATATATTATATATCATATGAGATTGTTGTTTGGTCCTTTACCTCATTGTTTTTTTTCACAAAAGCGGTTACTGTTTGTATTATCAAAAAAAGCTCACGACCTAATTGTATGACCCGTGATTACAATCTAGCTCTTTTTGGTTTGAGCGTGATAGATAATAGAGCTCTAAGATATGCACACAATTATAGTTTACAAAAAAATTACAGTCATCCATGATTCTGGTAATTCTATGATACCTGCAAGTATATATGCGAAGGAACTGTCCTAAAAGAATCAAACATTTACAGTGCATATCAAAACATGAGGGAGGAGTTTATTCTAATTTATTAGAGACATATAATTCCTAGTTTGAAGTGGGCAGACCGTGAGGAGTAGAGGCTTCCTCAAGCTCATTATTTTCCTTCTCCTTTGCATCATTAAAAATTTAAAGGGTTGTCATCTGATTTTCCCATTCCATGGTTGTATTATGCTCCTAATCTTTACCATCGATTAACTGCTGGATCTGAGATATTTTTTCTTCCTGGGTTGTGCCTTTCCCTTTCCAAATTCTATCTCCACTTCCATCATGATCAATTTGCAGCACATATGTTTCATTTGAGCCTGGAGGAGGTCAAATTAAGTCTTAGCAATTATCTAGTCACGAGCATACCTGTTCTCCCCCTACTTTTGCCACATTTCTAATTTCTTAAACTCTTGTTGCACTAAATTATTCAAACCATCTTGGGATATCACTTCCTTGCATTCACTGGAGTTAAGGTTTCTTGGAGGAGATACCATTTAAAATAAAAGGAATAGACAATGCAACTTGGTCTGAATACACCAGAGACATGACTACTAAACTGCTTTATTTCCCCAATTCAACTACACAAGGAATTGCTCTTATTGGTTTGTAACTTATACTACTTGCACATAGAGTCCAGTCCAAGTTATATATCAGATTTGCCTTCTCTATTTTCGCCAAACCGAAACTAATTGAGGCAAGGAGTGCTATGAATAAAATAATAATAAAATAAACATCAACATATATATATATATATATATATATATATATATATATATATAACAACAAACAAGAATAATATAATAATATAATTAATTAGTGAAATGGTGTAACTCTTTATGAAGAGTTGCATTAGACACCCTTTAAACAATTATAAATACGGGAAAGTCTATCTTGTAAAAGACATCATCTTTTATCTTATCAATTCAATAATATATATCTTATCAAATATGTAAGGTGCACATGGTTTTGTGAGAAGTGGGTTTGGTTTTATTCCCTAACAACAATCCAAAAGTGAGATTTGAATCTAGGTGGGGAAGGTAACAACCACTCCTCCCAACCACCCAATCTACACCATTTTACATATATTAAGGGGAAAATAATATTAGAAGAAGAATCATATTGAATATTGTTTATTATAAAAAAAAGATATTGAATAAATTTCAAAGAAAACTCAAGAAGATGGGTTTTAATGTTGAAAACAAGGGAAGGTTTCTTAACACCTCATGGATGACTGTCTCAATACTATTTAAAGTTAAAGGGACACTTGCAAGGAAGGATGTCACCATTTCTATTGCCCCTTGTGAAAGAAATAATTATATTAGTGTTGAATTTGCTAACCATTTAGTGATTCCTGAATCAAATATAAGTGAAAGGCTCGACTTTTGGGACATGAAGCAATTTGAAATAAGTGGATTAGAATTGAATGTTGGAGATTATATGGCCATATCTCAATTCACTGTTAGTTCCTTATGGAGTTCTAGTGGTGACATAGTTTTGGGGTTACCTTGAATTAAAACATTGGGAACCTTCATTTTAAATGTTGAAAATAAATTTCTTACTTTTTTCTATAAGCAAAAGAGAATCACATTTCAAGATATTACAATAAAGTCAGATTTAGAAGCTCCAACATCTAAAGACTTCAAAGATATATCAAAGATGATTTCACAGGGTAATCAGAAGTCAGATCAAAAGATGCAGTCAGAATTCGACAAAATTGTCACAGATAAAGAAGAAGAGATCTCTCGTTTAAGAGATCATATTCAGAAATTGCTTCTTCAAATAAAAAAGACAAAGGATAAAGCACAACATAATCAAAAGCTAGAAGAGGAGAATCAAGATCTTCAGAAGAAACTATTAGAAAACATTGACGAAAATGGTCACCTCAAGAAGCACAAACAAGATCTAATGGATCAAATTCAGAAGCTTAAAGATGATAAGAAAGCGCAAGAAGAAATGACTCGAAATCTTAAAAAAGAAAAATACTCGTTAGACAATAAGTTGGAGCAAACTCAGAAGAGGACATCAAAACCCTTGGACTCAAAAATATACGTTGAGAAAAAAGAAGCAAATACAAATTCAGTCCTTGTCACAGTTCAGAAAGAAGACAATCTTGTAAAAAAACAAACAACAATAACTCCCTATCGACACCCCAACCATATAAACCAGTCTCCTAAAAAGTGGAAATTGTTGAAAGATAATGGTACTAATGTGCTCAAAGCACCTGCCAACAGATCAATAGAGAATCCCAACAGTCGGCAACAAATCAATTTTGGTTGGATTGATCCGTCAACATATCGGAAGTTATGTTCTACACTTAGAAGTTCGTACCGACATGTTTCGTCAGCTACGACGTCATAAGGAACAGGTACAACAAAATTATAAGACTCTTTCTAAGAGAGTGGCAATGCTATGAATAAAATAATAATAAAATAAACATCAACATATATATATATATAACAACAAACAAGAATAATATAACAATATAATTAATTAGTGAAATGGTGTAACTCTTTATGAAGAGTTGCATTAGACACCCTTTAAACAATTATAAATACAGGAAAGTCTATTTTGTAAAAGATATCATTTTTATATCATCAAATATATTATTCTTATCTATTATTCAATATGAGAGTCGGATTCGACTATTAACTTGGTGAACGGATATGTTCACTGCATTTAAAATAATAATAAAATAAACATCAACACACACACACACACACACACACACACACACACACACACACACATATATATATACACACACACACACACATATATATATATAAGTCGATGTTTATTTTATTATTATTTTATTCATAGCAAGGAGTAACTCTAGTTCGAAATTATTATGAACCAAATCACTAAAAATATCCAACCCAAGTTTAAGACTTACCTCCACATTAGTCAACCAATGATGGTTCTTCATCGTTTCTTAAATTCTTTGCTCCCAATGCTCAATATGTTGCAAGTTTCTCCCAAAACCACTAGACTAACAATTTTTCCAATATAGAGAAAATATTTCTTCAATACCACGAAGGCTCCTATCGGAGCTTCTGTTCATGTTCCTGGTGACCCCTTGATTCCAGTTCTTCCTAGTAGACTGATGAAAATGCAACTCATCAATATACACATTCCACCAACAAGAGTTAAAAACACAAATGTGTAGGGTTCTCTTCCAAATATACACACTAAAATTATCCAAATTCAATAACCTAATACACAGACTCCTACAAATAAAATTTATAATTCTTTCTTCATCGCCACCTTCCCTCTATTTAAAATTATGTGAGGCCAACAACTCACCAAATGAAGAAACTCCAATAACAAAGATAATTTTCAAGATAACTCCACTCATAACCCCAATGAAGGCTCATACCAAACGCATGATTGGAAACATTGAATTCCATTGTGCAGGATGTACTATATAAGATATCTTCCTTGCGTTGCTATGACGAGCATTAAAATCCAAGGTTAATGCCAAGTTAATCTTGGGATTTCCCATCCACCTGTTGATCCCATCACATGTGCTAAAATCTCTGAATTGATATTTTCAAGTCCTTTGATCCATAATGTATAACTCACAATTAGGGTATAACGATTTGATAGGTAAATTCTTCATTTATTCTTATGACCCCATTTGGAAGGTTACGTGCCTTGTTTCCCTGGATATCAACCTCATTATTGAGGGCTCTTAAAACTTGGAAGAACCTTACTTCCCCAAAGTTGGTGATTTCTCGACAAATTCTCTCAAACAATCTTGCCAATATCATGCCTTTGGATTAGTTTGTAAGACTAAATGCCTAATTATGACCATGGAATCTCCTATAACAATCAATGCCTATATTTCCAAACGTTTGGCTTGCTTCAAACCCTGCTATAGTGCCATTGCTTCTTCCCCCCCACACCTGCCAACCATGGTCCTTCACCTCATTGTTGCAATAACTTATGTGGTCCATAACTTAGGTGCTCAAACCAATGTTGCAAACATCATCTCGGCGAAAAAAATTGACAGGATCCAGAAAACATCATTTCAGAATATCTTGGGAACACATTGGCAAACATCGACAATATATCAACAAACTTAAAAAAAAAAAAAAAAAAATTCAATTTTTTCAACATCTAAAGCAACAATAGCATAAAATAAACACATTGTCACGTGAATATGGAAAGAAAATTGATATATAAGATAATAAGATGTCTAGTGATACATCACATATAAAAAATGAATTGTAACGTCCCCCATTTTGACCCCATTACATTCAAATGTAAATGATGTAATATTGTTATAAAATCATGGTGAGGAGCTCAAGGCCAAGGCCCTGTGTTAGGAACCTATGTCAACCCTTCTCTTTACTATGTTAGTATATTGTTGTTGGACGCATATGCTTTGTAAGTCGATCTGTAGTATTTGTTGATCCGTAGTTTATATTAGCCCATAGTATTGACCCATAGTATTGGACGCATATGCTTTGTAAGTCGTCGCGTAGTATTATATGTCCCATGGTTTTGACTCATAGTATTGGGCATAGACTTAGTATATAAGTGTGTGTTGAGGTCATTGAAGGCACCGTGAAGTTAATTGTATTGAGCTTGCTCAAAGGAGGTTTCCCCCTCGAAGTGGCCCGTGATCAATATAAAAGTGATTCTAAGTTCTATTATTTCTGATATCTCGTGTATTTGCATTAATTAATTATTGGAGGTTCTTCACACCCCGCCATTGATTTATTGATGCATATGGTTTACGTACTAGCCAAGCACATTGGAATTCAAACATCATGTAAATATGCATTTTAATAAAATACCCACAACTAGCTATGCAATGCAACAAGAGATGGGGGCATGATTTTACAAGGAATTGGGAGGGAGAACATTCAAACCCTTGGAGCCAATAAAGTCAAGCCAAGTGTCAATGAGAGAACCCATCAAACCCTCAACTACCCATGTTGACTTTTGTACCCAATCATTGATTTCTCCCAGGAGTTGGTTGAGGTAGTTAATGCTTTGGGGAATGAGAGGTATGGATGTCCAAATTTGAGTATGGGCAAGCCACCCTGCATGGAAAATGGACTTTTGTTTCTTGGGCAAGAAAAGAGTTAGGAATTGCTCCCCAAGCCATTATCCATGGACCAGTTTGGCTCTCTCACGAGTGGGGAGCTGGCTAGGCATTTTTCCCCATCGAAATCCTGTGTTTTCCTTCATTCTCAGCTGGGAGAAGGGCGTTTTTGTGTTGTATACCAGTGGGGAAGAAGGGGAATCGAATTGGGGTTCCATAGAGATCGTTTTGGCTGTTGAATGCTTAGTTAGTTGGGAGATAATTCGTTTTCCTCCCTGTGAATGATTTTCCCCATCTCACAATCCATTTTTGGCTGGAAACGATTTGGGAAAGCCCATGGCCCTCCTGTTTGTAAATCCCATTGTTAAACATGTGTATCCATGCCCAATGACTGTGTTCTGTCGTGTGTGTAAAGAGTATGTTGGGGTATGGGCATGGGTATCCATTGGTTTGGCTTGAGCTTGAGTGCAAGCATCCTAGGTTCAGATGTAGCCTGATAAACCCAGCTATGGACTAGCTTGGCTCAGATGAAACGATTAATTGGCTGTGTATGAGCTAAATGTCCCCTTTCCTTGTAAGAATCATGCCCAGCTTGGGGGTGGTAGTTGTGTTGAGATAATTGATGAACACAACTGGCCTATGGTTGGGTGGAATGTTACAACGACATAGCTAGTTGCTTGGGACAATTGCACAACCAAGATAAGCATTTCTGTCTATGAATTTACTTCTGCATTGTTTAAATTGATGATTGTTTTTTATATGTTGTATGCATATGATATGTGTGTGGATGAGGTTTATTTCCACTGTGCATATTTGTTGAATTGCATCTGCACACATTGGTTTTAATTCGTATGAATCTAATGAATCGGACTGAGTTTATGTCAAAGCCCCAGAGATTGGCATCATGTTCCCTTCCTCGAATTGGGTCCGCGGGAGGGTACATTACATGAATCATGTCCTAAATCTTGAGTCATAAAAAATATAACAAATGTATCTCATGGTCATCCTCAGGACTCATGAGTCATGTACAATGAAATCAAGCAAATAAATTATTGATTCCCTCTACCCCTTTTACAGGAAAAGGTAATTGTTGTGGAAATGGCTCATCCTCTGGAATTAGGAGTAGGTGCCCTTAAGGGTTGTGGGCCTCGTACTGGACTATGATGTCCTCTAGAAGAAGACCCTACGAAATGATTTCCTGTAGAAATTGAAGAAGGCGAGCAAAACTAGAGTCCTGTGGAAGAAGAAGGTAGAGCAGGTACTCCTCTACCACTACCAGTGCTACCACCAAGTTTATCTCCCTCTAACTCTAACTGTGGCTCTGACAGTGGCACACTCCTAGTCCTAGACTCAGTGTGAAACTAAAAATACTCTAGAACATCCTCATCCATAGCCTTTGTATCATGATAACTATCATGATCATCCTTTAGCCAATCAGGGTCTGCCTCCATAACAAGCTCCTCACACTCCACCCTCCATGCATTAGTGGTGTCAATCCCATTCAATGAAATTGTCGTCACATCAACTTTTCTCTCAATTTGCTTCACCCGCAACTTGAGATTGTAATAGATGTAGACCAAATCATTAAGGCATTGGGTATCCAACCTATAGGAGGATCATAAATTATAAATTAGAAGGTAAATGGGTATAAAATTATAAATTACAATTTAATAGTTTAGATTAATTTGAGTGTACTTTTTCAATTACACTCTAGTTGCGCTCACAACTGAAAGAGCTACATGTTTCGCTAAGCACTCGAATGGGAAGCCTCTATTAGAGAAACATAAGAAAAAACAATGAAATTTAAAACAAAGAAATAGAAAATGAAATTTGAAACATGAAACAAGGTGAAGCTAATTCCAAGTTTATGCTTGCCGATGTTTTCAGATATTTTCCCCAATATTTTCGAGAAATTTATTTATGGACCCTCAGCGATATGTTCCCTGAAACAATATTTGCAACATTCTAAAGCTTGAGCAATATCATTGACCACCAAAACAGATATGAAATTTTCCTGTGACAACTTTGAAAGAGCGGATATTTAGAGATTTCCATGTCCTGAGATCTACGATTACCATAACATGAGGCAATAAACAGCCTAACCCTTTGTCTCATTGCTATTTTTCTCTGTACGGCCGTGGTTTACATTCATCTGAACCTGAACACGAGTGAGCATCATTTGATCATGTGATGTCACACCAACGTCGGTGTCCAATACCAGTCTCTGAAAGTGAAAGGCACAACAAAAGACGGGGGGATATCTCTTGCCGATTTAGATTAAAAGGGTCGACGATGAAGTGATAGATAAATTCCCTGCAGCTGGCTGCTAAACCCATCAAAACACAAGAGTAAAATTTAACACACTACAAGAAAAAGGGTATTTTAGCCTCACATTAGCACCACTATTTGTGAAGGATTTGGGAAATCCTCAATTTTCAAATAGTGGTGCAAAAGTGGTGATAATGTGGGGATACGCAAGTGGTGCTAAGATTTATGGTGCAAAAGTGGTGTTTGTAAAAAAGTTGATTTTGGTATTAAATGAATATGTGGCATTCCATGGTGTATGGTGCAAAACACCAAAATCTCAATCCTAGGTGGATTGAGATTTTGTGGTGCAAAACACCAAAACCAATCCAACATAAATTGAGCGTTTCTATGCAAAACACCAAAATTATTATTATTATCTAATATACACAAATTTGTATGTGGTGCAAAGCACCATAAAATAATAAATGATAAAAAATATATATATATAAATCATATATATATTTAATTAATGTAATTTATATTTTTTTCACCATGGTAATTTTTTTATAAATCACATCTTATTATATCTATATATATATGATTTATATTTTTTTTAATCTTATTGATATATGTAAAATATGTGATTTATATTTTTTTCAACATATATATATTATTAACTTTTTCGTATTAAAACATTTTCTTATTTTTTTTTATTAATTTCTTTTTTATAATTTATTTAGTATTAAACATCGGCATCGCCGCCATCCAATGTTTCCTCATTCGCTCCTGGAGATTGCCAGGATGTAATTTTATCTTCATATATAGATTGTACATGCTTGAAAGTAAATGAAATACCCTTCCATCTTCACTTATTTATTAAAGGAGTATACGAGCGGGCTCCTTCGAGGCACTTCATGGAGGGTATTTTACTTATATCTGTGGCCAAGAAAGTATGTCTTTAGAGGAGAGGCTCTTAATCTACATTCTGTGAAGGGTTCCTGACATCGGTTTCAGACTGTATCTACTGAAGGTCTCAGAAATTGCACCCGATTGCTTGAATACTGCACCGTTCAGTAGCAGATCTTCTGTTGATATCCAGTTCCAATTCATCCCTTCATTACTCACGCCTAACCGCTCCGTTACCTGAGGCATCAATATTCTGACGTTAAAACTTCATTTCAATGAAATTATCAATATGCTCTATGGTTGATAGATCTATTGATTAAAAAAATAGAAAAATGGTATAATGTGCGTTGTTTGTTTATGA
The DNA here is from genome assembly GCA_027924585.1 of Larix kaempferi. NCBI lineage: Eukaryota > Viridiplantae > Streptophyta > Pinopsida > Pinales > Pinaceae > Larix > Larix kaempferi. The sequence continues at coordinate 2,637,310 of BSBM01000560.1, read as the reverse complement.
ATACGAGTATTACCTCCTTAGCATTGGGATCATCCGGTGCCAAGAATCGATTTCCTTGACTCAATATGGTAGGGTTTCCACTTCCACCAATGGCATACATGTGCCAATGAGTGTAGTCATTGTTCACTATATGGAAGTGTCCTGATCGACATCTACATACATTCATTCAATTCATAAATAAGAACTCTAATTTTTTTCTCATCAGCCGATCTAGATGCAAATCACCAAAGTTGTGAGATTCATTCACCCCTGTACAATTAATTATTTATTGCTTTGTAGTCTAAGACAAAGGTTAGACAAAGGTTAATATAATTATTTACCTGGGCATTCGTTCTACGAGACCTTCCCCGAAAAGGTTGTATGCTATGATTATTTGCATGGATTTGTCTTCAATATTTCTGTCATCATGACCTAACAACATAACCTGCAGCGACCAAATACAAACACAGATTCCCAGAGAAACCAGTCACTGTTAACTAAAATCCTCTGTTCTTCAGTCACTGTTATAGTTCTTCGAGAAAGAAGAAGAAATTACCATTGAAAATTCGAATTAATGCGTAATGAAAGAAGGATATGGTGGGATGGGATGGGAATAATGTACATGAAAAATAATTTAAACATAGATCTACAGTGTGTCATGTCAAATAACCAACACCTAAATTCAAACAAAACCAAACATTCTGAATGATATATGTTTAAATCATGATAGCTGATAAATGATGTCATGAATTAAAACAACAAAATTCATAAAAAATAAACATTCTCAATGATCAATATGATAGCTGATATTATGAATTAAATGAAATCAAACAATGTAGAGATAGAGGGAGTGTTAGCGTTTGATTTGCTTTTCTACAACAGAGATGAATCTGCTGCCATCAGCAGCAGGCGTTGTTTCTCCTCCAAATGCATTTGTTGCCAAACACCAGGGAGCCTGCCCATAGACACACAGGATTTAGATCAAGAGAATGCAACTTCAAATACAACTTTGATAGATAATGTTTCACAGTTCACCACCAGATTGCACGCCAAAATTCTCAAGTAAATAATAAAGGGGAATCTTCTAGGGCCAGCTCCATGCTGCAGGCCTTCCAAGGTGAACCCGAATTCATTCAGTAAAACAGGCTGCCCTGTGGAGTGAAGCAAAACTGCATTTTCCCCGAATACTGCCCTCACGTTTATTGGTCCAACAGAAACTTGAAGGGCCTTGTTATTTACGTATACAACTATTGACTGGCCTTCGATGCTGTTCTCGCCGGTTCCTGCACACAAATATTTCAAGTCATATATATTCACAAAAACACTAGTAGTGTGAATGGGGATATATCGTACCTTCATTAATATCATTAGCTGAAGGCTGAAGATGGCGTTGGATTTTCTTGGACCTGGACCTTCTGTTCTGGAACCAATAGAACACATTGGTGTCCCCAACTTGGCCGAACTCTTGTAGTTGAGCTCGGATTCCACTGATTTCATCTCTGGATGGTTTCACCATTCCAGAAATGAATTTGGATTCTAAGATCCGGATCTGTTCCGCTGTTGGTTTCCATCTCGGCTTCGGTTCCGGCCTGCTGCTTTCCTCATTCCCTGAAAATACATCACTCGGGAGTCAGCACTTTGATAGGCTGGCTTATGTTTATTCGAGAACAAATCATGCCTGTTAAACACTCTATGGAAGGAAATACCTAATCCTGGATGTTATTATGGGACTTGTGTGTCCAACTACATCAAGATTTCCTTAGAGGTTTTGTGGATGTTATTAGATCATGCTGCACCACTAAACTCTACTGGTATCTAAAACAGGAAGAAAAGCTGGGAAAAGCTACCACTGCAATCCCCTTTTAGCGATAAGGGATTGGGGGAGAGGACAAGTGGTGTTTACTTCTATACACACTCTCTTCTTATAGCAGTCCAGACCCATTTACTGGAATATGTGAGAAAATTGTTTTCATAAAACTCTGAACCTTTTAACTGTACACATCTTTTCACGAAACACCGGTATGCATGTTTCCCACATCACTGAATGAGATAACAGGAAATGGATGCCCTGTGAGGGAGGCTACAGACTCAAAAGTATTGGCTGTAGCAACTTCCATGTCAAAATAGTGCTATCCTGCCGAAAATAAAGTAAAAGCTATAAAAAGATATGAAGTTTAAAAAAGGCAACACAGTTATAAAATTTAGTTTTTAACAGGGAACCTATATTTTCCTTAATAAAGCAAAGCACATGACGCATATGATTGAAGAAGGAAAGCAAGGGCAATTACTTGTGTTCCAGCCAAAAGGATTCCATCGGCGACAGCCAGGGCGTGAACTTGCAGCCAAAAGCATTCCACCGGCGACAGCCAGGGCATGAACTTGTCCCCTGGAGCCATCTAAGCTTAGTTTTGACGAGGTAAAAGTATTCCGCAGGAGAACATATCAGTAAAACCAGCTAATTACCCCTCATGTAGAGGACAATATATTGCAAAATCTCTCGACTGAAGCTAGCCGGACGAGCAAAATCTCTTAAATGGGAGCACAGAGCAAGAGCAGGGAGGATGACCTCCTGTAAAACCCTTACTCAATACATTGTGTTTTGGGTCAGTAATGGAAACAAAACCAGGGTAAAACACCATAATATGTGCTTCAAGTAAAAGTATAAAGGATTCATTACCCATGACAATGGCTACACCAGGGTAAAACCCTCAATTCCCATAGGAAGGCAACTTATGCACAGGGTTACTTGCCATAACGGGTGTAAAACCCTCAATTCCCATAGGAAGGAAACTTATGCAGAGGGTTAACTGCCATAATCAATAACCAATTTGATTAACAAATTATCATAACTATGATGGAAAAATAAATTAAAGATAAGAGTTCGGCATGAGAGAAAGCATTTCTTACCGAGAAGTATAGAAGGAAGTCGTTCAAAATAGCTACAGGGTTTAAACCCCAAGAGGAAAAATGTTGCTCTGTCCGTTTAATATCTATCATACAACAAATACAGTTAGCATTCCATAATCATTTCAAAAGACCATAAAAAATCACAGAAGGAAAAACCTTGCTCTTTATTACCTGATTTATTACCTCTGAGAATAGAAGTAAAAACCCTGAGTCTGTTCACGGCTTCTAGGAGCTACGAAAAATACTCCAACAAGTTCAAGGAGTGAGGGAAAATACTCCAAGCGATTAGCATGCTAAAAAATCAGCAAAAACTATTACCAGTAACCAGGCTCCAAGCTAGAGTCGAATGGAAATAATAGTGTTCGGACAAAAGCTCAAAATCTTCTGGGAAACCAAAAGCCTTAGTCCTGGCGGGAAAGTTCTTCTTGAGGAAAGTGTAAGGCCTCATGGTTGGAACATGGATCTATTGCCATGTGGGAGAGTGGACAACATGGATCGAAGTCCAACCTTCATCCCTTCGAAAATTAATGCACAAGACCAAATGCTCATAGTAACGATTTAGTGGTATAATAAAGACATATGAGGTTATTATAAAAAAATTATATATGGTTTTAGTTATTGTGATTTTTAATATTAATCGAATTGAGAAGTTATATGTATTTTTTATTTTTTTATTTATAGTTTTATTGTGTTAATATTAATTAATATTATTTATTATATTAAATTATTGATTATTATCTTTATATATATATATATGGTTTTAGTTATTGTGATTTTAGTTAGTTATTCAAAAGAGCAATGGCATAACATCAATTTACAAGTACAGAGTGGGTGAGGAACAAGATTTTCTAATGAATAATTGCCTCATACAAAGATATAATTTCTTAACATATTCAGGAAAAACAATCTCATTGATTTTGCATTCAAGTGAACATGAACAAACCCACTGGGTTGGCATCAAGTTCTACATGTGGCAGATCCATATCCATGTATATCCATCTCTACATCTTGGCAATTATGAGGAATTGTAAACAAACCAACATCATGACATCAAGTTCTACAAGGTTTTTCAAGGAGGGCTTTCCTAGTCAGTGAAAATGGGGTGTTGTTAATGCCTCCACTAGGAACCAAGCCTCCTTCGTAATATGTTTGTCCCTTATGGGACACTTACATGTGCTAGTGCTTGTACTTATGCTTGTGTTTGCAGTTTGGGTTAGGTGCAGTCGAGGAATTTTGGCGAAATAGATACCCCTATTTGTAACTTCTTAGTTGAAAGGTTCTAATGTGAATGTTGCAAGCTAACACATTAATTGTGACACTCCTGAATTGGGGAAGGGAAAACTTTATGCATATGGATAAACGAAAGCTAGTATGAAAAAATTTCTACAAGCCTTTTGCTAACAATATAGGTATGGATCTCTTCATTTTCTATGAGATGGGTTCATACATACTTTGCATATGGGTTCATACACAATGTTGCTCAATTTTAAAAATACAAGTAGCAAAATCTTGAGGAGCAATGTCATAGAACCATTGGAGAGTACAAATTCAAGGAGAAACAAGATTATCTAATGAATAATTTCCTCATGCAAAGATTAATTTCTTAACATATTCAGGAAAAATAGCTTCGTTGCTTCCACATTCAATGAAGAAGGATAAATCCCACTAGAATGGCATCAAGTTCTAAATGCTACCAAACCATACAAATATATCCATTTTATAGCTTGGTGATTCTAAGAAATTCCAAACAAACTGAATAGTATGACATCAAGTTCTACAAGGTTTTGCTAACTTATAGATATGAATCTCTTCATTTTATACGAGATGGGTTAATACATAGATTTCCTATGAATTCATACACAAATCTCTACAATTTTCAAAGCACAATGAGCAAATCCTTCCAAAAAGCAATATCATAACCTTGACTTAAAAGTACAAAGTCAATGAGAAGCAAGATTATCTATGAATAATTGGCTCATACAAAGATATAATTGCTTAACATATTAAGGTGAAACAACTTCATATCTTTCATATTCAAGTAAGCATGAGAAAACCCACTAGGATGGCAATAAGTTGTAAATGTCATTGAACCATACATGTGTATCCATCTCTACAACTTGGCGATTCTCATAAATTCTAAACAAACTAATACCATGACATTGAGTTCTACAAGGTTTTTCTAAGGATTCCCTCTTTTTTTAATCATACAGATCAATACATAAATCACTTATACCCTCATACACAATGCTAAATATATAATCTTTGGTAGAGCTTATTAAAACATGCAATGATGGAAGCATGCATTTAGCATCAAATTACATAGTCATACCATTCACTGATAAATTAAGTGTGATCCATTGTCTCACTAGTAATCTCTTTCATCATAGAAGGACTTCGACTATATAATCTTTGGTAGAGCTTATTAAAACAAGCAATGATGGCAGCATGCATTTAGCATCAAATTACATAATCAGACCACTCACCAATAAATAAAGTGTGATCCATTGTGTCATTAAGAATCTCCTTTAGCATAGAGGGAATCTACTTGATTCCCACCAATCTTGCAGGAGTTCCAAGAGTTGTGGTATAACTAGGCACTTCAATAAGAAAAACCAATCTAGATCAAATTTTATCCCCCTCCCCAATCCTAATATTCCCCAAAATAGTAGCCCCTACCCAAATCAACACTCCATCTCCAATATTGGGATGCCTATCATCCCCATATTTCCTAGTCCCCCTAATGTCACATGGTCCAAGATGGATACATTATTCCCAATGGTGGAAGTCTCTCCCACCACAACCCCTGTGGCATGATCAAAGAACGCCCCTTTGCCAATTCTAGCAGTAGGATGTATATCCACTACAAAAACCTCAAATACCTTGCTCTATATTGCAAGGAACAACAAAATCCACCCCTATTACAATATCCTATGTGCAACCGTATCGGTCTGGCAGGCCAAGAAACCTTCAAAATTAACAAGCATTGAGAATATGAAACACAAGTTGCATCCCTTTTCCCTAAAGGCCTTAATGTCTGCATGAAGAAGCCTGTAAAATTGTCAACACTGAGAAATAACAAGCTCCATAACTTTCAATATTATTGATTACAACTTGTACAAATGTCAACTTGGGGAAGCATTTTTTGGATGCCAAAAAAACTTTCAAATGGATTTTTTTAAATATTAATAAAACATTAAGCTAATGTGAATGGGCATAAATTTAACTTGTAATGACTAGCTTGGAGACTTGTTGATCACTTGACTTTCAGAAATATAGAATACATGTCTCTTTTGTAAAGGTCTTAAATGATGATGTTGACATATTGACGGAGAGAAGGTTGGATGGACCACTTTCATTAGCATTTGGCATATAACAACACAATAAATTCAAACAATAAGACAATATTCATTTAATCGAACCTCTTTGGATTTGTATTATTTTCATCACAATATTATTTATTTTTCCAAATAGGCCATGTGTGGTTGGTGGAGGAAACCTACTTAGTTATAGATGTTTAGAAGATTCCTTTAGAGTGTGAGGTTTAGGTATCCTCCACTAACCATGTCCAAGGCCCCAAGGCTACAAGACCTATATACATAGTGCCATAGATACCACGCCAACGTCATGCATGGTGCTTTGAGGCAATTTTCATGGATTTGAATGACTCACCAATCTCTTTAGGGACAAATGCATGGTCTTCTTCCCTTGAACATCATTCCCAAGGCCCCGAGACACCTTCACATTGCACAAAACAACCTAATGCCACTAATATCCTGAACCATTGGCTAATGATACACTCAATATGCCATGTGTGGCTAGTGGAGACCAACTCCTTAGCCTTATATGGATAGAATATTCCTTAACGACTTGAGGATCAAGTGTCCTCCACTGACCATGTCCAAGGCCCCAAGTCCAAAAACCTAGATACATAGTTCCATGGAATCCCCTATGAAGTCATGCATTTTCCCTTAACACATTGTTCATGGCTATAAATGGCCCAATAATTAATTCAGGGCCAAACACATAGTCTTCTTCCCTAGAATATCATTCCCAAGGCCTTGAAACATGTAGACATTACTCAAAACCATCTAATTGCACTAAAATCCTCAATCATAAGACAATGCTACCTTCAGGAGTCCATGTGTGCTTGGTTGAGATATCCTTCTTATCTCTAGATGGATAGAATATTCCTTTAGGGCTTGAGTTTGAGGTCTCCTACCTTGACCATGTCCAATTCCCCAAAGCTCGATGAATTGGATGCATACCACCATGGATAGTTTGTGAATCCATGTGTGTTGCTTTGTGGCATTATTAATGGCTTTGGATGCCTAAATGGTTTCTTTGGGATCAAATGCATGGTCCTATTCTATAGAATGTCATTCCTAAGGCCCCAATACACATGTGTATTTCTCAAAAACAACTAATGGCATCAACATTGCCAATCATAGACCAATTATACCATTAAGAGGCCTTGTGTGGTTGGTGAAGGTAACCTTCTTAGCCATGGATGTCTGGAAGATTCCTTTAGGGCCATATGTTCAAGTCTCTTCCAATGACCATGTGAAAGCCATAATGCCATAAGACCTAGATACATAGTGCCATGGATACCCTTGAAAAGTCATGTGTGGTTCTTCGAAGCATTGTTCATGGCAATGGATGCCTCAATGATTTATTTAGGGACAAAAGCATGGTATTCCTCCCTAGATATTCGTTCCCAACACCCTGAGACATATACATAATGCGCAAAACCAGCTAATGGCACTAACATCCTCAATCATAGGCTAAAAATACCCTCAAAAGGCCATGTGTTGTTGATGGAGACAACCTTCTTAGCCCTATATGGATAGAAGATTCCTTTAGGGATTCAACTTCATGCCTCCTCCCATTACCATTGTCCAATCCATCAAGTCCCCAAGACTTAGATGCATACTAACATGGATACCCTTGCAAAGTAACGCATGTTTCTTTAAGGCATTATTTATGGTTTTGTATGCCTCAATGGTTTATTTAGGGCTAAAGGCATGCTCTTTCCCTTAGAATGCCATTACCAAGGCAACAAGACACATACATATTTCTTAAAACCACCTAATTGAATTGCCATCCTTAATAATAGGCCAATGACACCCTCAAGATGCCATGTGTGGTTGGTGAAGGCAACCTTCTTAGCCTTGGATGGATAAAATATTTCTTTAGGGCCCAAGGTTTAGGTATCTTCCACTCACCATGTCCAAGGCCTCAAGGCCCCAAGACCTAGGTACAAATCCCAATGGATACCCTTGCAAAGTCACACGTGATGCTTTGAGCAATTATTCATGACTCTAGATTCCTCAATGGTTTATTCAGGGCCAAAGGCATGGTCTTCTTTTTAAGAGCAACACTCCCAAGGCCCTAAGACACTTACATACTTCTCAAAACTACATAATTGTGTTAATATCCTCAATCGTATGCCAATGATACACTCAAGGTGTCACCTGTGGTTGGTTGAGGCAATATTATTATCCTTAGTTGGCTAGAATATTCCTTTAGAGCTAGGGGTTCAAGTATCCTCCCTTAACCATGTCCAAGGCCCCAAGGCATTGAGACATGGATACATAGTGGCATGGATATCCATGCAAGGTCATGCATGGTACTCTTGGAAATTTTCATCACTCTAGATGCCTCAATTGTTTCTTTGTGGTCTATATGCCCTAATTTTTTCTTTAGGGACAAATAAATGGTTGTTTTCCCTAAAACACCATTCCCAAGGCCCTGAGACATGTGGATACTACTCAAAACCACATAGTGGAAATGACATAATCAATCATAGGCTAATGATACCCTCAAGACGACATGTGCTTTTTGTAGAGGAAATCTTCTTAGCCTTAGATGGATATAAGAATCATTTAGAGCTCGAGATTGAGGTCACCTCCACTAACTAGTAAGGCCCCAAGGCCACAAGACCTATATACATAGTGCCATATATAACTCTCTGAAGTAATTAGTGGTGCTTTTAGGTAGTGTTCATGGCTCTAGATACCTCAATGATTTCTTTAAGGCCAAAAACATGGTATTCTTGCATGGAACATAATACCCAAGGGATTAAGACATGTACATACTACTTAACACCACACAACGGTAATAACATCCTCAATCATAGGCCAATTATACAAATTAGGAGGTTGTGTGTGGTTGGTGGAGGAAAACTTATTACCCCTAGATGGCTACAAGATTCATTTAGGGGAAAATGTTTAGGTATCCTCCACTAACCATGTAGAAGGCCCCAAGTCCACGAGACTTAGATACATAGTACAATGGATACCCCTACGAAGTCATGCATGGTGCTTTGAGGAATTATAATTCATGGATTATAACCATGTCCATGTCCAAGGTCCTAGTACCCATACCTAGTGATAAAAAACTCCTAATGGCACACATATATCAATTTGAGGGAAAACATACCATCCGAAGGTATTATACATTGAGACATTATTATTGGCCTTGCGTGCCTAGAGCTTCCTTTAAGGGATAAGGCTTGGTTTTCCTCCTTTGACAATGTTGAGGCCCCTAAAATCATATACAATGCTCAAAACCTCCTAAAGGTGATGACATCCTCTTTATGGGGCCAAGGATATCATAGGCAGGTGGCGTGTGTTTCTTTAAAATATTGTTCATGACTCTGGAAACCTCAGAGATTCTTTAGGGAATAAGGCATGTGATTCCTTCCTTAATTATGTATAGAGCCTCAAGACCCCTAACTACTATTCAAAACCATCTAATGACATAGACATCCCTACTCAAACACTAAATATACTCTCATGAATCCATGTGTCTTTGTTCAAGTTGTTCTTCTTGGCCATGGATTCTTAAAAGTTTCTTTAGAAATTAAGGCCCAATTTTTCTCCCTCGAGAATGTCTAGGGCACCCAAGACCCATACTAGGTTCTCAAAAAATTCTAATGGCACTATTATCCCCACTTAGATGAATAATATGCTCCCGGGAGGTCATGTGTGGTGGTTGTAGGCATTGTTACTATCCAAATATGCCTAAAATTTCCTTTAGGACCTAAGTCCCACTCTTTTCTCCCCAACCATATCCAAGGTGTTGACACCTATAGTTAGTCTTAAAATTCTCTCTATGCCACAAAAAACCCCACTCAAAGGCCAAAGATACCATGGAAAGGTCTATTTTAGTTGTTCAACATGTCATTCTTGGCTATAGATACCTAGAAACTTCCTTTAGGTCCCAAGGACCAATTTACATTCCTTAACCATGTCTAAATGCTCAAAAACTTCTTAATAGTTCCCATATTCCAACTGCAAAGGAAAAATATCCCCTTGAGAGGTTAGGTTTGGTGGTTGGCCACATCATTGCTATACCTTTAGGCCTAAAAGTTTCCTATATATCCCAATGTATGAGCTTCCTAGGCCAACCATGGTTAATAGGTCTCAACATCTAAACCTAGTGCTAAAAAACTCCTAATGGTGGCAAGGGATACCCTCAGGAGACCATGTGCGTTGTTTCAATTTGATGTTGTTGGCCATACCTACCCATATCCGAACTTGGAGTAAAACAATACTCTTAGGAGATCGAGTGTGATGATTCAAGGTGTTGGCTTAGAGGCCATTGTGTTTGTTCAAGGTATTGTTATTAGCATTGGAAGCTCAAAATAGCCCTTTAGGGCCTAAGGCCTAGGTTTCCTCCATCCACCATGTTCAAGGCCTTGTGAACAATACCTTGTGCTCAAAAATTCATAATGGTGTCCACATCACCATTTTGAGGTCAAATATCCCCTTGAGAGGTCATGTGTTTTATCTCAAGGAATCATTACTGGGACTATATTCCATTAATATGCATTTAGTGGATTAGGATGAGGCATTATCTACCAACCATGACCAAGGCCCCGAGACACATACTAGGGCCAAGTATATGCTCAACAAGTTGATGTGTGGTTGATCAATGCATTGTTCTTTAACATAAACACATATAAATTTACTTTACGAAATAAGGCCTAGCTTTCCTTCCACAATCATGTTCAAGGAATAGAGACTCATACCTAGTATCCAAAATGTTCTAATGGCACTCGCATCCCCACTTGAAGGAAAGGATAACCTTGAGAGGTATTAGGTGGTGGTTTGAGGTATTGTTGATGGCCATGAGTACCTATAATATTTATTTGGAGTCATATCCCCACATTTCCTCCCCAAACCATGCCAAATTCCTTGAAATCCATACCTACTACTCAAAATATTCCAATGTATCCCTTAGCCCCACTCAAAAGAAAACGATACCCCTGAGAGGTGTTATGTTGTAGCTTGAGTTGTTGCTCTAAGCCTTAGATAACTAGAAGCTTTCTTTATGTCCTATGTTTTAGGTTTTCTCCCCCAACCTCGCTCTCAACTCCGAGACCCATACATAATGTTGATAAACTTCTTAATGTCATTAGTATCCCACTATTAGGTGAGGGGTATCTTTTAAAGGTCGTTTCTAGTGGGTTGAGGTGTTGTTCTTGGCCCTCTATGCATACAAGTTTATTTTAGGGTGTAAAGACAATATTTTATTTCTAGACCATGTTCATAATCCTGAGACCCATATCTACTATTCAAATCCATATAATGTAATTAATATCCCCACTAAGAGGTGAAAGATTCCCTCGATAGGTCATTCCATGGTGATTCAATCCATTGATATGGGTCTTGGGTGTATAGAATGTGCCTTTAGGGCATAAGGCCTAAGTTTCCTCCATTGACCATGTCAAAGGCATCGAGACCCATGTCTATTGCTTAGTTTCTCATAATGGAATTGGTATCTCAACTCATATGTCAAGGATACCCTCAAATGGTTTTGTATAGTCATTTGAAGTGTCTTTCTTCACCATATATTCCTAAATAGTTCATTTAGGATCTAAAGTTCAAGTTTCCTTCCTTGTCCATGTCTAGGGACCTAAGACCCATACCTAGTCCTTTAAACGTTGCAAATTTCACCCATATCCCTATTTTAAGGCCAATGATCCCCTTGAGAAGTCATGTCTTGTGGTTGGAGGTGTCTAAATCTCTATTAGCCTTGAATGCCTAAAAGCATCGTTTAGTGCCTAAGGCTTGGTTTCCTCCCTTAACCATGTAAATGGCTCCTAGTCCCATGTGTACTTATCAAAATTTCATTATAGTATTGATATCCACACACATAGGCTAAGAATACCCTCACAAATCCATGTATAGTGGTTTGAGGTGCTTTTATTGGCCATATATATTTAGAAGATTCATTTAAGAATTAAGGTAGAAGTTTCCTCCCTCAACTATGTCCAAGGCCTGAGACCTTACACAATGCTCAAATCTTCCTAATGGAACTAATAACCTTCAAACAATTTGATCATTAATTATTACTATTAATAAAAAAATTATCATTCAAACAAAATTAAATTTCAATTCAAAACACTTGTATCACCATCTTTATAATCTTAATAAATTAAAATTGATTATCTTTAATTTGATCATCTTTGAATAATAATTTTATAAAATGCTTATATTTATTTATTTGAAGTGACAATAATATAAAAAGTAAACAATTGAATCAATTATTTGAATATATATATATATATATATGAATATGATCATCTTTCAATAATAATTTTATAAAATGCTTATATTTATTTATTTGAAGTGACAATAATAGAAAAAGTAAACAATTGAATCAATTATTTGAATATATATATATATATATATATATATATATATATATATGTGGTGCAAAGCTTGATATTAAAAACATTTATTTGCTTGAATAAAATAAAAAATAAATCATTGAAGTGGGTTATTTATAAAACTAATTACTTGTGAATTTGTTTTATGGTTGGTACAAACCTTCATAATTAAAATTTATTTGCAAGTGCCAATGTGGCAAAGGACTTATCACCACCTTATTGTATTTATTAAAGTATCCTACACCACTTCTCTAATTAACACATATGATGTGGCATGCCATTTCATATAAGATCAACAAATACCATCACCACTTTAACACCATATAATGTAAGTGGTGCTAATATCCCCATATTAACATCATATAATATAAGTGGGGCTAACTTGTGTGTTAAAGATGGACTTAAGCTAGTGATTAAAAACCTAATAATAATACTAATGTCCACCAACAAATTTAATAAACTCAACATAAAAATTTCAATTGAATAATCAATTTTCAATTTAAACCATTTTTATTGCTACTTTATAATGTTAATAATTAAAAAATGGTTATTTTTATTCTTTGTCAATATTAAGAGTGCTAAGTATTTATTTTTTAAGTAGTATTAAAAATGAATAATTGAATTGAATGGAATAAAGTGAATTTATTTGTTTAAAAAGTGTTAAAAAAAATATATTATTTTGTTAGGATTGTGGTGCAAACACTCATAAATTAGTTTTGATCATTTATTTGAATGAAAAAATTATCAATAATTAAAAATTAAATTATTTACAAAATGATTATTTGTGAAATAGTTGTGTTTATGGTGAAAATCCTCATACATAAATCCTAATCTTACATGTACATGTCCCCGTGACAATTAATTATTAGCACCACTTTATGGTACTTGCCAACATGTCATTTCTCTTAATATACATGAGTAAAAACATAATTTCCAATAAACATTAACACCATTTTAACACCACAAAATATATGTGGTGCTAATACTACCACCTTAACACCACAAAATGTAAGTGATGTTAATACCACCACCTTAACACCACAAAATTGTAAGTGGTGTTAATAGCACCACTTTAACACCATAAATTACAAATGGTGCTAACTTGTGGTGCTAAAAGATGGATTTTCTTGTTGTGACAGCACATTACTGCTGACGTAATTTGACTTCCACTCATGATAAATTCACATTAAGACTGTGTTCCTCGCCAAGATGTACTGTTTCAGGAATATTGATTAAGCCGTGGCTTTCAATTTTGTCAAAGGCTCTTCCAGAAGTAAAATTGGTTTATATTTCCCATGGAAATGGAGCAAAAGATAAATCTCCGGCACAAAACAAGCTAAGCTGACAGTGCAATTTTTTTAGTAAAGCAAATTACTTAAATGCATCTAACGATAAGACAAACAACAAATCTGACTAAAATTAAAACAGCCTCTTCAAAGGTATGAGCTTGTGGTGGACAGGGGAAAGGAGACAGGTTAAGAAAATAAAAGCAGGGATTCATACCGATCGAGTTTCATAGAGCTTGAATTTCTGTAACGAGAAACATTTATGTTCCCCCTTCTCCTCTGGTTGCTCCCCGCTGCCACCGTTCATTGCATCTGCAGGCTTCAAACAGGTACCGTTCTCCAACGCCATACTCACGGAAAGGGATGCAGGCTTCAAACAGGTACCGTTCTCCAATGCCATACTCACAGAAAGGGATTATTGACCGAGACTCCAAACAAAACGCCTCTGCGGCGGCTCAGCTGAAATCATCATCGCGTCTTCATCTGCCTTCGTAATTTTCTTCATTTCATGTGAGACCGTGGAGTATAATTCCTGCCTGAGGCCACATGCATGGACCTGGTCACTGTCCGTGCTATCGTTCATGCCTCACACTACTTCCTTAAAATATAAAACAACTGGCTTATTTTGCAGGCGAGGAGTGGACGTACGCTGGGACCTTCAATAATATTTCTCCATTTTCATCGTCTTATTTGATAAGTTGGTTTCTTTCCATGTGCTAGCTTCCCTCCATCCGTGCCATCTTTAACTTTTTAGCCTTCACGTTCAAAATACAATCAGAAATTAATAAAATATAAACCAACATAAAAATGTGAACATGAATAAAAGTCTTATCTATTGTTTGGCATTCAAGACTATTTTCACGACGCTGCTTTGTTGAAATCCAGTTGCGATTATTCTACTTTTGTTCGACTTCTGTGCGATCTATATGGGTGTCCGGATCTGGTATGCATGAAAAATTGTGGAATATTCCCCTAGCGATCTGGCTCTATCCATGGATTAAAGGTTCAAAACATCAAACTATGATTTTACTCTCTTGTGTGTCGCATCAAAATCATCGTGGCAAGAATCTGCACCATCTGATGGGGAACCTCTACTATCTTTATGCGTTGAATTTACTTCTTGGGGGAGTGGATCCATCTCTGACGAGGTTCTATAATATTCTACAGGATGGAACTACGAATTGCATGAAGCGATTCCTTGTTGGCTAGTGTAACTGTCTATTGATATTTCTGAGGGATCCACGTGAGATCACTTCCTAGTGTGGGACCTCATGTGGCATTATACCTTTGCATTTCGATCGTTGGGTGGGATGATCTGCTTGATCTTTTAATGCACTGGTATCCCTTCGCTCATCTCTATTGAATGCCAAAATGCAACATAGGTTAGGGTTAGGTCTATGTTCCTTTATGCACACATACTGTTTACTAATCATGTTTTTTCTTAAAACCAAAAGCATAATCACTAATAAAACACAAAACTAGAACTAAAATAAAATAAACAATAAAAGAGAATACATTGGAATGCATGAACATGCCATGAAAACAAAATATTAAAGTTATCCCGTCTAAGTAGAGAAAGGCTTTAGTAGGAACTTATCAATGACACAAGTTTCATGTTTATGCCAAATGTAAATGATGATAATTGAATTTTGAGAGGTTAAAAAGTACAAAGTTTGTGAAATGGTGTTATTAGTCCCTGCTCACCATGGATTATAGCAATTGTTTGGTTAGCTTTTTTGGTTTGACTTGTTTTGCTTTAATTTTTAAAACAGTGTTAATGAAGGTTTTTAATTTTTTTTTGTATTAAATTAATTTTTCTAAGAATCAAAAATAATTTTAAACTTTTTGTAAACTAGATAATCTAATTTTTTGATTGGTGCACTACAAAGAATTGACTATTTTTACTTGTTGTGCAAAAGAATTATAAAATTATGAAAATAATAAAAATTAAAAAAAAAACATACACATAACATGTAAATTGCCATTCATTAATGTAGACTATCATTCATTAATGAATTATTTTCATTTAGTAATAAAATAACATATTATTAAGTAATGAAGTGATATATCATTAATGAATCACTGTCAATCCTTCATTTCACTAATAAACCTGCTTTTTTCATGCACGATCAATGATTTATTAAGCAAAATTACATGCCTTCGAAAGTTTGGGAAAGTCCCCGCTTCCCAGCAAATATAGCACTTTTCACTTGACTTGTTTTTTTAAAATAACGTTAACTAAGGTTTTCTAAAATTTTGATATTAAAATGATTTTTTGAAAAATTAATAACAATTTTAGAATTTTTATAAATTAAATAACCTAATTTTGTATTGGTCCATGATTGACTATTTTTACCTAGTGTGCAAAGAATTATATAATTATAAAAATTAAAATAAAATAAAACATAAACTTGACACGTAAAGTGTCATTAATTAATGAAATGATATATTGACCATATCATATTTAATATCATGGTGATATGCTTCTTCACTCCCTCGGTGGTGAGAAATTTTCATCTAAGACCTAACAAATATAATATACGAAACACACAATAATGACCTTTACAGTCACTTTTGATCAGGAACAAAGGGATATAACATTTTCCTAAAATTTATGATAGCTCCGCTGAATATAAATCAATGATAAAATTATGAACTGTGAAAACTCTATACCAGATACTGGACAAAATAAAGCATGTATCCAAAAACAAAAATGTTCACAGCATCTCTTAATTTCGTACAAATGACGATGGGCATGAAACAATTTCTTGAAAATATCTAGTGAGAATTTTAAAGTTGTGGAGGCTTGGACAGTGCAACAAAAAACACAAGAACTTGCTCGATTCGATCCTTGGTTTATAAATCATTTCTATAGGGTAGGTCAAACAACTCTTACCAGATTGAACTTGAGCATATGCTTTTCCACATAATCAAAATAGGGATTTGTCATTTTCCCTCTTACCATCTACCTATTGTTGGCAACAGGAAACATTCCAAATAACCTAACTGCTAGAGGATGGATTTCTTGACTGCTCTAGCATTTGTTGTTGTGGCCACATCTACGGCGACTTGTAAGCAACATAAAGATGAGGTTATTGAGCATACATTGCATTATCCATTGGCGTGTCAACAATGATTCCAGGAGGTGCAACCTGTACTGGATGCTGCTAAGGAACATAATAATATGGTATAGATTTAGCTGGAGTTCCAATAGGCACATGACCTCTATGAATGCCAAGACCCTCCTCCTTCAACTCATCTCTTGGCACAATATCCACGAGGAAATCAAATATATTTGTTCTAGTTATGGAAGTTGCGATGTCATTCTTTTGTAAAGTGTGTCACTTATTTTCTTCTGTATGAATCCATGAGTGTAGGGAGCTTTGAGCGCAGGGTAAGCTCCAAAATGAACATTTCACAAGATTTTGCAAAAATCACAAGCGCCTCAAGCTGAAATCATCCTCACATATTCATCTACCTTCATAATTTTCTTGATTTCACGTGAGACTTTGGAGGGTAATTCGTGCTTGAGGCCATCTCGACAGTAATCCATGCATGATACCACCTATCATGCATCAGAGGAGGTGTGAAAACTTAGAGGGAGATGCGACGACTCGATGAGGACACACGCTGAGAGAATGGTTCTAGTAAGTAGGTCGAGGTCATGCCACGCGTAGCTCACGCATGGACGTGGTCATGTGCCCATGCAAGTCCTTGCCGTGGTCAATTAAATTTTAAAATTTTAATGATATTCGAACATTTATGGATAAAACAAAGCGTGTCCGTGGGCCATTAAGATAGGGCAACTCGTTCATGGATTAATGAAGTAAGCTAATACTTGAAGAAGCTTAAGCTTGATGAAGTCATTTCTGAATTAATGAAATTGGTATCCGGGCATAACATTTTTTGTTATAATAATTCGGAAATTCATATTAATCATATTCATTAAAATTTACGATGTTTATACTAAAATATTTTTAATGACCATGTTATAAAATAACATAATCTTTAATTTTTAAGGGAGAAGCATATTGTTAGTTAGTTAGCATAGTTTGCATGGACTTTAATCTCCATTTCCTTAGTAGAGATCTAGGTGACAATCCTGCAGGGTAAATTTGACCTACAAAATTTTTGAGTAGTACTCCACAGTTACAATTATATTTTGGTTGGGAAAATAGTCTTATATGCCAACACAAACAAGGTCGGAGGTCAGTTTGTGGTTTTCGCATGGTTGGGTGAGAATTTCCACCATTGAAAAAAAAATGAGTATGCTACCCCTGGTTTCAAGTGCAAATCCCAAAAGGACAAAGCTATTGCTTACATGTTCAATCTTCAATATTTTCATAATTTCAAATCACGGAATATGTTTATACAACAAATGATTCCTAAAACTTCCGTGCACATGTTGACAACTTGCTTAAGTTACTATTCAACAGATTCAATTTCGCTGCTTCACGATTTGTTTACTATAACAGACGCTTCAGAAGTGACGACTATGGCTAGTGAAGCCGTGTGCAAGTATTTCCCGGAAGATTAAGATAGTCGGTAGGAAATGCTTTCCATGGTGTTTATTTTGCGAGAAATCCGGATTAACGGTTTTACATTAATTTTGAAAATATTTATGGGAGTTGTCTAAAAATTAGATGATTTCAAAAACCTTAGACCACACAAAAATTTTGAATTTGAAAGTTGTAACCAAGGTTTTAAAAAAAATCTATCGATTTTTTTCAAAATCTTGTCGAATCGTCGAGACCATTTAAATTAATTAATATTTAGTGCAATTGTAAGGTTTGATAATCATGCAACCATCATATATTCAATTATGATTGAAATATTTTTAATTTATATCTTAATTTCTTTATTTTTTTTTAAATATACATTATGAAACTTAACTTTCAACAACATTTCAATCTGGTGATTGAAAATTTCAAAATCAACTACTCTCACACTTTAGGTCACCAACAATTTGATATAGATTGACCAATGTTATTCAATGTTGTGATTAATTTTGGTTGTGCTTTAATCATCTGCTCCTCAATATATGTCATCGTTTGTACAATCAAGATAAGTCTTTCCATTATACTCGCCAAAACTCAAAGAAATTAAGGTTCCCAATCAAGGGAAGATCTACATAGTTAGGATAGATTCACACTTGTGGGGTCCATATTGTAGTATCAATTCATACACTCGGGATATGATCTTTCAAAGTACTATTCATCTATCTCAATTCGTTGCTCTAACATACTACAATACTTCTCATGCGATTTTAGATGACCTACTCAGCTAACTTAAGATTGATAAATATGTTTCTTCTTGTTTTCAACCAAAGTTGATTTGATTCCTAATGACAAGGATCCTACTTTCCCCTTTTTGCCTATAAAATTGTTTTCTCTATCAATGGAAGCATCCCCTTGATTCTCGAGCCACATCTCAAGCTTCATAAAGCGACATTATGTTTAAATTCTCAAATTATCAATGGAAGCATCTCCTTGATTTTCGAGTGCAATCTCAAGCTTCATAAAGCAACATTATGTTTTACATTCTCAAATCAATAATTAGAAGAAATGGCTCTTCTAAATATTGGTGAGGGAAAGAGGAATGCTTCTTTTTAAAGCTATAAGATGCCTAAGCTAATGTCAAAAATTGATGGCTGAGGTAATGGCATAAAGACAAATCTTGTCAATATGGTAGATGTGGTTAAATATTTTGCTAGACCTCCTCCTTATAAAACAAAGTATTTTGGTTTTACATCTCTATGATGATGACACGTGCTTGCTTCTTTACTCTTTTAATATTCCACATAAACCATATTTCAATCATAAACATAATTTTAAAGCAGGGACTCGCTGCTTTGCAACTATTTTTCTTGTTTACATAGTAAAATCTATTCGGCCATTACTTAATGAGCATGGTCAAATGGTAATGGCCACAATCATAGTTTGGTGAAGGCCCAATTTTTTTTAATAGCCCTAATAATTTTAAAGGTCCACCTTATAAAACAATATTTCATATATTGATTGGAATTAGGTTTATGATTTTTTATTTTTTGATATAGTACTTTACATTAATCACTATTCAAAGTCAAAAGGCAAGAAAATGTCTAACAACTAAATGATTGACAAAATAAACTATATAAAATTATAAGTTATAAAATGAGCTCCATCGCATAAAAGCATAAAAACAATACCCAGTTTAAAATTATATTGGCTATTTAGAAAAACAAATCATTCAATGAACTTTTTTATTTAAAAAAAAACCATAACTATATTGAAAAAAATTCTATCTTCCTTAAAGGACAAATAATGTCAATAGTTTTTGCAAAGAAAAATCTACTAAATAAGTAAAAAAACATTAACTTCAAAACTACAAACGGCTTGTTATACATTCGATACTCGATCAAAATATTTAAAACTGCTCTTTTACAGAGTACATATTGTATGTTACTTCATGTTTGTGGAAAGAAAAATTTATTGTCCCAACTAACAAGGTGGCTAATTTAAGCTCAAATCTTCAAAAAAGCTAAGATTTCAGATTAAAACCTGTCGAATACATAGACAACAAAACATAGTTAATAATAAAAGAAAGACCTTGAAACAAAAATCAATTATACCTGAAAGGAGCATGAAAGTATTCATGATTTCCACCACTCGAATAATCTGAAATGAACCATTCACCTGCTAGCATATTAACTCCTGCTTTTTCCAAATCATCAGCATTTGTGTTTCGTTCTCTGTAAACATGTCATATGGATACATTCTTTATTGAAGATTTTAATCTTTTTGTTTCCTGTAAAAGTGATTCCAGATATAGGTTATGAATTTTGTTCTTTCCCTTTATCCAGTTCACGGTTACCTGTGAATCCCCAAAGATCTGAATGTCTTATAAACCTTTTTCCACTGCCAGAACAAGCATTAACCTTAGAGCACTCAACTCTACAAATTTATTTGTACCCGTGCCAAGACCTGCTTTAAAACTGTAGCTTAGAGTTTCAGACATAAACAACATCCCCCCAAGTCCACATACCTTTGGCTCACATGTTGTTGCTCCGTTGAAGAAAGCCCATGGAGTACTTTTGTTTATCTCTTCAATAGTCACATTTCTAATTGGATCTTCTTCTTGCTCTATGAAAAATAACTAAGTATAACCAAACTCTGTGTTGCACACTGAAAAGGAGGGATATTTGTGTCTTCAAAACAATTTTTATTTTTAGCTAACCATATACCCTAGGTTATGATTAAAGGTGGAGCTCGTATTTCCTCATAGTCTTGATTAGTACTCTAATTTTAAGACTATCCTCCACTGTAACTCCATTCCAATTCACTTCTGGTGTCAACCTATAATCAATCTCTTTCCATACTGCTTTAGTATAAAGGCAATCTACATCGAGATGAAAATTTGACTCTTTTGCTTCCTTACATAGATAGCATCTCCCAGGGCCATATCCATTTTTTCTTTGAAGTATATCCCATGTCAGGGCATTGTTTAAATGAAGAAACCACATATACAATTTTGATTTGGATGGACAGTTAAATCTCCATAACGCCTTCCACCACCGAACAGGGATAGGGATATCATCAATTTTTATCAAGTAGAGTATCATGTTTTAGGAGAGTAAGTTCATGTAGGTGAAAACATCCATGAAAATGAATCTTCTTGATTCTAGATCCTTATATTACTGTTTTTCATATTTTATAAAAAAAAATCCACAACATACTATCATCACCTTGAAACCCAATAATCTCATCTGTTAGCCATCCTTGAGACAAAATCGTCGATGCAGAATTATCCACAATATTGTTTAGGAATACATACCCTCTTTCTCGCAAATGTAGGATCATATGCTCTGGAAGGAGATGCCCATTTTCGCCGCCCACCCACAGATCCTCACCTAGCCTTAGGCTAGTTCCATTCCCTATCTTCCAAGTTAACCCTGCTCCAACCAAGTTAAAGTATTTGACTGTAGATTTCCAGCTTATAGAAATCATTCAATGAACTTACATAAGGAAATTTGTAATTGCATGCAATAAATAAAAATAAAATTTCATTTTTATATGTTATAAATAAAAATTCGAGCCATAAAACTTCATGTTTACATGTATCTCTTTCGGCATTAATTTCATGGGTTAAGATTTTGTAATATCCTGATTTTGACCCCATTGCATTAAAAATGTAAATGATGTAATATTGTTATAAAATCTTGGTGAGGAGCTCAAGGCCAAGGCCCCACCATCAATTTAGTGTTAAAATCAATGCATATGGTTTATGTGCTAGCCAGGCACAATAGAAATTACAAATATCATGTAAATATGCATTTTAATAAATTACCCACAACTAGCTATGCAGTGCAATGTAACAAGAGATGCGGGCGTGATTTTTAAAAAGAATTGGGATGGAAATATTCAAACCCTTGAACCAATCAATTCAAGCCAAGTGTCAATGAAGAAACGCATAAACCCTCAACTACCCATGTTGACTTTTGTACCCAGTCATTTATTTCTCCCAAGAGTTGGTTGAAATAGTTAATGCATTGGGAATGACGAGGTATGGCTGCCCAAAATTCGGGTATGGGCAAGCCACCATTTTTTAAAAACGAGTTTTGGCTTCCTTGGCAAGAAAGGAGCCACAAAATTGCTCCCCAAGCCATTATCCATCAAGCAGTTGGGCTCTCTCACGCATTTCTAGCTGGTGGGGTGTTTTCCCTCCATGTTTTTCCTTTGTTTCCTTGTTTTATAGCTGTGAAGAGGGCGTTTTTGGTGTTGCAAAGCAACTAGGAGGAAGGGAGCTCAATTTGGGGGTTCATAGAGGTCGTTTTTGGCCATTCGAATGCTCACATACATGTGGGGGAAAACGTTTTCTTCCCTATGGTCGGTTTTCATTCCCCATAATTCATTTTGGATGTGCCATGAAGTGGAAGAACCAATGGGGACCCTATTTTGTAAATCCCATTGTTAAAAATGTGTATCCATGCCCAATATTTGAGATTGTTGTGTGTGGGAGAGAATTTTGTGGTTGAGATGGGTATCCATTACTTTGGTTGTGCATGAGCTTGAGTGTTCCCTTTCCTTGTAGAACTCATGCCCAGCTCAGGGGTGGCAATTGTGTTGAGAGATTGATTAACACAATTGGACTATGGCTGGGTGGAACGTTGCAGCTGCATAGCTAGTTGCTTGGGACAACGTCACCTTCAAGATGAGTATTCTCTATGTGTCTACTTCTGTGTTGTTTTATTTGATGCATGCTATCAATATGCTGGAAGTTGCATGATATATGTGCGTGTAGAAAAAATATCATTCCGTTGTGTTTAATAGATTTATACATCTGCACACACATGTGTTTTTAATTGTATGAATCTGATGAATGGGGTTGAGCTTTTGTAAAAGCCCCAGAATGTGAGTCATGTTCCCTTCCTTGCGTCAGATTGATGGTAGGGGACGTGACAGATTTCCCATCAAATAAACAAGTCAATGCTCGCAAGCTTCACCTTAAGATAGATCGTCATATGCCAAGAGATCAACATATCTATAAGCTAGGCACTGCTTTAACCTTTTTAAAAGAGGAGTCCAAAAAATGTTGTGTCGCAATGAGCTAAAGCATTAGTACCTAAAACATCAACATACATATCCATAGACTTCACTCTTTAGAATCCAAATCTACATATATTTTGTCTTTTGGTGCCCAGTTAATTATGAAATTGAAAGTAAATATTACTATTATGAAGGGACTTGTCTGCATCTTTTCATTATGTCTAGATGTATCAAATGGGGAGTTGTGAACTCACTAGTGTTACTTGCTCAAGATAATAAGCATTGCATACAAATCCTCACTTATTACCTCACCATCTATTTCCAATAATTAAATATTATTATTACTTAATATTAAATCTTTATCCATATTATCGTATTATTTTATTATTAGAAAAACAAATTAAAAATTTAACATCGTACATTAATTACATTTTTAGAGAATCTCTGTAATATTATTATGTCCCCAACATCTATTTTTCGATCGGGGGTATTAGTTGAGGTCTGTGTTGATGAAATATGGGGCGGACATAGTGTTTAACCTTAGAATTGCAAAAATCGGTATTTTTTTTAATTTTTTAATTGTTGTTTTGTTGAGTTCTGATTGGTGCCGTCCGCGGTGACGAGTGCCTCAGGCGTTGTGGCCCAGGAGGCAGCGGCGTGATGGCGTCACGACGCGTGGTTTGATTGTTCTCGGATGCTGTGACCAAGGTGGTTTTCTATGTTCGAGGTGTTTAATGCGGGGGTTGATCTGGTTCTTATTCATATGCTTGGGTTTTGCTGTGCGTGGGTGCCTGTAGGGGCCGGTGTGGGTCGTCGTTCGGCCTGCGGGTTTCGCTCATGCATATGGGCGGTTTCCTTTGCCTCGGCTCCTGTAGGTGCCGGTGTGGGTCGTCCTTCGGCTACGGGTTTTCGTTTTCGTATTCGTGGTTTCCTGTGCCTCGGTCTTCGGCTGTGGGTTTTGTTTCCGGTTCTGATTCAACTGCGCGGTTTGGTGTGCCTCGGCTCCTGTAAGTGCTGGTGTGGGTCGTCCTTCGGCTGTGGGTTTCGTTTGTTGTTCTTATTCATGTGCGAGGTTGTGTGTGCTTCGGCTCCTGTAGGTGGCGGTGTGGCTCGTCGTTCGGCTGCTGTGGGTGCCGGTATGAGGCTGTGGGAATTATGTGTTTAAATCCGGTGGCAATGTCAGGGTTTTCTGGTTGAATTTAATGTTTAGCATTTAATTTCAGAGTTTTTTGAGATGGCGAATTTATGTTTGGTATTTATTCCGGCATGGCCGGCTGTAATTAATGGCGGGTTTTGGGTGGTTTTATCACGGGCCTCGGTTCAGATGGCTGTAATTTATGGCGGATGTTTAGTGGTTTTATGGGCGTTTCGTTGCGAGTTGTTTATGGTTTTATGGGCATTACGGCTTCAACGGTCTCTGGGATTTTCAGTTCTGGTGTTGGCTACTGAGTTTGGACGATTTCTGGAGCTGTTGCTTTCGGTCGGTTTGGAGTCTCGTTGCTGGTTCGCTGGACTAGGTATGTCTTTGGATTTTTTTTTGTGCAGTTTTTGAGTGAAAGGAAAAAACAGGGTTTAGGGTTTTTCCTGGGAGAATTAACGAATTTCATTTGTTAGTGGGTTAGGCTTTTCCTTGTGTTTTATTGGCATTGAACCCTAGAAAAAATGTTGTTTTAAATTCTGGTGAGATTTTGTGTGGGTTTGTTGAAGAAGTAGTTTGAACGCTGTTTCAATTTCAAGATTTGGAAAACAAATTATTGTGCATAGGCTTGCTTATGTCCCTTGTTGTGTTCTAGTTATTAATGGTGTTGATGGGTTCGAATAACTGTTGTGTTTTTTGCCTTAAATGAGCATGCGATAAAGCTGTTTGCTGGTGTTGTTTGCTTACGTCTATTTATTTTTTTGTCCATGGTGTTGTCAAGCAAAGTGGACATAATAACTAAAGCATTGTCTCTTTATTTTAAGAATTAAAATTTTAATTAATAGGGTTCTAGAATAATTTAGCATGTTACCTCTCCATTTTCACATGGATGTTTGCATAGGATTTTTGTCAGATTTTCAGTGGGGATTACAGATTCAGGTGGCTGGTTTATGCTTTATGGTCAAATTGCTGGTGCTAGCTTCATTACCAGTCATCAAAGTATTTGAATTTGTTGTGCTACTCGTCTCAAACCTGTAAAAGGCTTCCTTTACACCTTGTTCCCCCCCCCCCCTGCTTCATTTTCAGATGGATGTTTGCATGTGATTTTTGTCACACTTTCAGTGGGGGTTACAGGCTGATGGAGCTGATTTATGGCTTCAGGTTCTTTATGCTAGAGCTTTGCTTCATGTTGTGGTGTGGTTGATGGATGCTACTAGTATGTGTTGTCAGCTCTTTATGCAGCAGCATTGTCTCTTCGTTTTAAGAATTGGAATTTTAATTAATAGGGTTCTAGAATAATGTAGTCGTAGGAGGAGCTAGTTGTTTGTAAGCTCTCGCAGCCATGACAGGGCTTTGTTCGTTTATACTTTGTTATCCTTCCATTTTCACATGGGTGTCTGCACACCAATTTTGTCAGACCTGCAATGGGGATTACAGGTTCATGTAGCTGGTTTATGCGTTATGGTCAAAGTGCTGGTGCTACTTTCATTACCAGTCATCAAAGCATTTGAATTTGTTGTGCCACTCGTCACAAACCTGTAAAAGGTTTCTTTATGCCTTGTTCACCGCTCCCTCTTCATCTTCACATGGATGTTTGCATGTGATTTTTGTCACACTTTCAGTAGGAGTTACAGGCTGATGGAGCTGATTTATGGCTTGAGCTTCTTGATGCTAGAGCTTTGCTTCATGTTGTGGTGTGGTTGATGGATGCTAGTAGTATGTGTTGTCAGTTCTTTATGCATCATCATTGTCTCTTTGTTTTAAGAATTAGAATTTTAATTAATAGGGTTCTAGAATAATCTAGTCGGAGGAGGGGCCAGTTGTTTGAAACCTCTCGCAGCCATGTAGCAGACAACTTTTCCAAATATAGTGTAAATCAGGGAGTTGGAACAGTTTAGGAATTTGATCTGGTTTGTTTTGATAAGGGAAGATCCGATCCCCTTGTTTGTGGAACATAATTGATCTTCTGGCTGTGTACATAGACCACATCATAACGTTGTAATCATGTAATTTGGAACAGTAGGGGTTGAATGGAATTGATGAAATTTGTAGTTATTCTGTGTTTTTTTGCTCTCCTGTTTGCATTGTCTAATGATAAATCTATTGAGTTATGTGTAGATGAGCATGGTGACAATGTTTTTATGTTATGCTTGTTTACTGTTCTAGCTGTCATTTTTTATTGGCATTGGACGATGTTGATACTTTATAGTATGAGCTTGGCGGGTAACATTGGCCTTACACCTCTCCACAACTTGTTAACTAATTAGTCATGTAGATCTGGAGGTCAGTATAGTTCCGGTGCATGCGTCTACAGTCATTACAACATTTGGGATAGGCTCCCTTTGGTCGTGAAAGTCAGATCTCCGGATCTCTGTCATTGACACTGCTCTCAAGTTAAGGCCTTTCGAAATGACAAATTTGACTCTCGACTCCTGCATATCATTAAAATTGAAAATTGACAAAATGGAAAATTGTTAATTTGATTAAAAAAATCTATATTAAAAAATAATAATAAAACCAAAACAAAAAGTTTCCCTTTGGTGACTTGGTCTCCATATTCCATCAGCAATCTGAATACTGTTTGGTGAGTTAGTCTGCCACTGCTTGGATATCTGAATCGCCTGGATCTGTTTTCGTTGCAATAAAAATACAGTTTTGAGTTTCAGTGTCTGGATTCGTTGGGCTCATCAGATTTCTCAAACTCCTTGTATTTCTTGGATATTTGCAAGATATTTTTTGTGAAATGTAAATCTTGGTTCTTGTATAGAATTATGCATAGCATATGAACAGGTTGAGTGTGCTTGTGTTTTTTTGAGGCGGTCTACAAAGGCATGAGGTCACTCATGTTTCTGCATTTTGTAAAGACATGAGGGTGCTTGTGTTTCTGCATTTTCCAATTGTTGAAAGTTCAAGGAACTTCGTCTGATTCATAGATGGTTCAATTTTACAAGATACATTTTTTTGATCAAATAACTGGAATCTTGTTTATTCAAAAGAAGCAAATAAAAAACCATTTTTTTCCTATTTTAATTTTTTTGGGCGGTATCAAGAGCGTGGAAGAATTCTTGGGTGCTGTGATTGGATTGGGACGCATTTGCAAAATGGTCCCTTGCAATAAGGCACTTCTTACGAACCTTCCCTTCTTGGAAATCTTCCTGCATTGGTATTTGTAAATTGCAAGTGACATGGAATGTTGCTAATCTGCCATCAGCTTCCATCTTCAAAATCTAGGGGATGCTGAGGGGTTGAATGGAATTGATCGAATTTGTAGTTATTTTGTGTGTTTTTTGTTCTGTTGTTTGCATTGTCTATTGATGAATCTATTGAGTTATATATGGATGCGAATAGTGACAGTGGTTTCTATGTTATCCTTGTTCACTTTTTTAGCCCTCATTTTTTATTGGAATTGGACAACGTTGATACTTTATAGTATCAGTTGGGCAGGTAACATTGGCCTTACATCTGTCCACAACTTGCTAACTAATCATGTAGATCTGATGATCAGTATAGTTCCGGTGCGTAGATCTACAGTCATTGCAATATTTGGGACAAATTCCCTTTAGTCGTGACAGTCAGGTCTCCAGATCTTTGTCATCCAGACTGGTCTCAACCTAAGGCCTTTTGAAATGACAAATTTGACTCTCGACTCCTGGGTATCATTAAAATTCAAAATTGACAAAAACGAAAAGTTGTTAATTTCATTAAAAAAATGCATATTAAAAAATAATAATAAAACCAAAGCAAAAAGTTTCCCTTTGGTGACTTGGTCTTCATATTCCATCAGTAATCTGAATACTCTTTGATGAATTGGTCTGCCAATGATTGGATATCTAAATCAGCTGGATCTCTTTCCCTTGCAACGAAAATACAATTTTGAGTTTCAACCTCTGGATTCGTTGGGCTCATCAGATTTCTCAAACTCCCTGTATTTCTTGGATATTTGCATGATATTTTTTCTGAAATGTAAATCTTGGTTCTTGTATAGAGTTATGCATAACATATGAACAAGTTGAGTGTGCTTATGTTTTTTTGAGGCTGTCTGCAAAGACCTGAGGTGACCCATGTTTCTGCATTTTGTAAAGATATGAGGGTACTTTTGTTTCTGCATTTTGCAAATGTTGAAAGTTGAAGGAATTTTCTTTGATTCATAGATGGTTCAGTTTTACAAGATACATTTTCCTGATTCGATAATTGAAATCTTGTTTATTCAAAAGAAGCAAATAAAAAACCAATTTTTTCCTGTTTTAATTTTTTTTGCCAGTATCAAGAACGTGGAAGAAGCCTAGGGTCCTGCCATTGGATTGGGACTCATTTGCAAAATGGTCCCTTGCAATAAGGCACTTTTTGCAAACCTTCCCTTCTTGGGAATCTTGCTGCATTGGTATGTGTAGATTGCAAGTGATATGGAACATCGCTAACCTGTTGTCAGCTGCCATCTTCAAAACCTAGGAAATGCTGAGTGTTAAAATTTTAAAATTTGACACCAGAGGATGGGACATGACAGAATGCATGTCCCCGCAAATTTAGAAGATATAAATAAATAGTGATTTAATATCGTTGATTAGACATAAATAAACATACGACAACCCACAGACCTCATACCTTCTCATTTGCATTGATAGAAGTAAATAGATTGGTCTTTGAAGATTGGTTGGCTATCAAATATCTATTATCATGAAATGAATATGATACATTATTGATGAAAATTGAAATAATTTCATCTACACTCATACAAAATTCAGAGTTTAGAGTAGGGAATTTATTCATTTGTCTAATCTCTTTATACCTAGATTATTTGTAGTTGTTGCTTCTTTCAAACTTAGTTGCTGCTGCAAACTGTCACTAGTCAATATGTACAAGCATGTGATGTCGTTGTTCACTAATGTAGAGACAGTTGGCAGTGCCGTGATCTTTTGGTAGGCTATAGTAACTTGCACATGCCTTCTCCAGATTTGTTGTAGCCTGTGGATGTCTACAAACTCTGGGACAGATTCTGTATAAAAAATCGTGTGCATAAGGGAAGACCTGCTGTGGAATGCTGTAGCTATAGGGTCTCTTCAATAGGGATTCTGAAAGTTGCTGTAAGCTATGGCTGCACTTAATAGAGCTGCAGAAGGCCAAGAAGACAGCCTCCTTGGCTTAGGGCAGAATCTGAATCTCAGAATCAGAGAAACGGATGGCGTTTTTCCCAGCTTGCCCTACTTTGTACGTATTGATAGAAACCATGTTCTGTGCTTCTTTATATTGAAATCTAGTAGACAATTCCATATTTGTAAAGTTTTAATTATATTTTCTCTTCCTCTGTAATTACACTCTGCGCATCAAATACTTAACTACATTTCCAGAATTACTAGTTGTATTATGACTTTTAATTCTGGCGTTTTCTGTTTGGTGTTGAAGGGAGTTTGTAGGCTACACATTGATATTAAATTAAAAGTTTGCTGTGACTCAATACGAGATCAAGCAACGAATCCTCAATCTTTATTTAATGTTTGCGATTTGTTTGTCTTTCTTTAAAAATTTCCCCAGTATTCCATTTGACGCAGAATGGCCATCTCAAATTCGAAAAGCCTCAATGCATCTAATTCGGAATGGATAGACACCTCCCAGCATAGGTATTCTGTTGTAGCTGACCTTCACCTTACTGTAAAACTAAAGTTGAATTGGTAAGACGTTTCCAGGATGAGTGATGGTAATCATAAGCTGGGCAGTAGCCATGCTTGACTCATCATCTAAGTTTGCAGTCTAATATTATCCTTGTTTTAGAAATATAACATCTGAGATGAGGCCTATTGAAATGAAAGTGAAAAGTGATAATTCTGAATTTATGACAATCCTACCCACTATCTATAATTCATAGGATTAGAATGAATAAGATTATAGTGTTTAAATTTAAACATTGGCGTCTTGACATTAATGAATGTGGTATTCAAAACCTAGACTTGACAGCCGTTAAATTTCAATAGTGATAATCTTGCACTCCAGATCCGCTTATCAAATGTCAATGGAAGTATAATTTTTAATTAAATTCATACTTGCAATTCATAGGTGTTTTCCCAGATCTCATCAACCATTTGACATTTAGTTCTTTAAAATTCTGCGATGGCCCTTTTATCATGATGTTTCCAGAACTCATGAGATCTACAGGTTACTCATAAGAAGTCTAAGCTTTTCGTATGGCACTTCCAGATCTATTTCGATGGTTGTATTCACACTTTTAATTTCATGTTGACCCAAATCGAATCACTATCTCTAAATCCTTGAAACATCTTGTAATTTGTATATTTAAAATCGGGCCCTAACTACCACGAAGTCTTTCAACACATTTCCTTCAAAGATATAGAAATGAGTACGGATCAGTTATTTTAAAAGAAAAAACCTGGTACAAAATCAGCCATGGGCTGTCCTAGGAGCAGAAGATACCATGGTCTGGGCTTTTTGCAGCGGACCCAATTCATGAATAAAAAATAAGAAATTTTAGTTCTTATTTCGATTTTAGATATTTATTTTATTTCAATAATTTAATTGAGGCAGATCCATGAATATATATATGTGTATTTTTTTAATTCTATTTTCTTCAAATGCAAGTGACCTGTGATTTGAGACATTTTTTTCATCGTTTTTATTTTTCTTTTCTTCATTTTGTGGATACATGGATCAAACCAATTAGTGCTTGGGTTCCATGGTTCTTTAATAAACAATCCTTTACTATCTTTAGTACTTTCTAGTTGCGACAAAATATGATTGTGAGTGTCATTTATTCAATTCAACATTGGTAAATTGCATTGTCAATCATTCGAATTTACAACCAAGTTCTGTTACATCTGCGTATTCTGGTTTCATGGAAGACAATACACTTGCAAGAACCATTAGGTGATAATGTCATCGACATTGCACTTGCACTGACTATGATTTGCAATGGCTAGGATTTTTATTAATCAATTTGCTATTAGCATTTAGTATTTGCTTTGACTCATGATTTGCAATAGCTAGAAGTTTTATTGGTCAATTTTGCTTTCAATAATTGAATCGACCCTGATGCATCAATATATATATGTATATTTCTTATTCTATTTTCTTCAAATGCGCTGGACCTATGACTTCACGCATTTTTTCATCTTTTTTTGTTTTTGTTTTGTTCACTTTGTCGTTACATGGATCAAGCTAGTTGGTGCTTGGGTTCCATGATTCTTGCATATAGTTGACATCTATTTTCCGGTCAGGGGCATTGGTTGAGGTCTGTGTTGATGAATATAGGGTGGGGGTGATGGTTAAATTATTGAAATCTAAGTTCTGTTTGTATGGCTGCAAGGGCAAAACTTTTCCTGATCAAACAACTGGAATCTAGCTTTCTTGTGTATGTTTGGAAGTACAAAACATTGTCTTTTTCTCTTGTTAAGAATGGGAGGAAACCGTGTGCTTTTCATTCTTTTTGGAAGTACAGATTCATTTTCTTTGTTTAATGTTCTAAAACAAAAACCTGGTTATATATGCTTGGGTCAATGGCGATGCTTTCTGTCTAAGTTTGGCTATCAAATCCATGTTTCTACAAAGTAAGACGGTAGGGAAATGGGTTTTGGGGGCTTGCTGTGCCCAATTTTCAAAAGGCAACAGAAGATGGGACATGAGAAAAGATGGAACATGAGAGAACCAATGCCCCCACAAATTTAGAAGATATAAATATGATTGTGAGTCCCATCTATTCAACTCTAACATTGGTAAAGCACATTGTCAATTATTTGACTTTACAAGCAACTCTTGTTACAGCTTCATATTCTGCTTTCATGGGAGGGGGTACACCTGGAAGAGCCACTAGGTGGAAATGTCATTGACATTGCACTTGCTTTGGCTATCATTTGCAATCGCATGAAACCTGCACATATGAAGAATAAGCCAATGCATACCTTGCATTAAACACCTTGAACTAACCACAAAAAAAACCACCTTGAAATTGGGCCAAACGAACTCTGCCATTGCCATTGAAATTGACATCTGAACAACGGGAATGGCAAGTGAACTGTGAAAACATAGTATTTCCATAGCCAACCTCTCTCCACATTGGCAAGTACAAAAGCAAAAGCACGATCCACAAAAATCCCATAGCTACTAGAACCACAACAACGAAAGCTGCGCATATGAAGGATAGCTTAGTCCATAGCTCGCATTAAACACCTCGAATGAAACAAAGGAAAACCACCTTGAAAATGAAAAAAAACATGGCTATGGATTTAGATTTTCCACCCATGACTTCATGCATTTTTTTCATGATTTTTATTTTTGTTTTCTTCTCTTTCTATGTACATGAATCAACCTAGTTGCTGCTTACTATGCTTGTTGTCATATAAAATGCATACTCAACATTGAACAAATACATGTTAACATAGCTATAGAATTTATCTAGCCTATATTCATAGAGCTTATATATATTAGGTACTACATATGGTATGTAAAAATATGTTTTGATACAGACTTATTAGTCATGTCCCCATAATATATAGCACATAACTTGCAACTACTGACCTAGTGGTGGTGGTGAGTCAATGTGGATTAAACGGCTAGAATCTTCTAATACCAATTCTGTCTATGATCAATTGAATTTCAATGGCATGAGAAAAAATAACAAGAAGAAACTTGAAATTGACCCTATGTAAAAATATGATTTAAATTGTGCGTTTAATCATAAAACATTCCATAAACATTGATTTTTTCTCGAGTTTAGACAAATGCTTTAATTAAATGCTAAGTGTTCTATTATTCTGCCTTTTACTTAGTTAATTGTTACAGATTTCTTATATCTGGCATGATAGAACTTTCTAGTGCTAAATTAGCTCAAATTTCTTCCATTTCTTCATGGATTTGTATTTTCATTTCAATTGCATGTTCGAGATCGGGAATAATCCATGGTTGCTTACCTATGGAATGTACCTGGGCATAGCCCTAAAACTCATTGTGAGGAGTACCATAGGAACCCTGCAATAGCTGGCTCATTGAGAGAACTTACCAGTGAAATGGGCAACGACCGCTGCCTGATTGACTAATGCTATTCCATGAGGTGAGCCAATAGCTGTCGTTGATGGCAAAGCAATTATCAGGTTTACCTGGGTCATGAAGTGAAGGGTACTTCCCCAGCATGCATGCCGTTAGACAGCATTGGTACTTGAATGAACTACCTGAACCATTAGGAAGCCAACCATATCTGCGGTCCATCTGTTTTGCCAACTAAACAAACACAAATTACATTTACCTATCTGCAAATGCACACCCAAATTCAGATCTAGCCCTATTCCAAACCCATCTCCAGATCTTGATCCATTACAAATCTAGAACCATTGTCAATGTATTGTATATCCATTCCATTGTCAATCACTTTTGCATTGTCATAGATAGATTGCAACCATGATAACCAAATTTGATATTACATATTCATCTTCAAACTAATGGCAAGCTTTTATGCTATTGCGTTATTAACGCATCACATTTCTTGAACAATAGCCATATATTAGGGACAATAGCCATACATGGAATTATAATTAGTGTACCAATTCACTACATCTATCAATATAGACTTAGATCTAAATGCATCATGCTATTGATAAACAGTATGCAAATGGAGTTTGTGTCTCAACAATTGTTTTGTATAAAATTATAGCGAAATTGAAGATAGTAAATATTTTTTCCATAGTCCATTATTATTGCACTTTAAATCATTGTAGAAAAATTGCTATTGTTAGTTGCAACCATTTCTAAAACCCTGGTTCTTGAACCCTTCCGTTTATTGTAATAGACTCCAATGTCAATTGCCACTTTCTATTGCTATGCACTGGCTCAGGTCTTCTCTTAAATTGCTATTCTTATAAAATGTTACATTTTTCATTTTCGATTTCAAAGACTTTAATTGATTTGTTTTTTGCTTCTATTGCATGTTCTTACATGCAGTTCCAACAACTAAATCTAGTTGATTAGTCAATATGTTAAGATCGATGCACTTGCAACCTGGTGCTTCAGAAGACTTGTCAACAAAAGACAAAGTTGATGATGCGATTGATATTGCATTGTCAAAAAATCATTTGCTACGGTTGGAAGCTTTCCATTTTCAAAATGGAGATTGCTTGTTCGATTAATTTGCTGTTCTTTTGCATTTTCGATACACATCAATAGAGATAAGAGAAGCAATTGTTAATCATTTCTCACATCAACTAGCTCAAGGAGATCTTGTTGCAATATCTTCATCAAACTTGGAACTTTCACCTGATTATTTGTTCCAGTTACATGGTTTAAAAGACAAGAATCTTTATCTACGACGGATGTCTCAATCAGCTTACGCTTCAGATAGTAACAATGCATATGGATTATGGGGTGATATATTTTGCATAAAATGGTTTGCGAATTGGTTGAATGCACCTGTCGCTGTTTGGTCTTTCTCAACAAAAAGAAGATATCTCTACTTCAATTCTACTCTTCCTGGTTACTGATACAACATTTTGTTTCATGATCATATACCTTCTGCTGGTCACTTCGAACCATTGTTAAGTTGCAAATCGTGTGTCATTGAAAATATTACAATTCGGGAATTATCAATTGACATATTCAACAAATCTTGTCCAGAGACCTGGACAGAGATTCAATCTTTTAGAGAAATACTTATACAACAAGATTTTGACATGTTCTCAACCATTCAAGGTCATTGTTCTGACTCTTTGTTTGAATCAGTTTCAAAGTTGTCTAACATCTTTGACATGAGTAGTCTTCGAAAGACAATAGCCCAAACCTTTTTCAATTGCATACAATCCAATGACAATAGAGCATTCAAATGTCTGTCTACATACTTGCCATTGTCTATGGTAAATGAAACTTGTACTGTTTCTAGTTGGCAAACATTTGTCCTAAATTTGGCTGAGCCTTTTAGCATTGGACATATACAAGGTTCTAAATTTGCAATTCAATGGATGTGTGAGATGTTGAAAATAAATATTTTCATCTGGGACACATCTTTTTGCAATGTTCAAGATCAATATCAATCAACAAAAAGATCTACAAAAGACATTTTCCTGTTGCAACATGAAACAGGCAAAGGTCATTTGCATTTCCATCCACTAGTTAAAAAAAACTTTGACATAGGTTCTTTCAACATGAAAACAACAATGTCAAATGACTTGTACATTGATGCAAGTAATAACAACAAGATCAACCAATCAAAAATTCCTTCTGCTCATAACATCAATAGGACATATTCAACAGATACACAAACACAACAAAAAAGAAAAACATATGACAATTTACAAAAACATTGTCAAATGAAAAAAAAAATGATACAGAATACAAAGACACTGGACATAAAAAAAATATGTCTAGTATCAATGTAGACTGGGTTGATGAAAATATCGACATGCTTGGGCAAAATGCAAACCGAGTATTCAAGAACCTTCGCTCAGCAAAAAGTCATATGCGTTTTGCAACAATGGAAGCTTCCAAAAAACAAAAACAAAAACAAGGACTAGAACAAGCCAATATTAACCAATCAAAAATTCCTCCCAATCATAATGCAAATAGAACATATCCAATAGATGTACAAACACAAGAACAAAAAAAAATGAGAATTTACAAAAACATGATCAAATGAAAAAACAAATGATAGCAGATACAAAGACATGGGACATAAAAATAGCCACGCCTGATATCAATGTAGACTGGTGCGATGGAAATATCGATGTACTTGGGCATAATGCAAAGCAACCATTCAAGAACCTTCACTTAACAAAAAGTGATATGCGTTTTGCAGCAATGGAAGCTTTCAAAAAACAAAAAGCAGAAGAAGCCACAATTCAATATTTAAAGGAAATTGAAGATACACCTACGAATGCATGTTGCATATGCGAACGCTTGCATTTTAGAAAAGACATACGTTGTATCAACGAGAAAACGCTAGTTTCATTAAACTCATTGCCTTCGATGAATATGCCAACTTCTTTCGCACTTGACCTATACATTTGCAGATTTTGCGAAAAAAATGTGTCCAATAGAGAGATTCCTGTATTTGCAGTTCCATTAAATATTCGACGTAACTCTTCATTGCCATCCGTAGATATGTTAACGCCATTGGAAGAACGCCTTGTTTCTCCAAGAATTGCATTTTCCCAAATACGTCAACTTGGTTACAAACGAGGTCAATTAGGCTTGACTGGTGCAATTATAAACGTCCCCTCGTCTTTGGACAAGATACAAAAGGTTTTGCCAAGAAACCTTGACGATGACATGACTATTGGAATTGTGTTGAAACGAAGATTGGAATACAAAAACGCTTACATCTCTGGAAATGTGCATCCTAATATTGTCATGGTAGCATTGAAAAGCATTTGTACTACGGATCTTTACAAATTAGAAAAAATTTGTATCGTTCCTGACTGGGAGGCAAAGTTCACAGAGCTAGCAACGAAGGAGGCGATTGACTTTCCATTTGACAATTCCATTGACGATGAAAACAGCTCCACAAGCTCGGATAAAAGCAACAAGAACATTGCCGACACAGAGTTTGATGCAACAACTGAAACATTGGTCCATGGTTATGCGGAAACACATCTTATTGACGATTTGTCTAACAAGCTTTTGGAAATTGCACCTGCTGAAAATCATAAGCCTCTAGGCATTTTCCAGGACAAATTTTCTGAGGAGCTTAATTTCCCAACACTTTTTTATGGATGCAGTCGAGCAGATGACATCTACAAGCGATATCGACATCAGCAAATATTCCAATGGGAGCTACAACATAAAAGTATGGCCTTTGAGACTCATCCTACAAACTTGTTCTTTAAGACAGTCAAAGTATTGATACAACAAATTTCTAATGCTGGATGGATATCTATTCGCATAGGTGAATTGAAAGGGAAAAAACTAAAAGCAAAAGATGTCAAGTCACAAAACAATCTTGAGAACATTGCAAAGTCTCCAATTGCATTTCGTACTTTGAAAACTATTCGAACATCTCCAGACTATTTTGAAAACATGAGGAAAGATATTTTTTCAATGGTTAGCCAACTAGGGCCACCAACTTTCTTTGTTAGCTTCACTTCTGCAGAACATATATGGAAACCATTGTGCAATGCTTTACAACATCTTGAAACAAAAAACAATTCCAATTCAACATTATTTTCCTCACAAAATGATATCGATGCTTTGATTAGAAACCATCCTGTCATTTGCAGTCGCTATTATAGACACAAAATGAACTCGATGAAGTCATTGATATTGAAAAACAACTTTCTCTTTGGAACCGTCAATGATTACTTTTTCACAACCGAATTTCAACAAAGAGGAAATGAACATGATCATGGTCTTCTTTGCATTGAGAATGCACCAGTATATGGTAAAAATACTAAGCATGAAATAACAACTTTTGTTGACAAATATATTTCAACAGATTCTTCTTTGCTTACTGAAGAATTAAAAAAGATTCAAACCCATCAACACACACGTGCATGTAGAAAACATAGACGTTCTAGTTGCAGATTCCGATTTCCTATGTTTTCGATCGATGCTACAACAATTTTAGAACCCATTGACAATGAACCGAATAATCTCGATGAAAAAACAAAACTCCTTACTTCTGCTCTTGAATCTAGCGAATATGAAAAAAACATATGCTTTGAAGCATTTCTTCAAAAGTTGGATTTGGACAAGGACAACTACATTGTGCTACTACGTTCCTTGATTAACCAACCCACGCTATTGCTAAAAAGACATCCATCGGATATGTGGATAAATCCATTTGCAAAGCACATTCCAAAATTGTGGCAAGCAAATACTGATGCTCAATTCATTTTAGATGCTTATGCTACGGCAACATATGTAACCTCATATATAACAAAACTAGACAGACCTATGACAAAGGCATTGAAAAAGATCAAGGAAGAGTCAATTGCAAACAAATCTGGACAACTTGAAACAATACGCAAATTAGGAAACACGCTCTTAAACATGCAACAAATGTCAATTAGACAAGCGGTCCATATTATTCTCTCTTTGCCTTTGCATTCATCATCAAGAAAAACAATTTTCATCAACACTGCTCCTGACGATAAACGAGTTGTTGCCTTGAAAAAACCATCTCTATTGAAAAAAGAATCAGATGAATCTGAAGACATACTTTGTCCTTCAATAATAGATAGATACATTGAACGTCCTAATGAACTTGAAACTCTTAGTCTTGCTGAGTATGCTTCCTTTTATTGCTTCATAGACGGGAGAACAATCAAAAGAAATAGTCCATGCATTATTCGGTATATTCGATATAGGCAAGAAAAAGATCCAGAAAACTTTGCACGGGAGAAGCTATTGCTCTTTGTCCATTTTAGACACCTAAACAGCTTTCTAACTCAATCGCTTCAAACTTGGACACAAGCATATGAGCAATACAAGTCACAAATATCAATTGTCGAGCAAACATTCTTCCCTAAAGCAACAAGCAAATGGGGAGATCTCGACATTGCAAAGGAAATTGTCGAAACACAATCGGAAGTTGCTAATTCCTCTAAAGCAACATCAGAACCCATGTATGATTGCATGGCTTTTCAAAAAGTTGATATCCACACTGATCTTGTTCATAAAAAAAGAACTAGCATGCAACAAGACCTAAACCTTTGCAATGTCAAAGAAAAACCTTTTCTACCTAACATGGAACAATATATTGCAACAAGAAGAAACCTAAACAATGAACAACAGTCTATAGTAAAAGAGATTGTTACTAGAAAAAAAACCAATCCTTCCAAGCCAATACACTTATTTTTAACAGGAAGTGCTGGTACAGGCAAAACACACACTGCAAAAGCTCTTTTCAATGCTCTTGTTCTATTGTATGATAAAGCACTTGGAAGTGACCCATTGAAAAGAAAGGGGCTCATTGCAGCACTTACTGGAAAAGCAGCATACAATGTTGACGGTATCACTGTCCATTTTGCTTTTAAACTTCCACTAAATTCTGGCAACTTGCTCCCATTAAGTTCAAATACATTAGATATTCTTACAAAAGACTTTGATCAACTTCAAGTGTTGTTGCTTGACGAAGTGTCTTTAATAGGTTCGCATATGCTTTATAACATAGACAAACGTATGCGGGAGATCAAGCATGCTCCAACAAATCCATTTGGAAATGTTGATGTAATTTTCTGTGGAGATTTATTTCAAGCTGAACCTGTTCATGATTCTTGGATTTTTGAATTTCCAACTTTTCGACAAGACAAATTCCCATATAGTTTTTGGCTTGACAATATAAAATATTATGAACTTACAAAGGTTGTTAGACAAGAAAATGACATTTTCATATCAATTTTAAATAGAATCAGAAAATGCCTACAGTCAACTAGCGATATTCAATATTTAAATGCACATTGCCATAGACCAGCACCTGTTGATCCGACATTTCCATTCTTGTATTATCGGAACAAAGATGTCGATTTCCATAATTCAAGAATGTTGTCATATGTAGAAACAGAAGCATTTACATTCATAGCACATGACAACAAAATTGATGAAGCCGACGTCAATTATGAACGGCAAAAGACGAATCAACTTCCCCAATCAATTGTAGTGAAAAAAAACATGCTTGTTGAGTTGATTGGTGGAAACTATCTCATTGAAGATGGACTTGTAAATGGAACGGAAGCTATTTTTTGGCACTATGACAAAAGCTGCACAGACGTTATCTGGCTTGAGTTTCCTAGTCCAAAGATAGGTGCCATTACACGTACTAATATGCATTGTCTATACAACAATTTTATAAATCATACTTGGACACCTATCAAAAGAATATCAACACAGATCTTGGTTGGCAATAAAAGAAATTTTGTTAGGATACAATTCCCAATTCAATTGGCATGTGCTAGAACAATCCATAGAGCACAAGGTTTGACACTTGAAAAAGTTGCATTTGATCCAAAAGGGGTTACAAGGCATGGCCTTGTTTACACTGCACTTTCCCGTGTAAAAAGCATTGAATCTCTTTATCTTGTAAACAAATTGGAACAAAAGAACTTCACTGTTTCATCAAAAGTTCTTGTCGAATCAACTAGATTAATAGAAGATGCATCATTGCAATTTCAATATGGTCTAAAGTCAATTCCTTGTAATCAACACCTTATTATATGTTCACTTAATACACGTAGTATGGTCCTGCACATTGAGGACATTGCACATGATACTGAACTTTTAGAATCACACATTCTATGTCAGCAAGAAACCCATTTGCATTCGCCTCCGGTGCACACAACATTTACAAACCAATACACATGCATTGCAACTTATTCAGTGCATGGTCTTGTAATAGCTGTCAAAAAAGAGATTCCAATCTTGCACACCGCAACATACAATGAAAAATTCATTGAGGCAATTGTCATTGATCTTAAACTTCGTAGCAACACCATGAAAATTATAAATATATATGTCAAACCAAATACTGTATTTGACAAAGTCAATTGTGCACTCAATTGCATTTTGCCAGAAAACAATAATATGGAAATGCCTATTGTTGTTGCCGGTGACTTCAACATTGACATGTTGAAGGAAACAATGACCAAAAAATTAATACAGACATATATGCAAGCAAGAAAACTGAGATTAAAAACAAGTCATATTACAACTAGCTATGACTCTATGATTGATCATTTTTGGACAAATTTAGATCTTGATACAATTTCATTTACTATTTCAGATGCATATTGGTCTGATCATTTTAGCTGTTTTCTATCAATTCCTTTTGATTCAATATAACCTACCTGCATTCCATATTTCAAAAAATATATCCATGATATCGTCCTTGTCTTCTTTTATTTTAGTTTTTGAAATTTCAAAAACATTGATTCTGAGTTTTTAAAACTACAACCAAAAATTTATATAAAAAACCAAACCAGCATTTCGCAACTAACTTCTTTCTTTTCTTTTGCAATGAACAAAGTATTGTTCAATTCTGTTGCTTTTCCAACCTCCAATTTTCTTTTTCCTTGTGCATACTCTGGTATGCCATCCATTATTTTGTAACGACCATTCACTAATATGCATTGACTATTATCTATGCACAATAATTTGGAAAAAAAAAATTAGGAAAAAAAAAACAAGAGAAATAAAGACACTGTTGCTTCAGCTATAAACATCAAACAATAGCTTATTGTCTGGTTTAATAGACAAGAATCAATGTTTTATTCTTTTGTAGCATTATGTTTGAAATGCAGTTACCTAAACTCTTTACAATTCTTTTATTTCATTCATTAACTATTGTTTAATCAAAAACATTACTCAAACAAACTTCAATCTTATGTACTTCTATTCATAGAAATTCAAATCATAGTTATTGACATCAACACATTTGTTTGTTCTTTGTTAAATGCCAAAACTCAATGCAATATCCCTTTCAAAAATTCTTGACGATTCAATTTGCTCTAGTCTATATCTATAAACATCTATCTTTTGCATATGACTACTAATGGTTTGAGATCTAGATCATTTTTCAGAATCGGTTAAAAAAAAGCGTATTCAGAAAATATATACAGCACAAAGAAATTTGCCAAAAGTGAATCATTGTTGCAATGGAACCTGCATCGAGCATCCCATCTGGTGACAGAAATATTTCTTGTTCACAAGACGTTGCAGCGTCAGAATCAATTGCAACAGGGCCATTGCCCAATTCCAATGCAAAAACAACCAGTCCAAAGAGGTAATGTTGCTTTGCATCGAACCTAGTCATTTTTCTTTGTCTTGGATTTCTGCTTATTAATTTTTTTCTCTTCTACTCAAATCTAAGTTAATTCATTTCATCAATTTTCTTGTACAAAATCTCTATTCTTTTCCATGTCCTTGTCTAGAAATAATGTGATTGTGTGTACATAGCTACCAACAATAGACAATTGTAAAATCTAATTGCTATTTTCTGTGTTCCATTTTCTTATGTTCACAGATTAAAGTAGGCATTTGTTCAAGCTTCATCTATTGTGGAGTTATGTACA
The DNA here is from genome assembly GCA_027924585.1 of Larix kaempferi. Taxonomy (NCBI): domain Eukaryota; kingdom Viridiplantae; phylum Streptophyta; class Pinopsida; order Pinales; family Pinaceae; genus Larix; species Larix kaempferi. The sequence goes on along the minus strand of BSBM01000560.1, from coordinate 2,594,813 downwards.
ATGTCTCATGCCAATGTTTTTGAGGGAGATATTTTAATTGTCTATGGCCCTGCACAGAATCGAACGCAAAACTCGCCTGTCAAAACAAAGATTCTGCATGCAGACCTTGTAGATAAACATGGTTTCATGACAATTACTCTTACCATGAATGATAACCTTGTCAACATATTTGGCAACTTCTTGTTGCCTGGAAAAAGTGTCCGAATTATTGGATTTGAATTAAAGAAAAGAGGCCAATATGATCGTGGAGATGCTATAAACTCCATAGCAATATTACCTTCCAGCCATATTGAAACAATAGATCAAGTATGCAAGACACGTTGTCTTCATCCAGACACTACAATTAATGAGCTAGTTTCATCTGATGAGGCATATGTTGTTGGTTCAGTTGCTGCTATAGTGGTTGCATGCGAATACAAAAACAAACAATTGGATTTCTACATCAGGGATGGTGAAACTCCAAATGACTATGCAACTGTACTGTCAACTTGCTTTTATTCTTTCCAAAGTTCATATTATTTTTTTATTTCTGTCATTTCATTGTTAATTGCTGATACAACTGCACTTTTCTCTAAGTTTATATGCATTTGTCCATTGCAAATTATTTATACATTTTTTCCTGACTTTTTCTTTTTCATTCTCGCAGTTTCAAGTGAACGACACTTATAAAAACTTCTTTCTACGAGTACAACAACAGCTTGCACAGGACGAGCCAGCGCTCTATTTATTCAAAAACATTGTTCGCCCAGGGCCAAAAGGTAGTCACCTGATAAAGGCCGCCAGGCCACATTTATTGATCCACTCAATGATGAATTTGCAATTCAAGATTTGCTTATGATTGTTGAAGCTAAGACACAAGTTAGAGATACATTTCATCGTTCTTTGTACTATGAAATCACTGTAACAATTCTTCTAATTCATAGCAGGAAAAAAGAAAAAACAACATAGTCTATTTGTCTTTTGACATATGTTCTATCTTCTCAGTTCTCATCAACGATTTTAAAAGTTGCTTGTTCATTATTTTTTATTGTAAACAAGAAACAATCCATAAGATTATCTACCGAATCCATATCCATGAAATCAACTATGTTATAGCTACAAAAAACCTTATTTCAACATTGTCCCAAAACATTTGCATAGGTCCATGTCTTCTGCAACACCCTATTTGCATTTATACTATTACAATATTTAGAAAGAAGAGATCTTGTTTCTTTTTTTCGCACCTTTTCTTTCCAATACTTTTAGCAATAGGTGTAATTTTTTTCTCCCTTCCTTCTTTGCAACTTGTACTTTCTCCTGCACCATTTCTATATACTTGTACCTATCTCATACACTGTATATTTCCTATCTTGGAAATTGCAATAGATATATGGAGTGCTCAAAATTAAAAATGCTTTTGCACCGCCATTCCAATGTACATGCGCAGAATGCAATCTCCCGATGATCCAGAGCACCACATTTTGTAGTTTTTGTAATCAAGAAACAGCTACAGCCTATGAGCATATCTTGGAATGCAAACTGGAAACCGATCAAGGAATGCTTGAATGCAGTCTTCGAGGTGCACAGCTCAAAGAATATTGTCCATTTGTTTCAGCTGTTTCATATGAACAATATTGTCAGGCTGTTACAACAACTATTCGTCATCTGCGCAAATTCAATCAACAAGGCCTTTTCACTCTTGCAATGAACAACAGAATAGTCAACTACAAAAAACTCTAGAAACAAGGTATGCACAAGTAACTGTTAATCTAGGGAAAAACACAACCTTCTCAACTATATGCATACTGTATTTCATACCTTGTCTGTTTACAGATTTTGTTTCAAACAAAAATATGTTCGCTTCCAAATGACTTAAACAAACATCTGCAAATGTTTTTATAAAAACATTGCAATTTGATATTCAAACTTGAACTATGACTAAATAAACTAAGTACTAGATTTCATCACTGGCTCGCACTCACAGTTTTTTGAATTCTTGAAACAATAAAACAATAACATTTTTTAATTCTTGTTGATAGTTTAGCCACTGTTGCTATCTGTAATTTTCAATTGCTATAAAAATTACTTTTTTTACTATCAATGATCAATAGCTATAGTCTTCACATTCAATGATGATAGGCTAATGTCATCATGTATTGCCTTTATTAGCTTACAGTTTATTTGATCATGTTCTAGAATACAACTCATCTAATAATACAATTGTGTTTCTGACCCAAAGCTTTTACCTTTTCTCTCAAATCCTTTGATTTAGAGGCACAATTTTTGAAGTTCCAACTATGCATCTCATGTAAGTGTCAATGAAATAGTTTTTTATTACACTGTAATCTCTTTGTGCATTCATACTAATTTCTCTCGACTTAGTCAAAGCAATAGCAAAAACTATACACAGATTTAACATATTCATGAATGTGATCAGATTTTAGCTTCAAATTCATATGTAACATGTTCTGCTTTCAACACTTTCACATTTTAATTTTTCCTAACATGTTTTGTTTTCAATTATCAATTGCTTTTGGTGTTAATATTTTCCTTTTCTTCAATGTACAGGAAACAAACTTCAATGCCCCTTGTCATTACAGTGATCATGATGACTTCAACTCATAGCTTGCAAAGATCATATCCAGTCCTGGAAAATACTTATGTACATGTGCAATAGCTAGCATACAAAAAGAGAAAAAAAAATTATTGAAATTTTGTTTTTTTGATATAATCAATGTAATTATACATGCACCATGATCGGCTGCCATGATTTTGTATCAGTACATATACAACAAGAGTCTATGGATCTGATATATTGACAGTTTCTGTGGTCAATATAAATATATATAAAGAAACATAGCTTTATTTGAATGCTTGTCCAGGTGTCCATACTTGTCTTAAGATTGCAACTCTGCTCTTTCATGTTGTATACGTTTCAAGCATTTGATTGTTTCGAAGTGCTTTTTCATGCACACGATTTTTTATACAGAGTCTGTCCCAGAATTTGTAGACATCCACAGACTACAACAAATCTGAAGAAGGCATGTACAAGTCACTATTGCTGAGAAAAAGATGACGGCACTGTCAGCTGTGTATACACTAGTGAACAGTGACATCACATGCTTATAGATGTTGACTAGTAGCAGTTTGCAGCAGCAGCTAGCTTTGAGAGAAAGCAACAATTACAAATATCTAAACATTTAAATATAGTCTAAAGGTCAAGAAACAAGGACCCCATTATGAGGACTGAAACTGAGATCAAATGGCAGATAGTCTAGCTATAAAGAGACTACACAAATGAATAAATTGCCCACTCTAAACTTTGAACTCTGTAGGAGTCTAGTTGAAATGATTTCAATTTTCATCAGTAATGCATCATATTCATTTGATGCTGATAGATATTTGATATTCAGCCAATCTTCAAAGACCAATCTATTTACTTCCATCAATGTAAATGAGAAATATATGAGATCTGTGCGTTGTCCTGTGTTTATTTATGTCTAATCAACAATAATCAATCGCTATTTATTTATATCTTCTAAATTTGTGGAGACTTGCATTCTGTCATGTTCCATCCTCCGCTGCGAAATTTTAAAATTTTAACAGTCAGCATCTCCTAGGTTTTGAAAATGGAACCTGCTGACAGCTTAGCAACGTTCCATATCACTTGCAATCTACAGCTAGCAATGCAAGAAGATTTCCAAGAATATATTTTGCGAGAGTTTTAGATTCTGAGTTATGTTTTCTGGTATTGTGTAAAAAAATATTCTATCAAACTTAACCTCCTTTCCTAGGCATAGATATCAATATATGCATAGAACTCTTGAAAATGTCAATGATGTTCATCTTTTTTCCACTGTTTGTTGAAAACACAAACAAACCAAAAACACTTATATATATTGCTCACTTTTTTAATGTTATTTACTGCATCCGTCAGAATAGCTTCACAGCGTTTTTGCAAATGTCACTATCTTTTTCATTTGTAATTTGCAAAGTCATAGTCACTGAATGCCAAAACAGATACACAGTTTTCATGCTTCAGCAACTGATATTTTCTTTTCGCATACTTGAAAACAATCTACCTATAAGCTTTTGTGATCTTATTCATAGTTTACAAATATAGATAGATACATGCCTTTCCAACATCTCAAATGTCAATATTTCGTTCATGTCTATGGTAATCAGCTACAGTCTTTGCACTTGCTCTGTTGTCTCCTGGTTTGAAGTTCAATAACCTTGCAGCACACTTCGTTTGTGTAGAGTTGCTCTCCAAATGATGTTTTCTTTAGTGCCTTTGTCATTTCAATAAAACCGTTGTAATAGTTTTCAGTATTTCCATGTGCTAAAACATGGTTTATATTGTTTTTGACATTGAAAATGCAATCGTACATAGAATTAGAACTCAGATAATCACAAGAACAATTGCTTTTCAATGCTTTATGTTCAAATACAGTGCACCTGTTACTTAAATTGAACTTTTTTTTTGAAAAAAACAATACAAATTCTCTTGCATTTTTTAAACGATACTTACATCTGCTTCTATTTTTTTGCTGAGCAGTGTATATGTCAATGATTTTGAACTGCGTCAATGTCATTGCTTCTTTTGTCAAATATAATTAGGTTGCGATCATTTCAGTTGCAAAATGGCAATGCAATTTATATTGCTTGTCTGTTGTTTGATTTTATGCGTTTTGCATTTTAATTTTCAACATGCAGTAAATTGATACAGGTACAAGTTTCGATTCTATGGAAATTGGTAATTTCCCATGAATCATTTGGTATCAGATCTCTGTCAATCAAACAAAGAGATCAGATCAGAAAGGTTCCAAGCAAAACATAAGAAATAGCAATAGATCTCTATGTACTATTCCCCAGCATATGAATTTATTATGAGCTCGAGATGTAAGCAACTAGATCCATAAAGCATAGCCATATGCAAACTGCCTTTGTTATTCACATCATCCACAATGAAAATGTCCACTGCTGATGATTCATGTGCCTGCAAACATACAACTGTAACCGTTGCAGGAAAAAAATTTATTGTAACATTTCTAATCAGAGAAACTAGATGATAGCCATGTTTTGAAACTTAAATTGCCTGACTTGATAATGATAAAGTTTTAGCACCAGTAGATTGATTTCAATGGTTTTGAATGCTAAAAACATGTATCAGTGTCTATTTAATACTTGTACATTTTTAATGTTTTCATTTCCTTTCAATTATGTACAGTGATCTCTCCAAGTAAATCTATGACACGGTACAATAATTCTTCTATTGGCTTTCTGCTATGCTACATATGATAGATACAGTTTAATCTTATTGGTTGTTTTTTTTTAAGTCATACGTCAAGATATTGACAATTATCTTTTCATGATTTCTGTTATCTATAGACGAAAATGCATTGAAAAATTAGGAAGCTCATAGCCAATGTTATCTCTTCATGATATCTGTTGCCTATAAAGGACAGTGCATTAAAAAATTAAAAAGCTCATAGTGAATTTCTCTAAAAATTTAGTTATTGGTTGTCACACAAACCAATTGTTCTTACAACAGTTATCTTATAATGATGTAGCGTTCTGAAAAAGCTGCAGTAGCATGCCGGATTTTTCATGCAGCTCCAAAATGAGGGCAAAATTCACTGAATTGAAATCATATTAAAAAAAAAATCGCTGCCAAAAATTATTCAAATGCAATCCTTATTGGACTTGGCTTTTACTTATTTTTCAAAAATGTTCAGTGAAATGGTTTTCTTAAGTGAATATATTAGCATTCTCTGTCATTTGTAAAATATGGCTCTCTTGTAAATACTCTTCATAACAACCCTTCCAATTCAAATCCAGATTTTCATACTCCAAAATTTGACCCTGACTAAAGTCACAAGAAAATAGGATCAATTCCGATAACAATGTTTTGACATTGTCAATTTCTTTGCATATTATCATGCAAAAGAACATCCCATAGTCTACAATATCGCCAGCCAAAATCTTGACACCTCATATTCTTACCGACATCCTACAACAACCCATACCATGCCAAAATAGCCAGGTTAGGAAGCCTCACTTGCAGAAGATTGGACCACAATTCCGGTATCACTGAAATCAACATTAGCAAGAGACAGAAGAGACTCAATTCTTTCACTAAGCTTTTCAAGGGCAACAGTCTCTGAGCTTTTAAAAGGGTGCACTAAGGAGCAATCCAGAGAACAAGCTCCGAGTTCAGCCACTCCACTGGAAATTGACCTGTAACAACTATTGTTCAAGATATTTGAACAGGAATTGAAGCTTGGGAAGAACTGACAAAGCCTTACCTGAGCCATTTATCATATATATGCAACGGCTTCAGGAACTAGACAGGATTCATTGCTAGTATCAACGGCTCCTGAGATAGATCTAGCAAAATTTGCCTTAATAAACTTTCACATAGATCCACGAAATTATCTAATCTTTTTGCAAAGAACGTGAATGGATACATACAAAATGCGTTTACAATTACAAAGCGTTCATTGCTACGGTTTCAACGCTTTCCAAGGTGCAATCAACGCAATTCAGTTTCATAACTTTTCATACAGATCATCAAATTTGTCTGGCTTTGCCAAAATCAATAAAAATGACAACATACAAAAGAATTTCGGGCCTCAAAATCGCAGCAGGGCTTCAAAGGTTTTATACATAGGGAAAAAAATCAGCACAAAGAAAGAAAAAAATGAATACATACAAAAGGATTGCAATACTGAGAAATGAACATGGTTTCTAGGGTTTTAGCCCCTGATTTAGAAAATAGTTCAAAAGAACCTCATCGAAATGCCTTCCACCAAAAGATCTGTCCAACCCATGGGCCAGGATCTTCACCAAGCCTTTTTTAAAAGCAACAACACAAACCTAAATACTAACATCCCCAATATCAACAAACACAACATTTAACGCACCATTTTCCAACAAACCAGTCTTGTAAATACCATACGCCAAAGCAACGGCCATGGTCTCTTGCATCAAGCAAAGGGGATTTACGTTAGCAATGGTGGTGGCATCCAAAAAGGCTCTTCTTTAAAGATCTATGAAATAAACCGCTATAGCAATACAGCAATCAACAACCTTCGTTTCACCTACAAACACCATATCGCACTTGCAAACATCATACCACACGACACAGAGAGGATGAAGCAACAACGCCACCGCATCCTGCGCCACAGAGCCCCAAGACAACTAATATTTCTTATTCTTCCTATTAACAAATCTAATCCGTTCACCCAAGTAAAAATGCAATATACAATGTAACACTATTTAATATACCTAAAGGCTGATAACTTGGATTCAAAAAAAATGCAAAATCTATACATCTAAAGCATCTTCAAAATGTACATCAACCAATGATTCGGTTGTAAGGAAATTGAAATACACAAATCTTCCCTGATTCCAGATATGTATCTACAATGAAGTCAATAATACATTACATAAATTTCTCATTGTTTAAGAAATTTTAATTCAATGGAAAATGTTGGCAACTTATTGTATATTCCATGCCACTACAGACCCTTTAAACCAATGCCCTTTCTTAAATTCTTCTAATGCATATGCCCCATTTCTCTTGCCTTAAAGCTAGCCTACAGATCATACAATGATCACCAATACAACATCAAAACCCTCTTAACAATTCTCAGATAAATTCTTCAACTTAAAGTCTTTTCCCTCTTCTAATCCCTTATTGAGTTCCTAGCCTACTCTAGAAGCCATACAGTGCTTACTTATGTTTAATTTTCCTTCAATAGTGCATACATAACAATAGATTGCACAAGAATAATATAATAAGAGCATACCACATAACCCCTTTTTGATACTCCTGCAATATTTTTTATCGTTGATGAAAAATTGCTTTCAACACATTCTATAGACATAGACTTATTCCCAACTTTGACTCAACCATCGCCTTCTTCACCATTTTTAGATGCTATCAATAAACAACAGATAATACCCCCCACTTAATAACAAAATAAGTAAAATCTTTATATTCAACACTGGTCATTTATAGCAACCCTTTAACAAAAACACAGCTTCTTGCAACCATCTCTTTTGCATTCTATCGAGTCATCCCCCTATAATCCTTCACATGGAGTTGCATTCGGAAGATGAGATTTGTTTACTTTCATATTTATGCACATTGCATTATCAAGGAATATCTTATCTATATCACTTCCTTATAGTCTACAAAGACAAATTGATATAACCTTTAAGTTTCACACAACAGAACAATATTTAAATACTATCTGCAACTGAAAAAATTATAGCGTCATCTCACTAACAACATGCATCAAGATATTGCACAATGCGTACAAGTTTCTGATGTTTGCATTGTTGGTGATTTACCAAGGTCTTCTTTGCAAAGACATTATTTACAAAAAAACATTTTTCTAGATCGACATAGGCTTCATGCCTTAAATTACAAATAGTAAACCACCTATCCTAAGATAGCTCTTTTGCTAAATCTTCTTGGCAATTTGTCTAATATGAATATGCAACTTTTTCCTAAGGAAGATTACATTGAAAAATAATTCTACTCAATGATATTGGAGCTTTACTAAGATCCGAGATCCTGACCTATGATTTTTGGCATTGCTCGTTTGGAAACTTTAGTGTAAATATATTTTGGAAAATGGGATTATCTTTTTGTCTATGTTTTGTCAGCTATTAAAAAATGGTTCAATTATTACCTAGTTATTCTTTCTTTAATTAAAGAAGCTAAAGGATATGAAGCTGATACATACTAAGATTTTATTGTTGTAACAATAACCTTTTTTTTTAAATAATCATGTTATAGCCTTTAAATCAAAAATCGATGTACATGTCTTTGATCACAACAAACTACATTAAGCAACAGGTCACATTGTTGAACATTTTCGTCATTTTGGAACGATTCTTGGATTGCTCCTTTGTTCTCTAACCCTGTCCACTACATTCTTTATGTACCTAGCAATTAACAAAATCTTTGAACATATAAAATATCTTTTCATTATAGAATCAAATTTCCTGTATACATTTCCTTCTTCATAATATAAAATATATATACAATGAATTTGTTGTTCAAATTCCTAGATTACTTGTAAAACACTTAAGCTCTTATCACAAATTTATCCCACATTCAACGACTTTGTTATATGGAAGCTTGACTCTACATCTATGGCTTTAACAACTTTAAATACTTCCTAATGCTCAAAGCGTTTTCTTGGATTCTTTTATATCCCTTGTAAAATCATTAAAGATTATGTCCCCGATCATATGCTTTTGTCGGGGACATCGCCACTCGTGGCTCTTGTTTTATTAATAATGTGTTTATCCAAAACAATTAATGAAACAATGCAATCATATTATTTTCCTCTTATAGATATATTATACATTAGATTATAGTTTGATGTTTACAATGTAGGATTTCATTTTATTGTATGTTTTGAAATATTGAATCATAAATAGGATAAATTGGTTTGGGTTTTTAATTATATATATATATAAATTTTATTGTAAAATATTAGAAAAGAGAAAGAAAATTAAATATTATAAAAATAATATTTTTCAATTTTAATTATTGTAAATATTTTTAATTTTAGTGAAATTTAGATTTTTTTTTCAATATTTTGATGAAGTTTTAAACATTTAATTAAATATTAATTGTGCAAATACTTGTAATGGACCACTTCTGATAGTTAAAACAAAATCACTATCTTTCACCGGAAATTAATCATTATTTCTTAACCATACTTATTAGTCCCTGCGTGCAGGCGCAGCAGGCACTATAGAAATTGTTTGAGTAAAATTGTATTAATCTTGCACTGCTTTCTAGGCATTTTAGCCTAAGTTTTTACCGTGATTTTCACTTACAACCAATCAACTGTTTGAGAGCCTTATTTGGCCTCATATCCAGGCCACCAATCAACTGTTTGAGAGCCTTATTTGGCCTCATATCCAGGCCAAGGCAGTAGGTGGAAAGGTCGCAGGGAGCATGGCAAGCAGGGAGGGCGATAGTTTCATTGGGCTTCATTCTATATTGTTGCATGTTTCACATTTGTTCACCATCTGCTCCCTTGCATGTTTACCATTTGTTTCGCGTCATCCATCTATTCAAGTTGTCATCTACTAGAACTATAACTCCACTATTCCCTTCTACGATGAACATGGGTAGATCTCCCTGCTGCAAGAAGGATCATACCACGTGGAAAGAGCTTCATAGAAGAGGACGAACTCATCAGAACTCCACTCTGTTGTCATCAACATGTATATAACTTGATCGCTTTTGTTGCTCCAATGGATTCCATTACTGAAAATCTCAATTATGAAGTTTCTATAAACAAATTTTAATAGCACATGAATTCAATACAAGATATATAAGAATACATACCGGGAGCAATCCTCAATGGATTGCATCGCCTTGGAATTTGTCAAGCTAGCTCATTTTCTTTAGTTTTTTATGTCACACGCAGAAGCCTCAAGGGACCTATGGAAGGATTAGAAGCCCATCCAAGTTCAATCTTCAGGTTGCTGAGACTTTGTCGTTCAGTCGTTATTCAGGACACTGAAACATCAATGCCTGTTGTTGTTCAGTTCAGTGTGGATTCGAAGGTAATCAGAACTCAAACTTTTGTTGTCTTTTTCAACCTTACATGTTTCGACTTCAATCGTGTTCCATTTCATGTATTGTTCTTTGTCTTTGTTATACTTGGAGTTGTCTCTATTCATTGAGCACTCTTCATGGTCCACGTTAGGGCCAAGCACTTACCAGTCCGTTGCACAAGAAGATGGATGGAAACAGTGAAAACTTGCACAAGAAGATGGATGGCATTGATGTGAACCTTTACTACTGCTCACTAAGTACTGGGCAAGAGAAGGTATTCTACAGTCAACGACTGCTCAAATCTTCTTTTAGTTGAACCTAGGAAGAGCAAGAAAAAAAATGGTACATGAAATTATCATGAAATTTTTACAACGTATCTTGTCTTCTTGTATTTTGCACATTCTTCCCTTGAAACCTCTGTAGCGATGAGATTGAACCAAAAACCATTAGACCAACCAGGGATTGAATCACCTGCAGCTGTAGCTTAGTGCATCCCCCAGTAGTCTCATTTGTTGTGTAAGAGGGGTTCTGTAGAACACGGTATTTGAAGGCATTCTCCCTATGTTTCATTTCGGGCAAGTGAGCATGCTATTGTGTTTATTGATCAATAAGGGTTTTTTTCTATATTTATTTCCTCCCCCAACCAAACAATACTCTTCACCAGACTATTATTGTTATGATGGTTCCCTCCAACTCTTCCTGCAGGTTGATATTCCTCTTCTTACATGCATGGTCTTGTTGCTTCATGGTTTGAACGCTAAGGTTTACCTAGAGAACACAATTGCCACAATTCAATAGGAAATCATGGATACCGGGTTGACCAACAACCTCATATATAGAGAATAAAACATCCAAGAACACCTCAATGCACGCAATCAACAATAGGAATGTCTATGGAGGAAAAAATACCAAGTGCTTTGGCTCCAAGAAGGTGATAAACGCACAAGTATTTTTCACCAATCCAATGAGGAGATAGAGAACGATATCATGACTTACCTTGGTAACCTTCTAACGAGAACATAGAAAAACAGAGCACGGGCAGTACGGGAAATCTATGGCAATATCCCCGGGTTGCTCACTAAAGAACAAAATGTAGCTCCTTGTTCTTCAAGACAGGAACCGTCTAAGCTTTTGAATTTGTATGTATACACTAGAGCTTAGATTACAACAATCGATAGCAATAATTCCTTTGGATTCATAAGGGAAACCTACAGGACATCTTCTTAAGTAGAAATTCCATGAGATAGCACGTGGCTACAATATAAACTGCCATTGCATTCTTATGGCCGAACACATGGTTGCAGGGTTCGATTCATTCCCTATCACTGGACATCTTGGCATGGAGGAAATGCAAACCCTCCTTGAGGAGTTGTTTCATGGACAACTATAGTCTTCCCAGTGAAAAACTGCAAATCAATTTTCTAAAGGCACGTAGCTGAGTCAGATTTATGGAGGCATGTAACTATATGAGCAGGTGGCAAGTGGAACGATTGAGGCATGTGGCTATCTGTCAATATGCAAATACTTTTTAATTTTTGTATCTAATAATGCTTATATTCCTAGCTTAAATTATTGGAGTAGCTTAAAATAAGAAACTTTCTCACGTATGTTTATTGACTTAGGTATTGGCATAGTAGATACTTTGAAATTGTGACCACTACATTGCAAGAAAATCCCATGCAAATAAATTAAAAATTTTATACAATCTGTTCTTGAGAGACGAGATTAATAATACAACTCCATAACAATTGAGAGAAATAGAGATGTGAATTCCGTACTTGAGCAATATGTTGAGTTTGTCACGCCAGATCTTGGTGATTTTACACTGCAGTAAAAAAGTGGTTATCAGTTCTCTTCATGGAATTGGTCTGGCTGTGTGTCGTATCTGGTTCTTGAAGTGAAATTATGTTCAAAAACATGGATTTGGAAACTAGCGTGCTATACCCAAGAAAGCTAGTAATTACTACTCTCTCAACATGTACATACACACATATTTTGTAAGCATTTTATGAACATTAATAATTTTGAATTTTTCTATGTAAAACTTGCTTACCTGTGGAGGACTTTTGATGTTTGGGAAGACTTGCAGATTGAGGTGGGTGAATTATGTGAGTCTTGACCTCAAACGTGGAATCCTTAGCTTGGAGGATAAAAACACATATTAGTACATTCCAAAAGGAACCCACAGGGAGAGACACCCTCAAAAAAGAACATTGATGTTATCATCAATAATTGTAAATTAAATATGATTTACATATAAAGATGTTTTAGAAAATTATATTGTTCAGAAATATAAGTATTTGTTCAATAACATATTATTAGTTTTTCGAGTGTTTTTCTTGAAATGTTGAAGTATTGGTTCTTAATAGTATAATAGATGCCGGTTCATAACTTCTATTGACAAGATTTACTACTTTTTCAGCCATTGCTTAGTTTTGAAAAAATAGAACATTTTCATGTTCAGGAATATGTTTCAGTTTTCCACTGGGAGATACAAAAAAGATAAAATCTGTTTTTATTATTTATCACATTTGCTTTTGCTTTGACTGAAATTGCACTTTGTTTTGTAGTGTTATTCTTTGCAATATGTACCGTTTATGAGCAAGCATGTGTTCTTCTCTATGCAATGGTTTCCCACGCCTGAAAATTGTAAATTATTACCATTCTAAGGTGGCATCTGAGGCATCAAAGATTGTTGTCGTTGACCTAGCGGCAAGAAGAATCGGACTATCACAAAACTTAAAGACTACCCCTTTTTCTTTAAATGTAATTATATTAACATAAATTTTATCATTTTAAGTCTCCCCTTTATATCCTTTCCCCTTATAACATATGTATACTTTCTCTTATGACAAACTAATGGACATTTCATTTTACTTGGCATTGATTACATTGGTTTCTATTTGATCGCATGGGTTCATATTTATTGCTTATTAGTATTTGCACTATAATTTCCATAGATTTACTATACTCGCTTTCAACACATAAACTTACATTATCTACATACACACAACTTACTCTCGTTTTAGACATATCGAAGTTCTTTTCAGTGTTTCATTTCCCTGCTTTGGGGGTATGCTAGTTATAAATTTAATAGATACTAAATAGTGATATCAAACAAAATCTCACTTATGAGATTTATATCATTGTAGTAAAAATAGGACTGAGGAAACATAAACATAAGCAAGAAAAAGACCTACAAGGTAGCATAGTGACTTCATCATTTTGACTTTAATCTATGTATCAATTTCAATCTCAGACATGAGTAGATTCTCTTGAAGTGGCAATACTCAACTTCAACCCTCACGATGAGGTTTGAACCAGTGACATAATAGGAACTAAACCCCACACAAACCAACAGTTGTACACTTCACAGCTTCATAACTTCATTATTAATATTACCTTGGGTGCAATTTCAACACTTTCTATTGTGCTTATAAGTTAAGAGAGCTTATGTGAATTTGTTATTGAACTGACATCCCTCATATCACTACAACCGTCTCTTAGAATTCTTAATGGATGAGATTGAGACATAAACAACCCTGCATGAAGGTCGTGCCAAACACTCTTTGATAAATATCCAAGTCGGCATTAATATGACCGAGAACACAACATAAAAGTGAACGTAAATCATGTGAAATATTTTGACAGTGTTTCTTCCTTTTGTCTCTTGTTTCATCGCTGCTTCTCGGCTTCTAGGACCAGATCATGGAGACGGTAGAGCAAATTCTTCTTAAGGAAAGGACGTGAGGGGTCGAAATTGTGCCTTTGTGCGATTCAATACTAGGACCTCATCGAGTCCCATAGATGATAGGCCAATGTTCAAAACTGAACTCCATTATAAATCCTGGCTGGGTAGTTCATGAAATTCAGTATTTGGTTAAAGTTGCATGAAGTTCCATTGGAATCGAGTTACGAAATTAACTCTGGCATTTGGAAAAAAATCTATTAGATGCATTGGACCCATTTCCTTTATCCCATATGCGTCGTGGTTGTGTCATACATTTTTTATGTGGTGCTTTACATCCACTTTCGCCGCGTTGGGCACATGTGAGTCTTCGAAGGCCTTGACGTGGCTCGTTGGTTGGTGGATGGCGCTTGGGATGTATGGGCATGGTTTTTGGTTAAGTAAAACGAAGATTTCTAAGGCTAGGTGAAAGTCTATAATTTTGATTATCATGAAATTCGTAATGGTCAATACGATGTCAAAAAGGAGGATATGGTATATCATATTTGAAAAGGTGACGAAAATATATGCCTACGATCGAATTTATCCAACTGACAAATCCAAGTGCCTCCCCGTGGATCGGACTTTTAGCACTCACATAGAGTGACCATCTGTCACTCTTGGACTCCCCTCACTACACGTCCCTTTACATTACCAAATGTCATTCTCTGTGTTGATGAATATCCAGTGTATGAATATGTTCC
Source organism: Larix kaempferi (assembly GCA_027924585.1). Lineage (NCBI taxonomy): Eukaryota > Viridiplantae > Streptophyta > Pinopsida > Pinales > Pinaceae > Larix > Larix kaempferi. The sequence goes on along the minus strand of BSBM01000560.1, from coordinate 2,579,806 downwards.
CATTATGGTGAGAGCAATTTACCAAATACAAGTCTAGTAATGCGAATGGCATACAACCCTTTCTATAGAATAATTTGGGCACGCAGGAGGGGCAGCTTACAATTGTTCTGTGTAAAAAATAGAAGTGGCAGAACGAAAAAGAAGAATGCGGTGAATCTAGAAGTGCTTGTATGAAGCTTTTGCCTTACTACCAAACAATTGCATTGGAAGGCAAGCTCTTCCAGCAAGAGGCTCTAGCTATGGCTCCGTACAAACATGAAATAACACAAGTGACTCCCAAATTCCAAGGGTATGTCTATAATCAAATGCCTTTTTTAAAGTTCAAGCTCACTGTTTGCACTAGAAATTGTACCTAGACTACATAGAGGTACAAGTTAGAACATCCAAACAAAAACTGAAGGAAAATGGTTTAATTTTTATAAATTTTGAAGGTATCATTCATGAAAAAGGCAAGAAAATAGAAATCACATATAATCACTAATCAAAAGATATCACAAAGATCTAAAATGAAGGAATCTGAAACATAGATATAAACCGTAAACATAAATATAAAAATCCAGTTATGTCCACAAACTTAAAAGCATTTACAAGATAAAGACTTTTATCAGGAAATGAAGTAGTAAGAGAGGTGATCAAACCGATCATAAACATCAACCAAAAAATAAGATCAACATATGGCTTGTATAGTATATTTCAATCCAAACATTGAGTCTTCAAAAACTTACATGTGAGTGTATCATATGTGTTTCAGTATAATACCTTCAACACTTCTAACCCTTTTCCAGAACAAAAAACCAACCCTGACCCCTCCTATCACTGCTATTTTTATAATTACATGAAGGAAGTTTAAGATCCATCTTTTCAGGATTCAAATCCATTCCAGAATTTACATACAAAAAGAAATCTCCAAAAATAGTATAACTAATCCTCAAAAGTAGGCATTCGTATCTATCTCTAAAGTTGTGTCATTGAAGTTTGTTAGATAGTTGTAAGATGGATCATCTTAGATTTGTCTAGCTGCCTCTGCCAAAATGGTCAATCCATCCAATGCTTGTGACCTCTTGAGGAGACGAGCCTGTTCTACTTCCAGCACTTGAACCTTGTTTGAAAACTCTCCATTTTGCTTGGTTAGCTCTTCAATCTATCCCTGTGCATTCCTTTTCCTCTTTAAGACCTCTTTAGCTGCTGAAATGAGCTCTTGATAATTGCCATTGACCTCTTCCAGATCTTCCCTTAACCTCCTATTAGCTTGCATAAGCTTATCATTCGCATCATTCAAATATTCATTTTGTGCTCTATATTGTTGCAATGATTTTTAAGAATTTCAATCGCATAACCTGTTTGAATTGTTTCTTGGTCTACTGAATCTTTAACTGAGCTTGATGGCATTTCTAGATTTTTAATAAGAAGCTCTTCTCGTGCTTCATAGAACTTCTTTGATTCTTTTTTATTTATCCTCTGGGGAAACCTCCAAATGGAAAGTTTTTGAGCTTGATCCATGTTCCAAGCTTTGAATTGCTTCTTCCTTAAAAACTTCAGGGCGCTTTTCCAATGGTGTTGTCGGACCTTGATAACTGTCTTCTGTCCCTTTAAAGCACTGCTGTGAATTCAATTATGTCCTGCTCTTTGATTCTTCAGCACTTGAAGAATCCTGAATTACATTAATTTTTTCCTTTTCTAATTGAGGGGTTAGAGTTCTTTTCATATTTAATCTCAATTGGTTAGATGCCCTGGTCTTTGGTCTCCATTTGGGTATTTCGGGTTCAACCATAGACTTGAAATCAACTTCAAACTTGGGAGAAGGCAAGGAACCTTCCTCTATAAGCCACTCCTTGGTGATAGAAGGGGTATCGGGGGCATGAGTAGTTTCTTCATCCTGTGAGGCTAAGGGTTCCTCCTCTTTTACATGTTCTTGTTTTGCATCTTTTGACTTTACAAACTCTTCCTGCAAACCACACCCTTTAGCTTGATGTACTTCTTCAACCACGTTTTTGTTTGTAATGTTGGGTTGTCTTCTTGGCAAAGGCTTTCTTCTTTCATCTTCTTCCTGGTTCGTGTTTTCCTCTGATTCAAACCCTGACCAAAATAGGAAATGTTAACAACTATGATTCCTCTTTTCCAGATCCATTAACACTATTAACTTAACCAGTCCATGATGAAAGAAAGATTGGTTCGTATGATCCAAATGACCCTTTACCCTATTGGAAATTTTGGTGAGGCTTTTCAAAAGGTAGAAGGGTAAATTCATTTTAAATTGATCATTCAAATGTAAAAGGAACCTGAAATGGTACTTGTAAACTGTGGAAAACCTTCCTTCACATGTGATGTAGCGTTGTATAGTGCCAACGACCTCCTGCCATTCAGGTTTCATTGCACTAAGGTGAATTCCTTTGTTCCAGTCAAGAGATTCGAAGCCAGGCAATAGAAATGAACCTGGATCAAACTTGAATGGAAGCTTTTTGAACCAACGCTCCCCCTCAATGGCTATACCAGTCACCTCATCTATCAACCCTTCTATCAATTCAATTTATGGGTCTGAAAATTGACATAGGAATTCGAACAGCTTTGAGGAAAAGAACAAGTGACCTCCATATTGTAACCTGTAACCTTCTAAAAAAAAGAGAACCAGCCAGCCCTTCTGAACAATTCTGCGCACTCAGGGAAATTATTTACCCATTCAGTGCTCACTAGCTCCAACCTACACAGCTTTCCACTCTTCTTCATACCTGCTATGCTTGAAACAAGCTCCCTCACCGGCGAACAGATGTCCCAAAGGTCAAATAGAGTTAGAGTTAACGCGTCATACATCTGTTCTCAAAGCATTCGTGGTGGAGTGGTCACACCTGAAAAATGTTATATCTTGCCTGACGAAAACTTCATGGCAATCTCTCATCACAACTAGTGCATAAAACTAGATAGGTGTCGATCATGCTCTTTAATGATTTCAGGATTCCGACAACGCCCATATGTGTGAAGCTGAACGGTTGCGCTGCCGGAATGTACTAAGTTATATTTCATAGTTGAAATGTTCACACAATCTCAACACAAAGGTTAGGAAAATATTAATTTATGTTTTGAAGACCAAAAGGGATAAAAAAATACTTATAAGCCAATGTTTAAATCACAAATAAGAGTAAATAATAAAACTAAAATATATAACATTAAGCTAATGTTTGAATGATATAACAAAGTAAATAACATCAAAAATAAAACATAAAAAGAAAAACAAGGAAGAGAAGCTAAAATTGAGGTACAATTTCAACTCTAACATCTGGCTCCTGCTGGAGATGGAAACCTCCCTGTGAGGTTCCAAGATCATGCAAACCAGTGCCTTCTAAATTCTGAGCTGAAATTATTCTGCTATTACTCTGCCTTTATTCATACTTCCATTGGGCTAGAGTCTTATTCACACCGATATGTACAATGAATGACATGGATTTCTTTAGTAATTGTAAAAATGTTTAAGGAACCGCCCATTCACTGGGTTTGGCAATTCCTCCCCTTCCAAGTTTTGTAGTACAAAGGTATTGTTTCCTAGGATTTTGGAAATTTTGAAAGGTCCCAACCACAAATTGTCAAACTTGCCATGCTGACCTTTTTTATCTCTTCGAGCATCCCATCTGAGTATCATGTCTCCAAGGAGAAAATTGTCTTCTTTAATTCTCCTATCAAACTTTTCTTTAACCTTATTCTTGTAGACTTGTGCTCTCTCTGCCAGTGCTTCCCTTTCTTGCTGCAATTCAATCAACAAAAAGATTCTTCTATGGATATCATTTGGCTCCTCCTAACTGTCCTGCAGTAACTTCATTACTGGAATTCCCAATTGAATAGGAAAAACAGTATCAGTGCCATAGACAAGTTGAAAATGAGACAAATCTATTGCCTTTTTGGTGGTTATTCGGTCTTCCCAAAGAGCATATTTCAACATTGTATCCCAAGACCTCTTGTTCTGAGATAACATATTTTTGATACTATTAATGATATTCTTATTTGTTGATTATGCCAGCCCATTCACCTGAGGGTAATAGGGTGTAGAATGTTTGAGTATAATACCATTTTGCTCACAAAAATCAATCATAGCTTTAGATTTAAAAGCTTGAGCGTTATCAGTCAATAATTTTTTAGGACAACCAAACCTACTCAAAATATTTTCTTGTATGAAATTTATGATGACTTTATCAGTTGCGTTCCGAGTGGGAATCGCTTCCACCCACTTGGTGAAGAAATCTGTGGCTGTTAATGTCCATTTGTGTTGTCCACTCGAAGCAGGATTGATTTCACCTATGAAATCCAATCCCCATTGTTGAAAAGGAGCACTCACTGCAATAGGATTTAATGGTAAAGACTGAAGCTTATGTTTACCTGCAAATCTCTGACACTGTATGCAAGCTCTGACTTACTTATAAACATCTGAAAATAAAGAAGTCCAGTAGTATCCCGATCTTAAAATTTTAAAAGTTGTAGCTTTCCAATACTTATGGCCCCCACAATCACCTTCACGTGATTCTGAAATAACCAATTTTGTTTCTGACTTTTCCAAACATCTAAGTAACAGTCCTCTTGGGTCTTTCCAATGCAACTGTTGATTTACCAAGCAATATTTAGTATCTTTTAGCTTTAATGATCTGCACTCTTTTTTACTTAGATGAGAAGGACACTGTAAGTGTAACAAAAAATAGACTATATCAGCATACCATGAAGAGTCTGCATACTTATCCATGATACCTTCTTCATTTTGCTTTGCTTGTATCTCATCTTGTGTTGGTTGACTTGCCACCAAATGTAGTCCCAAAGCTTCACAGTTGGAATCAGCTCGGAGTCTTGCCAAACTTTTCCCTTTTACCAACTTTGTAGGTCTAATCTCCACATCATATTCCATAATTTTAGCTATCCATCGCCCCCTTTTTCCTTCACTATCAGGCTGTATCAAGATTTCTTTGACTGCAACGTTAGGTACATAAGCTATGATCTTAGAATGTAGAATGTAAATTCTAAAGAACTTTAAGGCTTTGACCAATGCATAGGCCTGTTTCTCCAGGATAGTGTATTTCAACTCTGAATCTCTCAAGGTTTTACTAAAGAAAGCAATGGGTTGTTCTAACCCTTATGCATTCTTTTGCAAAAGAACATCTGTTATAGTATCCTAAGATGCAAAAGAGAAAGTTAAAAAATCTTTTGAAAAATCTGGGCTTACCAGCACTGGAGCTTCTGTGAGAGCTTGCTTAATTTTTTCAAAGGAAGATCTTGCTTTAGCTTTCCACCTTACTTCCTGGTCTTTTCTTAACATTGTTGTTATCTGCTTTATAGTCTCTACAAAATTAGGGATAAACCACCTTAAGAAATTTATCTTTCCAATAAATGACTGAATGTCCTTCTTACTTCTTGGAATGTTGTTTTTCAGAATAGATTTGACACGTTCAGGATCTATCTTGATCCCATTTGCTGAAACTATATGACCTAAAAGATGACTGTCCTGAACAACAAAGTGAGACTTCTTAGGATTCAAAGACAGTCCATATTTTCTGCACTTCAAGAATGTTTGCCTGAGATGTTTAAGATGCTCTTCATCATAACTGGAAAAGACTGTAATATCATCCAGCTAGATCACTACGAATTTTTCTTTTTCTCCAACAAAGGCTATATCCATAGCTCTTTGGAAAGTCGCACCTGCATTCATGAGACCAAAAGGCATTTTATCATACATGAATGTCCCCCAGTGAATAGTAAATGGTGTTTTCTCCCTATCATCCGAATGGATTGCAATCTGATTATACCCCGAGAACCCATCAATCATTGAAATTCTTTGAGCCCCCACCACATTTTGTAAAATCTGCTCAATCTTGGGTAGTGGATAATTATCTTTAAGAGAAGACCTATTTAGATTACGAAAATCCACGCACAACCTGATTTCACAATTTTTCTTGTATACTGGAACCAAATTAGCTACCCAGGAAGAATATCTGAGAGGAACTATAATCTTTGCATCTAACAGTTTTTTTACTTCTTTTTCTATAACTAGAAGCAATGCTGGATTAATTCTTCTTAATTTTTGTCTAAAAGGCTTTGTGTTTGGCTTCAATGGAACCTTATGTTGGATTATACTGGTGTCATAAGTCCTTAAATCCTCATAGGACCATGTAGATATATCAACAAATTCTTCAGTAACTTAACATACCCGTTCCTGTCTCCATCTGAAAGTGTTTTAGAGACTTTTACCATCTTAGGGCTGATCCACAGTACCAATATTACAGCTTACGACATTTTCTTCTGAGGACTCCATAGTGGGTTTCAATAGAGTATCATCTTTAGAAAAAAGTCTTTCAAGGGGAACAAGACCTTTTGGAATAAATTTTCCTTTCAATTCAATTATTTTATGATCAGCAATTGAATCTTCAGAGTATATTGCATTATCATCAAATTCATCATCCTGATCTTGATCAATCAACAAAGTAGAGAATTCACCAGTTAATACTCTCCATTGTCTGATATTATCTGGCACCGAAGGTTTGTACTTAACTTCAATAGGATATTTCAACTAGGTCTGTTTTGGAATACCGAAACAAGTAGCTGCTATGGCCAGTGAGTCTGTTGTTTGATTATGATCCCTAAGAATAAAAGATATATTAAATGCTAAAAAGAAATTATCCACCATATCCCATACCTCATTCCGGTATACTTTCAACAAAACCTGCTTTACTTGATAAATGTCCTTCACCTGCTGGACCACTAATTCGGAGTCGCCAAAAACAATGAGCCGTTGAATTCCCAAATCCTTTGCAGCTCTTAGCCCAAGTATCAATGTTTCATATTCAGCTGTATTATTAGTAGTTTGAAATTCCAATTTATACATTAGGCAGATAATCTCATCTCCTAGAGAAATGAGAACAATACCTACTCTTGCTCCCTCCTTCGATGATGACCCATCAAAATACAACTGCTATAACTCATCCCGATTTTCAGTACTGTGTCAGACTGGTGCTTCCTTTTCCACTCGCAAAATCCCGACTGTTTTTTCATTACTCAAATGTAACATACAAGATCCTAAATCTTCTTCCACATCATAGATTGATTTGCCAGATTGTTGTTATCACTTACCAGATAAGCTAGCTGCACTTCTCTGTATAACCTCCGATGTTCTCCTCCCAAAACTGGAATAGTAGCATAGGATAAATCCATCTGCAAGGTGCCTCCTATCCTTTTTTCCCAAGATCTTGAAAGCAGCATGCCAAACATGGGTGAAATATTAGCAATAACCACATCCATAATGACACTTTTCATTGGCAATTGTGCAAGGTTAACAACAAGGTCTTTGATCACTCCCAAACACTTAACTGCTCTTGAATCAAAGGCAAACAAGTCATGATAGGGCTTTGTAACGCTTAAACCTAGAGCTTCCATGACAGCTTTAGGCATAAGATTATGAGAAGCTCCGGAGTCTAGCAGACAGTTATGTAACATTTGCTCATGAACTGTTAAGGTAATATAAAAAGGAGGAGGAAATTATGATTTACTTTCAATTTTGTCAGGTGAAGAAGGGATAAAGGTGATGGTGGGATGCTCATCCTGAAGGTTTACAGTATCGAAGGAATTTGACTATCTTGTGAACTTAACATTCTATATGCAGGATCTCTATATGAAGGAGTTTTCATCAATTATGTTAATGGAACAGGAATCTTAACCTTACTCGGCTCTAACTCAAAATTGAAGGCTTGAATGTTCTTACTAGTTTCTTCAATCTCTGCTGCTTAGCTTTATTGATATGATGATTCTGCTTCTTCTCCGATGATGAATCAGGCAAATGTTTAATAGGAGCAGTTATTTTCTTCTTGGGAATCTGAGAAACCTGCTTAGGACCAGATCTTAAATTATAAGACTTCTTGGGATCTGCTTGATAAATATCAACCGAGGATGTGAAACTGAGATCATTTTGTGGTTGATAAGCATCTAGATCAAAATATTCATAATTCTGATAATGGGTTTTGGTGAGAAAGCCTTCAGAGGAATGTTCACCCAGATGACTGATGTTCTGATCTAAGTCTTCAATTTCCAAATCTTCAACCTCCTCTACTTCATCCAACAAATTATTCTGAAATGGGGGCTGAATTCTTTGATCCTCGTTATCTCTCCTTTCTCTTTGAATATCATTATTTCTTCTTTCTCTGTGTAAAAATCTAGGCACAAAGGGGCATCTGAATTGGTTTGGATTTCGATCCCCTTCCTGTATAGGCCTATTTTTATTCTTATTATCCATTTCGAGCCTATTTATCTTGGCAGACAAATTCTTGATTAATTTGGTCATCTCATCCATTTTAGTTTTTGATGTTTTTGTTGTAGAGGTCGATGGCATCAGCTCATTTTTATTTTTTTTATCATGCACTTGATATTTTGATTTTTCCTTAAGCTTACTAGATGCCAAGATATTCAATTCAACCTCCAATGCAAACTCCTGCATATTTAACAAATATGTAGACCTCCTCTCTCTTAATAACAAGGAAAAGTCAGAATCAAATGAATTTGCATATGTGAGCTTCATTGATGTCTTTGAAGGTTTTATCTCAGCAGGTATCTTGTTGTACATCTTATTGAATTGCTTTGAAAAGTCTAGGACAACTTCATTTTGCTTCCTTTTCAATGCCCCAAATTCGGTGATATAATAGAGATAATCTTTAGTGTCACCCCATTGTCTTACAAACACTTCCTCCAAAGCTTCTATTCCATTTATGGATTTACTGGTAATTCTCTGAACCATTTTCTAACCTCCCCATCTAGACTTTGTACAAACATTCGCATCCAAACATCTTTAGCTTCAATGTTTTGATTATCTACATAACTGAAAAAGGCATTCCAATGTTCCTCAACAATGACCTCACCTTGACCATTGAACCTAGGAAGATATTTTTGGTAATCACCTGTAGGAAGGGCATTGAGGAGCTGATACAAAACCAATGGGGCATATCTTGCAGCCACTATATGATCCATCATATCAAGAGGCTGACCAACCATGTTTGGGGTAACTTGTTTTGGTGGAGAAAGATGATTATTGGATTTGATCTGATTTGATGTGGAAGTAGGATTATTAACCTTAAGTAGGCTAAATGAGCTTCTACTCGTGAGAGGAATATAAGGTGGAAGTTGAGATTTCAATGAAAAACCCCTAGAATTAAGAGTTCAGCTTTGACCTCTTTAGAAGACAAAGGATTAGTGTAAACCTGAAAATTGTCAACTTGAATGGTAGGGATAAGGAGAGAAGCTTGCTTGTTTTTTTTTTTTTTTTTTTTTGTTTTTTTTTTTTTTTTTAAAGGTTGTAAATTTGTAGAAGGAGAAGCTTGTTGTGACTGATCAGGTATGACTAAAGATGAAGGGTAATGAAATCTTCCAGATGAAGTAGAACTCAATTTTTGCCTAGCATCTTTCAAAATCTGCTCTGGATCTAAAACTCTTAGATGCAAGGGAGATGTAGGGTTCGCTCTAGTCCCAACTTTTTTAGGAGCCACAATTGCTTTCTTTAATCAAACTGGTGAAAACTTGTAGTCTATGTGTCACGCCCCCTTCCATCATTCCAAACCACAGAGGGAACATGACTGTAACATGGGGGTGTCTAACTCTCCCCACAGCCATGCAACGAAATGTATAATTAAAATAAAATGCATAATTAATTTATACAACGGAATTAAAACATATTTGCACACACACAATCGATAATGCATCAACATATCTATCACAAGCAAAAGATGATTCAACATGCAGAGAATCAATCCCATTCCAATGCTATGCACAGATCTCATATCAACCATATTAAGATAATCATTTCAATCCATTAGCATGAATAATTATCATTCAGAATTAACACATTGCAGAACACATAATGCATATAATTTAAACCACAGAGAACACTTATCTTTGAGATAAAGTTGTCCAAACAAATGGCTATGTGAGAGCAACGTTCCACCCAACCATAGATCTCTGTCCAGCCTATATTCTTTTAGCTGAGAGATCACCCTTGAGTTGGGTTGTGTATCCACTATAGAGGAACTAAACAGGCTCACTCACAGTAATGGTTTCACTCACACAGTCATGCTAAGCCAACACACAGTTGGGTTTATTAAGCATGCAATAAGCAAAGGAGGAGGATGCTAAGCTAGTGAGCTCAACCACAGAGCTACAGGCATCTCAAAGGAACTCAACAGTCATGGCACCCACAATACCTACCTCACCCAACACAAGGAAAGTCCCCTTCTCTGCTGCACAGTCCCTCAGGCGTCCCTTCCCTCCAGTGTTATTCAGGGTGGGCATAGAAAGGTCCAGTTGCTAATTCCTTGAGATTCCAGCCTTCACTGGGTTTATCAAGCAAACCCAACCTCTGTTCAATCATTCGCACTTGGAATTCTCACAATTCTGTCATCAAATAACTCAATCACGTCATTGGATTTCTGGACTATAAAAACTGGGTTTTCCAATGGATTTCGGGGTATCTAATACTCTCAATTTCTCCCCAAGGTTCATATCTATGGATCCCCCATTGGATTTTATTGTCAATACCAAATTTTGGGGCATTTATGGCACTTCAAAACGTGGGTTCTTTCATAGTTGCGATTTTTGTTTTTTCTCACTGTTGGGCATGTGTAATGGATGAAGATTGATGCTAGGATATTCAACAATGGAATGGGAATGAGGAATGACCAATTCCCATGAGGTAGAGTGACTTGTGGTATAAAAAAAACAGATCCCATACCCGCCATACGAATTTATGGGCTGCCCATGCTCCATTGAAGCTATGGACATATTTCTCAACAACTTTCTTACAACTGAATTAAATGTAAGCAAGGAAAGTCAAATGGGTTCTCAAAATGACTTTTGGAAGCTTATGGTTCAATCCCACAACCCCCTCACCACTCCCTAGTGGAATACACATGGCCCCTTCTCATTAGTTGCTTCCATAACCAGTTTTGGTATTTTTGTTGCAATATTAAATATTTACATCATTTTACAATGTTCCATGGCTTAATAGCACATGGATTGCAAAATATCAAATACTTATCTATTTTAAATAAAATCCGAGCATATACTAGCGGAGCCTTGGCCTTGAGCTCTACGCTAGGGAAACATACATCGCATGTATACAATATTTACATTAAAAGCCAATATATCATAAGGGTCAAAATGGGGTATTACACTATGAAACAAATATACTGATTTTGTTCACCTTCAAAACTAGCTCTATAGATGTCAAACCCAGGGAAGATCTTTTTCACTTCCGTCCCCGGCAACAACGCTAAAAGTTGTTTGCACTAGAAATTGTACCTAGACTATAGAGAGGTACAAGCTAGAACATCCAAAGAAAAACTGAAGGAAAATGGTTTAATTTTTATAAATTCTGAAGGTATCATTCATGGAAAAGGTAAGGAAATATAAATCACATATAATCACTAATTAGAAGATATCATAAAGATCTAAAAAGAATGAATCTGAAACATAGATATAAACCATAAACATAAATATAAAAATCTAGTTATGTTGACAAACTTAAAAGCATTTACAGGATAAAGACTTTTATTAGGAAATGAAGTAGTAAGAGAGGTGATCAAACCAGTCATAAACATCAACCAGAAAATAAGATCAACATATGGCTTACATAGTATATTTCAATCCAAACATTTAGTCTTAAAAAACTTACATGAGAGTGTATCATATGTGTTTCAGTATAATAGCTTCAGCACTTCTAACCCTTTTTCAGAACAAAAAACCAACCCTGACCCCTCCTATCACTGCTATTTTTATAATTACATGAAGGAAGTTTAAGATCCATCTTTTCCGGATTCGAATCCATTCTAGAATTTACATACAAAAATAAATGTCCAAAAATAGTATAACTAATCCTAAAAAGTAGGCATTCGTATCTATCTCTAAAGCTGTGTCATTGAAGTTTGTTAGACAACTGTAAGATGGATCATCTTAGATTTGTCTAGCTACCTCTGCCAACATGGTCAATCCATCCAACGCTTCTGACCTCTTGAGGAGACGAGCCTGTTCTACTTCCAGCACTTGAACCTTGTTTGACAACTCTCCACTTTGCTTGGTTAGCTCTCCATTCTGCTTGGTTAGCTCTTTAATCTGTCCTTGTGCATTCCTTTTCCTCTTTAAGACCTCTTTAGCTGCTGAAATGAGCTCTTGATAATTGCCATTAACCTCTTCCAGATCTTCCCTTAACCTCCTATTAGCTTGCATAAGCTTATCATTCGCATCATTCAAATATTCATTTTGTGCTCTATATTGTTGCAATGATTTTTTGAGAATTTCAATCTCAGAACCTGTTTGAATTGTTTCTTGGTCTACTGAATCTTTAACTGAGCTTGATGGCATTTCTAGATTTTTAATAAGAAGATCTTCTCGTGCTTCATAGACCTTCTTTGATTCTTTTTTATTTATTTCCTTTGTTGAAACCTCCAAATGGAAAGTTTTTGAGCTCGATCCATGTTCCAAGCTTTGAATTGCTTCTTCCTTAAAAACTTCAGGCTGCTTTTCCAATGCTGTTGTTGGACCTTGATAATTATCTTCTGTCCCTTTAGAGCACTATTGTGAATTCAATTATGTCATGCTCTTTGATTCTTCATCACTTGAAGAATCCTGAATTATAATAATTTTTTCCTTTTCTAATTGAGGGTTTAAAGTTCTTTTCATATATAATCTCAACCGGTTAGATGCCTTGGTCTTTGGTCTCCATTTGGGTATTTCGGGTTCAACCATAGACTTGAAATCAACTTCAAACTTGGGAGAAGGCAAGGAACCTTCCTCTATAAGCCGCTCCTTGGTGACAGAAGGGGTATCTGGGGCATGAGTAGTTTCCTCATCCTGTGAGGTTAAGGGTTCCTCCTCTTTTACATGTTCTTGCTATGCATCTTTTGAATTTACAAACTCTTCCTGCAAACCACACCCTTTAGCTTGATGTACTTCTTCAACCACGTTCTTGTTTGTGATGGTGGGCTGTCTTCTTGGCAAAGGCTTTCTTCTTTCAACTTCTTCCAAATTCGTGCTTTCCTCCGATTCAAACCCTAACCAAAACAGGAAATGTTTCCAACTACGATTCCCCTTTTCCAGCTCCATTAACACTATTAACTTAACCGATCCATGATGAAAGAAAGATTGGTTCGTATGATCCAAATGACCCTTTACCCTATTGGACATTTTGGTGAGGCTTTTCAAAAGGTAGAAGGGTAAATTCATTTTAAATTGATCATTCAAATGTAAAAGGAGCCTGAAATGGTACTTGTAAACTGTGGCAAACCTTCCTTCACATGTGATGTAGCGTTGTACAATGCCAATGACCTCCCGCCATTCAGGTTTCACAGCACTAAGGTGAATGCCTTCGTTCCAGTCAAGAGATTCGAAGCCAGGCAATAGAAATGAACCTGGATCAAACTCGACTAGAAGTTTCTTGAACCAACGCACCCCCTCGATGGCTATACCAGTCACCTCAACTATCAACTCTTCTGTCAATTCAATTTTTAGGGTCTGAAAATTGACACAGGAATTCGAATAGTTTTGAGCAAAAGAACGAGTGACCTCCAGATTGTAACCTGTAACCTTCTAAAAAAAAACGAACCAGGCAGCCCTTCTGAACAGTTTTGCGCACTCAGGGAAATTATTTACCCATTCAATGCTCACTGGCTCCAACCTACATAGCTTGCCACTCTTCTTCATACCTGCTATGCTTGAAACAAGCTCCCTCACCGGCGAACAAATGTCCCAAAGGTCAAATAGAATTAGAGTTAACGCGTCATACCTCTGTTCTCAAAGCATCCGTGGTGGAGTGGTCACACCTGGAAAATGTTATATCGTGCCTGACGAAAAGCTCGGGGCAATCTCTCATCACAACTAGTGCATAAAACTAGACAGGTGCCGATCATGCTCTTTGATGATTTTAGGATTCTGACATCGCCCATATGTGTGAAGCTGAACGAGTGCGCTGCCAGAATGTACTAAGTTACATTTCATAGTTGAAATGTTCACACAATCTCAACTCAAAGGTTAGGAAAATATTAACTTATGTTTTGAAGACCAAAAGGGAGAAAAAATACTTATAAGCCAATGTTTAAATCACAAATAAAAGTAAATAATAAAACTAAAGAGTAAATAATAAAACTAAAATATATAACATTAAGCTAATGTTTGAATGATATAACAAAGTAAATAACATCAAAAATAAAACATAAAAAGAAAAACAAGGAAGATAAGCTAAAATTGAGGTACAATTTGAGCTCTAACACTCACCCTGGAAGGCAACTAGATCTTCTTGCGCCTTCAAACCAGATCTTGAACAGGAAAATAGAAAAGAGGTGTCAGAGATATGGATTTAATTAAACTAGCTTACCTATCTATGCAAACAATAACATATCACAGTAAATAAGAACATAAAGAGAACAAGAGACAAGAGTACACCAGATATATGTGGTTCACCCAATTGGGCTATGTCCACAAGAAGGTAGTCTTCTATTATCTCCAGAATATCTCCCTCAAGCTTACAAGAGAGCAATGACAATAACCCCAATACAATATAGAAAGATCATGATGAGCGATCTACAAATGGATGATCCATACTGGATGAATGGATGGATGATTCCCGAATGAATGAATGTGAGAGACTCCCTTGACTCTAGTATATACCAAGAGATGAGGAGGGATTACTCTCACATGTTACATGTGAGATAATATAATTTTCCATAATAACATTTATTTATATAATAATGAATATTAAGAGTATATTTTACTATAATGAATATGGGATAAATGTATTACTCTCTTACATAAGATTGTGGATATCTTCCGACATAATACAAAGACATTATTACCTTTCAAGGAATATAAAATATTCCAACAAGAGGTATGGTTGATTTGCTAACACTATTTTTGTCACACTTTCTTGGTTAGGTTCATAATGGATTGCTTTAAGCCTCTATTTTTTGTTGTCTTAATTCATTAAAAGAGAGATTCCCCATACCTGTCCCCGCTTCTCAGACTTCCTACTATCCCGTAGCTTCGGTAGTTAGTGATGGTTCACGTCATAGCTTTATAACGAACATATGCACATAACACTCTAAAATTAACTAATGCAGATAACACCTCACATTTCAATATAAGATTACTCTAATATCAATGAAATAGTTATAAGGAAACAATTTCTTCTATTAACATAATAATTGATTAATGATGGTGTTAATAAACTTGAATTTATTCTTTTCTTTTATGTCCAAAATTTATTTTTAATATTATTTTTGAAATTTCAAAATAATAAAAAAAATGATATGTTTTTTATCAAAAATCCAAAAAAAGTTTTTTTAATTGATAAAATTGCAAATACTTCAAATCCAATCCATAACTTGTTCAACGTGTTCCACTTGTCAAGGATACGGTGGCCCGTTGGTGGGGTTAGATGATTCCATTCCATCCATCGGATGACGGTTTGCTCGACCTACCATCCATGGTATGTGAGAAAGTTTGTTGAGATTTCCCGTGCGTTGTTAGCTTTCCTTGATTCCTTCGGAATAGCAGGAAGGTGATTTTTCCGCTGAAAAAAAACTTGTTCAACGTGTGTTTTCTTCCTTAATAGAACAAGACAATACCAATTAGCATGTGTTTTCTTACTCGATGAGGCAAGACAATATTGATGTACAATAATGGATTGGATGTAGTTTGATCGGCTATGTATTGACTTTAAATTCAATTCAATGATTAAAATCTTGCCAAGGTTAGCAAATTTATCTCCCCATCTTCATAAGCCATTTAAGCTTTGTTTAAATGAAAGGAAAGGGATAAATTTAAGTAATATTTTATTGCAATAAGCATAGGAATCTGATATACATAGAAGCAATGTGGTATCGTTGCAAGATTTAAATATTAAAGGTTTTGGAAAGCATGATAATAATAAGTTTTGAAGTATTACAATACATGGAGGCCATTTCATAAGTTTTGAAGATAACATAAACTCTAATACATGGTGTGTACACTTCTATAAGCAATGAACTTCTGATGCAAGAAGAAACCTGGCGATTGAAGAGCAGAGCTACCTGGCTCAAAGCGGGGGATATGAATACAAATTTTTTTCA
Source organism: Larix kaempferi (assembly GCA_027924585.1). Classification (NCBI taxonomy): domain Eukaryota; kingdom Viridiplantae; phylum Streptophyta; class Pinopsida; order Pinales; family Pinaceae; genus Larix; species Larix kaempferi. Next base: position 2,563,706 of record BSBM01000560.1, on the reverse strand, counting down.
TCAGTTCGCTGATTCCCGAAGGATGCAAAACTCAATCTGGGATTTGAATGATCATTTGGGCCGGCGGATTAGGGGGGAGGAGAATTTGATGAATGAGGCTGTATATCACTTTCAGGAATATTATCGTGATCCAAAAAACACTACTCTGGCTGAACAATTCAAACTTATAAAGGAATATCCACGAATGTTCAATGAGGAGGAGGGCGACAATATTTTCCTGGATGTCACCCTGGATGATGTGGAAAATACTCTGCATGGGTTTGCTAAAGACAAATCTCCGGGTCCGGATGGGTGGACTGTTGAGATTTTCATTCACAACTTTGATATCATGGGGGAAGAACTCCGGATGGCTGTAGATGAATCTCAGAAACTAGGCATTGTCTCTGGAGCAATAAACTCTACATATCTGGCTCTCATTCCGAAGACTTCCCATCCGAACAACTATGATGACTTCAGACCAATTGCTTTATGCAATCTGGTTTATAAGATTATTGCTGAAATTATTGCTGATAGAATCAAACCATTGCTCTCTCGACACATATCCAAGGAACAGTATGGCTTCCTTAGTGGGAGGCAGATCCATGATGCTGTGGGGGTGACACAGGAAATTTTTCACACTATCAAATAGAGGCGGATTGATGCCCTTATTCTTCAATTGGACCTGGTGAAAGCATATGATAAGGTAGATTGGAACTTCCTGAGATTAATCCTTATCCAGATCGGCCTGCCATGGAAGGTTATGAAATGGATTATGGCATGTATTAACTCTGTCAACTATGCTATCCTGATCAATGGACTTCCTACTGATTATTTCAAGGCATCTCGGGGCCTTTGACAGGGCTGTCCACTTTCTCCTCTGCTGTTTTTACTGGTCATCGAAGGTTTAAGTCTGTCCATACATAAAGCTCGTCGGGAGGGAGTGATTGTTGGCATTAAAATAACTAGAGAGATATCTGTTACACACTCTTTGTTCGTAGATGACGTTATGCTCTTTGGTATGGGAATTCTTGCCGAATGGATGATATACAAGAAGATACTAGACTTCTTCTGTCTGGTAACTGGCATGATTATCAGCTATATTAAATCATTTTTCTTGAAACACTCTTTGACGGATGATGTTCAGCAGTCGATCAGCAATTTTCTGCCTTTAAATTTCAAAGATATTGATGCTGGTACTAAAAATCTGGGTTTCTTCATCAAACCAACAAATTACTTGATAAATGATTGGTCCTGGCTTATTAGAAGATTTGAATTGAGAATTGGACACTGGAGCTATCGGCATCTTTCCTTGGGTGGCAGACTTACTCTGGTGAAAGCCGTTTTGCAGAATTTAGGTGTATATTGGTTCTCTCTATGCAAGATTCTTCGAACCATTCTGAATCTAATTAGAAGGAAGATATTTAGTTTTCTATGGTCGGGTGGTGGAAACCAGGAGAAATTTCATCTAATGAAATGGAAGGTTTTGGCTCGGCCCTGGCACTTGGGTGGATGGAACATTAAGGATATTGAAATGTTTGTTATGGCCCTACATGCAAAGAGCCTCTGGCGAGTACTCTTCGATCAATCGATCTGGGGAAGGATCATCCGAGCCAAATACCTGCGAAATATTCCGGTTACTAAATGGTTTCGTTTAAATTGCCCTGCAACTGTGGGTGTCTCTAATATCTGGAATGGTCTGCTGGGTGCCTACAGGGTTATTGTGCATTGGATTGCTTGGATGCCTGGCAATGGACGGGATATTAAGTTGGGGCTGGATCCGTTCATGGGGGGTTCATCGAGACACTCTCTATCGATGGAATTGAGAACATACCTCTATGCAAATGGTTACTACACTTTAGCACATGTGGCTGGATGGTATGGGGACGGACGTCCACGGTGGATCACGGCTGCACAGTTGGGTCTGACGGGTTCCTTGAGGCTTGAATGGGAGGAATATATTAAGCCGTTGTATCAATCTAATATGAGGCTCTCTGATGAAGCTGACAGATTAGTATGGACGTGGGATGTGGCTGGTGGGAGGGTTTCTGCAGCATTGGCATATGATGCATTATTTGCTGAGTCACAGATATTGGTTCACTGGTGGGACAAAACTATTTGGAAACTTGCTTTGCCTCTCAAGATCAAATGCTTCATATGGTTAGCGTTGAATAACAGGATACTAACTTGGGACAATCTCTGCCGGCGTGGTTTTTGTGGCCCGGGATGGTGCACCTTATGCTGCACACAGGGGGAGACGGTTGACCATCTTTTCACTTCCTCTACATTCATAAGAGAACTCTGGTCCTTAATTGCAAACAAAGCCGGTGTATTTTTTCTATGGAACTACTGCTCCCTTTGTGATTGTCTTGATGCTTGGTCTCGTCATGATTACGGGGTTACAGAGCTACCATATTTTATGATTTGGGAGGTTTGGAAAGCTCGAAACCTGCTCATTTTTTAGAATCATGCCCCTTTCTTGGCTGGGATATGCTTTAAAACACTTGCTGCACATAATGAATATGTTTCTATCCACGGTACGGTTGGGGGCAGAGATAAACCGGATAGGAATCTTCGATATGCTCCCCCGGTGCTGATCTACCCATGTGGTTTCTTTGATGGAGCTGCGGTCAGCCGATTTGGGGGGGGCGGAGCGGGTGCCATAATACACATTTCCAATGTTGTCTCCATCCATATCTGGCTTAATCTGGGCAATGGTTCCAATACCAGGAGCGAGCTATGTGCTCTTTGGTTAATACTTTTATGGGCTCGCTTGCGGAGAATCACCTCACTAGTGGTATTTGGTGATTCACTTTCCATTATCTCCTGGGCGAGTGGCAAGTCCACTCTAAATAATATGCTTCTCAAACACTGGATGGATGCGGCACAGATGTTAATAAAAGATTTCCATCACATACACTTCGCCCATGTATACCGGGAAGCTAACATGGAGGCGGACATGCTATCTAAGAAGGCTCTTATCTCTGAGGTTGGGGTCATCATGTGGCAGGAATGGCGGGAGGACACTTTGCTTTCACAGGGCACTCATCATCTACATTGGACTTGATACAATTTGCTCTATTCTACATTATTTGTTTTATTATGATGCTTTTTTGATATATATTATGCGAGCCGATATACTTACATACGCTGTTAGTTCTATGTGCAGATTATACATAGGGGCTGCTTCCAACTTCTTGTTGGACATTTTTGTATACATCCTCTATTTGCGGCTCTACTGACTGTGGTTGTTTAGTTATGTTTTGATATACTTAGCACTGCTGGACATATATGTTTATTTTTTATATTTGGCAGCTATGGCTGTTTTGCACTTGTGAACTTTGATATTTGGATGGACACTTTGACGGTTTCTAGTGATTGATGAACCTGTTTCTCCTTCGGGAGGGGTTCATGTTTTATTATGTGGTCATATGACAATATTTATGGGGTTCTCGGATGGTGATGTTGGCATTGTGGCCTTATTGATTGACATGGCTCATATGCTCTATAGGGCAGATGTGAGTAGTATGTATTTTTCTGACAGCTGGCATTATTTACTATTTCGTATATTAATAGTAAGTTATATTTTTATGTGAAAAAAAAAGAAAAAGCAAGGAACTTTATTGGAGACAAATAGACAAATAGGGGTATTGGTGATTATAATGCACCCATAACAAGCACGCGAGCATGACACGTGGGACAGTTTTGAAAGGCAGTCTTACATTCATGACACATTTTATAGCATGTTTTAACGTTATGCCTTCATGTCTTTAGATGGTATGCATTAAATTGTAGTTATTATGGTCAAATTGATGAAACTGAAAGGTGACATTTGATGTATCTGAAACGTGGCATCTGTTTCGAGACTAACCGATGTTTTCCATCTAAAATTCGATACCCTGAGCATTGTAGTATCGAGATTGGGATTAAGAGAAGGAGGTTGTGCGACCAGGTTTGACCAGAAGCAAAGATTTCAAGCCAATTGAGGTAAGATTCTTCAGTCTGTTTGCAGGCTGAGTTGTTGTTTTGGATTTTGGGTTTTAAAACTTTCAATTGAATACCTCCGTAATATTCCCATAAGCTCAGCTATTTGAAGACCTTGTTGTTTGAATGTCTGATGAAATCCGTGGTAACAGTGATTGAATTAAAATATGTTCTAGTTAAAAAAAGAAGGAAAGCCTAAGCTTCCCTTTTCCCTAATTCAATCTCCTTACCGATTCTTCCCTGACTGGAAGTCGAATGTACAGTATGGCCAAATCCATTTCCTCTGTCTGTCAAGGTCATGTAAATGACTGCAAAAAAATTAAATAAAATGTTCGTAAAAATAGGAACAATGAAAGGCTGCTATATAAATAATCGCGCAAGCAATTGCACCGGCGATTACCATCCCCTTACCCTGTCAATTGAAATGTTATGAACCTGGAAGAAAATAATAACAGCTTTGGCTTTGCTTTACGGGAGTAAGAGTTCTTTGATATGAAGTTCACGATGCTCAAAAGAATTGTTTCTTGTAGATGAGCTTCTATAGCAGGGTTTCGCGCCGGGGACAAGCAAGAAGGCGACCTAGTATATGGAAGGAAGGAGCAAAGAAAATAATCAGGTTCACCGTCCATTTTGATGCAAACTCCGATGAATTTAATGAGTTAATTAGAAGTGAGCATCTGTTTCTGAGTGGACAGAATTTAACCCAACCAATGTTATCTGGTCCTGCCCCTTTGCAACCCCACCCGAGTATCTTAGAAGAGCCTCCAATGTTTAATCTGAATGAAAATGAAGGTTGGGATGGAAACCCTAACCAGCCATATTCAGGAAACTTAGGATGGGGTGCTCCAGATCCCAATCATCAACATGTTAATACATCTCCTTCTGCTGCTGCCTCTGTGAATTCATTATCTCATCCCAAAGACAATGCTAAAAACCCATGTTCACCGCAGCCTGTAAGACCCCTGGACTTAAAAGGAAAACAGCCTATCTTGGACTTAAAAGGCAAACAGCCTCTGTCGAAATAACCATCTGGAATGACTGAAAAACCCCATCAAACTCCTCCGGTCACTGTCCACTCAGAAGCAGATTCCGTCAAAGGGGAGAAGAAAGGCAGGGAGGATATATCTCACCTAGACTTATTCCCAGAAATCTCCTCTTTTTGATGTGGATTGTATTCTTCATAACTGTTGGAAATTTTGTCAAGAACGATATCTTTTTTTTGTTAGCATGAACTATGCAATTTTAATCATTACTTACTTTGCTCTATAAGGATGATTAAACATGAAAGGTTGGGTTCGGCTTGTACATTTGGTTCAAAGGATTATAATGTTGTGAACGAATTGTGTTTGCTAAAATTTTGGAAGTTACAACGTGGAAAATGAAAATCAAGTTAGGATGAAGACCAATTGCAAGAAATTCTATATCAGTTTGATAAATTCTCTGGGAAATGCTATATCAGTTTGATAAATTCTCTGGGAGACACAAAGCATTGCTCCAACACTTTGTTATTGAACTTCTTATGTATGACCTCAGAACATTTGAAAAGTTTGATTTGGACAGTTGTCAAAACAATTGTCTATCTTAAAGAAGATCCATCTGACAATACTAATGTTGCCTGATAAAGAGCAAACGGCATGAGATGATAAGTCAGAATATCATAAAAAAGCTAAATTTCTAGCTCTATTTGATGGAAGAAATGTGCCATAACTTATAAGGATACAATATTGTCATGGATATCTCAAAATATTGCAAGATAGCTTTAATGCTGATTATACATATGATTATTCAAATTAAAATTTTACATTGTACAGTGTTATGTGGAATTTTGCCCTACGGATAAGTCAAAATTCCCTTAGGCTAAAGTAGACTTTAACTAACTCTAGGCTAAGAACAGACAAAACAAATGCAACCTTGAATCCCTAGATCTAACAAACATCTCAGAATTAAAATGTTGGAGAGAATAGAAGGAGTTTAACTGACCTTATGTCCAAATGCTTGTCTTTGATATTTGCTCCAAGTTCCAAGTCCTCACAAGTAAACCTGTTAACAATGGAACCAAAACACAAGCATGTACTATTCTCTAGCAATCTGAAAACATGAGTTAGGATCTAAATCTATGAAAGATACAAATCATATCATTAAAACAGAATTAACACAAATGATTTGGGAAAACAAGACAAGTTATCTTTATTATTAACTTGAAGAGTGCTTACAAAGGTTGCTTGATGTCCAAGCTAATCCTCCATCTCCAAGTGCTTCCTCTAGCTATCTCCACAAGGCTGCAAGATCATAGGTTTGATGCCCCAAAAGTCCTCCCTTTGGCCCATGGAAAGCTTCTCTCTTATAGCACATGGAAAGGTTAACCAACAAGAGAGAAGTGTGGATCTATGGAGGGTTTAGTGGATCAGGCCAGCTAAACAAAGAAGGAGTTAGGATCGAACCAAAGGTGGTAATCCCAACAAAATCTCCTCGAAGGTCGAAATCCCAAAATCCAAGGCAAAAAGGCTAATTTCAGACTACCGCGCCCCTATAACTGAGCATAACGCGGTAGTACCGCGCCCCAGAGAAGGAGCAACGCGCGGTAGTGCTAACTACCGCGCCCTCGTAGATGTGCAAGGAGCGGCAGTGCTCACAAACAGGGCTAAGTTGGGCTGGAAGATGGCAAAAAAAGGTTTTGCTTTCAGTATTCAGTCAATGGTTTTCACTCTGGATGTTCAGATGATCTTTAAGGGAAACTGTCGTTTAGGTCGCTAGTACAAGGATGCGACACTAATGCATAATGTGTAATATTGAGGTATAACAGATGCCCCCTAAAGTGTGAGGTCAGAAGAGACTGATGGCCGAAAGACTTTACAAATATGGTTCGGAGATAGCATCGAGGAGAGCAACAAGGAGCTGAAAAATAGAGACAAAATGTCAGATATACCACCGAGGCGGGCATTCCCATGCTCGGAAACAAATGACTCAAAGCATGGCTGCCGACCAATACATTGCAGATCCATGAGTACTGAGATGATATAGACTGTAGACAAATCATGGCTACTATAAACAAGCGTAGATCCATGAGACAGTAATGACACAGCCACGACCAATACAAAAGTGGATCTGTGTGACAATACAGAAAAATCTCCATTGCAACCTGGACGTAATCAAAATACAAAAGGGTATCCAGGGTCTTCTACTCGATCGCAAACGATACGAATCTAGCCATGTGATTACAAGGTGTTGAAGTCGAACATGGTAGAAACCATTTGATTACCGGTCAATGATGTGAACCGTTAACAAATGCGAGGGAAATCACCAATAATGACAATGATCCCCAAGGTATCTATAGCACATTTCAACGAAATGCGAATAAAGGAGTTGATGTCGAGCATCCGAGAGATCATTCAATCAGAGGTCATTGATGAAAACCTACTGTTGAATACGAGGAAACCTGCCATTGAGGCATGCAGGTACCAAGGTACTAGTGGTTGACTCCTAAGCCTAATTCCTGGATAGTGATTTGGTGTCGACAAGAATAGACTCGTCGAAGGTGGGCCATAATGATTCCCACATCATCGACACGAAATCAGAACGAGAGATAGTATGGACCGATGAAACAATGGAATATGTACTGACACAAAGGGAAGGTTTGACATGAAGTGGAGGTGGACCCAAGGTAATAACCCTTTGAACATATAACGGCATGAAACAGAGCTTGGCAGCAGGGATTACTTGAACAGACAGAACCACAGAAAGTGTGAACTCATAGCAATAATGAGGACGCATGATCATAATGATGACACTATCAGCAAGACTGACTACCCAAAACAGACAAGGTGAGGATGCATGCCATGTTCAAAGGTGATGACTTACAAGCTGCCAACAAAGTAAACTTGACTCATTTTCCCATTTTTCCCCCCGACATGATGGACGAGTACCTCTTTGTTTTTTAACGAGCTTGAGGAGGATAACAGATGCTCGATATAGCTCATCTCATAGATGAGTCCAATCTCACATGTTTTTCGAACCTGAGAAAGGAGGGGTTCGTCCCAAAGTGGGTCCTTCGATGTCAAATTTTAACGAGTCCAAGGAAGGAAAACTCGATTGTCATTTCATGTTTAGAGAGTCTGAAAAGAACTAAAGAAGACTCCAACGGTCCTTTTTCGTAAGGTTAGCCTCATCGCCCGAAAAAAGGGTAAAACAACGCGGAAGAGGACTCTTCCAGTCATGATTGGCTGGAGTATTCCTTTTTCGTAAGTAGTGCCCCCTAGTCCGAAAAAGGGGTAAACTATCACTAGGGAGACGATCATTCAAATCCTTTTACAAGCGTGAACGAATCAATTTCGCTTGGCAATCTTTTCAATTTTAGGGAGTCTGAAAAGAGCTTAACTATGGACTCCATGTACAACTTTGTCATGGTTGATGACCGAGTACGACAAAGGGGAAGTAAACTCGGCACAGTTCCTTTTCCGTAAATAGTCTAGCGAGGCCGGATAAAGTGATAAACCTATACTCGTTAGACACACCTTTTTACTCCAATTTGTTTAACGAGCACGATAATGGTATCAAAAGCACTCGGAATCTTTTTCATGTTTGGATCCAGAGCACGAAAAAGGAAAAAGTAAGCTCAAACCACTTTTCATGTTTTAACCAGAGCACGAAAAAAGTGAAAAGTAAGCTCAAACACCATCTTACTGTTTTTAACGAGCTCGAAGATAGGTTGGAAGAATGCTCATGATGTCTGCTTCATTTTTTAACGAGCTTGTAACAGAAGATGAACTATGCTCGGGATAATTTTCATGGTTTAATGAGCTCAAAACCTAAAAAGGAAAGTATGCTCGAAAATGTTCCCAATGGTGAACTTCTTCCCGTCATGAAATCCAAAGGTTGGTTCATGCCCCCAGCATGATTGCTAGAAGTAAGTGACTTAGCTCCAACGTGGTGTGGAGAGGCGATCGAGTTGACTTCAACGTAACTTCCAGAGGTTGAAGACATGCCCCCAAGCTTCATTTCATTCACCTAAGGTATAGGCGAGTGAAAAGAAGGTTCAGGTACTAAGTCTACGAGGAGACTCGACTTAAAGGGAAAGGATATGTTTCATTTTTTAACGAGCTTGACACAGGAGTAGAACTTTGCTCAGACTACTGGTTTCATTTTTTAATGAGCTTGAAGCCAAAGGTAAACTCTGCTCATGGTTAAGGCCCATTGATGGGTTCCCTCCCAACATGATGACCAGAGGTTGGTAAATGCCCCCAGCATGATTGCTAACGGCTAAACATGCCCCCCGAGCTTCGTTTCGTCTGACTACTCTTCTTCCTTACCCAAAAAAAAAAATTCTGGCTACTAATCCAAATGTGTTCACCAGGGGGAGTAGGGAGAACCAGGATCAAGTGACCCAGGCAGATGAAATGAAGGTTCAAACCCTAACTCTAGCGAGAGACTCGAACAAATGGAAGGGAGATCTATTTCATTTTTACACAAGCTTGAAATAGATAATAACAATGCTTGAAAGGGTCCTTTTTATTTTTTAATGAGCTTAAAACAGAAAGAAATTATGCTCGAAGGTAGTTTCATTTTTACGCAAGCTTGAAACTGAACGTAAACTATGCTTGGGATTTGGTTTCGTTTTTACACAAGCTTAAAACCAAAAGTAAACTGTGCTTGAGGGTAGTTTCATTTTTACGCAAGCTTGAAACCGAACGTAAACTATGCTTGGGATTGGTTTCGTTTTTACGCAAGCTCAAAACCAACGGTAAACTGTGCTTGAGGGTCGGTTTCATTTTTTAACGAGCTTGAAACAAAGAATAAACTATGCTCGTGGGAATCTATTTCATTTTTTAACGAGCTTGACATAGAAAGGGAACTATGCTCATAGTGATGGTTGGTTTCATTTTTACACAAGCTTAAAACCAAAAGTAAACTATGCTTGGGATGATGGTTTCATTTTTTAACGAGCTTGACACCAGAATAGAACTTTGCTCCAAGTGATGGTTGGTTTCATTTTTACACAAGCTTAAAACCAAAAGTAAACTATGCTTGGGATGATGGTTTCATTTTTTAACGAGCTTGACACCAGAATAGAACTTTGCTCCAAGCATCCCCCCCCCCTAGGGGGAAGAAACCACTAAAACATGTGGAATGTTTAGGGAAGTCTGGTGACTAGGAGTCATGCGATGAGTGGGCGTCACAAAGGAAAGCTGATCGATGGTCACAACATTCCCATGATGGGGAAAATACATCACTCGGAAGAGTGAGGACACTACAGCCTTCATGGCATGGACGTAATCGCGTCCAAGGAGTAGATTAAAATCTAAGGGACCTTGGATGACCATGACATCAATACAGACAGTTTTCCCTCCCAAAGTGATAGGTAACTGAGGAAGGGACCCTAAAGGTCCAGTAGGCCTTCTGTTGAAAGCCAGTATCTGATCAGTGACGGGCACAAGCCGAGGAGAACCTAAGGCTTGCCAAGCAGTTGAGGATAAAATACTAACAGAAGCTCCTTCATCAACTATCGTACGAAAAATTTCTTTATCGGAAACTCCTACAGATATTTGAAAAGGAACACTCGAAGGAAGACGAGATTCTGTTAGACCATTCCAATCAAAGGAAATAACCTCAGTGCTTGGAGGGGGTCTCGCGGAAACGGACAGGGTTTCCCCTTGCCGAGGACATTCTGAACCGATAAGGAAAACATCAGTGGTTTCCAATTCACTCTCTCTTGGAAGATAAGAATGAGACAAAGATTGTGTCAAGGTGACTGCTTCAGTCTGGACTTTCTCCGATGAAAGAGCGGGATCAAGTGGGGATGACAGCGACTCAATCACTTCACTCTCGGAAGGGAGAGTGGGATCAATTGCAGATGAAACTGAATTGATCACTTGGTCAACCAGCGGGGGGTCGAGGGATAGTTTACCATGGTCTGTTGGAGGCACCAGTTGAGAACTAGTAATATCTTCCAACCACCGCGAGGCTTCATCCATGCTTGGACAAAGGAAAGTACGGTGCATACCCTTGCATATCAAACAGGGATATAGGACTTTACCCTTACGACCCTTCACCAAGGGGTCACTGGTTGAGGGAGTGCCATCGACATGATGGTCAGAGGTCGACGATACGATTGGTTTGGGGTTTTTAGACCACACTTCTGACACACGGGAAAGATCAGGACAATCCTTGAGAAGGTGATCACCCTTACAAAGTTTGCAAGGGAACTTGGGCTTACGGGGTGTTTTCGTAGAATGAGTACCATTAGAGGTAACTGGTTTACGCTTGGTCTCTTTTTTATCCTTCTTCTTCTTAACTTTCCTTTTCTTCTTCTTCTTATCCACCTGATTACTAACACTATTGCTTTCGTCAGGCGAGGAAGAAGGAACGGAAGAAGATTCATCCGATGAAGAAGGAGAAGGATTAGTTTGGGATTGACTCTCTCGTGGTGGAGAGTTAACATTCGAAACATTGGGCGCAATCGGAATTACCGGATTGAATAACCATACCGGTAATCCTATGGTTAATCCAGGAAGATTTAACGTGGCAATAAAGGGAGGACCAATATCTCCAACTGGAGAAAAAGTAAAAGGTGCCCCTTGAAAAGGGGTCCCCGGATTGGTAGTCCCAGAAGGAGCATGGGTGCATGGAGGTAGATTCTCCATGAAACAAAAACTAAGTGATGTGGACGAAGTCTTGTTAAAAAGAACTCAAAAACCCTCAGGCAACCGAGCGTGCGAAAGGGGAGCTAGGAAAAGACAAGGCTCACAGGCCAAAAGAGCAAGCTCAAAAAACTATACTGAGGCCGCTGCCACAGTAAGTGAGCTGTACAACAAAACGGCCAGAATGCCAACAAGCAGCCCTAGAAAGAAAAAGACCCTCTACAAGATAGCAAGCAAAACCTCCTAACTAAGAGCTGGAGACCTCAACAAATTGTATCCTTCGCAAGGTGATGAAATCCAAGTCGAACAATACAACATGAGAGACCGATATAAGAAGGATATCCCTCTACCGAAAGGGATCCTGGGTAAAAGAGCCCTAGTAGAATAGATACTAAGCTACCTCGTTCATGACACGTCGGAAAAGGTTTTGGGCACTTCAGCCTTCCGAAGAAGACAGCGATCGATGTTGCCTTAGGGCTAAGTGGAGTGCGGTATTCCACAGAGTCCGTCCGGTTCTCAATCTCGCGGCCGTTTAACCCCTGAAAGTTGGAAACAGTCAGGAGGCCCCTCCACAAACTAGCTGTGACCGTGTCAATAAGTACTAGAGGATTTTAGTTCCCTAAAGACAACGACTATGTCTCAGATGAAAATGACAAGGGGGAATTATTTTGATGCCTATCCCCGGTGTCCTACCTAACTACCAAATTCTTTTGATTTCCTCAAGTGAGGTTAAAGTTGGTTTAATTAGGGAGATTAATTTTAGTGGCTGTCTTACTCAATCGGGTTATGGAAGTGCAACTTGATGGTGTTATGACGACCCAAACCATGCAAATGAAGATGAATCGAAATGAGCCTTTCTCTTCGATGAACACTAGCTAAAGTAAGGAAGAATTCTTTCCGTTCCCAATATGCACAACCCAATGCACATGCAATTTTATTTCTTTTCAAAATGATAGAAAGAAGTACCCAAAACTAACCCAAAGTAATGAAAAATTTCTTCATATGAACACCAAATGTAATGATTCTAATTCATTTCCTATCTTTTTACACTTGAAAAAGACACATCCAAGCTACGGAAAGAAAGATTCTACAAATGCTTCCAATCAAATGCAAGACAAAGAGAAGAATCTAATAATTTTGTCTAACTCAAATGCACATAAATATGAAACAAGTATTTCTTCTTTTCATGAATGTAATACCAAGAATATCAAATGATTAAATTAAAGCAAGAAGAATACTTTAGTGTTTCAATTTCATGAATATGGTAAAAGAACGACAAAATCAAGCTTCTCTTTAAACTAAAGCGGAGGCAAGGAATCAATCTTTTCAAACAATCATTAGATAGGATGTAAAGGAAATAAGATGCCAAGCAATCCAAACACGCCAAGCACACCAAACCAAAAAAAAATGATCTCAAAACCTTAATATGGGTCAAAACGACTAAAGGATGCACGATTCATGGCCCCCCCCGGCCATGAGGGGGGATTTTTTTTTCAAAAATAGAACCCATTTCGCTTAGAAATGCAAGCAAAACACTAGTATTGACTCAAAGGGCCAACATGGATCCAAATCTCGAAAAGACCCAAAAATAACCAAACAAACCAAATAAACACACTTTCCAGGAACTACCGCGGTCTATAGCCTGACTGAAGCGCGGCACTGTGCAACTGTCGCTCTGGTATTAAGGCCTAGGTCGCGGCACTGTGTAAGTACCGCGCTGTAAATGGTTATGAGGGCGCGGCACTGTGGCAAGAAAGAAAGAGGCGGAAGTTTGAGAAAAGATTTTGACTTTTCAAGGGTTTGTCAACCCAGAGGACTTACTGATCTGGAACAGAAATCTAATGCAGAGAACAGGGAAGTGAATGGGGGTAAAAGAACCCAATTCTTACAATCAATAAGTGAAATTGAAAACAAACTTCACAAACAAAGAAAATGGATTCAAAATCCCCAGCGGAGTCGCCATTCTTGTTATGTGGAATTCTGCCCTACGGATAAGTCAAAATTCCCTTAGGCTAAAGTAGACTTTAACTAACTCTAGGCTAAGAACAGACAAAACAAATGCAACCTTGAATCCCTAGATCTAACAAACATCTCAGAATTAAAATGTTGGAGAGAATAGAAGGAGTTTAACTGACCTTATGTCCAAATGCTTGTCTTTGATATTTGCTCCAAGTTCCAAGTCCTCACAAGTAAACCTGTTAACAATGGAACCAAAACACAAGCATGTACTATTCTCTAGCAATCTGAAAACATGAGTTAGGATCTAAATCTATGAAAGATACAAATCATATCATTAAAACAGAATTAACACAAATGATTTGGGAAAACAAGACAAGTTATCTTTATTATTAACTTGAAGAGTGCTTACAAAGGTTGCTTGATGTCCAAGCTAATCCTCCATCTCCAAGTGCTTCCTCTAGCTATCTCCACAAGGCTGCAAGATCATAGGTTTGATGCCCCAAAAGTCCTCCCTTTGGCCCATGGAAAGCTTCTCTCTTATAGCACATGGAAAGGTTAACCAACAAGAGAGAAGTGTGGATCTATGGAGGGTTTAGTGGATCAGGCCAGCTAAACAAAGAAGGAGTTAGGATCGAACCAAAGGTGGTAATCCCAACAAAATCTCCTCGAAGGTCGAAATCCCAAAATCCAAGGCAAAAAGGCTAATTTCAGACTACCGCGCCCCTATAACTGAGCATAACGCGGTAGTACCACGCCCCAGAGAAGGAGCAACGCGCGGTAGTGCTAACTACCGCGCCCTCGTAGATGTGCAAGGAGCGGCAGTGCTCACAAACAGGGCTAAGTTGGGCTGGAAGATGGCAAAAAAAGGTTTTGCTTTCAGTATTCAGTCAATGGTTTTCACTCTGGATGTTCAGATGATCTTTAAGGGAAACTGTCGTTTAGGTCGCTAGTACAAGGATGCGACACTAATGCATAATGTGTAATATTGAGGTATAACATACAGATCCACAACTATTTTCTTCAATGTTCCAACCTTACAAAATTACATTACTGTTATCAATAAGAAATTAACTACCAACAAAAATTCCAAACTTAAATAGACATCCGGAAAAGCGATGACCTTCGAAACCGGATGCCTTCCCTCCTGCGATTGCGCCTAGCCATTTATTTCTCGAAGGAGTTTGGCTCTCTCTTCTTTCCAAAAGTAACCATAGTGGTGATAAACCGGCGGTTGTATTGCATTCCCTTGTGGACATGGCCTCCAGGCTTCTTGTCTTGCTTGGCCACCTTGGGCGTCTGCCCTCTCGTCTGCCCTCTCACTTTCCCTGCTCAGGCAAGGGAACCATGAACCTTACTCATTGTGATGCAGCAATTTCAATGCCTAGATACAATCTAAATCTCCTTCGATTAGCCGAGAGGTCTTTCAGCGTCAATACCAAATTGCAAGGTAAAGCGGTAACCCAGTTTAATTGACAAGCTCTGTCCATTTATTTCCTTTCAAAGCCCAAGGCATAAGACCCAAAGTGCCTACCAATAATGAAATTTCTTCAAAGGAATAAACTGGCAAGACGCCCACCTGAGAATTAGACGATATGAAAATTATCTTCCTTTTCCTGTCACATACAAAGAAGGCTACAAATCATACAGTAAATGTGTCACAAGACCAATCCAATTACCCAGTGTTATAAGTCCTCACAGAGATCTACTATTAAATTACAAGCTACTATTTTACAGAAAAGAAGGGTTCTTGGTTAGATCTTGCCTCTGAAGAAGATGACGAGAAAGACCCTAGTGCAAGCTCTTGGTCATTGGATCCAATCTCTCCCTTGCACTCCTCACCAATCCTCTTGCCCTGCCACGGCTTGACCGCAACACTGCCAAAGTCTGAAGCATCCATGCCTCCTTGAAATGATGGCAATAATAACCTCTCCTCTCCACTCGCCCCATCTCTAGAACCCTCGATCATCAACTTTTATCAGCTTTTCTCCCTAACTCAGCCATGAGTAAATGCTCCAGTACTAATGAACAGATGTTAGAAGACAGGTGTCCGCATTGTTTCCGAGGCCTGTCAGTAGTCACTTTGCTATCCATCGAGATTGCAAAGGCCATATTGCATTTATGGTAATAATAAATGTTAGGAGTATGTGGCATTAGGATGTTTCTTCCGTAGCACTGCTATCAGTAGAACACAGCTGCAGGAGTGAAGCCCGCATTCAAGGTTTGCTGACGAGAGCTTGCCGCTAGCTCTTGGGGCACAACACCCCAGGCAAACGTCAGCTGCACGGGACCAAAGGGAGGGGAGATAAATACAATTTAAAAAAAATAAATCCATCTCAAAATCAAACTATGCACAAACTTTGTAAAACTCAAAAATTTGGCACGCCAAGCCCCCCCAACTAATCCGCCTGAGCAAAAACTTCATGTCGGGGACATAATAAAATGAAAGTATTTAGTTTTTAAAAAGCTGTGTGTAAATATGAGAGTGTAGTTTGTATGGCAGTGTTATTCTTGGTGTTTTAGGAATGGTTAGCATTGTTGTGGAGAGGCAAGAACAACGGAATAAACAATGAGAACGAAGGATAGCTGAAAAACCCAATGAACATCAACAAGTAGCAGGAATAGATAGAATAAAGATGGAGGTAAGTAAATGAATCGCTGAGCACTTTTCTTTCTTCCGAGCAAAATCAAATTTTGAGGGTAATATCATTTGAGGTTCAGATCATATGAGTAACCCGAAGGGCTTTGTTGTATCTTGTTTAGTGTATATTTTGATTGAGATTATATCAAATATCAATGCCTCTTGATCACCAACCCATCCAACTCAGCCCAATCAATGTTGTCTGTTTCTTTGATGCTGAAAACCCATCTAATTTCATCTGCTACCAGTTGGCAAAAATTGCATATTATTTAGAAGGTCAAGGTTAATTGGAAGCAAGTCTTTACTGTCGTTAACTCTGAGCCTCTCCATCCATATGTCCATCAAATTGTAAATTTAAGAAGCTTATCATAGTCCATATCCATACTATATGGATTTAATTAATCAATCAAAGGAAACGATACTTCCTGAAGTGTTCATAGGCAGGTCTTTTCATCACAGGTTCCTTCACAGGCAATCATAATAATAATAGGGGCAGTTCTCGTGTGAATCTCCATGCACAGAGAATTGTAAGGTTTCTCACTCCGCCTTTTCCTCACCTTATTTATTGGGAAAGAGGATGCTGGAAAGGGATCTTAGTTGATTACTAAATTTATGTGTAGTTGATTGGCTGTGGTTTAGTGGTAGATCCATGGGATTTCACCCAGTAAGTCCAAGTTCATTTTATAAGTTTTGCTTGAAATCCCTTAAAAATTACATGAAAAATTTGTTGGAAACTGTTGGTTTTAAACCATCACTAGGCAGGGACATCGAGTGAGGCATGCAATAGAGGCAGCCAGCCCAGGGAATCGATCACAAGATCACAAGAGCTCCTGCATGAAGCTCAAAACACTCAAACACTTGAGCTATTTGAGCTAATTGATTCCTTTTCTGCTGCATAAATTAAGTTTTCTAGGTTCATCTTGCGAGTGATTTTAGCTAATCTGTTCTTTAACTGGGCATTTTAGAGGTAATTCTGCTATTTTAGCCCCTGTTCGTAAATGGATCCTTGTTATTTCTCTTAATATCGATTTATTTTTCTTCTGGGCATCTTCTATTTCTTTCAGAACCTGTTAGTTCGTCACCACATTTGGCAAGTTCCATCTTTTTTTTTATCTGGATCCTCCTCTCCATTTTATGAAATTCTCCATTGTGCACGTTAGGATCAAGTGTTTTTAGCACATGAATCTGCTTTTGGTCGATCCCTTGACTGCATTCAGCAGCATAATAAGCATCTTTTGTACCACATTTGGCAAGTTCCATCTTTTTTTGATTTGGGTCCTCTCCATTTTATGAAATTCTCCATTGGGCACGGTAGGATAAAGTGTTTTTAGCTCATGAATTTGCTTTTGGTTGATCCCTTGACTGCATTCAGCAGCATAATAAGTATCTTTTGGAGGTGAGGTTTCTAGTCTTCTGGTTGAAGGCTGTTGGAGAGTTCTATGTATAGTCCCAACCCCTACAACCTATTTCCATGAGGAAGCTGTTTGGAAACTAGTCTGGGGTCTCTGCAGGACTTGACCCCATACCCATTCTTTGCTTCTAGAACTGTGAAAGTACTTAAATTTTGCGGCATTGGGATTGGTTTTCGTAAAAGTTAAAGCAGATTTTCTGTTTACAGATAGATCGGGTAGATTTGCAGGAAGAAATGGAAGGCGAGATGGTATTAATGGATGGAGATAACAAAGGTGAGTTTGTGAGGTAGTCTCTTGGGCATTGGACATGTAATTCATATTAATATATATAAAATTAAAAATTCATCCTAAAAGCAACTTGAACCTAAGCTTTTCCGCTTTAGAAGTAGGTTTTGGGCGCAAGTCCTAATATGTTAGTATCCTCCCTCTCTTTGGTTCTAACATTTTATTTTATTTACTTTTTTACTAGGGGAATCGGCAACCGGGGTGGGGCTCGTACTCATGTAACATGGAGTTGATTCCCGTCCAATACCACTATACCCCTAGCTGCACCCACACAGCCCCCCAGCATGGGGCACAAGCTAGCCGAGGTTTGAACTTGTGACGTTGCAAGGAGTGCCTTAACAGTAAACTCTATCGCCACTTGGTCTACACCCTTGGGGGCTAAAATTCTGAAGGACATGGGGGTGGCTAAGTTACCGGAAACGCCCAAGCAACCTTGGTGAAACGCCGTTCCCCGTTTCGGATCTTGAAACTGAGGGGATATGGCCTTGAAACGTCACTAATACGTATCAGATTGGTATGGATACGTTTCAAGGGTTTTGGATACGTTTCAGGGAAATGCTAATAAAAGTGACATTCTCCTTATATTCCATTTTCTATCCTTTTACTTAAATTTTTAACATTACCGTTAAATGTTTCAGGATGTTTGAAAGTGGTTCCAACCTCATTGGACTTCATATGCAAAAAGTAGAATTTTTAATCCCATTCAAAATTCAATAGACTTAACAGTTTTCAGGATTTCAGGATTGCAACATTGCCACTGGATTCTATCATATATGAGGGTATGGGATTGGCATTCAATCAAGCACATCAACCCCTCTATGTACCTTGATGTTGGTGGTGCTGATTGTTGAACTCCTTTGTCTTGGATGGACTTGGACCCACTTCCATAGCCAAAGGACTTGAACATTGGTGCTAGACAGGTGCCTTCAAGCCCAGGGGAATCAAGCCAGGCTTGGGATCATTATTTTCGATCTACTTTTGTTGAGGACATAGATGATGAGTCTAACTCTGAGCACGAGGATTCAGATGATATTAGTTAAAAGTTTTCACAGTATCATGTTACATGTATGATTAATGATATTCGATAGTAGTGTCACGTGGTGATGATGATGATGATGTACAATGATAATATTATGATGATTATGATGACAATGATAGTATTTATGATGATGACGATATATATATATATATATATGTCGTTTCCCTGCCGTATCGTATTTGGCTTTTTTGAAAATTTGCCGTATCCGTTCCCCTCTGTATCCATTTCCGTATCCGCTTCAGTGCAACTTAGGGGGGTGGGATTTTATCCACTTATGTGTGCACAGGTCACGAGTTCATTTAATACAATCTCTCTGGGTGCAACCTCATGTTTGACCACTACCTCAAGGTGACCTCATGGCTTCAGGCTAGGCCCTCACTAGAATTGAACCTTGCCCATTGGTGACATCTCCTCGTTCTTCACCAATGGATCCAACCCCTTTGGGCCCCTCTCTTTGGTTCTGACATTGTTGGATAGGGTTTAAACTTTATGGGTATTAAGTGAAACCCTTTGGCTTTATGCTTAATGTATCAATTTAACCATAGGACATAAGCTTGTCGTCTGACAACAAAGTGGATGAATTGCTGGTCATAGGCCTCTAGTTCTATCCTCATTAACATTACTGAATTTTTTTTTCTTGCTACAGTTTATATCTAAGCCAACCTGATCATTTGGATCATATTCCCGCAGCTGGATAGTTATCATCCAGGCTCCTCATTGGCATTAGTGACTTTTTTTCATTGCTATAGTTTATATCCAAGCCAACCTGATCATTTGGATCATATTCCCAGGGCTGGATAGTTATTATCCAGGCTAGCTACTATTGGGACTTTTGTACTTGGCTACTACTTTCAGATATGTGTCTCCAATTGTTACAGCACCTATTATGCAGAAGCATCCTGCTATCTCTCCTCAACCACTGGTGTGGTTGTCTAGAAGACAAATATGTATGATACTATGATAAGATAAGATAATTTAAGATAATTTTATTAATGTCCATCAAATGACCACAAAAGTAGGTGAAAAGTAGGTTAATGTGACTGCCGAGTACAATAGTTCTGATACAAAGTGGGAGTGCAAAAATGGCTACTATATAAAGCAAGATTCAGAAAGTAAAGTAAATTACAGATCTAAGCTAAGATACGAAAGCTGCACTGATACCGGAGATCGGATCTAGGAGAAAAATATACAAGGAAAATGGAACCAAGATGAGGAATACAAATAGTGCACACTTAAACATATCAGGCTCTGCTAGAGGTAGCTCCCATAACATCTGAGGCCGAGTGGCGAAAACTTCGGACAAAAGCCTGTCTGGAAGAGGAGCTGGAGGAGGATCTTGTCTGAATACTGTGCTGTTGCTTGGAAGAGGTAGCCTACTGCAGGGGCATGGCTGACCTCGTCTGACTGCTGGTGTGAGATCTGGAATGGCAACATTGCTGGGGTCTCTGGGACATAGGATTAGCCCCCTGGTCCCTCACAGATCTGGGATCTGAAGTAATTCTGCTCTCGGGCTTGAGTTGCCTTGAAGATGTGATGCTGCAGTTTTGCTGAGTTATTTGCATCTTCATGTGTGATTATTTTGGGTACTAAGATATGCACAGTCATGTGCCACTTATTATCCTTTGTAATGCCTGAGTGTTACTTGATCTATAATTTGCTTTTGTGTTTAATAGAGATACCGCATATTATTCCATGATATAAAGCATTCTGTTTGATTTTGGACCTACCCCTACTTTGTCTGCATCAGCCTAGTGGTTCTATGGATCAATGTTGTATATTTACCAAGTGATTCTTTGCAATGTAATGAAAAAGACTTTCAAAATCCTTCCATATTCCTTTGTGGAATGTTGCCAATATGCTACTACTTTATGATTACTGGACTAAATTTACCTGTGAGAATACCACTAAAGTGGACTTTATTTGTATTACTCTGATAGAATAAGAATTTAACATATTAAAGACTCAAGAGGGAATGAGTTTCAAACGTAACCACATCTTCTGCAGGTCTAGAGATGGTAAAACATGGGAATTCCTATAAAGTTACAATGAGATGAGAGTTGGGGGACAGTTTTTCTTGCAGTCAAAGTGGTCTCATCCACCAACTTGTGTCCAGAAGGTAATTTATTTTGATCACTGCGTTGGTGAATATGGTGTATTAAGTTATATGCATCCATCCATGTGAAAGCTTGGTCAACAGTTCACATTTGTCTTTTAAGTCTAGCATTTGGATTTTTTCTATTTGTTTTATTGGTAATGTAGAAATCCAAGTAAGCTCACATGGCTGGTTGTTTGCAACTTTGCAGGAGATCAATAGCACAGATCCTCAAACAGTAGCGCATGTTGAAGGTGGGAATGGGGATGTCTGTTAAAAGAATATGCAGACTATGTTTTGTACCTTCTTTCTCACTGATCCATTATTGGTGCCTCCTCCTGTTGTGCCTTCATAGATGTTTTACATTTGCCCATGCTACATTGGTACTGGATACCTTAGACCTGTAAGTTGTCATTCATTCCAAACATTCTTCTTTCTTATGTTTTATATATGTATGCTTCATTTCTGTGTACAGATTTGATGAGATTGAGTAGATATAATTAAACAGAATCAATGGGATGGGATTTGAGAACTTTCAAATCTTGGATGCCTTGTGAGTTGGGTCATCAAGACAACAATGACCTTCAGTCAATCCACTGAGACATCTAACCAAAGTCCATTTTAGTATTATGCAATAAACAGTGCAAACTGTCAGAGAAGGATGATTGGGTAATAGCTAAATGAAATTCTAGTGTTCAAACCCTAAACCTCGCCAAGTTTCTTAAGCCCTTGATATTACTTTGGATTCATGAATGTTAATTTGTTTTAATCCCAGGCCTAGATAAGAATCAAGATATTTCCTAGTGATTTTCGTTGCTGAAAATTACTTTTACAGCTCACTGAATAAATTATACTGCTGGAATTTAATTAACAGAAATAACTAGCAGAAGCAAATGCAGGAAACAGATCACAAAACATGCACAATTTTCTGCCCTTCAAAATCAACTTTTCATAAATTAAATTCCAAGCTTACAAGGGATCCCTTACTGGGAAAATGGCCCTGAGAAAAATACACAGCAAACCTAACAAAATCTACCCTTAGAAGACAAGAGTCCACCTGCAAAATTTCCCCAGAAATCTGCAATAAAAACCTAGAAAAATCCCAGAATTTTTTCTGCTGCCTGCTGCCCTGTCAGATGCGATTATCAATTCAAAGATTTTTCCAAAACGTGTGGTCATGCAGAAATATTTTCCAGAATTGAAATTTATGTGTTAAATCACTTGAAACTATTTAGGAACTTGAAGAAAATTTAGGTTTTGTACCCAGAAAATTTTGTAGCAAGTTCCATCAATAGAAAAATCCTTATTAGTGATGAAAAGTCTAAAATTTAGGGCTGTTTTTAGTGTCTAACTATAATGCAAAAAATAAAAGTAGCCTACAGAAAACTGAAACCACTAATCCAAACCTTTATCTAGGAAAAATTTTAGAAAAATTTTGGGATTTTTTTTAGCTTGATTCTAACCTAAGAAAAACAATAAAATTGAAAGATTTGAAGATTTTGGTTGTAGAAATTGAAGTAAAGACTAGTGCCTTTTCAAACCTCGGGCCAGTAGAGTCTTGGGATCAATTCTTCTCAAGTCTTGAAATGTATATGCTTGGCTGGAAATTTCTGCAACAAGAACAAGACAAAATTCTACCCAAACCGTTGAGATTTCATACTAATTCCCACCAAGGAAGGGTGGCATTTAAAACCCACTCCTCCAACCTATATTTTAGCTTTCACCCTAGCTTATGCTCCTTGATTTGAAGCTCCTCCCAAGATCGCTAAGCCACAAGACAAACAACAAAACTAACATGCAAAATATAAAATTCCACTTGAGCAAAACTGCCCCTCGAAGTGAACCATTAATATAGATTTTACAATGGAAAAAATTGTTAAATTTAGTGCAGTTGCGAGATCCATTCTCAGAGAGGATGGTACCCTAGTCAGTTAACTAGGGTTGACTAGGGTACCTGGTCAAGTTAACCAGGCAGAGTAAAGAATAACACCCTAGAAGGTACCCTAGGGCCCCCAGCTGTCTCTTGGGGTTCTTGGTCGGGGACCAAGCAGGTTGATGCCATGACAAAGTCCCTAGCATGTGGCTAGGGCCCCTACTTGTCTCTAGGGTATTCTGGTCTGGGACCAGATAGTTTCTTGGTCATGAGGACCAAGCAGGTCTTGCAGGTTGAGACAGAGACCTTTTGGTCCAGGACCAGGTAGATTCTTGGTCACAAGGACCAAGTAGTTCCTGCAGTGACAAACCTGGTCAGTTAGCCAAGTGGATCTTAGTCAGTGGACCAAGATGATGGTGTGTGATGTCCTCTTCTCCTAGGTTTTCGAGATGGTTGAGTTAGATGGTCTTCTCAAGGGATTGGCCACCCCTTGATGGAGCCACTAACATTTGACTTGAGGAGTAGTCTAGACTCTAGAGGACCACATGATCACATCAATCCAGTGTGGACCCTTCCTTATACAGTGATGATGAACTTTCAGGTTATATGGAACATTTGTACATTTGAGAGAGAGATGACTGGTTGTACCTTCTCCACCTTTGGTTGATTTACTTTTGGTCCTTACACCTTGTTGATTATTGGTCCTGTGGTCCTTTGTCTTTGACTTGTGGTTAATAGGGTCATTTACCCACCTTGAGTTATCTTTTTTATTTGTACCACCTTTTTTGGTCCTATGGGTACTATGGTTGCTTGTCCACTTTGTGGTATACCCTTGGCCCTAGGGGCTACGGGTCATGTACCCACACTTATCTTATATTGGGTCATGTGTTGGTCCTTGTACCCTCACCTAACAAATTAAAAGACACTAGTACCCACCTAAAGTCACCCTACTTATGTTTTATGTTTTATGTTAATAAATGTGACTTTATTATTTTGACCCTAAATCACTTTATTTCTATTTTATAATTTTTTATGATTCTATTTTTTTAAAAGTGGTACTTTCCTAAATTAATGGAACCCTAACTTAAATAAAGTTTGACCCTTCTAGAAGATCTTGATCCTATATATTGAAGACTTCTCTTTGGCATTTAATCATATTTTTTTTTTTATTAGCTCTGCTTCTTCCTGTGCATGACGTCAAGGATATCTCAGCTGCTCTTTCTGAGTTTGAATGTCGCCCACCTGCTGATCAAGTTCGGATCTGTTTTTGATGTTAATTGCTGCTCTTTCTGAGTTTGAATGCCGCCCACCTGCTGATCAAGTTCAGATCTGTTTTTTTATGTTAGTTTTGCGACTTGTGATCGGATTGAATAAGGCCGTGACAGCTGTTGACATAACCGAACCCTAGCTGAGTTCTTTCAGCCTGTAAGTGTTTCGATCTGATGTTAAGGTGACTCAATCTGCCCATACCCGAGCTCAGACCTGTTTGGGGTTCGATCTGTGTGCTAGAGTTTTTATAGAGGGTTGATCCGGTTTCTGTTGACTTGCTTGACTGAGCCATAAAGCCTAGAGGCCAAATCTGGTCTATCTTGTGAAGGTCATGAGGCTGGGGATCAGATCTGCCTGTTGTGGGTTGATTTGACTGTGGGCCTTATGAATTTGAAGCCGATCTATTGTCATTCTTGTTAAGTGCTTTATATCAGATCTATCCTAAACCCTTACTGCTGAGACTCACCTTGACCAGATTCTTTATTGCTGAGACTTGTTTTAGTTTGGTATTTGTACTAAGACCTTGTTGAGATTTGTTCCTCTGTGCTAAGACTTATTTAAGATCAGATCTTCTGTGTCATGACTTTGTTGGATCACATCTATGTGCTGAGTTTTTGGATCAAACCTCTTGTTTTGAGCCTTGGTACTGCCACTGTGTTTTGATTGTCATTGACCACCCCTGATTGACTGTACCTTAGCCCAGTCATCTCTCTCTCTCTGATTTGTACTACTACTTACCCTTTAGAAGGGTCAGCTGGTTCCCAGTGTTGGCTGGCCTCTGAGAGGCACAGCTTTGTCTGAAAGTAATATTTCTGAGTATAAAACAGGAAGGATTCCACACCCCAGGGAAGTATCCTCACTTGTCTCTTTTGTTAGTTAGTTCTCTTGCTATTGCTGATTACATGTGACTGAAGATTACTTTAACACAGTGACCGAATTGGTAGTGTTAAAGATGAAAAGTTGAAAGAGATGAAAATTATGTTTCAGTTCCATTTACTACTGTACTATTTCGTTTCTATATTAGTTTGTTAAAAGTGATTTTTTTTAAAAGTACATTGATTGTTTATTTTCTGCATTAAACCCTAACCCTAACCAAAATTTAACAAAAATATGTAAGTTACCTCAACATTGGATCCATCAAGTTGTGCTACACGTGAAGAAGAAACCCCAATAGACAAAGAACCTTTGATGCAAAAAATGTGATATTATTTCCCTCCAATACTCAACAACAACAAATGAGAAGGTGAGTTCCTTTTATAGGAGAAGGACTCGACTTTTTCTACAATAGAATAATAATAAAAATGCTAAAACTCTAGATCTATCCTAGGGACGCTCCAAGAAAAAGTCAAAATAAATAAACCGTGCTCAAAGAGGGAGGTTGATCCACAGGATATGGTCAAAACATGTGGCAATGGTACATTATATGCGCAAAATATGAGGTTAATCCACAAGGAAAATGTGCAAATGATAACCTCTAAGGGCCCAAACCTAGGGCGCTCCAATAAAGAAGGTCCAAAACCATCAAATCATGTCCCCAAACCAAGGGTGCTCCTCTAACCGCTCACATGTGTGGTCAAACAGTACCTCCAAGTGGGACGTGTAGCATCAAATGTTGTCCAAGGTGCAGCAAATCTCCTCAATGTTGGAGCACTAGCCTCGAATGAAGTGCCAAATGGTGGAATAGTTCAAACCATGGTCAAATGCTAAAACACTCTCCCTAAAAGGGCCAACAATCCACCTCAAAGTGCTAAATGATGATCCAGCTGCATGGAAAAAGTCCCAACAGTCCTCTAGAAGCTCTAAGTGTCATCTCCAAAGGGTCCAAATGAAGTACCATGGTCCAAGCATGTGAGAGGAAGAGTCTAGAAGGCTCCCTAGACCTCCCACATGCCATAGAAGTGTCCCCGTCATGCTAGGAAGGGTGACGTCCCCCTCCAATGTGCTCTAGGAAGTAGGAACATCGTGTGTATGCCAACAAGTGTAGCTCTCCATGAAATAATTTAATAATCCCTAATAGCCATCCAACACACCATAACAAGTCTGAAATGAGCTTTCCAGTTGTACAATTTAAAACTTGCCTGATTCAGAAATTCAGCGTTGTGTTCTACAGTGAACCTTTGTTAATTTTTGAATATAAGGCAATCCTTTCCAGAGTGATGTCACAGGTAGTCTTGATTGCTCTAAGCTCTGAGGCTGGTATATGATAAACTGATATTTTTTGGTTTTACATAGGTTTTTGATGCTACATTAGTCATTCCTTGGGGGAGTGAAAAGTAGGAGGAACTAGAGTATAAATATTTAGTTGTCTTATGCCATATACTTTTCTGGGCCAGCAGGGTTTCTGTGCACATGCATCTGATCCCTTTTTCTTGGCATAGGAGATATGAATCTTTATTAGTACTCAATTCCAAAACATCCAGTGAAGATTGACAAGAGGGTTATTCCTTCTTAATACTTATCTGATAGGAAACCGATACCTATTGGTTGTACATATTTTTTTGATCCTACACAATCATTCCTTGGGGTAGTTAAAAAGAGGAACCATAGTATAAACTTTTCATTGTCTGATGGTATATACCTCTATCGGTGTGCAGGGTTTCTTTGTTCAGGTGCTTATGATCCTTTTTTTGGGGGCACCGGAGATACAAATCTTTATTAGTACTCATTTCTAAAACATCCAATGAAGATAGACAAAAAAACAATTCTTCTTATCTGATATTTTATCTTTCCTCATGTGCCTTTTCATTATTGGGCATGCACAGATTTTGTATTATTTTAGCTAGTTTTGTTAGATAACCACTTTAACTCCACTGGTTCCCTTTTGGGGCTATGCAGATCAGGAACACGGGTATTAAATGTTGGGGAAGAGCTGACACAGGAAATTCTCCCATTAAACATGGGCCATCGCATATATGAACTGCATGGCCTAAAAGCATTGAGGTGGTACGAAGTGAAGATTTCTTATCCAGCCACTGTATGTGTAGTGGGATTATATCCTTTTCTCTGGGAATTTAACACAAGTCAATATTTCCTTTTAAAGAGGGATAAGGATAAATAGAAATCTACATTGATTTTAACTGTAGCAGTTTTCTTTCAAGTTCCCACATGATCATTTAGTCTTTCCATTGGACTTGGCAATGACAGATACCGGCCAGCTTTTCTATTGCAATTGTAAAAGATAATTCTACTAAAGTTTTCAAACTGGGAAGAAGATTGTTGAACACAGAGAAGCTGATATTCAAGGAAGAAAATATCTTGACGGTCAATACATACTCTCACTGACATTTTTTATATAGGGAATGGTTTATATTTGGGGTTTTCTTAGATGTTAAACATTTTATTGTTTGTTTCTTTGCAGGGAATTTCGGGACATATTAGGATTTGTGCTTTTGTCTCAGTACAGCCTGCGGGTATTGTTGCCAAGTCCCATCTGAAGGAGCAAGAATTTGTTATATTTAACATTGGTGAGTGAAACTGGTTTTGTTGCTAGTGCTTGCCAGAAAAATCTAGTTTCTAGTCTTTAATATTACAAAAATTGTAGTATATTCTTGGTTGCATACTATCCTAGATAAGTCTAGTGTGTTAGTTGCATTTCTAAAGATAAAAAATTCTTTCAAATTTTTGAAATGGATACTAGCTTGCAAATATGGATGCATGAGACTGCCTATTCCTTTGGTTGTTCAAGTTCATTCTGCTTTTTTGTTCTTTTGGGGAATTTAATTTGAATGTTTCTTTTTTATCTTGGATGCAGTTTGTGACGAACTAATATATGGAATACCAATTCATGCCTGGTGGGTAGGGTTTCTTGTTCTATTTGTTATCATAATCTCTTACTGTATTCCCACTCTTCTACCTCCTGAGTTGCTTCCAAGGAAAAATAACGTGGAACCTATGAAACGAGTCTCCTAAATTGTTCACATTTTGGAATGATTACAGTGTAATAGCATGACTATCTATCAAGATTGCTGAAATATTGTCTGTCTTGTTTTTGAAATGTGCTCACATTTCATATCTGTTGGTCACATACAAACACATGCTGACCTTTCGATTCATATGCTTTTTTAGTAACTTGATGATAGTCCTTGAAACAGCCACACTAATTTATCATTTCGTATATATGAATTCACAAAAATGGCAGTATCTTTATTATTTTTTCCCATATGCTGTTCAACTAACTTGCAATCCAGTCATTAAAGGCACAAAAGAAAAGTTTTATTGTTTCTTTAATTCAAAAATTAGAGCTTTGAGGCTCTTTCCCTGTTTTACTTGTATGCTATCTCCTTCTATCAAAATTTCAGTTAGTGTTCAGTGGTGAAGATTATGTAGAAAATTGTTCGTTGCTCTGCATCATATATCTCTCTCTCCATTTACAAGGACCATGAACTATTTTGATATTGGAAATGAGATGGTCATGATTTTGCTGGCTCTTCTGTACATAGGGTTTGTATATCAACAAAAATTTTAATAGGAAATTATATATTAACCTGGAAGCTAAGAAACCGAACACGTTGATTTACCCCCTTGTGTCCCATTTTATTGTGTCGGACTCGGACATGAGCCAATCACGTGTTTTGGTCGTGTCCATTTTTAGGACACAATCAAAACACGTGTCGTGCACGTGATTTGCTCGTGTCCCGACCTGTGTTATTCATGTCCCGAAAACATGACACGAAAAAGTGCCAAAGGAGGCCCGCGGGGGGTTAAAACTTAAAACCCGTTTTTTCTCTTTTGTTTGGTCATTTGCAAGTGAAGAGAGAGGTGTGAGAGTGGTCGTGTTTGCAGGTGAAGAGCATTTGAAGGATTTGCAAAGGTTTCCAAGTGCTTTGAGGGTGGATTTCGTTGGAGGATTGCAAGCTTACCATCAAGCAACAAGAAGAATGTCTCAATCATCCAGGGCAGCTGCTAAAGGGCAAAAAAAAGGGAGGAGAAACGCCCCATCTGGTGTCTCCACTCACTCCTCTTCCTCCTCCAAACCTAAGTTCATCTAATCCTGCTAGTGCTCCATCCGCTGCTAGTGGAGCTCAAGCCCCACATAACCCTGTATTAGCAAGACAACAAGCCCAAGAGAAAAAATACCCTTTGTGGAAGTATTTGACAAGGAAAGAAGGACTTGAGGCAAAGCTTGGTGGGGGAGGTAATGTGAGTTGGAGTTGCAATTTATGCAAGAATAAGTTCAAGAGCACCTATTACCGAGTTAAGGGCCATTTGTTAGCCCTTCCTTGTGGACTTGCTGCAGGTAAAGCAGTGGTGGTTACCCAAAGAAGGGAGATGGAAGGAGAGGATCATGTTGGCTTAGGGAAGGTGGCAGCAACAAGCAAGAAACAAAAGAATGAGGATCCTCTTCCATTCTTGAGGAAACCCTCTAGCACTAGGCCTCCACCTAGCAGATATGGGAGTGAGGTTGATATTCATCCAACAAGAAAGAGGCCAACTCCAAGTGGTCCTATGGACAGGATTTCCAACAAGAAGCGCCATAAGAGGTGGACCTTACCATTGCATTCTTTTTCTACCTCAACTTCATTTCATTCAATGTTGCATGGTCAACATTGTTTATTGAGATGGGTCGAGGCCTCATTGAACGAGCTCCAACTAGTTATGCGCCTCTTGGTTCAGAGAAGCTTAGAACCACATTGTTGGTTAAGGCAAAGAAGGAGATGGATAAAATTCTTGAGCCAATTAGATCAACATGGCCCTCATTCGATGTCAGTATTGTTTTCGATGGATGGACGAATACAACACGCCATCCACTCATCAATTTCATGGTGTCTTCCCAAAATGGACTGGTGTTCTTGAAAGCAGTGAACAATCTTGGGAAATACAAGGATGCACAGTATATGGGTGAGTTGTTCATCAAATTCATTGAAGAAGTAGGTGTTGACTCTTGTGTACAAATCATCATGGACAATGCACCTATTTGCAAGGTTGCTAACATTATTGTGGAAGCTAGATATGCACAGGTATTTTCATTTTGGACACCTTGCATTGCTAATTTGCTCATTCTTTGAATTTAGCACAAGATTCATCTAGGGGAAAGGTCATTTTATAGATTTGAGTTGTTAGTTGTAGACTCATTTATACTTGTTGCTTTTATTGCTCTTACATGTATTTTGGACACCTAGCATTGTCCATTTTTGGAATTTAGCATTGAAATCTATTGCTTCAGATGTGACATGGATTGACGACCTTATTGATGATGCACGTCGTATCAGTAACTTTGTATAACCACACCAATGCCTTCACAGTCTACAAAGAGTACACATGTATTTCATTGTTGAAGATTGCAGATACTCGGTTTGCATCCTCATTCATCATGCTAAAGAGGTTGAGGGAGGTCAAAACCGCCCTTGGGTCCATGGTTATTTCATAGTTTTGGTCTTTTTGGAGAAAGACAGATCAGATTGCTTCAAAAAAGGTAAAGGACAGAGTGTTAGATGATGGTTGGTGGGAGAGGGTAGATCTTACCATTAAGATCATGGAGCCATTCATTTCTTTGTTGCGGTTTGCAGACACGGACTGGCCCATCATAGCAGATGTTTATGAGGGGTGGGATTCCATGATGGAGTCCATGAGGACCATTATTATTATGGAGAATGAGTGTACCGAGTATGAGACATTGGCAGAGAACTTATGGTCCACCATACAAGATATTCTTATCTCCAGGTGGGATAAAAATTGCACACCTTTGCATTGCTTGGCCCACTCATTGAACCCCAAGTTCTACAATCATGAATGGCTCAATGGTGGGCCCTCACACAAAGTCCCTCCTCACATGGATGGAGAGATTTCACAGGGGAGGAAGATAGCATTTAGACGGCTATATTAGGATAGAGACTTACTTGATGAGGTGGAGGAGGGATTTGTAGAGTTTTCCACTGCTAGTGGGAGATTTGGAGGCTATGATGTGGTTGGAGACAGGAGGTTAAGAAACCATATGCTTGGTGGGCAACTCATGGGGCAAAATGCCCTATTCTACAGAAGTTAGCCTTGAGGATCATCTCTCAAGTTACATCATCCTCTAGTTGTGAGAGGAATTGGAGCACATATGGGAACTTGTACAGTTTGAAGAAGTGCAGGCTTGAGCAATCCAGGGCAGAGACGATGGGGTATGTGCACACCAACCTTCGTCTTATTTACAGGTAGAGAGAGGAGTGGGTGAAGGGAAAGACAAAGATGTGGGATGTATTCCTTGATGATATGGGTTTGGACATCAATATTGAGTTGGCATCAACCAACATGGATCTTAATGATCTAGTGCTAGAGCCAGTCACTTTTGATGATAGTGATCCTTTGGAGGGGTCATCCTCCACACCAGCAGATGCAGATCCTCAGATGTGCAGAGAGGAGGAGGATGAAGAAGAGAGCAGTGATGAGTTTGTTGATTTAGGTATGGAGGAGCACTATTGATAGTCAATGTCACAGATGAGATTCTTCCATCTTGATCTACCCCTTTTTGTATTTACTATTAGTCTATTTGCGAGTGGCATTTCGACATCTATGTAATACATTTTGATTTTGATGACTTAATGCCATTGAGAAATATGGTTCTGTTATCTTGATCTATCATCTATGTGTCTCATTGTGATTTGTGAATGTGTAATTACTAAATTACTAATGTGCATTGTGTATCGATTATAATTTCTATTGAATATTTCATATTTGTAAAAATTTCTATTGAATATATATATATATATATATAATGTGTCCTTCGTGTCCTGATTCCGGGGGTCACCATGTCCATTCAGATACTCGTATTTCCGTGTTCCATGTCCTTGTGTCATGTGACTTAGCCTAGAAGGAATTGGGTATAACTTAGTAAATTGCTATACAATGGCATTATATGATTTCATTGTATTCGTGGTCTGCGGAAAGAGCATGCTTTGTGTTACGTGGTACCGGTACTAGCGCACCTTCAGATGTGTCCCCAGGGGGAGAGGGTCATTTTTTTTCAAACCAGGAGGGTTGTTATCCAGCATTTTCTGAGTGGAGGTTATGACTAGACCTTTTGGTCTATCTCTTAGGAGTACTATGGCTTAGTGGCATTGTTGACTGCCTCATTATAGGGCTTGTAGCCCTGAGGTTGGTTTCCGGGGCTCCTAAGGGTGGGTCACTGGGTCACATGACCCCCCACTTGTTCCACTACTTCGGTGACAGTTCCATGTGCTGTGAGGCTCTTGCCTCTCTTCCAGGTCACCTGAGGCACCCTCTTGGTCCTTTTGCAGCCTAGCGCCCTCTCTCCTTGGGCCTTTTCCAAGGATGGCGTCATCATCCTGACCAGGCCATACTACATGTTCTGGGGGGGGGCGTTGAGGGATTATCAACACTGTTGGGGTTAGATGGGGTATGACGCCCCCCCTCTGCTTACTCCAGCCTTCAGTTTGGAGTATTTTGCTCAGTTTTAGCTATTTTAGACATTTTTGGGTGAACTCTGGGGAAAATGTCCCAAATTACCCACAAATTTGATTATTTTATTTTATTTTATGTTATAATTTTAAGTTGACATGTTATGATTTTAAATTGACATTTTAAGACATGTAGGCCTAGTTATTTTGTAAAAGTGAATGTGAGAACATATAAATAAAGTCTCTTCACTCCATTTGTAACACACAACTTATGGGATAAAATTCATTATGCTACTCTTTTACCCTAGAAGGGCCTTATGAAGTGATGCGCACCTCTTGGAGGGATGATTTTTCTTGCTCTTGGATGAAGTTGGATGCTTTCTTTGTCTTGCTAATTCTTTGTGGATGCTAGAATGTTTGGAATAACTCATGCCCAAGTAAGTCTTTACATTTTTAAGGTTTTCTTGATGAATGGTAGGTAGATTTTGCATCTTGAATGATTGAATGGTAGCCCTAGGGATACATTCTCTTTGAATAGGGATTTTGCCTGCCTTTCTATCCTCATTGCATAGTAGAAACGCTCCCAAGATGAGGTTTTTACAAAGTTTGGCCTTGGAGCTCCAACTTTGCCCTAGTTCAGGGTCTTGAAACCAACCCTAGAGGTTGTTCCAAGAATCCCTAACCTAGTTGACAAGGAGAATCACCTCCAAGAGGAAGGTTGGTCACCTTTCTCTAGGGCTGGTGTTTGGGGTAACATCTATTAAAACCCTAGGTTATCAACTTTTACTAAATTTCACTTGCATTTTCATGGTAGAATTAGGGTTAGAATTAGGTCTGCAATTTTATGTTAAAAACCTTAGAAAATCAAAAAATTAATTTTTTTTCGATTTTTTGGCCTTCTAAAATTTCGGCCATCTCTCCTACATTTTTGCCCTGTCTTCTTTAGCCCTAAAAACCCTAGGGCGAAATTTTAGGAAGCCTTAAAAATTTGAAAATATCAAAAAATCCTAAAAATCCTAATTGTACATGTGTAAATATTATTTTAGGTTAAATTTTTGCATTTATTTTGCAATTAAGTTTTATTTTATGTTTTGTATATTAATTAAACCCTAAAAACTAAAACCCTAACCCTTAAAATCTGATTTTCTACCCTACAAGCAGACCTAGGGTTTATCTTTTAACCCTAGCGAACCCCTCGCCCTTCATCCTTCTCCTCTTCTTCATCCTGCTCTTCCATTCTTCTTTTTCTTTTTCCCTTTCCTCCATCTTCTCCCTCCTCCCTTCCTTCTCATTCCTCCTCCTTTTCCCTTTTCCTTTCTTCTTTCCCTTTCCTTCCACCCTCTTCCCTCTTCTCCATTTCTCCTCCTCCTACCCTAACTTCTTTCCCTCACCCGCTGCTTTCTTCCTGTACCAAATTCAGCCTCCCCTTGACCTCGCCTCACCTTAAAGGAGCCTCGGTCCTCTTTTGGAGCCTCTCCGAAGGCTGCAACAGCCTGCAAACTGACCCCTCCTCTGCTGCAATCAAGTCTGCTAGGGCAGCAGACTGTCTGCTCTTGGAAGCCCTCCTTCATACCTTTACACCTACACAAGCAATCACACAAAGTCAGCTTCCATTTGCATCTTGTTACATGTTATAAACTGCTGTCATATGATTGATAAAAGAAGTCTGAAATAATACTAATTTACAGTCTGAAAGTGTGTTAAATACTTGAATAAAGTGGTGGAAAATTGAATACACATTGTTCACATCATTCCACATATCTCGTGCTATATTTCTGCTGTTCTAAATTGCTATTGTAGCAACTGTAAACTGCTGCTAACACACGCATACACAGTCTGAAAGTCACTCTTGTTTGGCTGTCATAAAGGTGATTAGGTGTTGGATTTTCATTGGATATCTGGACACATTGGTCACGCACACTGCACTTAACTTACTAATCATATCTATAAGTGTTTGGATTTTTATCATACTGCTATCACCATACTGTGGGGGCTGTCAAATACCATACAGCAATTGCATTGCATACAGTCCTTCAAACCCACAGTTAGTGCATACTTCTGGATAAATAAAGTGGGAGTGGGGTTGTACTTTGGATGCCTAAAAGTCTATTTGTTGCACTTCTTTATTAGACAAATAATACATTAGATAACTGTCATCATATTGGCATACTGTATTGACTGGGATTTATTTGTCATTAAAGTAAGTTGGCTAATTATATTCTTGCTTTGGGTGGAACTTGGCAATGCTCATGATTGATCTCTCTTATACGCCAAAGTACCATTGATTGTTTATATCGCTAATCATTTACATTGCTACATCTATTCTTGTCATCTACAAACACTTTTCTTGAACTAGTATGTTTTCTTCAATCATATGATTATATTGGTTAAGGCACTGGTCACTGACTTGGTTGTCTAGAAGACATAGCTTCTTAAGTGTCTGGAGGTCATTGAAGGGCTCTCCTCTTGGAGGTTCCGATTCTCCGAAGTAGTTGGAGGAGTGACTAAGGTGACAGTGGTCACTTTCTCCATACATTTGTTCATCGGATACTAGCCCTGCTAGTTCATCCGGTAACACTTTGAAGTTGAACACATTTTCTCTCTCTAATGTGCAATCAGTTTATAACTTGACAACTATTGTCATTTACCAGTGTTTTACTGCCTTGCTAATCTGTTGTTTAATTTGAGATGAAACGGATATTTGGATTGTCTTCAACTTTCACCTGCCATTTTTCATCAAATTTATTTCACATTCTTTACTGTTATCATTGAATCATAACTTACTGCATTTGTATCACATGTAATAAAAGACTATTTACTATGTGACTGTGAATTACACCTTGAATGGATTTGAGGGTTCAACTGATATGGTCATGGAGGGTTTTATTATGTTGGAATTCAAAAGGAATAGGCTTGTATTCAATGAAAGAAGGCACTGGCCATTGTGTTTAGAGGAGGAAGATGTACAGAGGTTCGAGAAGGTATGGCTATCAGCTTCTTGGGCTACAATTTGTTTTCTTATGGCTGGTCAGCAAAAGTAAGATCCTATCTGTAATGGATTTAAGAAAACGTGGTATTATTGGCCCATCTAGATGTAGTGGATTTAAAAAAAGGAGTATGCAGAACATATTCTTCTTAAATATGAATATGCAAAGCAAGTATCAGGGTTGTAGAGAGAGTTTAGTGGACACAATCCCCTAAGGGCTTCCTCGGTAGAAAAACTGATTAGAAAATGGTCTAGCCCCCTTTGGAAATCTGATCTGTTAAAAGTTAAAACATGTTTAGGAACTATCCTCATGCTTCATTTTTTGTTTCTTATGGAAAGGTATGAATATTTGAAGGAAAAAAGTTGGCCCAAGGAGCAATTTTGGAGCAAAATCAAGAGATTTATCATGGAAACTGTTTAGGCAAATTGTCCTTGATCAATATCATGGGTTTCGCTTTGACTCCAGCTCCCATCAATGGACATAACTTTAAAGAGAGGGATAGTAAAAACATGGGAGCCACAACCAAAAGGATGGTCAAATTTAACTTCGATGTGGCATCAAAAGGTAACTGTAGGTAAAGCCCTAAGCAGGATCCGATGGACTCCTTAGAGATCACAATGGGCAATCAATTATGTGTTCTTCGTATTCTTGGGATGAAGACCAAACAACCAAGCCAAGTTTGAAGCCTTGATAGGAGTAATGGGAACTCTAAAGATGGGGCTTTGAGAAAATCATCGTTGAAGGTGATTGCAAAATAAATTATTCATTGTGAGAAATGTCAAGCAAATCCGAATGAATTTTGTACACTATTTGACGTTTTGAATCATGTAGATTTATTCACATTAGAGGACATCTAACCAAGTAGATGATTGTCTAACGTTGCAACCACTTCAAGTTTTCCCAATCCTTATCCTCAAAGGAAGCCTTTGAAGAAATGGGGAAATGGGAGTCTGCCTTAGAGGTTACTATTAATTAAGGTGATCTTGGCCATCTTGGATGTAATAGATTTAATGGAATGGATGAATTGATAACTAAGATCGGTATGTCCCTCCTCATCATGAGGGTGTGCTTGCTAAAATGTCTAAAGTGGGATTGGATTTGTCGTATGAGCATGTCATCAATGGATGGCATAGGGACAAGGGTACTTTAATGTCGCTTATGTGGGAATCACCACTCTAAGGGTCTTATTGATAGTTGCGTTTCTTGCAAAATGAATGTTATTAGCCTTCTTCAACAAGAAAAAGGAAAGGGGTTTTCATCTTCTCCATATTTCCTCGCCTTTCTCATCTTTCTCTTAGGTTTTTCTTGTTGGTGCTATAAATGGAGGATTTAGGTAATCATATTAGACATGAGATCAAGGAGTCAAGGCCAAAAGGGAAGGATTGAAGGTCCAATTCCTTTGACACATGAAGCTAGTTTAAGAACTTTAATTAGGACTCGACATAGGATGAGACTAGTTCTTTGGAGGTTGGATCGAAAAAAAAAGAAACAGATTCGTGATCATCACAATTATGACATGAGGACATGGAGGAAGTTATGATTATCATAATTGTGAAGGAAGTCACTTAAGGAAAATGAACAGTTAGAAATGCATTAAAATAAATAGGATGGCTACCAAGAAGATCAAGATGGTTTGGTGATCCTTCCCTAGAATTATAGAGAATCCACTAGCAAGCCTAAACAGAGCTCTAAGGATTGCGATTGTGATTTTGTATTTGTGTTCATATTTCTAGTGGTGGGAATACATTGACATTTTTATGGATGTCTTTTGGTTTGGAACTTGGTTTGTATGATTATAAATCATTATTTCCCATATATTAGATCTATGTTCTAACCTTTTCCATTGTAGACTGTGGAGCATAACCCTGAAAAGTTGAGGTATATTAGAGTTTGGGCCATTGTATTGAGCACTGTGCCAAATTTTAATGATTTGGTATCTTTTGTATTAGTGGGTTAAAAGAGTAACGGACAATAAGTTATCTCCAAAATGACAATGTATCTTTTGCGAGCTTCATTTTTATTATAATGTGTTTTTTTTAAAACCAGAACAAGTATAGATTTTGTATTAAACAAGCTAAGGAATACAACCAAATAAGTACAATCCAAAAGTTTTCAAAAGGAGATCTAATCTCTATAGAGCTTCATCCCAAAAAAATTTCTTCCAAATTTTTTCCTTCGGCATTTATATTTACCATATTGTTTACATTCTTTACGACAAACTCAACTATAAAGCCTAACAAACTGCCCACACAAAATAGTGCCAAAAAAATAAATGGCAACAAAGGGTTAATGGAATTCATGATTGTTGTGCTTATGATCAAACTGTTGCTTCTCCTTATCAAGTTCCTAAGTGCTTGGCACTTCCAAATTAGCCATGGTTGTTAGCTGAATAATTTCTTCTTCAGTCCCCTTTGAACCAAAAAAGAGAGTATTATGCAATTACTTGCCATGAGTTAATCCTAACAAAATGTTAAGTGCATCACAAAATCATTAACCAACTTTTCAATCTACTCCCCCTAAACTCTTACTTGATTTTCCAGCTCATACTGATTTTGATCTTGATTAGTAATGTGGGAATTTTTATAATCTATTGCCCTCTTCATTCCCTCCATTTGAGAATTGAGATGGTGAATCATTCATTTAAGCTGTCTAATACCATTCTGAACACCCCCCAACACTTCTTCAACTTGAAGGGTTGGCCATGTTCACTCTCACTAAGGGATTTAAAAAATCGAATTTTCCTTTCCCACAAAAACTCTGAATTCCACACTGAATTTAACTCACCCACAGAGAAACAAAAGAAATCGCCCTCTATAGTCCAATCCTCACTGTGACAACCAATGGATGACCCAAGAGAAAATTCGTAGCAGCTCATTAAACTCAACGAAGAAGAGACCAGGTTCTTACCTTCCAACACAAATTGAAGAGCTAAAGAATTGTTGAAGAAGTTATGCCCACGATGCACAATTCTACTAACGATTTCCATTTCCCTTGTGCCTCGGATATCTCTGTCATGAGATAGCCCACCTGCTTGAACCCTAAACAAACAGAACTCCATAAAGATAGAAGCCTCCAGAAGAGATGAAGTGTGGGAGAGGGAGCCAAGAATATGAGGGAGTGTTTTGTATCCTTTGTTTGATATGAGTTCCATCCTATGTAGCACAGGAACCGCTCCCAACTTTTAGGAAACTCGTTTATGAAGTTCTGGCGTTCCAGGGAACTTGGGAACTCGTAGGAAACTTTCCAAAACCAATGGGAACTGTTCCGAATGGTTGGGAACTTACTAGGAACTTTTACCCTCTAAAATTGGGAACTTGAGGACTTTTGTTTGTGTGTTTCCTTCACTGGGAGCTTCCATGTATTCATGATCGCCACGTAGGTTGTTGACAACATTGCTATTTCCTTGCGACCATACTTTTACATGGTTGATTCATAATTTTTTCTATAGAAAACTATGTTGTAATAACAATCTATTTCATGCTACCTTGTCGAGTTGGTGCACTGATCTCTGTATACTGCCTATGCTAGAGTATTCACTCGTCCCTACGCTCAATTCCAATTACCGCTAATCAATAATAAGTGTAAATCTATTTTTACTTTTTATATATTAAATAAAAGAAAGTAAATTTATATATTTTACTATTTACTTTATGAATAGAAAAATAAACTTTTGAATAAAAAAATAAACTTTTAAATAATTGGAAATAGTTCTTACTTTAAAACCAAATTCATATATTACATTTAGATAAAAATTATCTTGATCTTTATTTTATAATAATTTAAATTTGATTATTTATACACCTTTGCAAATACCCTAACATAGAATGTCTTGTAAACATATAATATTCTAATACATTTTAATCATAGTTGAAACAAAACTGAAAACTTACTCTATAAGACACAAATATAGGGACTATAACTTCTAAAAGTTTCCATTTTAGAAAGAGTCTACCTTATATAATCAATGACGTGGATGATAATCTTGATTTTATTGCCATTTCCATCTGTTAAGAGATTCTAGTTACAACTGTAATATAAGGAATAAGCTAAGTCATTTGGTTCTCAATATTTTTTTAATTATTTTATTTTATATTTTTTAATATATATTATTGTTGTTCCCAACTTACCTTTTCCTGAAAATTTGGGGAAACTCCTAGACGTATTTGATACTTGTACCCACATTCCCTACGTTTCCGCGTTCCAAAAACTTGTGCAACATAGGTTCCATCTAATGCCTTGTACTGCGATCGAGAAGATCCCACTAAGTGTTCATCATGCAATTGAAGTCCATATTCAATGCCAAAACACCTAAGGGTTTGCTCCTATAGCGTTTATCATGCTTATAAAGACCTTGGGGAGCCTGACCCCATTTTTACTAATTATCCACCTCTCCAAAGAAACTACTTCATTAGCAAGCTTGTCAGCTGTGGAATTATTGATCCTTCTTATATGCAGTAGATTTACTTAATTTGATTGAGATTCCAGGTAATTCTCTCTTTGAAATCTACTTATGATAGATCACTCCTTGCTTTCTCTCTCGCCTGATTAATGACAAGGAGAGAATCATTGAGAATTATGAGTTTTTGGTTGTTGAGCATTTTTGTAAACTCGAAATGTGTAAGGCATAATGACAAGGAAAGAATCATTGAGAATTATGAGTTTTTGGTTGTTGAGCATTTTTATAAACTCCAAATGTGTAAGGCATACCTTTCTGTTTGATTATTGGTCGTCACTTCCAATCACCATGAGAAAGTACGTTGTGTTTTTCCATGAAGGGTCCAAGCCCCCACACCTACCACACCTTTATTATAATTTGTTAATGCAAAAATAGAAAAATCGTTTAACTATAATTTAACCATATTATTTGGATTATATATATTATATAAGAAATTGTCTTAACCATTGAAATATATACAAATGATACAATTTCTTGAGGTTTGCACACAAAGTTGAAATGTTTTTGTAAGAATTATCCTCAACTTGATTAGATGATAAGAAATACAAAGTTGAGGATGATGCGTGCCAAAAAATTACCATCGAATATTTGGCATAACATTATATACAATGTTATTAAAACTATTAAAATAAAGTTTAATTTTTCTTAAAGATAAAAAATAAAGTTTAAGTTTAAAATTCAAAATCAAAATAAAGTTTAAAGATTTTAAATTTAAACTCTACAAACATCATTTAAACATTTTAAATTAAAGTTTATATTTGAATTATCATTGTAGTTTTTGTTAAACCTCATTTAAACATTATTTTAAATTAAAATTTATGTTTGAATTATCGTCGTAATTTTTGTTTATACTTCAAGATTTGTTATTCAAAGGCCAACATTTAAATTTAAATATAAAGGTTAATTTCATAAGAAATAACAAGTAAAATGGAAGCTAAATTAACTTTAAAACTTGATAATTGGAAAATGTGAAAATATAAGTCATGATATGATCACAATAAATCAAATACTAAAGAAAAGAACAATAAAATGCGTAGAAACCATAGTAAAAATATTTGTAAATTGGATCTTAGTCCCTTTAATGCTATTAGTTAAGTATCTTGGAGATGATAGATTGCTTCATCTCTCACCCTTGCCTTTGGTTTAAAATGGGTGTAGTTTTTTCACAATTTAAAATTCCTCCCCATGTAAAGGTGGAAGTGAGATAATTATCAATAAAGGTGGATTGGCATCTCTAAATGCAAAATAATTTTTTGTTTTATTCATTATTCACTTAGTTTTCCATATACTCACCTAGTTTTCCATATGTAAAAGAGAAAAAAAATGTAATGTTCTAACCCTAACATTGATTTTGTATTCGATGTTAAATAGTCTTAAATGAAGGACTTTGGCCTTTATGTTATTTGTATGAAAGTAATATTTTTTTTATAACTAAAACAAATAGATGGTATTAAAAAAAAAGAATGGTTGAGCCATGGCTGAAGCTAGATTTGGCTAAATACAATGTTCAAAAATTCAGTAGCAAATTACTATGAGATGAAAATTTTTCTTTGAAAAATTTGATTTCTATAGGCCATGATGTTGATCTTTTGTCGATTTTGAAATCATATGGATTGATCCATATTCAAAGCTTTTATTTGAATTTTTACCTGTAGACAATTCAGTCAGTTGATGTAGTTCAATATCCACTGCGTTTTCCTTGTAACCATTTGCATTCAGATTATAAATGCTTCATATTCTCATTCTCATTCTAAGATGCAGCTGCAAAGTGTCTCGGTATCTCTTTGTTCTCTACATGAAGGCGTTGCCAGTTGATCAAATTGCCTTTCCTGGGTCGTATCCTCATTCTTTGAGGCAGCTGCATAATAGCTTGGTGCCTCTCTGATTTCTGCGTGAAGGCGTTGTTGCATTGCCATCTAATCTGATTGCAATCCCTGGGCCGGTTGCATGATGGCTCGGGGTTTATACCATATGCTCATGGTTGTGTAATGCCAAACGAGCTAGATCGTTCACTTCATCTCATGGAGAAATAAGAATCTTTGATTGGTATTTGCGAGAATGGACAACTTAGGGGATGTGGTGATGGCAAAATTCTTTATTGGTGAATTCAATATTTCCGGATTCAAGATTGGTTCCGGCGTTGTGTGAAGGTAAAATTTAATTAACATTAATAAGGTTTATTATAACGGAAAGTTGTAATATGAAGTTACAAAGAGCCAAGATTTATTTCGCTCATGGGAATGTTTTCAGCAAAAAATTCTATTTGGTATAATTCCCATTACTAGTTGGATTATGTGTCGTTGTATGTAACCTATGTACTTCTTGAGAGTCATAAGGGTGACAAGTAGATGGTCCCTTGGTCGTTGTGAGCCAAATTCATAGTTTTGAAGTTGAAAGTTATGTGTTGGTATATATGGAGTTGATTTACATGTGAAGGGTAGATGGTCATCATCCTAGGAGGTCATAGGTTCAAATACGGAGGGCGATAGTTTATGTACACCTCTATAGACTTTAGCTGTTAAATCATTGCGCAGAGGGGGTCCCTTGCCCCACAGACAAGGGGGTTTCATACACCAATTTGGTGTCTGGCTTGGCTGTGACCTTAAAAATAGATTATTATTATTATTATATGAATGGAATATTATTGAGAAATATATGAAGTGCTTGTGCAATTCTCTCTCTCTCTTTCATGTGGTATCGTAGCAAAAATGGGTTTGACTCTCTTATGAGAAGGCCTCAAATAAGGGTTTATTTGAAGGATAATCCTCCTTAGTACTAGATGAGTATGTTGATGTGTTGGAGAGAGAGAGAGAGAGAGAGAGAGAGAGAGAGAGTATTAAGTTCGCAAGGTGTGCCATGTTTATGTTTTCATTTGTGTAGTATTATATTGGTTTGATTTGCTAGTTCTGTGTGAAGTTTTAAGAAGATATTGTTGTGAATTTTTTTAAGAAGGTTTTCTTCTTGTTGCAGATATTTTCATTTGGTTGGTTGACATCATTGAATTGAGGGAAATTTGTGCTGGTGATTCTTTATGTGTTGTTAAATGCAATTTTTTTGCGATGGAGGGAAATCGGTGAGAAGCAAATGCACATTTGAGTTCAACCTATGTGCTATAGATATGCTTTTTGTGTGCCTGCAATCTTTTAGCCAAGTCAACATTCATGAAATTATGCTTGTTGGTAGGGTTTATATAAATACCGATTTTCTCTTGCTAAAGACATCCATGAACCTATGATAGGAAGTTGTCAAATGAAAATAAACCTATAGTGATCTATGTATCCTTCTTCACACCATGGGACCACTAGTCCAAAAATGTGTTTTTGTATATCCTTCATCAATAAGTCTTAATACATTGCCCAAGTTAAGCAACTTCGACCATGTGACACCGTTGGCTTTTAAGTTAATTAATAGTCAAGGTAAGTAACATTATATTAATTAGCCTCCTAAGGTGCCCCCTTATATACATTAAAGACATTGAGTATATGAATGCCCATAGAATTAGAGTGATGGCAAAAGAAGATGCAAGGGCACATGCTGTTGAATCAACAAAGTTAGTAGTGGACAAAGAGGTGGCCTAAGTGCAGTCAGATCAAGGAGAGATTAGGATGCTTCTAAGAGTGTCATTGCAACGAGATAAACCACTGAAGAAAGATCTAGCATAGGGGAAGAGCATTTTGAAAATCAAATATAAACTTGGAGCTAAGTGTTGTAATTTAATTGTTGGTAGAAGTATTATGAAGAATTTAGTTTCCACTGAACTTATTTAGAAATTAAACTTGTAGTGTACACCTCACCCAAATCCATACAAGGTTTCATGGTTGTAGAAGGGGTAGAAAGTAAATTTGTTTGAGTAGTGTATGATTGATTTCCATATTTGAGATTACAGTGATTGAGTTTCGTATGATGTTTACTCATGGATGCGTGTCATATTTTGTTGGGAAGATCATTGCAGCGATAAAGGTGTTGTCCATGGTGGTAGAAGGAGCATTGACTAGTTCTATAAAAATGGGAAGAAGTGTAGGCTGCATCCAATGAAGGAAGAGAAAGGAGAGAATACTCAAATAATGTTGCTCCTTGCAGGGAAATGAAGGAAGAGAAAGGAGAGAATACTCAAATAATGTTGCTCCTTACATGGAAAGAAAGAGACAGCAGAGTAATGTTATATGATCTAGTCATAAAATTTGTGAAAGAAGTGAAGGAAACATAGGAGCACCAGAGGCTTATGGTGTTGTTTTACCAAGGACAACAAGGTTGCGAAGGAAAGTGATGTAGATGCAATTAAGGAAGATATTAAAGGTAGGTTCGAGTTGTATTGGTCTATGATTAGCTAAAAGAGGTGTAAGAAGAAGGTTGATCAGAAGAGAAGGGAGGAGGTATCGGGGATATGATTCCAACAAAGCAAGTTTCAGAAGAAGAAAGATGCGAAGGAAAAGATTGTGAAAGATAAAGTTACAAGGGAATGTTTAGTTTATTGGAAAGGAAACAATATAAATGATGCAATGTCGATTTTTGTAATGGAGCTTAGCCAAGGCATAGGGCCATTGTATGGGTTTTATTTATAGGGCCATTGTATGGGGTTTTATTTACTGACACCATGCTCACATGTTTTC
This sequence comes from Larix kaempferi, assembly GCA_027924585.1. NCBI lineage: Eukaryota > Viridiplantae > Streptophyta > Pinopsida > Pinales > Pinaceae > Larix > Larix kaempferi. Next base: position 2,519,153 of record BSBM01000560.1, on the reverse strand, counting down.
ATACTAGGGGAGTCTAATGTAGGAGCAACCTTGATCTCAAGCATTCTTGCATCGCCCAAAGATATGTTTTACGTTTAGTCCATATTTTGTTTGATTTCAATGTGTTTAATAAGCTTAGAGTTTCATTTGTGGCCTTGTTTATTCTTTCTTCTCGAAAGATGCCAATTGTCACAGTGAATCGCGAGGAAGACTTGCTAATGTGGGTGCTGGTTACACTCTGCTCATGAGGAAGGTCACATTGAACATCAGCCTTGATGACTATAGGTGAAGGTAGGATTGTTAATCAATGTCTAGTCATTCACTAACATATTGTAGGAAATTAGAAATGTTTGTCCAATCAGATGTTGATCAATAGTCTTTATCACCTCTCAGAGTTCATTATGAGGGTGAAAACATATATGCAAGATCTCGAACTGTTCGATCTTGTTACAAATCAATGGTTCTCTCTTTGTTTATATAAATTAACTCGATATAACCCCCATTGTCTAATTGATCTAAGATTGACAACCCTCATGCCATATTGGCCTTTTGTTTGTCAATTGGATGACGACTCCTCCAAAATTCCAACCATTACCTAATGAGTGAAATATTAGAAGCCATGGATCATCCCAACTCCGCCAACAAGCAACCAACCATCATTAGATTGGCAAGGATTAGTAGACAAGATCTCATCTATTTTGTTTGGGACTTTCGGTGTAGTGATCCCATAATCCCAATGATGATACCATTACCTAATGAGTGAAATATTAAAAGCCATGGATCATCCCAACTCCGCCAACAAGCAACCAACCATCATTAGATTGGCAAGGATTAGTAGACAAGATCTCATCTATTTTGTTTGGGACTTTCGGTGTAGTGATCCCATAATCCCAGTGATGATTAGATCTTGGTGACCAACAATCTTCAATATACCTTGAGTTAAAAACAAAAATCATGTAATAATAGAACACAACTAAAAGAACTTTTGGCCTTTAGTCACGTCAACAAAATGCCACGAAATGTCACGAGTTGCCTACATAGGTTTCACGTCATACAATTTCATGAGCGTTGACGCATATGAGAAGTTGAGATGGCTGATGTTTCGGTCGCAACAATTCAAGTAACAGGTTCATAAAACCGTGTAAAAATTCCCTTGTGGAGTTGAACAACAAACTTTGGTTCTCAATTTATTGGGAAGTTAGAGATGTAAGTCAACCTTTGTCCCAATGCAATATTGGATGTATTGATTGTGTTCTTGGTAGGATTGAATAAGAAATTGTTTTGTGTTCTAGTTTAGTGTTATGTGAGAGAGTTTGAATTTGTTGTTCACTTTGAGATCTTGTAGACTATAGCTATATCAATGTGGATATGTTGAGAAGGAAAATATAGATGTAAAGGAAGTAAATGGAGTTCTTTTCAAATTACTTTGAAGGGAAATTTGTAGGTGCCAATCACACGAGTCATGAGACTTCCTTGAAATATGCCATTTTGGAAGCTTTTTTTTGGTGCAAAATGACATATTTTATTTTGTACAAGTTATTCTTTATTGTCCAAAAAGACAGTAAAATTTTTGTATATCATTACGAAGAAACAAGCTTTCTTTACTTCGAGAATATTTAGGTATTATTCATTTAAGTCTATATAGCTCATTGGACAATTATGATCTATATTTGAACATATTGACTAATCTTCAATTCAAATTTATTGTATTATTGGAAATAAGATCCTAATAGCTTTACGACTAGGTTTGCAAACACTTGAAAATACACACTACCCCTTAAAAAGGAGGATTAAAATGATTAGTGGGATAGAACTTCGTTGGAATATACATGTTTCAACCTTCATCGACAACCATCCAAACTACCTTTAAGAACTTAACAAAATCATCCGTTAGGAGGTTGACGTGACGTGATTTCAATTGCAAATTTATACTTCTAAAATAAAAATTTCTTCATTAAGTCAATTGAAATCTTTCTGGAATTTCTTGAATTATCCAATTTCAACCAACTCCACTTTTCACTCAAAACACTTATACATGAATCATGATATATGTTACACAATGCATGACAAATTTGTGTTGTCAATTTTAAATTTCTTTCAAAATACCTGAAAAATCAATATTTTTGGATTTTTAATTATTTTAAAATATTGGCCAATAATATCCAATCGTTATGTAATTCTTTTACTGATTTTTGAAACATTTACATTTCCAAACATAGAAATAGGTTGAATTTAGAGCTTCTATAAGAAAGAAAAAACTATAAAAATATTGGATGATGTATTCTATTTTAACACAATTTTTTATTTTATTTTTGGAAATGGAAGTTATTTTGGACAAAATTCATATGAAAGTAACTCAATGATTACAATGAAAGTATGGTTGCAAATTTCCTTTCACAAAAACAAAAAAAATCCTCTTTAACCTAGCAACAGCATTGCTTCTATGTGTTTGTCATGAATAAGCCCCGCAATTTGCAATTATGTGTGCAAAAATTTATAAACTCTATTGTGCTTCCATAAGCCTCCTCTTATAAGCTTGAAGTGGTAATAATTTAATTTTTGAATGTCCACACATTGTGTACTGTAATGCTCTAGTGCCATGTCAATGTCTTTTCTCATTCTCAAGTTATCTTCATGTAGCATGCATAACAAGTGAAAGGAACTGTAGTTAGTGCATATGGAAAAAAAAATATTAACTAGTTTACAACATGGCCCTCTCTTTTTGTAAAAAAATTTATATCTCCTCTAAATGTTCGTATGTTGTAGTGCAAATGAAAATTGTACAATTTTTACATGGACTACGTAATTGCAAAGATTAATGCAAAAAATGCAATTGTGTGCATGAATAGTAACCCTATGCTATGTAGTCCACATTCCAATACCTTTTCCTTAAATGGAAATGAGAGAGACATTAGTAATTTTATGTTCGTCAACATCAAAGCAAAAGAGTAAGTAAATGATCGTCGTTCCATCTATGCACATATATAAGCGAACCTCCAAACTTCAATACATCTTCGCCTCTCATGCACTACTACATAATACTCGGTCATCAAATAGCTCACACTAATAAAAGAGAATATACCGCCAACCAAAAAATAAAAAACATAATATTAAACTCAAATAATGGTCTCGGATAAAGAGGAGAGGTCAAATACCTCATATTAGCCTTCCTTAACACAAGAAATCCACCCTGAACCATGCCAAGAAATTGACAATATCCTTGAAAGTGTTTGTTCATCACACTTTTATATGTCACAATGGCTGTGAGACATTTTACAAAGAAAGGGCCTAGCCGCCACGAGCAACCATTTTTATATTTTTCTAAGATTAAACATAAACCATATATTTGTGCATCATTGTTGTACAACATCATGAAAGCACTTCAATGCTTTCACCATACATACACCTAACCACTTGTCATGGCCACAACCCATATGGAAAATGTGGTAGGAATTGTTATCATCAATGGGCTATGTAAAGTTGATGCTATCTTTAACAATGTACAAATTGCATCTAGAGCCTTTTCCATGTTACATATGAAAATGTATTGATCATCCCATCCCCATATTGATCTGTAGAAGAAACTAGTTCAATTTGAAACATTATGCCATGTAAATGATACTTTTATAACTTTTTTAGAATACTTAGTAGTTAAACAAGACATCCAAATATGAATTAACCACAAACAAAGAAACCGACCTTTGCAACAACTTCATTGAAGCCATTGAGAAGGGTGAAGGAATGCTTGGCATAACATCCTTCAACATTGTAGTCAAAGTGCCGCTTCTCCTTCTTGTTTTAGGCGAAGAACACATATACACCTCTGTTGAATGTCTTTAAGGGATTAGCAAAGAGGTCACTCACTACACATATTGGATGTTGGGCTTCTAGGAATTCTCTTGAGATTCCTTTCAATTGATTTTGCAAGCTCAACCAACTATGTTTCGTATACAAGACAATTCATTGCTCTTTCAAAGATCACAGAGACTTATATTTCTATGTTACAAGAAAGCAAAAAATGGAAATCCAATTGAATATGAGCCATGCTTCACGAAAATGGGTAGAGCGCTCAGTCTCCACTTTTCACCACTAAGAAACCCACACTAATTGTCTTCCCTGTAGGTCCCTTACGCTAACATGTATGATAGGTGGAGCTCGATGATGTACAATCTATAAAATGTTAAGAACGTCTATGTTGACAAATGGATGGTTTTGGATCTAAAGTTCAAAGGATAGATTAATGAACATGATGAATTTTAAGTAACTAGCCATGGTTGGAAAGTTCTATCGAAAATTCATGTTTGAAAGCTAGATTATGCTTCGATTACATAAGTATTGGGGATCCTTGTTGGGTTAATGCATATGGCATATAAAAAATGGGCAAAACAATATATATATATATATATATATATATATATATATATATATATATATCTGTGTGTGTGTGTGTGTGTGTGTGTGTGTGAGAGAGAGAGAGAGAGAGAGAGAGAGAGAGAGAGAGTTGCTTGTAACTTTATTTTGGATCATGTATGTTACTTTAACATGATTTTTTTTTAAATGGAAATAATTTTGGAAAAATATTCATATGAATGTAACTCAATGTTCACTGTGTAAAGTATGTTTGTAAATTTCATTTCACATAAACAAAAACAAAAACAAAAACACTCTTGAATTTAACAATAATATTGCTTCTGTGTTTATCATGAATCGAACCTACAATTTGCAATCAAGCATGCATAAATTTTTAAACTCTATTGTACTTCAAGCCTCTTCATATAAACTTGAAGTCGGAATAATTTAATTTTTGAAAGATTGAAGTCATGTTCACACATATTGTGCACTATAATGCTTCAGTGCAATGCTGATGTCCTTTATCATTTTCAAGTTATTTCAAGTTATCTTAATGTAGCATGCATAACAAGTGAATGGAACTATAGAGTGCATATGAAAAAAAACTAACCTCTATACAACATGTCCTATATATCCCCTTTAAATGTCTTAATGTAGCATACATAACAAGTGAATGGAACTATAGAGTGCATATGAAAAACAAAACTAACCTCTATACAACATGGCCTATATATCCCCTCTAAATGTTCATATGTTGTACTACAAATGAAAGTTGTACAATCTTTGCATGGATTTTTTTTACAATAATGAGTAATTTGTTATTAATATAAAAAGGTTATGGTCTAGCCAAGTAGCTAGAAAGTACAAAATTTCAAAAATAGATTGTGATTGGTAGGTTAACCTTCCTCCCTTCAAGGCATTGGGAGGAATGAATTCGCCATTTTCTTTTGCCACTACATTTTCTTACTAATTCTTCAAAAAATGGATAAGTCCTAACAAAATGTCTACATAATAAAGCACAAAAAATACATAATAACAACCTTGGGGAGTTAGCTTGTTAGGAAAACAACTAGTACGACTCTTTTCCTTGATTTTCCTAGCTAAATTTCCCTCCTCGTGTGAATGGTGGGGAGGGGTGATGGCTTGTCTTCAAACATAGACAAAAGAAAGAGATATTTCTTTTTCATGTGGGACCCACACATCTTTCTTATCATTTTATGCTTCTTCTGAGTCATTCTCTGCTTCCTCTTAGTCACTCTCTTCTTCCTCTCGGTGGTTCTTTGCTTCCTTTGAGTCACTCTCTTCCTCCTCTTCTTTCTCTTCTTTTTCATCTTTAGCATTTGCTTCTTCTTCCTCTCCTTCTTCATCTCCAGTTGTTGCCTCTGCTTCCTCTTCTTCTTCATCTTAATGTTTCACTGAAACTACTTTCTCTAACTCTACATGGGCTTTGAAAGGCCTTCCATTTTTTTTATAATTATTTAATTTAATTTTTTTTTTTGAATTGATCTCTTCTTATTTTTTCTCTTTGTTCCGCTCTTCGGTTCTTATAAATTTTCCAGTACTTCATATCTGTTTTGGATCATTTTAGGAGATTCCACATGCGAGTTCTATGAACGTTGTGATTTATTAAGATGAGAACTTCAGCGCCTGTTGTAAACATGCTTAAAATCAGCCTGTTGTTTAGAAGGAGGCTATTGTTCTATTTGAGATTGGGGATAGTTTTTAGCAAAATATTCATAGATATGATGATGATTGCATTTGAATGGAATTTGCTTGTAATCGAGGGATTGCCAATGGTGTCATCGCTCCAAAATGATTTGCAATGCCTTTGGTAATCCATTCTCCAAATCAACTTCCACACATGTTCTTGCATATGATAAAAGATTTCCTTTGGTTCTGCTTTGTCAATAAATATTCTTAGCATGTTTCCAATATCCTTGAGAGAGTCACCATCACACAAAATTAGGGGCAAGTGAGGCAATTTGCTAAGAGAGTCGTCATCCCAAAAATTATGGGCAAGTGAGGTAATCTGACCCATATAGGGGTTGGTTATCTCCTCTTTTGGGTTAAAACCTGGAGACCAGGGAGTTAAATACATTCCCTTTGAACCCATCAAGTAAGGACCAGAATGACAAATCAAATCTTGTGCTTCCTTATTTGAAAAAAAGGAAAACAAAATATCCTCTTCTTGAAGTAAAAAAAGAAATTGAACTTTGTATCTTGGGAGACCAATATTCTGTTATCCATGTTTCAATAGCTTTGGGGCTAGGCAAAAGGCTTGATAAATTTCCAATTAGAGCTCTCTTTGACAATAATAGAGCTTTTTTTCTTGGCTCATGAGAAGAAAGCTCCAGTTGAGGGACATCCTTCAAGCGTTTGACAAATCTCCCATGGCGAGGTTGAGATCTTGTGGGCAGCTTGAGAGTGCTAATGATGGCCTTAAATGCCTTCATTTATGAAGTTGCCTCCTCTCTCATTGTTCACGACTCCTTTACCACAAGATTCCATTGCTTACTCCTGTGCCATAAACCAACGATAAACCTGCAACAAACATGAACGAAGTTCTTGGGGTGAAAAAACAAACCCTAGTGAGGATGGATATGGAGAATCCTCTAATTCTGGTTGTAGACACATGTAGACCGGTCATTGGAGTTGTAGAAAACTCTTAATCTAGGCACACATACCTACAATCAAACCTAGATAGGATGATCTGCCCTTTGTTCATGCAGGGCAACGACTAGGGAAACCCTAGCCGTGAGCCTAAACTCTTTGGTGGTTTCTCCATTATCACGCAAATATCATCTATATTTCATTAGAAATAAATGTATGGATTTGTAATTGGCATATTTGCTTTTCAATTTCCATTCATACTTGAAATAGATCCTGAATGGATCGATGATGAACACAATATTTGCATGGATATGTAATCACAAAGATTAGTTTTAAAAATGCTAAAAATTGCAATTTTGTACATGAGTAGTAACTCTATGCTATTTAGTCTTCTCATTACAATACATTTGCCTTTGTTAAATGGGAAATGAGAGAGACATTAGCCATTTTATGCTCATTAGCATTAGAGCAAAAGAATAAGTAAATGACTATTGTTCCATCTGTGCAAATATGGAAACGAACCTCAAAACTTCAATACATCTTTCAAAAAGATGTAAAATAAAATAAATAGATGTTGTATATGAACTCCAATATTGATACATTTGTTTTCCATTGCAAAAAATTTGCACCTCTCTTGTGCCAATCCATACCACTACACCATATTTGGACATTGAATAGCTTACTCTAATAAAAAGAAATATAACACTGACCAAAAAAGCAAAAACACGATATTAACCTTGGATAATGGTTTTGAACAAAGAGGAGATGTCAAATACCTCACTTGGGCCTTCCTTCACACGAAGAATGCACCTTGAACCATGCAAAGAAACTAAGAATATGTTGGAAAGTGCTTGTAGATTACACTTTTACATTGCACAATTGTTGTGAGACATTTTATAAATAAAGGGCTTAGCCACCACGAGCAACTATTTTTATGTTTCTAAGATTAAACATAAACCATATATTTGTGCATCATTGTTGTACAATGTTATGGAAGCACTTCAATGTTTTTGCCATACTTAAACCTGATCATCTATTGCGGCACCAAACAACATGCCATGCTATAAAGCAGGATGTTTTGCTAATGTGGTAGGAATCACTGTCATCAACAGGCTACATAAAATTGATGCAATCTTTGTCGATGTACAAATTGCATCTAGAGCCTTTTCCATGTCACCAATGAAAAGTATCAATAATCCCATCTCCATATTGCTCTACAAAAGAAACTAGTCCACTTTAAAACATTATGTTAAGTAAAATATACTTTCAGACTATAGAATATTAATTAGTAGCTAAACAAGACATCTATAGAATATTAATTAGTAGCTAAACAAGACATCTGCATATGTATTAACCACAAAAATAATTTGACCTCTGCTTCGATTTAGTCAAAGCTATAGAGAAGGGTGACAAAAATAATTTGACCTCTGCTACGATTTAGTCAAAGCTATTGCGAAGGGTGAAGGAATGCTTGGCTTAACATCCTTCAAAAACACTTTAGTCAAAGTGTCGCTTCTCCTTCTTGCTTTTATTGGAAGAACATATATACCTTTGCTAAAGTCATTGCAAGATAAGTAAAGATGTTACTATAAACAATGGATTGTAGGCTTCTAGGAATTCTCTCAAAAATCCTTTTTATCATTTTGCAAGCTCAATCAACTCTATTTCATATAGGAGACAATTTATTACTCTTTCAAATATTGTAGAGATTTTATTTTTCTATATTACATATATGCAAACTCTCAAAACCTAATTGAACAACCCACACCGATTGACTAGGCCCGATATACAATCTATAAAATCTTAAGAAAATTTGTGTTAACAAATTGATGATGGTTAAACTAAAGCTAAAGTTCAAAAGATGGATTAACAAGAGAGATGAACTTACTCACCATTTTTCATTAAAAAATGAAACTGTGTAGTCTAAAAGTTTGACAATTTTAATGGAAAAATTTGGTTTTTCCAATATAATTTTGAAAAAATCTGACATAAATTTTTAAAAATTCTGGTTACAACTCTCAAATTCTGAAATTTTGGGTGCTCTATGGATTTTTGATGGTGTTAAATCTGTTTTTACCATCAAAATTGCCTTCAAAACACAATTAAATCTAAATTTTGCAAAATAAAAAACACCATGTAAATAAAAACCAGTATAGACCAAATCAATAAACCAGATCATCGAATTTTTACACAAAACCAAATCGTGGAATTTTTACACAAGTCCAAAAAAAACGCCCTACCGCATAAACATTAATTAAAAAAATTATTTCTTAAAACACAATAATAAATAAAATAGACAATAATAAATAAAATAAACATTAATTAAAAAATTTATTTCTTAAAACACAATAATAAATAAAATAGACAATAATAAATAAAATAGGGAACCATATTTTCCCGCGCTTCTGCTTGCGATCACTTTTATGTTAGCGGAAACTCAGTATTGGGGATTATTTGGTTTGTTTTGCGAGGGAGTGACCAGGATGGAAATACTGAGCTCTAGTCGAAAAGGTTACTCCGCGGAGGACTCGCCTGCCTCCGCCATTGGCAGTGGCAGTGCTTCAAAATACAAATCTAGACTCGATAACAGGTACAGCAAGCTTTCATTCTACCAGTCGGCTCCTCCCCTCGAAGTATGCCTCGAAGATTTCGAGCTATTTGCTGTGGATCGTCTCAGAGGTAATCAATCTTTAGATTGCTTCAAATGACAGGAATTCATTCTTCAACTGCTATACTTTACTGTAAAGTTATCCCCTTGAAGACTAACACATTTAGAGAAACAGGATTTCCCCCCTCTCCTGGTGGATTTTTTTTTTCATTTATGTTCAGATTTCCTACAATGTTTACAGAATTGAGACCTTAAACTTCCAACATCAAGGTTAATTGTCACAAATGGCTACCTGCAAATGCATATGCAATTTTTACACACAGAGACATCCGTCGTCACAGAGATCTTTTATTTTTTAAATGAATCTCAAATATTCCAGGTTTTGGGGTTCTTAAAACAGTTTTATTGTGGCCATTGTAGTTCTCAAGGGTCTCGAGGATCAATTGTCGCGTGGCAAAAAATCGGAAGAACTGGAAGGCGTGGTATTCTTATAATCCTGAATTTTAATCTCATGTTGCTAAAGATTTGCATAAGTTGCTGACAGTCAGGCTTTTAAAGCAAGTTGTGTTGATATTGATTTTTAATATTTTCTGTTTATCAGGTGAGAGAGTTGTGGAGAAAGCACATGCGGACACCAAATGCAACTGACATGACCAACAAAGATATTATATCCCATTTTGTGTTGCGCTTGGTATACTGCAGAACGTAAGGATTCATGCATTCTTTTTAAATTATTCCCAGAATCTTGATTTATTGATATTCAGTCTCCTTGCATTTTCTGGTTTAAGATTACCTGACATAAGTTTATCTCTTTATGTCTTGCATCTTTCTTGCAGAGAAGAGCTTCGGAGATGGTTCCTTCAGATGGAGACTACTCTTTTCCGTTATCGTTTTCGCCTGGAAACCCCAGAAGCTCAGGTACTCTTATGTTCATATGGAGAATAATAACAATACATAATCTTTTAATGCTGAAATATTTGGACATAGTGAAAGGTATCCCTCTCACTTGTTTACACTTCTGCAGAGGATGTTCATGGAAGAATGTAAGCTTCCTTACAGAGCAATTTCAAATCCAGAGTTTGAGGTAAAATCACAGTCAGTGTTGTATGTACCGTTTGAAAATTTTAAACTTGTAATTAGCTTTTGCAACATTTTATTTTTGTAAACACACACACACACAAATGGAACTCCGGATTTTACGAGGTTTTAGCACGTCATGTGTTATGAATAGATTGTCCAGTAGAAACTATAAAAGATTGATTTTCCTGCAGTCTGATAGCATAGAAGAAATAAATAATAGTAATAATCATGGCTGTTTGACATGTTCTGCTTTCCATGGTAAATACACATTCCAGGATAAAGAACTCTAAATTTCCAGGCTTTTTCTCTGGTAAAGTAATTGGATATGTGAATATACTAAAAACAGCTCTGTTTTCATTTTCTTAAACAGAGATACTTAATGTTAAAACATTACTTAACGGTAAAACATTTTTTAGACCATTATGTCAAGCATCCATCTTAAAGCATTTATAACCTAAGTTATTGTTTCTTCCATTGCTTTGACAGACTGTGAAAGACAAGTTGGGTCAAGTTGCACGCTCACTTAACCAACCTCTCCCTAATGGTAAGATCAATTTAGGACACTTTGATTAGTTTCTCAGTGAATTTCCCAAGATTTTTATACACAGATGCTCACAAACGCACCTAAGTTGCAAGGGTTCGTGGGTGTGCTTACAAGTATACAACTTTTTTAAATTTTGGTTTGTGAATGTGGGGTTGCATAAACACACACACAGTAATTATATGCACATGCTATTTTTTTGAACAGGATGTCACATAAGATGCAAGACAGTTGTTTCCACATTTTTTTTGGTGTAGACAGTATTTTCTTTTGCTGCTATTCTTTTCATTCTCTTTTCCTTTATTTATATTTTCTTGGTTTCTGTAAGTAACTTGTAAATTTTGAATCCTCTTCTTCTTTGGATTCTTCTGAAGTTGGTTTTGTTCAGTTGTCTTTAAAAGCGTCCTTTATTGTGCTGTTCTTTGTAGTTAGGTGTATCTTTTTGTTTGTAGTTATATGATGTGTCTTCTATTTTCTAGTTTTGTTCTCCTTTTCCATGGGTGTATTTTCTCGTTATAACTCCAATCCTTTATTCTTCTATGCTTGGTTTCTCTTTGATGGATGGCAAGGGTTCATCAGTTTCCTTTTTAACATTTCCTTTTCAAGGCTTAACCAACCCATTTTTCATTTCCTTCTCTTCTTTGAAGTGTTTTCGTCTCCTTGAATTGGTTAGGACTTAGGAGGCTTGATAGAAGGACAATAGGAGATTATGTGACCTTATACATGACAATATTTGTAGTGAAATATCATGTTTTCCAATCAAGAATTCGATTCCAAGTAATTCCACCCAATTCTATGATTATCATCTCTTCTTGTTGTTGTTTCCTTAAAATCCACTTCTACACAGTTTTTGGTGTACATATTTAATCCATATTTTGGAATAGTGTTGTGAGTTAAGAATATCCTAAAATGGTGATTGATACTTTGGAGTGATTCTTTATCCCAATGATAAACTAGAAGATTTGAAAATTGAAAGCCTTATGAAGCTATAAAAGCTCTCAAATTTGCAGCTATTGGACTAAAGTTTTGGTGCTAGTGTTTTATGTTGACTAGGTTTCTTCGTGGAGCATTTCTAGCATGGTTTCCCTTGTTTCAAAAGTGGTACAAATGAACCCTCTAGCACAAAAATTACATTGTGCATGACCTAGGGTTTAAAATTGCCCTAGTTCTTGTATGCCCAATCTATAAAAGCGTTAGGATAAGGTGAATATTTGTATGCTTATTGATTACGTATTTGTTGGAAAGTTCTTTTACTCGAGCACGAGAGAGCTCACTCAAGATCTTGAGGGGAGGAAGAGACTTTGCTTTAGATAGTCAAGTATAAGAAAGATGGGGTGGAAGGTTGTTAGTCCAACTTGGAATCACAATAGAGTTTTGGATAGCCAAAAAAAGCTAAGTAGATTAATTATGATCAACAAGTAGAGTTGTTTGAGGGGCCTCATTGGATCTTATTGTTAGAGAGTGAGATTGGACTTGTTGGGGAGCCTCGTGAATGGGTAGGGAATTGACAGATGAGCGTTTTGAAGAATTACCAATTTTGCCTTTTCTTGCAAGGTTGTAACAATGACCCTTGGAGAGTGTCGACACAAGGGAGGAGTTGTTGTTTGAAGGCTTGAAATTAGGGTGCAAATTGAAGGAGCAACTCATACCTTCTTTGTTGTTGGAGAATTTAGAAGCAAGGGTCAAGAAATTGCATTCCATATTTGAGGACAACGATGATGCAAAGGGAATGTGACTCAATTGAGCTACTTATCTTGGCAATGGTGCAAGCATCATTCCATGATAAGACCTAAAAATGACCCTAGACCCTAAAGATTTTTCATGGCATTTAATTAAATGCACATATTATTATATAATGCACACATGTATTTGATAATATATCCTTTTGTTATAAACATATATATCTTTTGGTAAATTTTATTTTTCACTAGTATTCAATTTCAAATTTCAATAAGTAACAAATGCAATTAACATGCACATTCACATTGCTTCAAAGTTCATAAATCATTGATATAAAGTGGAAATTAGATATGAACCTTAAGTATAAACAATGAACATGATATGAATATAAGATAATATCACAATCATAAGAGTCTAAGACAAACTAAGTGGAAATTCAAATTCAAATTAGTGAAATTACTGTCTGCATATTCATATGAATCATGATTCATTAATCATGATATATGTCCAATCACAATGTTATACACCAACAACAAGTCTACATCCAAAATTCAAAATGCAAAAAAGTTAAAAACATTGAAGTCATAGCTAAGTTGGCTTCATCAAGCCATGTCAGCTAGGCCAACTGCATCTACAACATAACTATCACATCAAGGTCCTCAGTCAACAAGCTCTTTAGGTAGTCATCACTCTCAAGTGGAGGCTCCTCCACATCCATAACAATTGAAGGTATCTCGACAAGGCCATCTAGTTGTATCTCCTCATACAAACATGTGGTGTCATCTACCAATTGGTCCCATCTCTTGAAAGGACCCTCCTTGTATCTTGGGTCTTTTCGAGATATGAGATGAAGTGTGCTATGAATGTAGACTAATTTTTCAGCCTTCTTCGATCCTAATCTGTTTCTCTTCATTGAATGGATGAAAGAATAATTGCTCCAGTTCCTCTCACAAGATGAGGAACTAGCTACCTGCCCAAATAAAAAATTAGAATTGTTAGGGGACGACAATGTTAAGTATGTAAACTAATTTTTTATTAATACAAAAACAAGATGAGGAACTAGTTACTTGTCCAAGTAATTGTATGGTAAATTGCTGCAACTCAGGAGGATCAACACCATGAAGCCACCACCAATCAATTGGATCCTTTTTCTTGCGCCTATCAGTCAAAGAAGCATGTGAGGCAACCACACCTTCCCACGTGAAAATTGGGCAAATTGGCCTCTTATCTTAGAGGCCTCCTTTGTAGAACCATAATTTTTTTTAACTAGTCATAAACCCTTTCACCACCTCCCTATCTTGGGAAGGAGGCCTCCTTCTTGTCGAGGGATCATACCATTTTGGATTCACTGCATAGGCTTCCATATGAAGTGGGTTGTTCAATTTGTTCCACCGTCCATTTATGATATTTTTCAACTGTGCCCATAAATTAGGATCTTTCTCATCTGTGATGGATCTAATCCTCTCACACATAGAGTCCACATTCTCATAAATATCACCTAAACATGGACCATCTGTGTCTGCATAGCGAAGCATATCACATATTGGCTCTACAAATTCCACAACAAATTTGACATCACCCCAAAATTGATCATCCAAAATCAATCTCTTCACCTCCAAAACAACATCTGAGCTAGACAACTTCCATTGATCCCACATATCATTGATTACAGTGGCAGCAAAAGCCCCTTTCATCTCCGCAAGCCTCCTAAGCAAAATGTAGTAGGTTGCAAATTTGGTATCAGCTGGTTTAAGAAGCTCTAGTTTGGCATGCCTACGATAAATGGCTTGTGAATGGTGGCGGTTGCACATGAACATCTGAATTTTTCGGCCATTTTCAATTAGCAGTCGAATCCACTCAATTTTCCAATGTCTTTCAATGCATTATTGTGAGAATGCACTGCGCATGGTGTCCAGAAAATGTGCCTAAGGACATCAACAATTCATGAAACAATAAAAGAATCAGCTTTCTTATTTAGGTACCGAAATAATTTTTTAAGACTCAAAAACAAATTAACAAAATCAAATATAAAATTATAAATTTAAAATTACTAAATTGTTAAATTAAAAATCAGAATTGCAAATCCGAACCTGTACTCCTTTTGGACCATCATCCCTGCTGCTTTGCACACTGGGGCTGCATCGGTAATCACTTGAACGATGTTGGATGGCTCCACCTCTGCAATGGCATCACATAAATGGTCTTTAAAGAACAGTGTTCTTTTCTTGAGAGGAACAATCAATCGCCTTCAGAAAATATGGACCGGATATAGAAGAGACAATAATGTTTATCAAGGATGATTTCAACAAACAGTCCAACCATCCATCACAATGGAGCACCCATTTGCACTCCAAGATCCCTTCAATGGCGCCATTGCCTTCTCAAGGCATGCCTTTTCCTTGTCCATCGACACGGTTCGAAGCTTCTCATAACCCGATGGCTTATACCCCGTGGGTCCATCATTAATGGCACATACCATTTTCTCAAAATAGGGTGAGCGAGCTGCATTAAAAGGGATGCCACATGCAAGAAAAAATCTTGCTATTGCAAGATCAACACCCTCCCTTCCCTTCAAATCAAACATGTCATGTATGCCACCAACAATTTTAGGCCTCTTGTTTGATGTTACATTGCTTTTTGATGCCTTTGATGGAACTTCTTCATCACCAAAACGAACTTCATTCTCAGATGGCACTTCCTCCTCATCGAAATCATCATTGTCATCATCAACAACACGAGATGGCCGTGAGATTTGCCTACCTTACCATTAGCCCTCTGTTGCTCCATTTGTATACTAGTGAGTTTAGTGGGATCCTCCATGTCTCCTGGACAAGCCTCAACACCCTTCTTTGGAATGTTCATGAAATGGGCTTTAACCCAGGTGTAGCTTCCCCTCCATTCAGCTTGACAAAGGTGACATTTTATAGTGGCTGTCGCCCCTCCACCTTTCATTGGTTTTGACCTCTCCACATGCTTCCAAAGAGGATATTGAGGGTTTGATGATGTCATATTAGTTGGGAACTTGAAACAATAATTTAATTGAGGGAAACTGAACTAGAAATTGGAAGATAAACTGAAATATAAAAAAATAAATAACATGTATCGGTATCTTCTAAGTTCTTGGACAGTGGTAAAAACAATTAATGCTTGTTGGACAGTGGGTAAAAAATTTAAAAATTAAATTTCTTATGAAAAAATTAAAAATTGAATAAGAAAAATTTTAAAATGGTAAAACAAAAAAAATTAAAAAATTACTTGCCTGTTGCTGCTCCTCTCCTCTCCTTCTCTCCTTTGTCGTTGACTGTCTTCCCTCTTCTTGGTCCTCCTCTTCCCTTTGCCTGTGCGTCCTCCTCTTCCCCTCTGCCCGCGGTTCTCCTCTTCCCCTCTACCTGCACTCCTCTTCCCCTCAGCCCGCGGGTCCTCTCTCCCTTCTACTCACTCTTCCCTCCTCTGCGTCGAGTCTCCCTTCAGCTGTGGGTGCCCTTCTCCCTTTTGCCCACTCTTCCCTCTCCTTTGCTCTGCGCAATAGCGTCACAGACTCACGACCCTCTCCCTTTGCGCTCACGGGCTCCAACAGCAATGAAACAATGTTGGTGGACAGGCTCGCGGAGTCTCAAGAGGGTACAAGGACCCACACCTACCTCGTCCCTCCCTTCAAATATTTTTTTTATTATAATTTTTTATTTATTTTTAAATTTCACAATTCAGAGTTTTCGAAAGTCCCCAAAATCGAGGGATGTTGTCCCCAATTTGATTGAAGTACCCGATTTTTCAATTTTTGGGCCAAAGGTACCCAGTACCTGGGGACTTTGACGGGGACTTTAGGGGACGTCAATGAAGTACTTGATTCGGTTTTTCGGTACTTGGGGACGGTATCCAGGACGGTGATCCGAACCCAGCCCCTGGGGACGGGTACCCCGACAACACAAGTTTTTATTAATGTACAAGAGAAAATGTTGAAATCATATTGCATATAGTTGCTAAATCTTGACAAAGATTGAATGGCTCTCATTTTAGGTTCTCAATACATAAATGCACAAGATAATTTTTATGATTGCTTTCATGATTCAAAATAGAATATTTGCCTAATTTTGAGGCCAAAACAAAATATTTGACCTTTGGGATGAAGAGAGTTCCCTTGTTTCTATTTAATATATTTCAAAGAGATCTTTGGCCTTTGTGTAAGAAAAGGAAACATGCTTTTGCTTATATATGACCTCTAGCCATCAGCCTTGACACTATATATAAGATGGATAACAAAAAAAATAGATTTAAACTTTTTCCATCTTTGTAGTTAGCTTTTTGGTATTTAGGTTAGAGTCATATGAGGGTATGGGTTGGCATTTAATCAAGAACATCAACCCCTCTATGTACCTTGATGCTGGTGGTGTTGATTGTTCAGATTGATGTTGCTGCCCTCAAAACTAGTTTTTGAAATCCCTAGTATATAGGCTATTTATTAATGTACTTAGGTTCAAATATGGATTGCACTTGGTGCTATTATGGTTGTATGCACTCTTACTTGCTATATACATGAGAAACTTTGCATATTTGTGTATAATGGTTTGAATTTTGATGGATGCACATGAATATATATATATATATATATATTTTTTTTTTTTTTTCAAAATCTGAATATTTTATGTATAACTTGGTCAATCGGTTTTGTGGTTAGTTTTTTTTTTTCGATTTTTGTTTGGTTCTGGTTCGGTTTTGGTGACTCTGATCTTAATTACTATATAATCGTGTCAAGATTAACCTAACATTACCCTCTTTAAACTTGACTTGGGGTAAACACCTACCCCTCAAAGATTTTAACTGGGTATCTAAGAATACAATGCGCTTCTCCCCCCATCACCTAAGTCTAAGTCTAGACTTTACATCGATGAATCATGAAACCAGGGGTAACATGCCTACATAGGTCTTAAAACTGTATGCCCATTTACATATGCGATCAAATCCAACTCCATAAAAATGCTTACAGTTGTATGCCCGACCGAGCATGTGATGTATTTGCTTGCTTCATTACTCACTTACATGTTGCTCCAAATATAGTGAGCCAAATTGAGCACTCCTAACTGAGTACTTCTTAATCCGCTATCCTTTGTGTGATTTTTCTTCATCAAAGTCAATTATCTAGGGCTTCTCTTGCGAAAGCGATTTATCCATATCAAGATTTACCTGCCCAAACATGGCTCTGATACCATATTAAAATTTAGCATGACTAGATAAACAAAAAATAATTGAGCATTATGGAGAAAGCAAAATACACAATCATAAGCATGCACATAATAATGACCAATATTTACCCTACAAACCCTTTATCAGATAAACCAACTTGCAAGAGATATTTTGAATTACCCATGGCCAGTTCAAACAAGCCATGGCCAACACTGGCCTCTTGAGGACTTTTACAATGGAGTTACTCAAGCTTTTAAATAGGCTTTATCACATACTAATACCATGGGTTACCCAAAACCATGGCCTCGTAAACCACAAATGGTAAACCCATTAATGACCAAATCAAGGTTATCTTAATTACTATATAATTGAGTCAAGTTTAAACTAATAGAGGGGGCCTATTTGTAAGGAAAAATTAGGGTTTATGTAGGTTAGGACTTTTCTTTTCTTTATCTTTGTATTTTAAAGCTTGGGTCCCAACAGGTCCCACCAACAATTTAACAGGTTGCTCAACATAGACTTGATTGAGTCACTTGTTTTGGGTTTGACTTGGTCGCATTAGTCACTAACTTAGGGGACTTTGATAACATTGATCAATAATAGCTACTGTCATTGAAAATAGCAATTGCATTGGGCTAGATGTATTCATTTCATTTAATTCATTGCTTGTTTTCAATAACAACTTGAATTTTTCCTTTAGCATATTACTTGACCTTGTCATGAATTGCAAATTGTTTTTGAGCCTCAAGGCAAGATTGATGACTTTTGTTTGGTGCATGTGATGTGATATGGTCATATGTTGCCTTTCACTTTGTTGGGTGGAATCTCCCACACATCTAGATTGGTCAATGCAAAAGGATTACACCATAGATGCTATAGATGGGAATTCTCAAAGAAATAACTCTTGAACCATCATCCTTATTGTCAACCAAAAGCAAGGTCTCCTTGTATTTGAATTCAATTTTTCAAAAACCTTGGATCTATATATTCTTACTTCATTCTTTGTTTGAAGCAATTGCTTTGTATTATTTAACAATGCACTTCTTGTAGATCAATTTCTGTACAATATGACAAAAAATACTATATAGTATATACCATATTCCAAATGCAAGCTAACACAAATTGCTCTTAATCATCTTCATTTTTAGGGAGAGTTGAAAACAAGGAATGCAACCTACTAAACACCAAACTTTGGGAAGTGAAAGTCACGGTATTATGAGGCTATCCTTCACAATATCAAAATAAAAAGGTTGAGCGGTTATTTAAAAAGAGTGCAGTTGTTAAGAATATTATAGTTAACTCTAACAAAACACCCCTATAGCCAACTCAAATTGTAGTCTCAATAAACAATTGCTTAATTGACTGCTAAAGATATCATATTGTATATGCAGTCTCGCTTTATGGTAGGTAGAAATTACAAGATTGGTTACAACCACTGTTTTAAAAATCGGTCAACTTGTACTCGGTCGAGTTGATTGAGTTGACCATCCACTGAGTCGACTCGACCTTTGAACTAATTGGTTCAGTACCAAACTGATCGAGTTGGTGTTTGACTCGATTGGTTTGGTATCAAATCGGTCAACTCGGTCGAGTCTCGAGTTGAACCGATCGAGTTGACTGTGAAAAAAATATGATCTATTCAGTTACTCAATTACTTAGTAGTATTCTCCTTATATTTCTTTTTCTATCCTTTTACTTAAATTTTTTACATTACCATTAATTGTTTCAGGATGTTTGAGAGTGGTTCCAACCTCATCAGACTTAATATGCAAAAAGTAGAATTTTAGAACCCATTCAGAATTCAATAGACTTAATAGTTTTTAGGGTTTTCCACCAAATTCTATCATGTACGAGGGTATGGGATTGGCATTTAATTAAGCACATCAACCCCTCTATATACCTTGATGTTGGTGGTGTTGATTGTTCAACTACTTTGTCATGACCTTAATAAAATGTACTCTTCACTCAAGCAAAATCACTTATTAAGCTTGGGAAGCTTTTTCTACCTTATTTTAACAATTGGATTAGGAAGTATCATCAAAATTGTAGGGTGTTGAGTCATTGACTAATGTCCTTGGAGGATCGACTTTGAGATTCAAGGTAGAGGCAAGGGCTAGAGACTAGAGGAGGGATGCATAGGATTTGTTGTCATGTATGATTTATGATTTATGTTTCACATTCATTTTTTAAATGTCCTTGCTCATCGAAAACTTGTCCCCATTTCCTTGTTTCGTGTAACTTAATATCTAACCCTTACCCTAAAGCTAGAAGATGAACCCTAACCTTGTGCTTCTAGGCATTCAACTAGTGCTATGACTACTACTACAATTGTATATGATCTTGAGGAGTCCAAGCTTGAGCTAGATGATGATGCCATTGCTAGTCTTGATTCTAGTTCTACTTCTAGTTCTAGCAGTGGTGATGAATTTGATGATTGATCATGTTGATCAATGACATGTATGATTTATGATCATTGATGTATGATGTAGTGCCATCATATCATGTTGCTTTTTGGACTCTACAGGCCATTTAGGCCTCATTGATTATATATTTTATTCCAGATATGTATTGCACTGTTGCATAATACACTTTGTGCCATTTTGATATATTCACCCATCTATGGTATATACATGAGTAGACTTTGGATATTTTGTCTCTAATGATTTGGAATCACGGAATAGAACCTTTAAAGTATTGCTTTTCTTTAAAATTTAAATATTTTATGTATTTGAGTAAATCGAGTCATTAAATTCAAACCGATTGAGTCATTATCGATTTCAAGTCCGAGTTCGAGTTGACCCTCGATCGAGTTTGAGTTTTAAAACATTGGTTACAATGTAAAACATCCTTTTTTGAGTATTGATTACTTGAAGTATTTGATACTCAAGCCATTTCACTATGACCCATCTCCCATGAGCATTAGTCACTAATGCGATCTTCTCATGAGCTTGAATAGTTCGCTTATCACTCATTGCATCAGGTGATCATCTATCATGGTGGGATTGAGTGGAGTTACTCTAGTTAGTCCACTCCATACCTAGGATACATAATTTTGTTGTGGACAAAACCTTGTCAAAGGCAAAAGGATAGAGATCTTCTTTGCATGATAAGGCTGAAGGTATGGAAATTTAATACTAATCAAATTAATTCATACATTAACGACAAACACATCACATATAAGGAGATATAGAGATACAGTTATGGAACTGGAGAAAATGCTCAGGGGAATAGAAACTCTAGATTTATTATTACAAAGTAGTTAGAACATAGATAGGTAATTGTAGGTAATTACAAGCCCAAGAAGTTATCCCAATTAATCGACACCAATGTTGTTGGGCATTTGGCTAATTCAATGCTAACAGGTGTTCGGTTTGAATCCCCATGGGTGAAGGGCACTAGTCGACATTGGTTGGTTACTAAAAATACTATCCATGAATATGGCGAAGCATCTCTTGGGTTCCCCATAAGTTTTTCCTTGGAAAAAGAGCTATATGATTACAAAGATAGAGTCCCAATGTAAAGGTCTTTGCACAACTAGATTACAATTGAATCCTTCCTTTTTGAGCATTTACAGTTGTTGTTTGTTACCCCCTTTTCAGTAGGGGTGACTTTGATCAAAGATTTGGATGTGAGATTTGTGGTCCCACCATTGATCATTGATTAGAGGTCCTTTAGCCTTGTTAGATGGTCCATATGCTTTGATGTGCCCAGTTGAAGATAGTGCATGATCCTCTAGTGATGTTATATTTTCTAACCTTCATTTACTCTTAGCATGTTTTTTGATATTACTATATGTTAGCACGAGATGTTACATCTATGCTTTATGATTGACTCGTATACTTAAACGATTGTTCGTTTGTTAGTCTAACCTTAGTGTTATTCTTCATGCTTAATAAGTATGTTAATATGAGGTTGATTTGTACCTTAGTGAACTAAATCAAGTGGTTTTCATCCATCTCATCATATTTTACTTAGCCATTTTTCATCTCGCTAGCCAATTCACCCACCTACTTCCCATTTCCCCTTTGTGAATGATTTATTTTTGGTAATAACACGTGGTCTCAGTACTATTCCAATCTAAGTTGCAGGAAACTTGGTACTAGGGCCCGTACCACTGTCGTACCATGCAGGAAACTCGGAAACACGTTTTCGACCGTGCCACCATGTTTCACGTGGAGGAAACATGGGTGGTGTTATCACCGATCTTGTGGGTGCCCCTATAGATGGATCCAAGGTGGATGGTAGAGGGGACAAGCAACTAAAGTGGTGAACCAAGAGAGCCTTAGTTCCCAAAAGGATGGTTGTCACGCCAACCAAGGCACTCTTCGCTTTAGCTATCAAAGCCAAGATAACAAGGGGGAGACCCAGATCTACTCTCGATAGGAGAGATCAACCTAATCACCAGATCAAATCAATCAAGTGAAGTACGTAGGGTGATAGGTATGGAACCCTAGATTTAAGGAATTAGGACCACTGTGGAGGCTTCAGAAAGGTGTGAAATGATAGGGAAAGATAACACACAGTGATTCTATAATTAGGTATGATTCCAAGATTCAAAGCTAGCTCAAAATGGTCAAAATCAACTGCCTTGGGAAACATGACCCTTAAAACAGGGAAAGTACCCCAAAAAGTAGATCTGACAGTTAGGGCTTTCTAGCTATGCTTGATGAAGGGATATGACAATGTCTAAGTGTGCAAGCAACCAAACAAGGATCAACCCACAGGGAAATTGGACAGCCCAGGAAAGTCGTGAGGGCTTGGAGAGATTAGTGCCTTGGGGTTTGGGCCTATGGAGTCACCCAAGTAAGACGCTTTTGAGAACGCACTTCACAATGTGCTCGATCTACAATACCCAGAAAGGATTTGCCAATTGACTAAGGGATTTGATCAATAGATTTTTTCTTAGAATTTTAGTTGATTTTAAATGAGGGATTTGAATGACTTAGACAAATGGATAGATCAATGGAATGAGAAATTTACCTTGAGATCATACCTGAGTGATGGATGAGGTTGCCATGTTGTTGAGGAATGTTCCCGCAGAGATCAAATGAGAGATTTTTTATTTTTCTTGCCCCGATATGATGCCCTAGTCCACACTTGCGCCCTCCTCTTCCTGTCAAACCAAGGAAATCGATTCAATTAGTGAGATCAAGAACGAAGGAAATACAAGCAAATAGCAATAGCAACATGAAGTAGAAGGTAGTAAGACAGTAATACTCCTTGTTACCGACGAAGAGACCCCAAAGAAGAGGCAGGGAGAGTCTCCCCTACCAATGTGTCCTCCTTGAACCAATTCGGCCTTCACCTGTAGATGAAAAATACATGGAACAAAATGATAGCAAGATAATCACCAATAACCCAGTGCAAAGGAAAAACAAACAGTCGAACTCCAAAAGCATTCACCACAACACAACAAGTATATGCAATAATAATTTTCTATTCCAATAATCCAGAGCCAAAAGTCCCTTTTACAATGACGAGCTCTCTCCTTTAAATAGGATGGAGAGACACCAAAACCCTAACCACCTTTTGATTGGATGGCTAAGATTAAAAGATCAAAGTGATCTAATCAATGGTTGAGATGAGCTCAACATAAAAGTACATGGATCAATATAACAGCATAATACACCAATGGACCAAATCGCCCTAGGAGAGGGGGTCCCACCAAATGTCAATGATAAAACATAAGATCTAGCTCATGGTGGGTCTAGGGGGTCATGACTTGCCTCCCTAGTGTGTCCCCATGGCACAATAATATAAAATAACCAAGCTAGACGCCAAATCGTGCCTCTCTGGGAAAGTCGTGAGCCTTAGGAGGCTCCAGAAAACCATAAAAAGTGTCGGAGAGATGAGTGTAGGCCCCACTAAAAGCTGAAACTGCTGGAGAAGGTGTGGAAGACATCCCACTCATCATCAAAACTCATCCCATGCCAATCCCTTGCCTTAGTAGCTTAAATCGAATCCCTCAATAGCCATTTTCACCATTTTTAATTTGCCTTGGGAAGTGTAGAATTGCCCAAACTGCCTCCTGGAGTGCCTACGCTGTCATGGTGAGCCCACCAGGCTCTCTGGGAGGGGGGTGATATGGTAATAACAAGTGGCTGGACCACCCCCTCCATGCACAACGCCCTAGGTGAACCAATCAAATCTCACCCCTGCTCTGACAGGCCAAAACTGCACTAGGATAGCCAACTGAGGCTAAATCATCACCGTAACTGCCCGGAACTGAAAACAGATTGTCTCATTGGACTAAGAGAGCCCAAATCCATCTAAGGTGTGTACTCATACACCACATGGATCTCTGCATGATCCTATAAAATATCCAATATGCCCAACAGACCAAATAATAATAATCTGTAAAAGTGTTGAAAAACACTAATCATCATCATAAGCTTGAAACCACTGCATAGAACCATCTAGTGACCTGTACCAGACCATATATCAATCTCTGCATCATCTGAGGTTTGCCACCTCATGTCCTGTGGTTGACTTTTGGTCAAACTAGGTTTGACCAAGTCAATCATGACCCAAAATATAACTCAGGCTATCATCAAACTGTTGCAAGTGCCAAAGGTTAAAACATGCTCTACAATTCATTCAAGTAACAATTATAACAAGAAGTAATCATTTACTGGCGATCTAAAACCAAATATAAATAAGGCTTTTAATTATTATTATGACTCAGACTAGACTTTCAAGACCATACTCAGTTCATAATTGTGATCAATTTGCTAGTGAAGGGTGAGGGCTAAATATTAAAAGGCTAGGCTAAGGGATGACTACTGACTTGACATTGTGACACTTTGGAAATGGAAAGGGAATACACACTCTAGCATATGCTGAACAAGCAGTAACACGGGGAATGGCAGTGTCTCACATATGGGTAAGTTGTTTAAAGAGTGCTTATTCAACTTAGGCATCATGTCTACTTTTATAAAAGATGATCCAAGTTCATTAGGATCCATTGATTTCACTTTATTGCCTTTTTGGCCTACATAACTGTTATCACACAAACTCTAGCTGCTGAAGTAAGGTGTCCCAACAGGGATGGTAGAGGGTGGACAGCTAGGAAGGTGTAACCAGCAATGGCCAAGTCCTTCGCTCAATGAACGAAAGTCACACTGGACAAGGCTATTGTCACTTTAGACGAGGCACTTAGCCAAGTCTAGGGGGAGACCCTGCTTAACCAGTGATGGTTGAGAGACAAAAATACACCCAAATCCCAAAAGAATAAGAGATGAAAACAAGGAGTGAGTGTAGATGAGCTCCTAAGTCTAATTTCAGCCAGCTGATGGACACCAGCAATAATGGTGATGTAATGAGTGACCAGCAATCAAGTCTGTTTAGGGAATAAGATTAACTTAGTGATTGTATGGCTGAAAGAGTCTAAGGAGGTATCACAAAATGGAAGTGAAATGCTGAAGTAAATCTGCCCAAGACAAGGTTAAACAGTGAGTGAAATAGATCTAGGGCAGCGAGAAATTGGCGTTTATAATTACTTCCAACGGACGATACTTGATTTCTTAAGATAAAATGACGTTTTTAATCCAAATCTAAAGTACCCAGAATCCAAAAAAATACCCAACAGCGTGTTTGGCCAGTTTGCCCAAGTGGGGCGAATTCAGAAAATGACTAGTGCCTGGTTAAGTGGGTAAATGGAGTCGAAACTAAATGAAACTTAAGATATAGACTTTTGACAACGTTTCATAAGCGGTTATAAGCAAAATAAATTCTAACGGTGGATTTTAAAGATTTTAATTTTTAGGGTTTTAATGTGAATTTTCTCTCTTCAACAAACTAGAAATTGAAATACAAGAGAAGAAGATGAAATACCTACTTGGAACGAGCTGATATCTTTGATTTTGATGAGGTTGTATGTCCCGAAGATCAAATAGAATGGATTGCAGAAGTCCCCAAGTGAGTTCGATTTGCCCAGTCCCACCAACTTGTCCTTCCTTGCCTGCCAAAACCAATGGACAATAGATCAAATTAGTAAGACAAGCAAATGAAATCTACAGCAATACAAATAAAAGTTGAGAGAAAATGCTTGGCTGAAATGGCAAAAACACTTCCCTTTTTTACCAATCCTGGAGAGTGGAGCAACAATGGCAGACAAATGGTGCACCCTCCTCCAAAACTTTGTGCTTGCTGCAAACAATGGTGAGAAATACAATGCTGGAAACATTCACAATCTACTCTAGTGCATCAAGATAGTATGGCAATCAACAATCTCAAGAGAGTATCACACAAGAACCAAGCAAGAGTTGCCAACGTTTTCTCTTCTATTCAAGTCTAAAATGCCAAGAGATCAATACAATGGGTGAGTGCCTTCTCTTATAGAGAAAGGCCACTCCTCAAAAACCTATTCCCTCCAAAATGAAGGGCTGGGATTTAATCCCCAATGATCAAATCGAATGGTGGAGAGTGAGCCAAGAGGGGGTGCGAATTGCCCTAGTGTAGCGCACAAGTGGAGAGCGGGTCCCCTTGTGGGGCCCCTACAATACATAAGACACAAGCTAGGGGGTGTCTATAACATGTTTTATCTCCCTTAGGTAATACATCAAGGTCCCACCACAAAATACATCAAAATTGAATTGTGCCAAGTGAGGAAAAACGCCTCCCATGGGAAAATTCGACCTCCCCAAGTGAGCTGATCCAATGGAGGGTCCCACCAACAAATATCATGTCCAAACATTACCAAATTACCTTACAAGTCACCCCTATATTAGCCAACGTTTGATTTTTGTCATTTGCCATAGTTGCCTTTGCCAATTTTTTATTTTTCCTTTAATTAACTGTTGGTTTTTATTGCTGAAGCTGTAAATTGGGCTTTTGACCCACTTCTAGTGCCCAGATTGTCGAACCGTCTGTTGCAATGCGATCGTGGACCCCAACAATAGTAGATATGGTCACTTGAACAACCACGATCCATCACTTAGGCACTGTTTGTCCAAAATCCATGATTTTTAATTAAAACAGGTCATTAATGACCAATAATAATTAAAAATCTCATCGCTGCCTCAACCTTTTCAAATTCTGATGCTTGGAGGTTCATATGGGACCCCAATAGAATACAAGTGACCAAAATCGAAATCTCAATTGTAATGTTTTTTCAGGCCCATTTTTGTCCTGGTCAACCTAGTTTGACCAAGTCAAATTTGGTCAACATGGTGCTGGCTGAATACCTGTATGCAATATGAAGTGATAGGCTTCCTTATACATTTTAGTACATTACTAAACAATAAAATATCAATATGGTGATAAAAAATACACAATACCTCAAAAACACGAGGCCCCTGGTGAGGTGGGCCCACCACATCCAAAAGACTCATCTGCTATGCACAACCTATAGACTTGACCACCCAGCTGACTTTGGGTGATGTGGAATACAAGGTGAAGGATGAGGGATGACAAGGACAAAGATCATATGACCCTTTGGATAACTCGGGAAAGCGGGGTCCCCTGAGATAAGCATACCATGATACAACACGGGGAAGGGCGGTGCCTCACAAATGGGTATAGTGCAGGGAAACCTCACAACTCACATCTGTGCCTTAATAAGACTCCGTGAGGATCTTTTCTAGAGTCGCCAAATTGGGTGTCCGACAAACAGTAACTTGAGACTCTAGGGGACAATCTTGAGCTTGTCCCTTGCTCCCTCTCACCTCCTTGCCCTGCAGGACTAGGTGAGGAAATAACCACTAAAAAGCTGATATGTACGGCTGATCTGTGTCCATGTGTGTTTACAAACACATTGCATGGATTTTACAATGAATTTCATACTTAGCCTTTTTGGCTAGATTTTACATTTACATTAGCCTTCTTGGCTTGCTTTACATTTCTTCATTTTTTCATTTCTTCATTTTACATCAATGCCCTTTTGGGCTACATACACATCTCAATAGATATAATCAAGGTGCTCATACTGCAAAGTAATGGGGGTGAGCAATACATGCTTTGATGACCAATGGGGAACACTCGGTGAGGCTACACACTCCTATACTGCATTGCGACATCGGGGGCAACCGACAGGAGCAAATCCCAGGTTTGAGAGTGCATCTCACACACTAAAGAGCTAAGGCACAAAAGACAGGGAATCGTGGCATACTTAGAGATCAGCGGGGAAGGGGATCCTCAATGTCACAAATCAGAATCCAAGTCGGGAAAAATCAATAATGAATGAGTCGGATGGGTGGAGGAGGTGAAGGTGGATCCAAAGTCAGCTGCCAAAGGGGACTAGGTGACCAAGTCTATACAAATAGTGGGAATGTGATCCGGTGTGCATAGACAGGAGCTTACTGAAGGGGGTGGACTGACATCACCAAGGGCCAACACATCATAATAACAGCTAGATCACCACATCAACATAATATGTAAAGTTAGTGTACTATCATGTATAAACAAGTCTAATCAACAACATAAACAATAGAACATCAAATGCTATACCTGCTGCACCATATAACTGCTACTGAAGTTGACTCTGAAACTGGATCTCAATTGAATTCGGGCAATAAGTAGTAAACCAGCAATACTCTGTAGCACTCTATCAAAAATATGGCTAGGCAACTGTCTCAATGGGCTTATGCAAAGCCTGGCAAAGAAGGGTGCCTCTGTAGGCAATAATGTATACATGTCTGGAAAGTATAATAAATCACCTGTCCCCACTGATATGTCTGCTCAGGGCAATCTGAACAAAACTGTGTGCCTCCTCTGAAGGCATCCGATCTCTGATCTGAAAAAAAGGTATAGTATGGTCCCCGACCACACAATCTGCAGCATGGTAGCTCCAGCTAACATGGATGTGATAACAATAACCCTTCGGATCTCAGGTGTGCTAAGAAGCACAACTAATTGCAGCTTGCATCCAGGGCATGTTCATACATACACATAAGGTCAACAATCATTTAGATATAGAGTTTAAGAACCATTGCTTTTTTGGACCTTTCTTATACTCTTCAAGGAGTATTTATAGCTTTTCATTGCTCTTGCCCTTTACTCACGTGTGTTAAGAGACACATTCTAGAGTTTACAATTTCCATGGGCGAATTTACATAAGTTTCCATAAGTAGTACATGAGCTTTCAGTTTTAGCCAACACATCTTAAGTGACTGGGGGGACTTCGTATCAGTGCCAAACATCGGGACATCCGACCAGAATGATTTAGGACTACAATCCAACTCACAAAAGGTAAGTTCTGTCACCAACTCAGAGCCGAGACACAAGAAACAGGGAAGCTAATCCAACACAGAGGCTAAAGTGGGGGAAGGTCCTCCATGCCACTAGTTAAGTAGTAAGTCAGGGTAATAAACAAATTGGGAGGTAATGGATGGATGAAGACAGTGAATAATGAGACCAACACTAGCAAGCCAAAGTATGGTGGGAATGATCACCTCTATTCTCCCTAGGGAGGGTAAAACCAATGAGTATGGGTAGTGAACTTCTAAGTCTGAGAGGGGACAATATAACATATATAAAGATACAACCAGGTCCACATATCTATATGATTGCTAGATCATGATACTAAATGCTAAGACATGCTACAAGAATGAATATAAAAGCAATATAACCATAACACCAAAATATATCTGCTGAGCCATATACCTGAATGCACATAATCTTAACCCACATCTGTCCTGTGAAACTGCTGCTGTAACTCTGGGCAATACTGATTGCTCTGTATAAATGGCTAAATGGCTACATCGGTCATCTCTCTGAGTGTCCTGAAACTCAGTCATGGCATGGGGAATAAAACTGTTGTCCATAGTATAATCACGATCCATAATAGATGCTCATCTCAGCATTTCACTGTAAGGGAACTGGTTGAAAAGTGTATTGGAATCAAAAAAATAGTGTATGGTAGCCCAGCTACTATATATGGGATAACAGGTGGTACGGTTGGAAACCCGTTTCTATGTCGTATCCACGTTCGTATGGCACGTTTCCTCCTCAAATTCTTGCTTTTCCATCCAAAAAAAGAACTCGTTAGCTTAATCAATGGGTTAAGTTGTTCCTTAATGGGTTAATGATGGTTTAGGAAACCTCTAGAAGCCTCTAAAAATCATTTTTGTTTATAAAAGGAGGATTTTACTTCCCTCATCTCACACAGTAATTTGAGCAAGCGAGGGTTACTTGAGAAAGCCGATTTGAAGACAATCAGCTGTAGCACTGTGCAGATTAACTTATCTTATGTTTTAGTTCTATGTTGATTGTTCACATTTTGATACATGTAGCATTGTAGCCTCATACATAAAAGCTGATTTTGAAATTTTGAATATATTGTGTTGCCAAGGTTGCTTTTGGATATTACTACTTGGCAACTTGCATTATGTAGTCATCTATGACAATTATTAATGATGTAGAGATTGACGTATGAGTAAAATGTGATGTTAGATGTTTGAAATTATTATTTATCACCTGTCATTTATGTTTCACATTTAATTTTTAATGTCCTTGCTAATTTGCATATATATATATATATATTGCGTTTCCTCGTTTCCTAAATTTTTGGGGGTCGCGTTTTCAGTGCTTTTTCGTATCAGATACACATTTCCGTTTCCTTGTATTATGCAACTTAGATTCCAATGTATGAATGCTTCAAATAAAGTTAAAAGAGTCTTGTACTCTCCCAAAAAGTATTTGTAGAATAAATGCAAAAATGCAAATGGAAACAATCATGGAAGATACTCCCCATTGCAAAAGCCAAGTTCCCTTATTCTAGGTTGTCTAAGCCATATCTAAAGAAAAAATGGACTAAGCCAATGAAAGGGCTAGATGAAATGCAAGTAAATGAAATATCAAAGAAAAAATGAAAATAAAGGGGTCGCAATATGAAGGCATGAGGATGGATGACCCATGACAACATTTCCTTAGGCACACATACAGAAAAAGCAAAGAAATCCTATCTCTTGAAAGTTAAGGATAGACCAACACCCTCATGTTACTAAGATGATTATTTCACAAAGACCCCCTTTCTTCCTTATGTAAGTACTTCACTTCATACACTTTCACTTGACTTAGGTAAGCTAAGCTATGCATGTTGGCTTAAGAATAACACATGTAAAAGGATTTAAGGGTTACACTAATGTTAGATTTAGATGGTAAAATTATTTTCATTGAGTTATTAGATAAAGTGTGTTTCTAACTTATATCTTGTGTATTGTTGTCATATTCGATTAACATTTGCCTAAGTTTTGATGACGGTTAACTTTATTACACTAAGAGAGATCTTATTTACACACATGCTATGACTCGATTGATATCTTTGGTGATTATTAGGTACATTTAGATAGAGTGCTACTCTCGAGATGACCTTATGTTATGTCTCCTAGCACATTAAAAGGGGATGTCACCTTCCTTGGCATGATGTTGGTTATGTATGTGACATTTGGGAGGGTTGGGAGCCTCCTAGACCCCTCCTTCCACACATGTGAGCCTTCTTCATTTTTGGACCATTGAGAGGACATGTGGAGGCATCTAGAAGGTTGTTTGGGCCTACACAATGAAGATGCTCCCCTTCCTAGCACATTTGGATGAGATATTGGAGCATTTGGAGGAGGGTGTTCTAAGGTTCGAGCCTTGGGACAAAGCCCCTTTGAGGTTTGGTTTATGGTTAAAATTCTTTTGACATATTTCACAGAATTATTGCTAAATAATTTTAGAAATTATCATTTGTGCAGGGATTTAATTTCTAGTTATCTATTAAATGCACATGCTCTTTATGCTTATGTCATTTTCTTAGATCATGCATCGATGAACAATTATTGTTGCTTAACTATCTTGAAGTAATTGACAAATTAATTTAAACTAAGACCACATTTTCACACTTAGCAAAGTGATTTTCATCACTTCTAAAAGTCTGGTTTTAATTAACTTGAGCAACGCCTTGTTTCAAAGAAAATTTTCTCAAGCAAGGCCTCATTCAAGGCATAAACTCAAGAATCTCTAATAATACTAGGTTGCTCTACATTGTTAATTTTGCTTGGTGAATGTTGTCTCATGTTATAGTGATGGATATCTTTGTTTAATGCTTTACAAGTTTTATGATTCATTGCCATGTTTTCAATAAGTATTGCTAATGACGATGGTTTATGTTGTTCACATCAATGAGCTATCTTTTAAGTGTTTGATTTACAAATCATTGCGAAATCTAATGGTTGAATGCTTAATTTGGAAATATAACTTAATAATCTCACTTCATACATTTTAATCAAGTTAATCACATTTCCCTTTGCTCTCTCTTTCTCCAAATCAATTCCAATCTAATCTATAGGGAAGCCCCCCTTGGCCTTTGAGTGTTGGCCTAAAACTGAGAAATTAGCACTATGGTGACAATGGTGCTTGTTGTCCGCCGAGATGCACACCGACAACAGAAATATTTTGAAAGCTGTCTCCTCACTACAAGTGGGAGAGGTGTGGCCTTGGGGGCAAGCAATGAGCCAGGTACTGTCACCTGAATCCCAGCTCCTCTGTTTAGGCTAACTCCTAATGAAGCCAAGGGGGGTTGTCCCTAACAAAGAGTTTTCTATGGCTCTTGTGTTTTAAGTGTTTTCAAATGATGGAATGATGCAGATGGATGTTGTTTAGGAGTTTTTCAATGATGAGAACACAATAAATACACAATCCACGTTGTGATCACAAGATACAAGATTTAGAGATAAACAATATAATGAAGACTTGTGAAATAAGATAGCATCCACAGACAAATAACTTAGACAAATTCCAATGGACAAATGGCCCAGATCAAGTTAATATATGAAAGTTTAAAAAGACCAGTGCCAAATGGACTCAAATGTGTGAATTGCTGAGGGATGCCGACAATACAAGTCTCAAGATAATGCTTGTTGGATCGTTTTGCAAATGTTCTTGGTTTATTTTAGAAAGTTTTAAGTGTTCTTGATTATTAGGGCTAAAAAGCAAGGTATGAGTCCAACCGGAAAAGTATACCTTCAGTGGCTCCCCTTGGTGACCTGACGGTCCGTCCAGTATTCTAGGCTAGGTGTCCAAGGGACTTAACTAGCAAGCTAGAACTCTATGACAATGGTGATTTACGGCGCCACCAATACGAATTTCCCCACTACCTGAGTATTTCTCGAAACAACATCGGTTCGTTGGTTTATGGGGGTGAAGATTTTATTTTGGTTATCACTTGTAAGATTAACAAATCCAATCACCGTTCTGAGTAATAATCCAACTTTTTAGGGTTGGCAGAGCATATTTGGTGATGGAAAGTAACGAAATAAATTTTAAGAGGGGAATGTGAAGTTGAAATTTTTATTAAGAGCACAAGGAAAAACTCTTCGACAGAGAGCGCTCTTGACTTCGTCTTATGACAATGTTCAAGAGGCTTATGATGCGCGGAATTAAATAACTGTACCGGAAATAAAGTCTAATCTACCCAAGAATCTCTTTCAGGTCAAAGACCGTACTCGGGAGAGCATGGGGGTAAGTAAAAAATGAAATAAAAGCAACTCTCCGACAGAGAGCACTCTTCATCCACTATTGGTGAGATTCAAGAGATTTATAACTTAAGCAGTTGTATTACTTGAAAAATGAAACTTTCTAATGAAATAGTAAACAACTAGCAACTAAAGATGCTAAAAATGAACTAATCTAGCAATTAGTGATCTAAGAGCAAAAATGACACTAACTAACAACTCAACCAAACAAAGAAGACTACAAGGCTTCCCCAATTGGGGGAAGTGAATGTGGGGGCTTAAAATCCCCACTTGCAAACTTTATTATGAGAGTACAAATGCCTTTGGGATTAAAACCCTTGGAAGGACTTTGAGAGAAATAAACTTGGAAAATACTTGAAACAAGCTCTTAAGAGCTATTACAAATGATAATGATTAATGATTTCTTGGTTTGGATCATCCTTTTGGTTTTTTGATGTTCTTCTTGGTTTAGATCTTCTTCCTCTTCTTCTTGTTTCAAGACTCCTTGAGTTTCTTTTTCTGAAATACCTATCACAATGGTAAACTCTCAACCAACCATTAGCATTAGTTCAAAATTAACTAAGCAAAAACTAAGATCTAGAAACTATCAAAATATTTAAACTAGAATGGGATCTAAATACCAAACTTTTAAAATGGAACTAGATGCAAAGCTTAACATGAAACTAAGATCAAAACTATCAAATAACTAACTCTAAACCAACAAAGGAAATTTATTCTAAAACATAAATGAAAAAGATCTAATCTATAGCAAAATAAAACTACTCTAAAACCAAATGAAAACTTTAACTTTTTTTAAAGTGTTTTATAATTTTTTGAAGTGTTTTAGGAGTTTTTGAAATGAGAATGAAGCATGCAAGGGATGAGCGAACAACAACAAACAAGAGAAGAAAAAGCAAAGCAAACAGAAGGAGATAAAAGAGAGAAGAGAGGATAGAAGAATGAAGGAAGGGGTTGCCAACTTAGTAAGTAGTAGGGATGCAAATAGTAATAAAGTGCAGTAAAACAATAAGAAAAAGGAGGACCCAACAGTGGGTAGAGGGAAGAAGAAGACAAACAGAAAAGGGTAGGGAAAACAGAGAAGAAGAATAGAGGAAAAAGGGCAGTGAAAGGAAGAACGAAATGGAAAGGAGGAGAAAATCCAAAGGAGAAAAGGAAACCAAAAACGAAATGAAGGAGAGCTTAAAAAAAGGTAAAAACGAATGGGAGAAGGGAGGAGAGAAATAAGAGTGAGGAAAGAGGAGATCTACGAGAGGGAAAACAAAGATAATGAGAGGATCAAAGAGCAAACAAGAGTGCTAGAAGAAGGAAGCACTAGGTGACCAAGTAACCAAGATAAATTTTAATTTTAAGGTTGATGGATGAGATAGGAAAGATCGAAACTGCTTGAACCCCTGCAAACAAAGACCATCAACAATAGAGTTCCTGCATAGTGAAGGTATTAGATGCCAAAATCTTCTACTTGATGCAACCCCTGAAGACACAAACACTCAATAACAATTTGATTAGAAGCTTAAGTACTAGATTGTTAGTCTTCAATAAGCATACAATAATCAAAATTGAAATCAAAGAGTAGGGTGAAGAGATATTAATTCATTATAGAATGAAGACACAATGCCAAGAGCCAATGCAAGTGACCTCCAAAGTCGAAAATATTTTATTAACAAAGAATGCTTACAATTTCACCAGAGTTTCTATGCCCAATTCTCCATATTAAGAGAGCCAAAGACCTCTCTATTTATACAAAAACGAATGCACAAATCCCTAATTCGAATTGGCACTCAAGAGGAGACAAATTCCAATTGAATTTCAGTCACAATCCAATCACAACAAGCTTGGAGCGTAGATCCCATTAGAAACTCGAGCTGTTGGTTGGCATGAGTGGGGAGGTGGCCTCCACTCCCACATCGTAATTAACACCGCTCCAATCGTGAGCTCCCACCTTGGATTGACGTGAGCAAAGGAGGAATGCGTGAGCTGTAGCATGAGATAGCGTGGAGTTTGAAGTAATGGTAACGAGTTTGTTTGGGAGCCAAGCCATGTGATGTGGCCACAAACTAAGGGATGCACCCACCATACTATTTAATGCAACTCAATCTTCCATTAATCAAATGACATGTCACCAAATCGTGAGAACTAAGTCAAAGCGTGAAGGAACTAATGTCATCCCTTCTTTAGCTCCATTCGTATAACCAAAGTTTTAAATTGGTATGTGCCTTTAGTACCTGTTATCACCTAAACTGTAGTTACGCCTATGGATGGATCCAGTCATGGATGGCAATAGGGAAGGGCAACTCAAAAGGTGCAACCACGATCACCTCGACCTCCAATATATGGTTGTCACGCCAGTCGAGGCAACCTTCTCTTTATGTTATCTAGCCCAGACAACAAAGGGGGAGACCCGATCTACTCCCGACAGGAGAGATCAAAACCAAGACACCAAATCAGGGTATTTCCAAGTGAAGTTAGGTGTATGGTTTATCCTAGACCTAAAGATGAAGTCACAAGCCAAGTAGGGGGTTCAATAGGTATAGCTTTGGTTCATAGTTGATGTGAGAGTGACTTATAATGTTTGAAGTGAGATCTAGGATGAGTGTACTAGTTCAATGTTGGAAGATTCACTGCCTTGGGAACCGTGTCCAATGCAGGATAGTTAAGGGTTGTATTGGGGCTAACTAGTACATGAGACAAGCTTGACCATAGTTCATGATGTCTTCAAAGGTATAGTTTACCATGCATAGGTCAAACCACAAGTCAATCCAACAATCTAGGAAAGTTGAATTACCTTATAGAGAAACCAGTGCCTTGGGAATTGGGAAGTGGAGTCAAAGTGGGGTTGACTTATGGTTTAGGACTCCTACAACATGAGATAAGTGGACAATATAGGTCTTGATGGTTGAATGTGTCTAGATCTAGGTTTGACCCAAGTGGACCACAATCCCTTAAAACAAGGAATGCTATCCCCAAGGCAAGATTTGACAAAGTGATAGTCTAGACCTAGGTTTTGAATTATTCCGGTTTTAGATCTGCAATAATCTCAAGTACCCATGTCCTAGAAGTGAGTTAACTCACTTCTCCAAGGTGGTGCGACTTTACCCAAGGAGGCTGAAAAGGTGGGTTAGGTGGGTCAAGACAAGTCCGATGGCATCCAAACTTTAGATCCGGGTAGGTTAGTCAAGTAGGAGTGTGGATCTATAATTTCACGGCAATCCGACGGCTAGATCTTACTAGATCTGAGTTTAAGTGTTCCAAGTGGTCCAAAGTGGGGTTTAAATCCCTTGAAATGTGGAATAGGGCCCACAAGGTAAATTTCAGAAAAATGACAACCTGGGTGTATGTTATTCGATGTGTAGATGTCGAATCAAGTGGAATCTCAAACACCCATCACCTAGATCTAGGTCAACCTGCTCAAACTAGGAAGTGCGCCTTGCTTGGGAGAGGCTAAGTTGGCCTGGGAAGGGGTCAAATGGAGGTCAATCCTCACCAAACTATAGATCCGGGATGCCGTGGATGCTATAGAGGTGGGTTCTTAATATTACGCCCAACAACCCAATAGATCTAAGTAGATCTGAGAAAATGTAAAATGAGGGTTTTAAGATATTTAGGGTTTCAACAATTTATGAGCTATGTCAATGGATTGGATAAAGGAAAGAGAAACAAACCTGTGGATCTTACCTTGGTAACCTTGTAGATGCCTTGATGATGATGATCTATGCAAACCCGATCAATTTGAGAAGCTTTGAGGTAGTTTCTATGCAAGTCGATTTGGTCCAAGAAGCCAATGCGCCCTCTCTCCTGCACAACAAACGTCAACAATATCAGATTTGATGCATCAAGAGATAAGACTAATGCCACAAAAGAAGTAACAGAAAGATAGCATAGATCACAATGATGCTAATGATAACCCCCTGATACAAGCGAATGCCAAGAAAGTCGATTTGAAGAAGCCTTGCAAAATCGCCCTTGTTGAAGTCGCCCTCCTGTAGACAAACAATGATTTCCAAAAAAAAGATAGATCTTGCCACAATTTCCAAATGCTAGGTTGCAATAAACTTTCCAATCACCATCTAAGAACACCAAATGCAAAGGAGACCACAAGAATATTTTTCTATACCAATAATCCAAGAGCCAAAGACGCCTTACAATGAGAGGCTCTCTCCTTTAAATAGGAAGGAGAGGCACCAAAACCCTAACCACTTTTTGAATGAGTGGCTAAGATTAAAAGATACAAATGTCTCATCAATGGTTGAGATGAGCTCAACAATATAATACATGGATCACACATAAAATATAATGTAAGTGGACAAAATCGCCCTAGAAGAGGGGAATCCCACCAAATCATGATGATAAAATATCATAGGAGGCTTATGGTGGGTCCAAGGGGTAATTTTATCCCTCCTTGGTCAATCCCCATAGCACAATAACCAATAAATAATCATGAATGTACCAAATCGTGCCTCCATAGTCAAATCGTGGTCCTCAAAAGACCTCAGAAATCCACAAGAAGTGCCATAAGTGATGGATGCGGGCCCCGATGAAGCTGAAACTGCTGGAGAAGGTGTGGAAGGTCCCGATCTATCATCACTGATCATCCCATGCCATAACTTTGCCTCAGTAGCCCAAATCGATTTCCTCAATAGCCATTTCTACCAATCCTGAAATGCCTCGGGAAGCGTGAAACTGCCCCAAACAGCCTCCTGGAGTGCTGGCGCTGTCAAGGTGAGGGCACCAATGTGTCCGGAAGGGGGGGTAATATGGTAAAAACAAGTGGCTGGACCACCCCCTCCATCATCAACGCCCTAGGTCAACCGGATAAAAGTCATCTCTGCTCCGACAGGGCCTCCAACAGACCAAAACTGCACTGGGACAGCCTACTGAGGCTCAATCATCACTGTAAGTGCCCGGAACTGAAAACAAACTGTCCCATTAGACTCAGAAGGTCCAAATCTATCCAAGATGTGTACTCATACACCATATGAGTCTCTGCATGATCAAAATAAATGTCCAATATACCGGAACAAGGCCAATAATAATGCGCTGTACATATACAAACACTGCTGTAACCCCAGAATCATCATCATAACCCTGTAGCTGCTGCATAGAGTCATCCTGTATGTGTACATAGACCATATATCATCTATCCATATCATCATAAGGTCTAACATCTCATGTCCCATTGTCCTCCATGGTCAAACTAGGTCCAAACAAGACCAAATATAACTCAGTCCATCATCCAAAGCTGCTGAAAAGTATCAAGGTTAATACATGCTTTACAATTTATTCAAATAGCAATTATAACACAGAGTAATCATGACTGGCGATCTAAATCCAAATATATAGTGTCGTTAATTATTATTATTACCCAGACTAGACTTTCAGGATCATACTCACTTCATAGTTGTGATCAATTTGCTAGTGAAGGGTGAAGGCTTTAAATTAACTGGCTAGGCCAAGGGATGACTTAACTGCCTTGACTTTGTGACACTTTGGCAAGGAAAAGGGAATACACCATAGTATATACTGAATGAGCAATAACACAGGGAATGGCGGTGTCTCACAAATGGATGAGTTGTTTAAAGAAGGTTTATTCCCCTTCACAGATGCGCACAATCCATAATACAAATAAGGCCAGCAATTGTTTAGATATAGCTTTTAAGTTTCATTGCTTTTTGGGCCTGAATTTTCCATAGCCTTGATCTATGTGTGTTTATAAACACATTGCATAGATTTACATTTATTTAGGCTTTCTGCTGCAGGTGTGTTTTTAAGGCACTTGTTTACCTGAGCACTTCTAGGTGTGTCATGGACAACTTGTTTACCTAGGTATTTATTTTCCACAAGATATAACATTTTATTTTTATGGCCACTTTCATTTGGCACGCCTTTCATTCATGTGTGTTTAGAAACACATTGCATGAATGGGCTTTTCATACAAGATATAGCATTTCATTTTCCAGATTTTGTATTGATGGCAGCACTAAAAGTTTCAGGTTTAGCCAACACAACTTTAGTGACTAGGGGGAATTCACAAGGAACTCCAACTCACCATAGGTAAGTTTTGTCACCAACTCAGAGCCGAGACACAATAAACAGGGAAGCTCATCCAATACAGAGGCTACAGTGGGGAAAAGTCCTCCATGCCACTAGTCAAGTAGTAAGTCAGGGTGATAATCTAAAAGGTAGGTCATGGATGGATGAAGACAATGAAATGATGGAGCCAACACTAGCAAGCCAAAGTATGGTGTAATGATCACCTCTATTCTCCCTAAGGAGGGTATGTACCAATGAGTATGAATAGTGAACTTCTAAGTCTGAGTAGGGACAGTATAATATATATAATAGATCAACCAGGTCCATATATCTATATGATCGCCAGATCATGCCACTAAGTGCTAAGACATGCTATAAGAATAAGTATAAAAGCAATCTAACCATAACACCATGATATACCTGCTGAGTCATATACCTGAATGCACATCAACCTGTACCATCATCTGTCCTCTGGAACTGCTGCTGTAGCTCTGGGCACTACTGTCTGCTCTGTACCAATGGTATAATGGCTACATCGGTCATCTCTCTGAGTGTCTTGAAACTTAGTAATGGCATGGGGAATATAGCTGCTGTCCACAATCTGATAGTGATCCAATATAGATGCTCATCTCGGCATCTCCAATGTAAGGGAACTGGCTGAATAGTGTACTGGAATGAGAAAAATAATGTATGGTAGCTCGGCTACTATATATGTGATAACAGTACCTTTATGTGGGTCGTACACCCCATTCCATCCATATTCAACCTTTTCAAAACATTAAAATAATGTTTTTTGACTTATTTGATTTTTTGGTCAAAGTGCAATTTGTCATCTTTTGGCAATTAAAGTGCAGTTTGAAGCATCTTTAGCAGAAACTAGCTTGGAGGCGGTGTAACTGCCCGAAATCTGAGAAAAGAGGATGCTAGGGTAAAGAGGACGCTTGAGCATCAAAACGAGCCTTCCCACGCCAAATTCCGCCTCTGAATGAGGTTTTTATCACTTTTTGAAATTTTTTAATTAAACCATTAAAAATGGTCTAATTTATGGAAAAATTTATTCTTCTCGAAATCAAATGAAACTCCTAGGGGACCTAGTGTATGTTCATACGACTCAATCAATATGGCTAACACGTAAAAAATCCTAGACGCAAGACTTTAATAACCACCTTAGGTTTTGACCACCATGGAAAATACTCCAGCTTTGGAGGTTTGAGTGAAAAACTCAGGGATTATACGCCATTGATGAGTAGCGCATAATTCCTAAGGAAAAAACACTCTAGAGTATCCTCCAAATGGCTAAACCTAAGGATAGTCGAGTCTTTTATAAAAGGACCCCGTTTAGACCAACTTTTTACAAATTCTCCAAGGGGGTATGAACATGTAGTTATTACAAATGGGGCAAAATTGCCCAGAAAATGACTTCTGAACTTCTGAACACTGATGATGAACATGAATCATGTTCAATAAACTGGCGGCTCACAAGAAATTCAGCTATTGTACAAAATAGTTGGTAACAGTGCTTCTTTTTGAAGTTTCCCTCGATAGCACTAGTGGATTGGGACTTTTCCACATAAGTGCTAAATCAAGCCGTAACATAGTCAAATTAAAATTAGTTATGACTCATGAGTAGTCTGATTGCATCGTACCAAACAATACTTATTGGAGTCGCTTGTTGTACTTTGTCACATGAATCAAAGGAATCATAAACCCATAGTCATAACCTTAACCTTCTTTGCTACTTGTGTTAATAAATCCGTCCTTTAGGGAGTTAGATTTATCCAGAGATTAAACTAAGATCAACTAAGTCTAATCTAAGACAGTAAACAAACAAATGCAACCTTAAATTCCTAGTCCTAACTATGCATACAAATTCTTAACATATTTGAAAAAGAGGAAGTAATATGACTTACTTCAAATCTGATGTTTGTCTTAACTCCAACTCTAGCCTTGAATCCCACAAGTAGAACCTGTCCAAGTCAAAGCAAACAACGAGCAACACAATCTCCAAATACTATGTATAATAGTTAAGATTTAAATCAAACTAGAAACATATTATGCTATTGATTGGAGCAAGAAGCACAAAATGGGAAAATAAGACAAGTTATATTGATGAAAGCCAAAAGAATCTTACAAAGCCACTCCTTGATGTCCAAGCAACAACTTTAACTGCAAAGCCTTCCTCCTTGCTACTCTGCAAAACTCTTAGGACCATAGGTTTGATACCTCAAGTGTTCTCCCCTTAGCCCATGGATGGCCTCCTTATAGGATTTGGGAGGCCAAGTACTAGGAGAGGAAGGTGGATCTAGGAGAGACAATGGTGGATCAAGGAGGTTGAACCAGACCAAAGAGGGAAGGTGAGTAAGGATTCGAAGGGAACTCTCAATTGCATAAAAATCTCTTGGAGATAAGATCCAAGATCCAAGCTAAAGGTGGTTGGAAGGCAGTTTTCGCGCCCCAGAGGTTGAGCAAGGCGCGATTATGTTGAATTTTTCGCGCCCCTACAGGTATGTAGAATGCGAAAAAGGGGAATTTTCGTGTCTTGCACCACTAGCAGGGCGCGGAAATTCTAGTAAAGTGGGCCAAATGATGTGGCCTCTTGACTCGATGATGTGGCACTCGGCTCAAACAAGTTGGATTTGGCTCTAGGGATTCCAAGGAAGGCCAAAGAGAGGACCAACTAGGTGAGAGTAAGTTCTAATGCTCATTAGGAAGTAGCACCATTAGGGTCTGCATGGTGTTACGACATGAAGAAGTGAAATGGCGGTCAAAGTGGGACTTTGAGGTATAACAGATGCCCCCTAAAGTGTGAGGTCAGAAGAAACTGATGGCCGAGACACTTTACCAATAAATGAGTCTGCAGAGATAGTAGGAGGGAGGTTGGAGTGGAGCTGCAAGGAAACATAAACAATATGTCAAATAATGCCGAGGCGGGCATACCCATGCTCGGAACGACTGACTCAAATCATGGTTGTCAACCAATACATTGCAGATCCATGACAGAATTAACATGATATAGACTGGAGACAAATCATGGCTACTAAGAACAAACGTAGATCCATGGCAGGATAATGACACAACCATGATCAATACAATAGTGGATCTGTGTGACAGTAACAAATGAGGTCACCAACATGATGTCGATGTGGGGACCTACTCAATAATCACCATGGCAACCTGGATGTGAGAGGAACATCACGACCGTCTAGGGTCTTCTACCCAACTCCGGAGCGATACGAATCCGACCATGTGATTACAAGCTGTTGAAGTCAAACATGGCAGAGACTACTTGATTTCCAGCCAACGATGTAAGCTGTAAAGAAATCACCAATGATGACAATGATCCCCAAGGTATCTCTAGTACGACCCAATGAATGTGAATAAAGTTCTTGAAGTCAAACATTCGAGGGATCATTCGATCAGAGGTCAATGATGAAAACCTACTGTCGAATACGAGGAAAGCTGTCATGGAGGCATGCAGGTACCAAGGTACTAAGGTTGGTTTCTAAGCTTAATTCCTGTATAATCAGTTGAAGTCGACAGGAATAGACTCGTCGAAGGAGGGCCATAATGAATCCCACATCATCGACACGAAACCGACATAGGAAAGTGATGTGAAGTAATGAATCAAATGAGTATGGATTGACACAAGGATATGAAGGCTAACAATATTGCAGAAAGTTGACTCAGGTAAACTTCCCTTGAACATGAGTGGCACGGCGATAATGAATTGGCAGCATTCACTCAACGAGGTAGAGACCAAGACATAATGCAACGATGACTGAGGCATTCTTCAGGTGACTTGAAGGAGCGGGACGACTCACAGAATTGGCATGACTCAGAGACAAGCAGATTACCCAACTGTATGACGAGACGCAAACAGGTGCCATGTTCAAGGGCGGCACAAGCTGCCATAAAGCTTTCTAAAACAAACTCAACTTATTTCTCCCCCACCCCCATCATGCTTGATGAGTACCTCTTTGTTTTTTAACGAGCTTGAGGAGGATAACAAATGCTCGGTATAGCTCATCCTTTGGACAAGTCCAATCTCACATGTTTTACGAACCTGAGAAAGGAGGGGTTTGGTCCCAAAAGGGTCCTTCGATGTTTGATTTTACGAGTCCAAGGAAGGAAAACTCGACGTTTTTTCATGTTTAGAGAGTCTGAAATAATCCAAAGAAGACTCAAAAAAGGCCTTTTTCGTAAAAGTTAGTCTCCTCACCCGAAAAAAGGATAAAAGAATGTGAGAGAGAACTCTTCTAATCATTGTATGACTGCCAGCCACCAGACTTCCCTGAATGTTCTGCATGTCTTAGTGGTTCCTCCCCCATTGTCAACCGTGTCTCTTGGCTCTGGCCATCACACCAGAGTTGAGTTGTTAGTGAACCGATGACTTCTTCCCATCATGGAAGAAGCTTAGAGGGGAATGTTTCCAGCCTCTAGACATCATGCTGGAGTTAAGGCCAGTAGCTTCTTATGATGGGGGCAAACTACCAACCTCTATATATCATGTTGGTAGGAACCAATCTCAAGCATAGTTTACTTTTGATTTTAAGCTTGTGTAAAAATGAAATCAACCATTAATTCGAGCATAGTTTCATTTTGTTTTAAGCTCATTAAAAAATGAAACCGTCCATCATGAGCATAGTTCCTTTTCTGTGTCAAGCTTGTTAAAAAATGAACCAGATTCCTCTCCCATTGAGTCGAGTCTCCCACCATATTTAGGATTTGAACCTTCATTTCATATGCCTGTGTCACTTAATCCTCATTCTTCCTATACCTCTGGTGAACCTTTTTCCTATTAGTAGCCAATAATTTAATTGGGTGAAGAAGAAGAGTAGGCAGACGAAACGAAGCTTGGGGGGCATGTCTCCAGCCTTTGGACATCATACTGGAGGTTAGCCATCAACTTCTTATGCTTGGGGCAAACTTTTCAACCTCTAGACATCATGTTGGGAAGTAACCCATCAATGGACCTCATTCCGAGCATAGTTTAGTTTCAACTTCAAGCTCGCTAAAAAATGAAACCATCATCAGAGCATAGTTTATTTTCTGTTGCAAGCTCGTTAAAAAATGAAGCAAATACCATGAGCATTCTTCCAACCTTTCTTTCAGCTCGTTAAAAATAGTAAGATGGTGTTGAACTTACTTTTTTCCCTTTTTTTGCTCTGGTTAAAAATATGAAAAATGGTTTGAGCTTACTTTTTCCTTTTTTGTGCTTTGGATTTAAACATGAAAAAGATTCCGAGTGCTTTTGATACCATTGTTGTGCTCGTTAAAAAGTGAGTAAAAAGGTGTGTCTAA
Organism: Larix kaempferi; assembly: GCA_027924585.1. Taxonomy (NCBI): domain Eukaryota; kingdom Viridiplantae; phylum Streptophyta; class Pinopsida; order Pinales; family Pinaceae; genus Larix; species Larix kaempferi. The sequence goes on along the minus strand of BSBM01000560.1, from coordinate 2,474,341 downwards.
TGAATATAGGTTTTGTTTATCACTTTATCCGACCTCGCTAAACTACTTACGGAAAAGGAACTGTGCCGAGTTTACTTTTTCCTTTGTTGTACTCGGTCACCAACGATGACAAAGTTGTACATGGAGGTATAATGTTGCCACCTTAAATAAGCTGCCTTCCAAGAATAATTTATTGATGGTTGAACTACCTATAAAGTTATAATCATTCGTTGACACACTTGTGTTCTATTGTTAATTGTGTGGTCAATGGTAGACATCAACTAGTGTATTGTTGTTGACATCAACAAATGAATGAATGGAATTGTTGACAAAATCTTGCATTGATAGTTAGAGTCTGCATTGTCAATGAGTGGCTTGTTGACAAAGGGGTTGTTGATGGGTTGATTGTTGGTAGGTGGCTTGTCGATGAGTGATTTGTTGACGAAGACTCCGTTGATGCCTCTTTCTTTGTTGGATGTCTTGTTGATGATCCTCATCTCGGCCTTGCTTGAGCTTTTAAAGGTCCAAACCTTTAACTTGCCTTGGGACATGTCCAATTTCCCAAAGAAGGTCCAGCAACTTGTTGACAAATCAAGTGATGTTCACAATGGTGAAGTAGGACAGAAACTAGTGAAATGAATTGCATAGCATTATTTGTCACCTCTGAGACTTGCATCGAGTAACTAGGACTTCTGGGAAGCTCACCCATCCCAATACAACTTTGGCTCAAGTGTGCATAACTGTAGCATTGCTCTCCATAATCAATCCCACTATATAATTTTTTGAAGCTACAATCTTTTTTTCCCCCACTCAAAATATCTTAACTTGTTAATAAGATAGAAGTTGCAACGGAGATATTGATTTTTGCTATGCAAAAGAATGATTTTATTACGTAAGGGAAAAGTAACAAAATGCATTAATCTAGATATCTATAAAAATCTCCTAAATATTTAACAATTGAAGCAATAGATTGTAATATAAAAAAACAGTAGTTCCTCAAATATCTGCTTTCTTAAATTTAAAACTAAAATTTATAAAAGCATCTCACAATTTGTGTGGAAAATACATGGACAACAGTTATTTATAGGTAATGCAAAGGGAATTAGTTGGGAGGATAGGGGAGGTAATTCTCATGAAAGGTCAAAGGCAGAAAATTGAAATGCAATTTGCTATAGGAGACTGTTGAGGGGTCTTTTACGAATGGTTAGAAAGAGGCATGTACGCAGGGCTTTGGGGTTAATTGCTAGGTTGATCTTTGTCTGTTTCATCATTTGGCCTACTATAATCTGAATTTCATACTGACAAAGCCTTTTATTGTTTGCAGCGGACAGCATCTTCTATAAGGTGATTTTTTCATCCATTTTTTTCTATTACTTGAAAATGATTGGTAGATGTTATTCACAGCAACTTGAAGGCCGTTTTTACTGAATCTCTTTTACACATTAAGAGTAGTTGATTTATTTGTGGGGATTATTGAGCTTATGTTATTACTTCCTATTATACAGGTTCCCTTCGAGGAAGTCCCTGAGCTTGTTGCAGGTCGTAGAATATTCTTGCAAAACGGCCATGCATTTGTTCCCATGAGCCAGGTATTGCTCAAATATCTTTTAATATGCAACCTCTTGAAGGTAATACGTGAAATAAGTGTCTACTTTGCAATTCAAACATTTCATGTAATTTGAAATTGGATTTGTCATTTCAGCTTGCAGCAATTGTGGTGGTTCAATTCAGAAGTTGTTTATCCAAAGCTCTTGTTCTAACAAACAGGTGTTCACTTGTACTCCATTCTAGTTGAAAATTATGTTTTGTGGTGCTTAGTATTTACATCAGTGAATTTATACAGTGCAAATTTCTATTAGATTATTCTGTCCAGAGTTCCTTACCTCCTTGTATGCTCTGTTTTGTTTAAAGCCTTCATGTTGCAAAAGTAATGAAGATATGCCTAGATGATTGATTCGAGTATTGAGAGAGCCTCTTAGGTTGTTTCTGATTTGATTCAAACAGTACTATAAGTATTTATTTTTCCAAGCATTCTTGAGTTAGAGATTGTATCATTATTGATGTTGGAATAAGTGTATGCTCTATGATGTGCTTAACTTTGGCTCATACAGAAAAATATATCAGAATTTGGAACATAAGCTTATGTTTGTTGGAAAAATATTTCCTAAGCAGATGTTTTGGCTCAAATACGTCAAAGCATAACAAGGGGGAGGTTCCATTGCTTGTTCTGGACTCGGGTTCTTCCCTTGAGATTTACTGTTGCTGCCCAGATTAGAGATGCCTAGCTTTATACATCTGAGAGGTGATTATCCACAAATGGGAGACTTTGTGTGGCCTCTCCAAACCCAATACTGTTAGGCTCATTAATTTTTTCTTTTACTCTATCTTGGTTGCTAGAGGTGGTAGGTGCCAGGCAGAGTCCCCAATCTTAGATCCTGTTGGTGGCAGATCTGTGAGACAGCAGAATTCCTCCCTCCAGTTTGGTAGGCATTACGGATCTATGAGACCTCAGAGCCAGACCCACTCCTTACAGAACACTGCCCAGCAAGTCCAATTGAGCAACCAGATGCCCATCAAGAGTTTCTTCTCCATGCCATCAAATATTACAACTTACAAGAGGTGGGTCTTTTCACTCTGGAACTCCTCCCAGGAACACCTAGCTAGGTCCCCTCAGCTCAATGTATTCCCTATAGGGCATCATTAGTCTTTTGATTCAGTCCATTCACAGTGGTAGAGGCTGACAGGGATGCCTCTGCTTCCTCCACCTCCCCTACTTCCATCTCTGGGTTGAGCTAGAGCTTCATGCCTATTAGGGCTTTGCACTTTTGTCTTACCTAGATCAGGGTCTTCTTTTTCGTTATTGACATTTGTATCTCTTTTACCATGTTACATTTTCTTTAGTTTTCAGTAGTGTTCTTGACTCACCCCTAGTCCATGGATGACTGATTGTATTTTCTAATCCCATTTAACTTTTCCTTGTCATTTGTGGATGTTAATAAAATTATCTTATCACATCTATCTTAAAAACTACTCTGGTCACAAACTCTGTGCAAAATTAATTTTCAAGGGAATGGGTATTCAAAAGAATAAATTCAATTTATCAACATTCATATATTTCTATTATAGATCCTTGATGGGATTTTCAAAAGACACTTTCTCTTCTCACGTCTTTGAATCTTGAGATGGTGGAGCAACAATTTATTGTGCTTCTTTTATTCAGGACACTAGTAAATCCTTGAAGCAATGTGCACAAATTTTGTTTAGTAATGAGTTGTTCATACTTTTATTTTGTGACTCTTGTCCTCTTGAAATGCTTTGTAGGCCTGTTGGACTGAATTCCTTGAGTTTATTCTGTATTCTCCAGTCTGGTTGGTATCTTAATTTTGTATCTGTGCCTGCCTTCATAGTAGTAATATAAAGCCAGTTGGTAGTTTTGTGCTATTCCTTGACCACATACTACTATATGACCCTGGTGTTGCCTTCTTGTCCTGCTTTTTATTCACAAATTATATTTTTAAATAACAACCTATTTGTAGTGAACTTTCATTTTAATAGATGGACTCTTTTTTCTTTCTCATTGCTTCGGTTTCTTTGCACTTGGGAATTACTGGTATTGTCTCTAGTTTGGATGCTATCTACATCCCGTAAGTTTTAATTCTGTTCTTGAAATGAAATAGCAGTATAGTCAGGGAAAATTTAAAGGATCCGTACACATATAGTGTAGAAACCTTGGCAAATCTTACTAATTCTTAAAATGCCAACGAAAAAATGTTTGGCAATATTTTTATAAAAATATTTGAATTTCTAAGGATTTTATATAATTTATAAAAAAAATTGGCAATTTTTAGAGTACATTTTTTTCCTATGGAATTTGGGCAAATCGTTTTTAGAAAATGGGAAATTAACAAATTTGTTTTTGGAAAAAACATGGAAAATTAGCCCAATGGCAAAATTTAGCCCCTTTTTTTTTTCTGAGTATAGTTTTTTGGCTATTGTGACTACTTCTAAGAAATCCATGATGTGTTGTCGTTTTCGTCTAAAGTATTGATTTCTAGCAGTCCTGTTTCAAGATCCAAATTAATGTTGTAACTTGTTTCTAAAATGAGAATTCAGCTGTAAGGCAACTCTGCTGAGGTGTTAATTATATTAGTTTGACAAATTCAGGATATAGAAAACTTCTTGTAGGCACTAAAATATTGGAGAATGAATGTAATAGTGCATTAATTTGATTTCATAGGCCTCTTATTTAACTTTTTCCAGCTTCATAAATTTGACTTTTGAGGATTTTGGAGAAATTTTCTAGTAATATTTCATTATTGTCTGTCACTCATTATTATTTTTTGTAAAACTGCTGCAGAAAATGGACTTCAACAATTGCTGAAAAAGAGAAAGACCGCTTGACACCTGTATGTAATGAATACCGTGCTATTGCCATTTTACATTTACAGTAATAATTTTATTCCGCCTTCTAAATGACAATATCTTAGTGTGTCCAATTCTTACTGTAGGCTTCTACTTCTAATGCTTTTTTATTCAGATTGTTGAGACATTGGGTACATGGTATTTGGGACCTGACTACTCAAAGGTGGGTTGGTGATCAGAGTTTATATTTTGGATTTTTAATGTTTGAGAGGCATGTACGATACTGGAAAGTTGTATGTTCTCAAATGAGCATATTGTTCACTAGCAGAATGTCATAACAATAAGTGTTTTCACTGCAGCCAAAAGATGATACTGAGATTTCACTGAAGGACATAGACAACTTGGCTAATAGCTCCTTTCCTCTTTGTATGCGCCACTTGTTTTTCAAGGTGATCTTGTGTGCTATTTGCAGTAAAAGATTCTGAAATACTTGATTGTCATTTGCTGAGCAGAAGTGCTTCCTGTTGTTATGGTTTGCCTAAGGCTATTCTTTTTTGTTTGTTTGTTTATGCAGCTTAAAGAGGATCACCATCTGAAGCATGGGGGAAGAATGCAATTAGGACTCTTTCTGAAGGCACGTACCTCTTTCTAAAGTATTGCATGATGTTTTGGCACAACTTCAATACTTAAGATTGGTTTTCATCACTAACATACTTTTATCTTCCATGCAGTAGAGATCATACTGAAGTTATCTTGCTGTGTCGCATGTCCCTTGCTTTAGTTTGACACAAATGAATTAAATATTAGCCAATTTATTTTTATGTTATATAACACAAATTTTTGGTATAGTAAGGAGTACTTGGTTTAGATTAAAAGTAAAATTTTATTGTTTAATTTAAGTTGTATATCACTATAAAGAAGATGCTATAACCAAAACCCTTTGAAATTATTTGTGATTCTTTATCAAATAATTCCTTACCCTCGTCCTAGTCTTTCGATAACTTAAAATCTGAGCAACCAATAATTGTTTAGCATTCCAATAATTGTTCTAGTGAAGAAGGTTTTGATCTCCATTCTCCTTTTTGCCGATGACTTTATCCTCATGTCCTTCACCTTAGAAGGGCTACAAAGACAACTTGATGCCTTAGCTAGTGTTTTCGATCTCCGTTAGTTGACAATCAACCTTGTTAAAACCAAGGTAATGATCTTCAATTGGATGAAGAATGTTCTCTCAAAGTACCATTTCTACTTCCAAGGAATGGAGGTTGAAATCACCAATGCCAATGCATACATAGGGGTTGATCTCTGGGCCTAGATTCAGTGTGAGGAAATCTCTCCAACATTAGATCAACAAAGGCTATGGCTCCCTTGGTCCTTTAGAGCATTCGTGCTTTCAGAAGCACTTTCAAGACATCTTGTCCAAAATGTATCACGGGGACAACATTATTAGATCTGTATCTCTATGGTTTAGAGGTTTGGGGACCTAGTCTACCTGAGTTAGATCAGGGACATGATAGAGAGAGTTTAGGTTCTCATGCTTGACTGTATCATCAAATGCAAGAAGACAATTGGACATGCCAATATTCAAGCAAAGTGCACCTTTCTCTTTAGGATTGAAACCGTTTTTGGACTGGTCACTCCTCTACATTTGGTTTGGTGCTATGTTGACTCACTAGTTGTCAGAGATCGTTATCCTTACCTTGCTAGCTCTTTAGAGGCCATTGCCACTTCCAACACTTACAGTTGAGCTTGTTGTTGGTTTGTGGAGGTCACTTTCCTATTGAATCCGTGAAGCCAACCAATCCCACTCCATCAGACCTCTTGTAGTCCAAACCAAAATCTACTGTGCCTGCAAGATATCTCAATATGTGTTTTGCGGTTGTCCAATGCACTCTCTTGGGCTGCACCATGAACTGACTGAGAGTGTTAACCAGAAAACTCAAATCTGGTCTGGTGTTGACCAGATACATCAACGAACCAAATTACTGACGATACAAAGTAAGATCCACCAACTCTCCCTCAGAAGCATGAAGCTTCATCCAGTTGGTGGTCATGGGTGTGGACATGGGTTTGCACTCCTCCATCCTGTTATCAGCTATTTTGTACAATCGCTGAACCTCTTGTGAGCCGCCAGTTTCATAAACATGTTCAATGTTCATCGTCAGTGTTCAGAAGTCATTTTCAGGGCATTTTTGCCCCATTTGTAATAACTGCATGTTCATACCCCCATGGGGAAAATGTAAAAAGTTGGTCTAAATGGGGTCCTTCTATAAAAGACTCGGCTATCCGTAGGTTTAGCCATTTGGGGGATACTCTAGAGTGTTTTTTTCATAGGAATTATGCGCTACTCATCGGTGGCGTATAATCACTGAGTTTTTCACTCAAACCTCCAAAGCTGGAGTATTTCCCATGGTGGTCAAACCCTAAGGTGGTTATTAGAGTCTTGTGTCTAGGATTTTTTTACGTGTTAGCCATCTCGATTGAGTCGTATGAACATGCACTAGGTCCCTTAGGAGTTTTGTTTGATTTCGACAAGAATAAATTTTTCCATAAATTAGACCATTTTTTAATGGTTTAATTAAAAAATTTCAAAAAGTGATAAAAGCCTCATCCGGAGGCGGAATTGGGTGTGGGGAGGCTCATCTTGACGCTCAGAGCGTGCTCTTTACCCTAGCGTCAGCTTTTCTAGGGTTTCGGGCGATTACATCTCCTCTGGGAGTAGTTTTTCATTATTTTGGCTTTTAATGTCCATAAAATGACAAAAGCACATAAAGACAAAAAATCAAAAAGTCAAAATTGATTAAAAAAATTGATTTTTAAAGGATGCATTATGGTTTGTAAGGGTGTACGACTACACTCAATGGATAAGGCACATGTTAAATAAAACATTGGATTAACGAATTGAGTAAAGAGAGTGACGTGAGCTTGGTTCACGTGGGGCATCTTCACATGGGCGGATTCTCACAAGTATGATGGGCAAGTAATTGATGTGGGCAACCATGCTTAAGATTTAATCACTTACCAATTGTAAAACTTTGGATTAGTGATTGGAAATTGCATTAAAACTCTCGCCCTCCTCACGTGGACCTCCCTCACGGGTTTTGGCATGGGCGATAGCTCCAAGCTTGGGTGTTGGTTCCCATGGGGAGAGGCTCCACCTCATCCCCACCAATCATCAATCACAACAGCCACAAGCTCGAGCTGTCTCTCCATTCAACGCCAAGCTTCTCCCTCACGTGGATTCATGCCTTCCTTCTTTGGCCCACGCATTCTTCATCATGCTCACGGTTTGGTTACTTGTCATTCACACATTGGAGTGATGGAGCTTCCAAGAGAGAACCACAGCTCGAGTTTCTATTTGGATCATACTCTCCAAGCTTTGGATTGATGGAAGTTCGACTTGATTTTGATTGCGATTTGGCTCTCTTCTCATGCCATTCGTATTAGGGTATTGGTGGTTGTTTTTTGTATAAAGAGGAGGCCTTTGGGCACTCTTCTCATGGATTTTTGGAGCATAGAAACTCTGCACAATTTGTAATCATTTTTCTCAAGTGAATAAAGCATTTCGACTTTGGAGGTCTATTGGATTTGTCTTTTCAATGGTGGATACTTGTGTATGAGGTGATATTTGCTTTTTGCTATTTAAATTTTGTTTCTCATGTGTGGATCAAACTACTAGCTTTAGAGGTTTATTTCTAAAACGTACGATCTTCCATTTGTTTATCAAGTTGGATTTTTATGTGAAGTTTGTTATGGATCTAAATGAGTACAAATATTCGGTTATATGAAGTATTGATTTGATCTTAATTCTCGTAGCATACTAGTGTTTGTTTGATTTCACGTGGTTTCAAAGTTTATTGTCATTCTAGCAGGTATAGCCATTTGGAGAAGGGTGAGAGTTCGGTTACATCGATCTCATCTCCATCACTACAACAAGTTTTTTCTCTAACATTGTCTTCATTTCAGGATTTACAAATCAAGCTTGTTCCAAGCAAAAAAAAGAAGATTGCAAGGGCTTCTTCTTCAAAGTTCCATCTTCTTATCAAAAAACACAACTTGGTTACCGGTTACTTGTAGGAGACCCTAAGATTCAAGTTTAAAAAATATTTTGGTTCCTTTACTTGGCCTTGTTTGGCCCTCATTCCTCTCCTCTTTTCACTGTTTGTCTCCCACTACATTGGCTGCCCACTGTCCATTGTTGGACTGTCCACTCCCTTCCACTGTCCACTCTTATTGCAGCCCACTGTCCACTCTATTTACAGCCCACAGTCCACTCTTTTACAGCTGCACATACCTTACCTTCTTCACCCCTTTGCTCCGTTCACATTCTTCCATTTGTTCCCTAAAACACATAAAAGACAAACAGTAGCTTGTTAGTGGTTAGATCATTTCTCATCGTTGTTTGCATTGCATTAGTAGATCTCATTTTGTGGTAGAGTTAGTAGTGTTGCTTTTCCATTTTAGATCTCATTTCTCATTTCAAAAAATTTAAACTTTTATCAAAAAAGAATGTGGATATAGATTAGCTTATTAGTTTTTTGCATCTAGTTTTCAAAACTTGAGTTTTATCCATTATTAGCTATTGCTTGCAAATGAAAGTTTTTTAAATTTTTATTTCTCGATTAGATCCTAGTTAGTGCTTAAGTTAGATCTTATATATTTTAGTTGTAAATTTCATAAAAGTTCAAAAAGATTCCGAGTCTTTTAAGTCTAGATCTTGTATTTTTTTTGCTAATAAACTATTGAAGTGCTTGAATGGTTTGGATTTTGTTTGTTGTAGGTATTGAGAAGAAGAAAAACAAGCCCAAGGAGGAAGCAAGAATTTTTTGAAACACAAAACCAAGAAGAGATTTGAACCATCATTGAACCAGGAAGACCAAGATTTTCACTCTCCTTTTGTATACTCATAAGAGTGATTGTAATCTAAGTCTTTATTTTCTGCTAAGTCCTTCAAAGGGTTAAAATCCCAAGGCGTTTGTAATTCATTAATAAAAGATCGTTTTGAGTGGGGTTTTAAGTCCCCATTCCCAACTTCCCCATTTGGGGAAGTTTGTTGGTTGTTTGTTTTCTTTCCGTACTTAGTTTAGTTTGTCTTATTTTTAGTATCTCTCATACATTGCAAGTATATCAATCATTTACATTGTTAAATTCATCAACTGTTTACTTGCACTTTACTTTCCTGTCATAGTGATTTTGCTTACAATCTGCATCTTAGCTTAGCATTTTATTTCTGTAACTCTCTTCCAAGTTTTGACCAGAGCAAGCTAACTTTGGGATTGTATCCCAAAGGCCACATAGTTTTGTTGTAGTTTCTCGTTCCCCCTTTAACCTCTTTGCCAAAGTTTCAGCTAGCTGGAAAGTCTCAAGGAATAGCGGTTCTTAGTGATCGACCTTGTTCGGAGGAAGATCCCACCTTAGATTAAACATTGTTTGGTAGAATACTAAATCTTGCTTTCAGTTATTTTTTATCTTAAGTATCTTGTCATCATTTCTTTAGTTTCAGTAAATTAAGTTTCATTTCTGTTCTTCAATACACAACTGCTTCTATTTTCATAAAATAAACAAAGCCTCTTGAACTTGGCCAAATCCAAGTCAAGAGCACTGTCTGTCGGAGAGCATCTTAACTCACATTTTTTCCCTTGCATTAGGCATATTAGAGTAGAAAAGTCTCTTGAACTTTGGTCTTAAGACTAAGTCAAGAGCGCTCTCTATCGGAGAGTTGAACTGTGCTCTTTAATAATAAAATACTTCAACTCACACTCCCTTTTAATTAATTTATTTTGGTTGATCGTCCAACACCCGTATGCTCTGCCAACCTGAAAAGGTTGGGCTAGTACTCAGAAAGGTGTTGGATTTGCTAATCTTACAAGCGATAATCTAAGTAAAATTTTGCCCCAATCCAAACCGGCGTTAAATACTGAGGTTGCTTCCTGAAACAGGTGGTGCCGAGAATCCACTGGTCAGACTCGGGGGCGGTTCAAACATTGGACACCTATCCTCTTGAATCAGGGTGCTCTCGACCTATCATACAAGAGGTTGCCAGTATTTTTCCCGTTTGGTTTGACTCTTTTGATATCCTTGTTTCTTAGCCTAATAATCAAGAACATCTAAAACACTTAAAATTTACCAAGAACAATTTCAAAACGATCTCACAAACAACTACTTTTGACTTACACTTTTTATCATCCAAGCACTATTTGTTTGACTCCATAAGGCACTGGTCTTGAAACTTACATGTATCATCTAAATCTGGACCATATGTCCTTGTCATTTGTTTAAATTTATCTCGTGGATGCTTTATTTGAATTCTAAGTCAAAGTATATTGTTCATCTTTTAAATTGTGTCTTGCAATTTTGCAACGTGGATTGCGTGTTTAATTGTGTTCTCATCATCATACAAAAAAATCCTAAAAAACATCCATCCGCATCACCATACACTTAAAACACTAAAACACATAAGAGCCTTAGTGAAACTCTTTGTAGGGACTACCCCCCTTGGCTTCGTTAGGAGTTTGCCTAAATGGAGGAGCTGGGATTCAGGTGACAGTACCTGGCTCATTGCTTGCCCCTAAGGCCACATCTCTCCCCACTTCTAGTGAGAGAGACAACTTTCGAAAGATTTCCGCTGCTGGTGTGCAATCTGGCAGACAACACATCCGAAATCTCTTCAGAACATTTGCAGCATATTTTCCTTGCCCCAGGAAAACATGTCCATCCTCTTGCCAAATCTCCATTCCCAAATAGTAATGCATCAGTCCAAGGTCAGTCATCTCAAACTTCGAAGCAAGATCTTTCTTACATGCTTCAATCAGGTGCTCTCCTCCTGTAATGAACAAGTCATCAACATATAGCAGAAGAATGAGTGGAACACCTCCAACCATAATGAAGTATAGGTTGGGGTCCGCCTCACTCTTCTGAAATCCAATCAAAAGCAGATAAGTATCAATCCTGGAATACCAAGCCCGAGGGGCTTGCTTCAGACCATACAAGGCGTTTTTCAACTTGCACACATGTGAATCTCTCCCATGAATCTCAAAGCCCTGAGGCTAATCTAGATATACCTCCTCCTGTAGAAAACCATTCAGAAAAGCGGTTTTCACATCCATCTGATGAATCCTCCAACCCATCTCTGCCACAATGGAGATCACTGCTCTGATCGAAGAAAATCTAGCAACCGGTGCAAAGGTCTCATAGTAGTCAACTCCCTCTACTTGTGAGAACCCTCGTGCCACAAATCGAGCTTTGTACTTCTCGATGCTGCCATCCGCAGCATGCTTGATTTTATAGAGCCACTTGGAAGTCACCACTGACTTCCCCTTGGTCTCAGAACAATCTCCCACACTCCATTCTTCATGATGGAATTGTACTCTTCCATCATGGCATCTCTCCACACCTGGTGTGGGGTAGCCTCCTCAAAAGTATTATGCTCGAACTCACTCAAGCTAGTCACCATTGCCATATAACTGGAAAATCTCTTTGGTGCCCTGCTCTCTCTGACCTCCCTCTTGAGTGGCCCCATAGACTCCTCAGCTTCCTTCACAAGATCCTTAAGCCAACTTGGCTTACGTTTCCTGGAAGTAGCTTCCTGTGGTAGGCCCTCCTCTTGAACCTCCTCATCTGACAACTGTCTCCCTGAAGAAGTACCTGTGGCCTGAGATCCTGTACCTGGTGATCTTGAACCTGTACCACCTGAATCACATGAAGGTGAAATCTGTGAACCTGTGGTTTGTGAACTTGTCCTTGTACCTGATGTATCTGTAACCTGTGACCCTGTACTCTGACTCGCTGAACTCTGTGAAGGTGTCACCTGTGGAGTCTCAACTTGTTGCTCCAGCATCTCTGAATCATAAGACTTCCTGAAGGCTTTCTCCTCCTTAAATATCACCTCCCTCCTCACCACAACTTTCCTCTGTGCAGGAAGGTATAAGCAAAAAGCCTTCAAAGTCTCGTCATAACCAACAAAGATGCCTTTCTTTGTCGTGGGCTCTAACTTTGTCCTCTTCTCAGAAGGGACATGAGAGTATGTAAGGCATCCAAATATACGGAAGTGACCTATCTCAGGTCTCTTCTCGATGAACATCTCCTCAGGAGTTTTACACCCCAATGCACGGTGTGGACTCCTGTTCTGTACATAAACAACATTACTACAGGCCTCTTCCCATAGAAAGAAAGGAAGACTCTAATCATGCAGCATGGCTCTAGTTGCTCCCACTATCGCTCTGTTCTTCCTTTCGGCAACTCCATTCTGCTGTGGAGTATATGGAACTGTCAATTGCCTCTTGATGCCCTCTTGTCTGCAAAACTCATCAAACTCCTTGGGGGTATACTCACCCCCATTGTCTGACTCGAGTGCCTGGATCTTCCTCCCTGTTTGGTTCTCCACAAGAGCTTTGAACTCTTGGAACCTCTGCAAGACTTCCTGAGATTTTTTACTTCTCAGAAAGTAGATCCATGTCTTCTTGGAGTGGCCATCAATGAAACTGATATTGTACTCAAATCTTGTCAACGAGGCTAAAGACATAGGTCCACATAAGTCTGAATGAATCAAGTCCAGTATGCCACCTGATCTCGTGTCACTGCTCGGAAAAGTGGTCTTGGTGTACCTTCCCAAAGCACACCCTTTGCACACACCAACTGCTTTGTGTTGAACTGAGGCAAACCTGTAGACATCTCCCTCATTAATCTCAAAGTTGAATGATGAAGATGGCCCATCCTCTTGTGCCACAACTCACACATCTCGATGCTACTTCTACTATGGGCCAATGCATGGTGAGGTTGGAAGATAAGCTTGTACAGTTTCCCACATCTAACTCCAATGGCACATGAAGTAGATGGTCTTACTGCTCTCGGAAAGATATGCACTTTCCCATCTAGGACGCATACTCCAAAACCCCTGTCCTCAATAGTGGAAACTGAAACAAGGTTCTTCTTTAGCCCAGGGACATACAATACATCCCTCATAGTCATGGATTGCATAGACTCCCTTTGAAAGGTAACAGTCCCTCGCCAAACTGCTCTCACAACAGTGTCGTCACCCAATACTACGTCAAGACTCAAGCCCGTCTCAGTCATCTTGGTGAACACATCTCGAACACCTGTCATATGGCTTGAAGCCCCACTATCAATGTACCACGTAGAAATAGTAGCGGAGGCACTCAAAGAATGGCCAACCAACAAAGAACACTGTACCTGATCCTCCATGTCACCCTCCATATCACTGTTGGTGAAAGATGTCCTCTTTGTACATCCAGCATAGAGAGAAAACTCTCCTAGAATTCTTTCCTCAATTTCTGTGCTGTACGGTTAGAATTTAATGCTGTATGGATTGTCTTGAAAACCGTGCCAAATCTGTTAGAATCTTTCTCAAACTCTGTGTTGCACAACCTCCTTGATTTCTGTGCCAAAATCAACCTATACGGACTATAATAAATGCAAAACAGTCTTCCTCGAAATCTGTGCTTGTATGGCCTCCTTTAATTGCTGTACTTGTTGCTGTACCTTTGTCTTGGAATTTGTGCCCAACCAAACCTTCTCGATTTCTGTGCTAGGGTTTGTCTCCTCCTTCTCAAAATCGACTTCTCATACTCTCTTCTCCTCCTCTCCAAAACTCTCTCTTGAAAAGTGAATAATGAATTAGGTTACCTTGCCCAAGTCCTTTTTGTTCATGGTAACTTCCCTTTTCTCATCCAATGGTCCAGATTAGATTAGATGAAGGGTTTTCAATAAATGTTCAATAAATAATTATTAAATAACATTTAATGCACTCATGTCATTTAATAAAGTGATACCCCTTCTAATTAATCACTCATTTGACTTTATCATAAATGAGAACTTAGGACATAACCATGACTTAGCCTTCTAATAAAGTGACTTTATAAATATAAAGTACTTACTCACTTTATTAATTAATGACTAGGGGTCACCTTTTTAAAGTGTCCTTGTCCACCCCAAGGCAACACAAGGTGAACAACACTTTCTAGGTAACTTTTCAACATAGTAGAACTTGGATGTTGGTTGAGTGAACTGTAGAAAAGATGGGACTTGTAGGAGGTAGGCCTCCCAATGCTTCAAGGGTTGGATTAGCAAGTGTTGTAGGCAATTATGCCTTGGATATTTGTATTCTACAAAAGATTTACAAGCCCTTGGCATTAGATTTCACTCTATCCAGCCACCTTGACCCAAGTCAGACACCTCCAAAGCGATTACTTCTTTCTTTCTAATGCTTAGGTTAGACAAAGGCACCAAGAAGCAGGCAGACAATAGCACTTTATCAAACTTAAGATTTTTGGGGACCAAGGATACCTTCTAGGCTCAACAAGCACGGCCCTTATGGGGGTGTCGTCCTAGATCTCCATACAGTTCACATATCACATGCATACAAGTGGTTTCCTCTAGATCGGCATGGGGTACTCCATCTGGACAATGAGACATATCTCATACCAAATATCCTTGCTCTTGTAGATCATTTGACTAGTCATCTATCTTTAGTTTCTTCTCTTCGGCCTTACATGTTAGGAGTGAGAGCATTGGGGGTGGTTGATCAATTTCCCTTAGGCGAGACATCATCCCCCCTTCCTTTCTGGAAGAGTTATTCTTGGGTTCTCAACAGTACTTGCATGTTTTCACATCATCGTTCTGTTCTTTCATTTCATTGTACTAGACTACAAATCTCATCTAGTCTATCATAGTTTATATCTACGTTTTTGCTTTTATATATTTTATAGGAACAACCTCTGCACTTCCACTTTATGTTCCACACCGTTGTAATTAGCAGTCCCTTTGTCTTATTTGTGGTCATCTTGTTGGACATTATGGTGGTGTACTCTTAGATCTTGGACAATTCATGTAGCATGGGTGTACATGGGGTTTCCTTTAGATTGGCACTGGGCTACTCCATCTGGACAATGAGACATATCTCATTTCCAAATATCCCTTCTCTTGTAGATCCTTTGACCAACCGTCTATCATTAGTTTCTTCTCTTTGGCCTCAAATGTTAGGATTGAGAGCATTGGGGGTGGTTGATGATTGTCCCTTAGGCGAGACATCATCCCCTCTCCTTTCTGGAGGAGTTTAACTTGGGTTGTCAGCAGTGCCTGCATGTTTTTGCATCATCATTCTACTCTCTCGTTTCATTGTACTAGACTATAAATCTTATAAAATCTATCATAGTTTAGATCTGCTTTTCTGCTTTTATATATTTTATAGAAGCGACCTCTGCACTCTCACTTTGTATTCTACACTGTTGTACTTAGCAGTCTGTTTGAACTATTTGTAGTCATCTTGTTGGACATTAATAAAATTATCCTATCTTATCTTATCGCATGATTTAAACTTCAATTAACTTCTTGAAATTTTTTATAGATGAATGCTGACTAGTCAGTGTATGTTTTCTTCTCTTAGAACCTATCAATCTACTCACATTAAGCAAACTGCAATTAACTTGTTGAAATTTTTTTACTTAGAAATGTTGATTAGTTGGTGTATGTTGCAGGGTGTTGGTTTGAAATTGGAGGATGCTCTAGCATTTTGGAGAGCAGAGTTTTCTCAAAAGGTGGGATTTGATCTTGTTGTCTCTCCTTATACTTAAATATTTTCCCTTTATCCTCATCCTTTGTTGTTTAGGATTCATTTTGCTAGCTTCACATTATTAATAAACAACAGTACTTCAGTCCATGAAATATTTGATACAATTCAAATCATCAACTCATTACTTTTATAATGACGATACATATTGGCTTTGAAGAAATTGTGGACTGTAGGATTTGTGAAGACATCAGAAGAGGAAAAGACTTTACTGTGGTTCTTCATGTTGTCCTATTGAAATGTTTTGTCTAAATATCATGAGTATTATTGAGATTATTTGTGGCTGTTAAATCTTGCATGTAGAAACAAGTAAAAGCACTTGGTACGTTGGTTGGAAATGTTACTAGTTAATAGTTGTTAATGTCTAATGAGGGAGTTGTGGAGTAATGTCCAATGATGGAGTTGTGGAGTATCTTTTTTGAGGTGCTCTATATGTACTAAAAATTGTATCATAACACCCTCTCATGGATATTATAATATAATGTAGCAATAACTTTTGCAGGGAAATCTCATAATATGTATTGTCAATCTGTCACCATTGCTGTTTCAATGAAAATATTGTTTTGAATTAAAGCCTCCTTTGACTATTTATATAAACACTCTGTACAAGGCTCTAATACAAAAGGTGGGCTGAAGTCCTGTGGGCTTGCTTGAGTGGTTGAGTGCTTTGAACTTCCTGCAGGAAGTCTCAGGATTGATTCTCTGGGCTACATGTCTTTGTTGTGTGTCTCACTCAATGTTAGCTTTACCCTACGCTTCCTCAAATGTGCCGGGTTCATCGTCTAATATTTGAGCCTTGAGGGCAAAGTTTACCTGTTTGAATTTTCTTGATCTCCTTGCAAGACTTTCTTCATCAACTTGAAGCAATTCGTCAGACTTGGTATCTTCAAGTGTTTGCTAATACGACAGTGGCCTTTTGGCCATTTTGGAGATACTTGTACTTGCTTCTGTCTTTTTGCTTTCAGTGTGTCGGTCTTCAATCTGCAGATCTGCAATTTGTTCTTCAATATTGGTCTTTGCATCAAATCAAGGAATCACATTTCCTTGAATGTTGCTTTTGCCAACAATATGCCTACTTATTACAATATTTTTTGTTTCAAGATCAAAGTCCCTTTGCTTTAGACTGTTCATCATAACCTAGAGTCATCCTGTTTGGCTTTTATCATTAAATTTTTGTTTTTTGACGTATGTGCAGTACAACCATAGACCTGTAGATACCTTTTTCTATGCTTGCTACCAGACCAAACCTTTTCAGATGTTGAGCATCTATTGATCAATAAACAGAATTATGAATTGTTTCATGCCATATCTGGGACAACCTTTTTTACATTTCAAAATTCATCTTTTTTTTGTTTGCTCGAATTTCCATGACTCGTGGTCTGAAAAACCACGACCCAGGATCATCCAAGTCGTCAAAATCAGCCGGGGATCACACCTGGCCTGGACGGCACCAGCCTCAACTTGACTGGGTTTTTGGGTGTCGCCGACCAACTAAGTCACCCCTAAGGGGAATTGAACTCAGGTCGCCTTGCTGACGAGACCCACACCTTAACCGAGTGAGCTAGCAGGAATTGACCATTTCAAAATTCATCTTCTATCTTAATGATGGTCTTATTTTTTGGGTTCAGCTACTCTATTTTGCTGTGGAGTATATGAACAACTAAACTGTCTCCTAATATTATGAGATAAAAAATTTAAAATTTATTGGAGGTAAATTCTCCTCTGTTATCAAAACTTTATATCTTTAGTACTTGCCCACTTCGTTTTTTTACTAAAGCTTTAAACTCAACAAATTTATGAAATGCATGAGACTTTTTTTTAAGAAATAAATTTAAATGGATTTGAAATTAACAGGGAATGTGCCAGATGCACACAAGACAAATACACTGACATATGAAGACACAAAACCACTTACAGAGAACAGGGGGCCAATACCATGGTTATAAATTGACCCTAATCAGTTGTCAAATTGATTGATAACTCTCAACACATCCCACGTATTGTATTAAGAAATCAAGCCTTTTTTGCATTCCTTTCTTGGCAACCCCAGGTTCCTAATGCAAAAGCTGCTATTTGAAGCATGTAGTGCTACTATTCACTCGGTCCATACCTTTATGCAGGCCTTGAATATTCCATGAGATATGGATGTAGTCTACCTGCTATGATTCATCTCATCCAAATTCTCATTAAAAGTTAAAACAAAGGAGCTATGATTTCCGAAATCTACCAAAGTGATTGGGATTCTAATCCTTTACTTGTGCTTAGCTGTTTCAATTCTATATTTGATAATAAACTGCCATGCTGCAGTACCATTGTAAGCCCTGTTCATCAACCTAGCAGTGAGTGCCACCTCATGATATAGTTCATCATAACCCTTTTCTTTGGTGTAAATACCCAAACATATGCACAGCCAAGGGAGACCATTTCTTCCTCCTAGTTTCCATCATAAGTAATTCTAGAGTCCTTTCCAGTCTAAGGTAGTATCACCCATCATGAAGCCAACAAGATGACTGGTAAACATTGCCGTTTTCAAGGATGCAAGAAACCATAGTGAACTTTTATTCCAGTTTTGAAACAAACGAGTGCCACATTTCCTTGGTAGAAATATTGACTTTGACAGGGATTTGTAAATAATGGACTATAAATTTACTCGTGATTATTCTTCACTTAGGATTAAGCCAATCAGGGATGGTGTCTAATCACATTGTAGGCAATCTGTTTTATAGTTTGTCACCTTTGCTCCAAACACAATAAAAGGTATCCAGACACTAGGTATCATAGACTGATTGATAAGGCTATTCCTGACCTTGGAGGAGATGAAGTGCCTTGATCTTCCCTTATATACTAGCAATCTGTAGTAATATCCAAGTCCTTCTGCATCGATAACATAAAGGAAGGGGGTCAATGGACAGCCCTACATAATGGATTTCTGTAGTTGAATTGAATCTGAGGGCTGGTCATTGACTAGAGGCTTGATCTGCACATATTGATAAAATCATATTCCATTTCTACTTGTTATTACTAATTATATTCCATTTCTCTCTTATTACTAATCAGATTACCATAGTACAATTAAGTATTCTTTCTACCTTCATATACAGGTATGTACATGCATTGCTGATGATGAGAGGACTTTTTACTTTTGCTAATGCTCCCTACACTTCATCTTAAATGGCTATTGGTTGTTGTCTGAATTTGTATTTTAGAAGGTTTGCTTAATAGCTCATATTTTGTAGATTCTGCATTTGCTTTTGTCTATCTAATTCTAGGTTGAGGTTTATTGTGGTACATTGCTTGTAATGTCTTTTTCTGTGTATAAAATTATGTTCCTCGGCTTACAGTGGTACATCTCTTTGCTAATGACATGGCATTAATTAATTGCCATAAGCCTAGATAGAAACTAATAGTCTATTGTAGAAACTAATAGTCTATTGTAACAGGTGGGTGTGGAGAGATTTGATAAGGAATATGCCTATTCTATACGCCACAACTATGGGAAGGAGGGGAAGAGAACAGTAAGCTTCTAACTTTAGATATAGTTTTTATATTTGTAAGTAAAAAATTGTAATTGTATCATAAGTAGCCTAAATACATTCTTTTTCTCACTGATACAGGATTATAGTCCTTATTCTTGTCAAAAAGTAATTATGTCAACACCTGGTGTAGGAGATCACCATGGTTGCCCCTACCGACATTTCAGGTCATCTTCACCATTCCATTTTTTGGCTCTAGAGCTAGCATTAGATGAACAAGTTCTTGTCTATGTTCTTAAACCTTTTTTGTTTTCTCAAAAAGCGAGGAGAACTTGCGGGCTGCTCTTGGAAAAATGGGAGTTAATGGTATTACTGTTGATGAAGTCTTGCGTAAAGCTCGTGAACGTCACTACCAGGTACACAAGATGCTCAATGATCTTGTCTTCAATATTCAGGGATTTATAAAACATAAAATGTTCTATATAGCAATGTGAGCTGTTTTATTGTCAAAATATTATCAATTTATCCTTGTATGTTATTTAGAGGTGTGACCTCAAATTGTGTAGTAGTATGATATATCAAGTGCTATTTGGACCAGTTGATTAGGATGTACAAGACAAAGGCATACACTGAACTATGAGTAAATTAGTATCAAGGCTGGTTGCAGCTTTTGCATGAGATGCCTATTATAAATAGTATATTATAGAAACTGGCTAATTTTATATTTTGCCCATCAGCATTTGAGTCTATGCTCTGCATTATAGAACTTTATTATTCTACTTATAAGGGGCATCAGGCATGCCACCATCTATCGGTTTGTTTAAAGTCAGATAAAGGCTCAAAAGTGGGATCTCAACACCACTCTGCTTCCCAATTGTATTTCTTGTTTCAAAACCTTAGCTCACGATCACATATATTTGCCATGAGATAGCTAGTGCACGTTTGACCAGCTATATCAATCTGTCACAAGGCATAGACTTATATTGGACTTTAAAACATTATAGGATGGGTGATGTACTATTTGGGTATTTATAGAGGTGTGCTTATATTATAAATTGCTTGTTTGTCTTCAATTCTGCATTTTGCACTACAGACCTATAATGTTATATTTGTGCTGACCTTGATTTGGAAGGAAGAGCTTGTCTCCATTCACTTGGCTGCTTAAAGTAGAAAGAAAGATGAAGGTCAATACTGACAATATATTACTACCATTTTTTAAGAAATGCATCATATATTATACTTCATGAAACAAAGAGTTACATCATAGAACAAAGAGAGCTACAGCAGTCTAACAACATGGTTATAATCAATGTTATCAGAACTGGATCAGTAATTGAACTGGTTGACTGAAAAACTGGACACAAAACCGGTTTACCAAAAAATACACAAAATATTCAAATTTCGATATATATATATGTGTGTGTGTGTGTGTGTGTGTGTGTGTATACATCCATGCAAATCCAAACCATTAGACACAAATATGAAAAGTTTTCTCATGTATATAGCATTGTAAGGGTGAATACTGAATATAGTAAAATGGCAGAGGAATACATATCTGAATTGAGATACAACTAAATGGCTTGCAAAGTCCAAAATTAATCATACTATAATCTACAATCAAATCAAACTACACAATCATTTGATTTTTTGGTTTTTTGGGGTGAAAGAAGTGCATTGGTACAAAATTGATCAGCCCAATTGGTTCTAACTGGTTTTGTCTTGAACCAACCAGTTTTGATTGGTTCAAACTGGTTTCAGATTGGTTCAGACCCAAACCGTTCATTTCCTATTTGAGGGGTCGGTTCCATAAAAACCCCCCAGAACCAGTCCGACTAGCCAGTTTAGCCAGCTTTGGTCTAATTCTGTAACCATTGGTTGCAACCACCACGATTTTAATTACCATATTTTAACTCTTTGTTCTAAGCTGTATCCAATAATCATATATAATTTTGATGAGATGGCTGTTGCAGGTTTGGCCGGCTCTAATAGCATGTCTGGAGCATTTTTGGACATATGGTGTACAATTTTGGGTCATTTGTAGAGGCTTGATAATGCTATATATTGCCTATTGGATTTTTATTCTACATTTTTTGAATGGACCTATGATGCTACACTTTATACAGAGCTTGCATTCAAAGGGCTTGTGCAAATGTGCAGCAAAAACATAGGCTTTGTAGTTTCATATAGGCAAACTCCTTTTATGATATACTTTTGCTGATATTTGCTTTCTATGGAAAGTATAATGCATTTTGTAACCTACCCTTTCTTTTTATTCTCAGGGTTTTGTCTATCTGAACAATCTAAAGAATGTTGTCTTGACTTACTGCAAATAATTTAGAAATTATTCTAATATATATTTTTTTATTACTTCAGTGATATCTGTTCTCTCTACCGCACTAGATTAAAAATGACAGGTGTGATGAAATTTAGAGATGGAACTTGTTACATTAGTGAATCTCCTATCACTGGAAATATTTATGTTTTTCAGCCATCCAGTCTTGTCTTCACACTACCACTATGTATTGCCACTTATCTATTGGGCAGCCCCCTGTTTTTCATCCATCCAGTCTTGTCTTCGCACTACCACGATGTATTGCCACTTATCTATTGGGCAGTCCCCTTGACATACTTTTAGTCATTTGTTGGACATTAATAATCTTATTTTATCTACCATAGGATGTAGAGTTCTTCCATTGGTTTTCTTTTTATTTTCAAAGGAAATCCTTGTGGCGAAACCCAAGGGATGCTTCCCCACATCTGTGGATGGCATCGCTAAGAAAATCTGTCAGCATAGATTAATGTGCCTCACCTAGGGGGATTTTAACAGGGCACTTGTTCTCATGGAACTAGCCAATATACTCAATAACATTGATGACAAGGAGTTGAGCTAACCCCTTGGGCATCCATTGGTTTTCTTTTATATAAAAGACAAACAATAATCCTTTTACCTTTACACAATCATTTCCTCCCTAGACATTTTCTCTCAACTTGTGTTTTGTTAAACACGTCCCTTTAAAGTTGATAGGTTCCTTTTGAAAGTGAACATAAAGAGAATGTTTTTACTCTTCGTCTATATGAAGTTTGTTTTTCCAATTTTATTTTAGAATAATGCTTCCAATGAATTTTGTCAATCTCAACCAACCTATTAAATTGGGCTCTATGCCTACAAAGGTTTGAACCTGGGTCATTAATTTGACAACTCCCTATCTCATCCACTAGACCATAGCTCAATGGACTTCTATGTTATGGTTTTTCATCTCTTCAGACCAAAATATGATAAAAGGTGAACCTCCAAGGCTATTCTTGGGCATGGAGGGTAAAAGTTTAAAAACAATACTCATGCTAAAAAACTGATGATTGAAGGCATATGAAGCAATATAAGAAACTTTATCATGAAAAGTATTTAGTTATTCAATGTTCATAAACTCGAGTGCATGCATGAACATAAAGACATAATATGCTGTATGAAGTCTTGTTTAAACAAATATTCATACAATAACATGGCACTTAGGTTTCTCAATCTTGTCCATCATATCCTGGGATGTTAAGGTTACATTTTTTTTTATTACCTTCCTTAATTGAAATGGTTATAAATTGTATAAAGAAAGTTGCGGCCACACAGTAGGGAGTTAATACAATTCTTTTAGAGATTTTGAAAGTCCAAAATTCCCAAAGTTTGTGAAGAGCCCACCTTCAGCTTGCATTACTCTTACATTTTTCTTCGAAAACCTAAAATCTCTAACTGTAAATTCTAACCATTTGTCCTAATAGTAATATTGATTTGCAAAATGTGAAAAACCTGAAAATTAATGATTGTGGACAGATACCCCCCCTTAAACAGGGGTGAATCCGAGGTTAACTGATGGCCCAACAGAATATTCAATTCGGTCTCATTTTCACATTGTTCTCGAAATTCCCCTTGTGAAAGGAGAGGAGGGATGGAAGGTTTTCTTTAAGACTCTGATGGAGGATAAAGATTTTGATGATGTAGATGAATGTACATGTTGCCGCCGAGATTGCACACTTGGGGGAAGCATTGCACAAATATTTCGAAGCTGCTTGGTGTGGTCTTTGGTGGCAAGCAAAGAGTCAGGTGCTGTCACTTGATCCCGACTCCTCCGTTTAGGCAAACTCGTAACGAAGCCAAGAGGGTAGACCCTAAAAAAGAGTTTCTAAAGCTCTTTAAAGTTTACGTTAAAATGGTTGGAATGGATGTGTTTTAGGAGTTGTTTTGAAATGATGAAAAGATTTAAACCAAGTATTGTTCACAATTATACATCCACAACATAAAATTGAAAAATAACAACAGTTTTTGCCAATTTAAATCAAAATATTATCCACAACACGATATGATAAACAACAATAACTTAAGATAGATAGAAAGCAAAGATTTTGAAAATATTGTTGTTGCTCACTAGACCAGTGCTAATGGAGTCATTGTCCGTAAAATGTTGCTGAGGGACTGTTGTGCGAATGCCTCTTGGTTTATTTTATTATGTGATTTGAAAGATGAAGTTGAATTATTGTGGGAAGGGGGGATTTCCGATATACCTTGCGATACAGGAAATATGTCCAGAATATGATCTAGGTGGCTCC
The DNA here is from genome assembly GCA_027924585.1 of Larix kaempferi. Lineage (NCBI taxonomy): Eukaryota > Viridiplantae > Streptophyta > Pinopsida > Pinales > Pinaceae > Larix > Larix kaempferi. The sequence continues at coordinate 2,450,347 of BSBM01000560.1, read as the reverse complement.
GTACAAGGACGTGTGGGCTGGGACGGAGTCTCAAGAGCGGTGTTCAACACTACACCAACAAGGATGTAGTCTAACTGTGCTCTGAGGTTGCCTCCCAGTGGTTCCCGCTTCCTTAGTCAGAATTTCCCCACTTTCAATCACAACAAGGCAATGCCGAATTTTCGTTGGTTTTCTTGGGGCTTGATTTTATTAATGAGTAATAATTAAATGTGAAAAATTATGAAGTGCAAAACAACCGCTTTTGATATCCCAAAGCTCAGACCAACCTGCGATGGGTAGAGCATATGCGGTGTTTGCAAAAATATTCGTTAAGTTGACTCTCCGATAGAGAGCACTCTTGATCCGATTAGAATGAGATTCAAGAGATTTTTTAAGTTAATAAATTCTAAGATTGACTCTTCGACAGAGAGCACTCTTGATCCGCTTTAAGAGTGTGATTCAAGAGATTTTATGAACACTACCTTGTTGAAGAAATAAAATGCTGAAATGAAAAGAGACAAGTTTTCTAATTATCTACCCAAGAGTCTCTTTCAGGTCCTAAGACCGTACTCGGGAGAGCAAGAGGATTAGTAGTTCTTTTTAGTATGAAAAAATTTGAATCTAAACAAGAAGCATAAATCAACTTTTTTAAGAAAACGAAACTATCCTAGCATGCTACTTTAGTTTGAATGCAGGTAAAAAGCAAAGTAAAAGATACATGCTTTCCACAAATGGGGGAAGAAGGGTGTGGGAGCTGCAATCCCACTTGCTTTTTATTAATGATTTTTTACAATAAATTAACCCTCCAATAGAGAGCGCTTTTGATCCACTTATGCAATGTGATTCAAGAGACTTTTAGGCCTAAGAAGGCAAAGGGATAGCAAAGGGATGAAGAAGAGGGAAATTTTTGTATTTATGCTTTAAGTTTTAGCTTTCCTTCCTTCGCTTTTTTTTTTCTTTTTCTGTAAAACAACAAGAAATCAATGAACAAAAAATTTGTTAAAAGGTTAGTATTTGTTAGTCAAAAGTACATGAAGATTACAATACAATATTTGATAATGATAGGAAAGTAATACTTCAAATATTGACGATTTGGAACTAGATCTAAAGCTTTGAAATATGACTTTTAAAATCACTTCTTAGATCTACTATTTTTGCATGACAAATCAGATTTTAAAAATGGAATTTTATAGATCTAACTTGCTTGCAAAATAAAACAAGGAAAAATGGAGAGAAAAAGTTTTAAAATTTGAAAGATGGAAGAAGGGTGACTGCCAAATCTCAAGTCTTTTCAGAATGGGGAGGATCCTGTAGGACAAAAGAATATTAGTCTTAAAATGGTTGCGAAGAGGAAGAAAATGCAGCTGATCTTAACAACCTCCTTCCCTTTTGGTGATCTGCAACACAACACAACTACAAACAACCCATGATCAAACCTAGTATATTATGATAAAAGAAATTTTGAAGAGTTTTAAGTATAACTGACTACTTTCAGCTACTCCTTGACTTCAAATACACAATATAAATAAACAAATTGAGACTACAAATGCTTATTAAATGGATTAACAATAATCTTCTAAGCTAGAATAGATCAATGAATTAAGAATTGCAAAAATAAAGCATAGACAAATATCACCTCGATATGGAACAAGCTTTCTCAATCATGACATTCGCACCATATGTACCTCCAAAGTCTCAATTTATTCAATAAAAATCTTTGCACAAAAGGAAAGAAGCATTTTACGGAATACAACAGAGGTTCCTTGCTTCCATGTGTAACAATGGAGCAAGCACCTGCTTTTATAGCACAAAACCAAAAGGAGGGTGCGCATGGCTCCATGGAGGGTGAATGGGTGAAGAGGGAGTTAACTCGAAGTGTTGGCGTTGAATGTTGGAGTGATTGAAGCCAAATTAAGGGGAATGCGCCACCTCAAGAGTGGTAGGTGCCCCCTTAATAGTTTTCATCACCAGCGATCCAAAACATGCCGAGTGGTAAGTCGCCCAATGAGAGAGGGTGCATATCTTAATTTATGGAGAGAAAATGGCGTTGAACAATAGTTTAACCATCACCTTGAGTTGGCGTGAAGAGGAGAGGTGGCAGCCACATGTGAAGAGCGCCCCCTCTTGACCTTGGAACCATCACCTTATCCATTTCGAATTTCATGCATAGGAAACCGCCAAACCCACGTGAGGAGAGGGGCACTCCATGAAATGATAAATTCACTCCTCCTAATGTTTTAACTTTAAAACATGTGCCTTTAATCACTTAACATGATCGCCCACCTTAATAAACCATATGCCACCCTTTGCATGTCATTTTTTATTCATTTTTGGATTATTTTATTTTATTTTTGTCCCCTTTGTGCATTTTGTAGCATTTTGGCATTTACATGTCGTTTTGTAGCACTTTTAGGAAAAATTGCCACAAATGACAATTTAGTTGCCCGAAACCCAGGAAAAGTGGGCCCTAAGTTAAAGAGGATGCTCTGAGCACGAAAACGAGCATCGCCACGCCCAATTTTGCCTCCAGACCATGCTTTTATTACATTTTGAATTTTTCCAATTAAACCATTAAAAAATGGTCTAATTTTACGGAAAAAAAAAATATTTTTACCGGAATAAAACCAAACTCCTAGGGGACCTAGTGTATGTCCATATGACTCAATTTAGATGGCTAGCATGTAAAAAATACATAGACACAGACTTTAATAACCTCCCTAGGTTCGATCACCATGGTAAATACTCCAGCTTTGGAGGTGAGTGAAAAACTCAAGTATTATACGTCACTGAAGAGTAACACATAATTCCTAAGGAGAAAACACTCTAGAGTATCCCCTTGATAGCCAAACCTAAGGTAGGCCAAGTCTTTTACAAAATAATCATGCTTAGAGCAACATATTACAATTCCCCCATGGGGGTCTGGACATGCAATTATTGCAAAGGGGCCAAAATTGGCCTTGAAAAAGTCTTTTGAACTCCTGAACACTTTCGATGAACACTTGACATATTCATGAAACTAGCAGCTCACAAGAAGTCCAACTATGGTACAAAATAGTTGGTAACACATGCAACACTGGAACTACACAAGAGATTGCACCCTTTCGATTTTCCTTATCCTTTTTTGCTTTCTCCTATTCCTCTGCTTCCTCTTATTCTACTTCCTCCTCTAATTCCATTGGTTCCTCGTCCATCTCTTCATCCTATTATTTTTTACTCTTATATTCCTATTATAACACTGTTCTTTGGATCCTCTTAGGTCTTGGATGGATTTGCTTCGCCTTCATGATGATCTATGTTGGAATTGGGCTCTTTTAACAATTCCTCATTGCTTATGATTTCGTTTTTTGATTCTTCTGAATTTTGAAGGACTTCGAAACTATTATTGCTTGGTTTGGGAGGTCTCTCTTGGGATGATTTTGTTTGTTGATTCCCCTTGTGCTGAGGATTTTTGTGCCTTCTCACAGTTAGCCTGAACTTATCATCTTTATTCCACAAATACTTTGAAGGGCAGTGATCCTCTTGAATTTTTGGATAGATTTTGGCAAAATGTTCATAAGCATGGTAGGAATTATGCTTAAAGCAATGCTTCTTATAATGAAGGGCTTGTTGATGACTCCACCAATCCAAGTTGATTTGCAAAGACTCTGGGAGTCCCTTCTCTAGGTTTACCTCCACACATGTGCACAAGAGTACATGTTTTCTTTTGGCTAAGCTTTATTTATAAATCTGCTCCGTTTGTTCCCAATATCAAAGAGAGCCATCATCCCAAAAAATCAAAGGGAGATGAGGCAAGCTAACCCATACCAAAGTTGAGGACATCTCTTCTAGATTGACATCAAGAGTCCAAGGAGTTAAATACATTCCCTAGATCCTATGAAATAGGGTATAGAATGAAAGATCAAGTCACGATCCTTTGTACAAGTAAAGATAAACACAAAGAAGCCTCACCCAGAAGTAAACTGACATACTTTACCTTGAATCATGGGCAATCGATGCTCTATCATCCATGATTCCATAGCTTTTGAACTAGGCCAGAGGCTTGCAAATTTCCCAATTAGAGCACCCTCAAACAAAATAAGGGCTTTTCTTCTTGGTTCTGGAGATGGAAGTTCCAACTTAGGAATGGCTTCCATTCATCTTTATTCCACAAATGCTTTGAAGGGCGGTGATACTGACCAAAACTTTGCAAGCTTCAACGTCTAGAGAAATATCCTCACCCACTATTCCTTCAACAAAAAACACCTCCACAAAACACAGATTGCAGGGCTTCCCCTCTCAAGATGACGGGATTCCAAGTGGAACTTGCAACCATCGTTGAAAACATCGACAATGACCAAAAAATCGACGAGGGGTTTGGAATACAACTTCTCAGCAACATCGAGGAAAAATTGGCAAACTGTGGCAAGCTTTAAAAATTACAAAATAACTTCATTGTTTTTCAATTTTTTGAATATACAAACCAATACAACATCAAGTGAACACATTGGCAGATAAATATAGCAAAAATACCAACATATATGATGTAGTGGATGCCAAATCAAGATGATACATCAGAGTCAATACTAAATCCTAAAACTTGATAGTTGTCCAATAAAGGTCTCAAAAGTGGATAACCAATACAAAATGACATCAAATATATAAAGGTATCTCATTGTCATGAGTCATCTACAATGAAAAATCTAGCAACTAGCTATCAACCTATCCTGAAAAATCAATGATGTCTGCCCTTTTTACGAGAAAATCTCATGCCTCGCTTGCCACTAGAAGTTCCTACGTCATCTATGTAGAAGTTCCCCCCAAATTTTAGTAAACATCAAAGGGGACAGGGTCTTCAACATAGTGGACCCTCTTAGAAATCAATGTAGCAGGAATCACGGTTCAAACCATGATTTTTAGAAATCAATGTAGCAGGAATCATGGTTCAAACCATGATTTTTAGAAATCAATGTAGCAGGAATCACGGTTCAAACCATGATTTTTTGATTAAAATTGGGATCAGACCCTAAACGTTGACCAACGATCAGAGTATGCACAACGAGCAATGAGAAGCAATGATCTAGACTCACGCAACTGATGATGCTTTCCAATCATGGCTTTGTCCAATCGCATTGAGAATTTCAGATGCTTTCCCTCCAGGTGAGCTATGAATGTTGATAGTGCATTTTGTCCCTCTCAGCTACCTTGGTGTTTGCATTCTAGTGGCCGACATTTGCATTTCGGTGGTTGGTTTGTAGGGTTTAGCCTCCAATCATGCCAAATGGCTTGTTATTGTGATGGTGGCCACGATTTCATGTCTTCGTTGCCATCAACAGAGATGGTGTGTTCACTATTCATTTACTTCCCGACAGTTAGCTTTAGTTTATAACTTTGTTGTTTAGATAATATATGATGACTTTAACAATATTATATTGGTTTTATTATTATTTTTTGGTTTAGATAAAGGATACTTGGGAATCTAGGATAGCAGGGTTCTAAAGGATAATTAGAAAATAACTTATAATGTATATATTAAATATAGGTTATAATATATTATATACTCTACGATACTCATATAATATGCATTATATACAATGTACATACTTTAGGAATGAATTACATATATCATAAATGATTTGATATTTTTTGGATATCTATTGATAACTTGCAGTGTATGGACATGGCTATTTTGAATATCTATGAAAAACGTTTTTTTTTTTTTAAATTCAAAATGTGTATATATTTAATTTTTTGTATTTGCCAGCCCCAAGGGATAGCTCAATTGGTAAGATGTGCGCACACTCTCCTAGAGAGGGGGGAGGTCATGAGTTCGAGCCTTGAGTCCTTCGGGGTCAGGCCTTCTGTCTGAAGGTCGACAGTTTACCACCCTTACCATCCATGAAACATGGGGAAGTATTGGTGGGTTTCCTGGTCACTTATAAATCCCACGGGGGTAGAGCAATTGGTAATGAGTAAATGAGATGGGAAGTTGTAAATGGAAGGTCACGAGTTCAAATCCCCGTGGGTACTTACAAAAAAAATAAAATTGTATTTGCCGATTTTTTCCTGTTCCGATTCAAACTCTTCGCTCTTTTGACTTGCCAGTTTATTGCCGATTCCGATTCTGGTAACATCCACGTCATAAAAGGTCGCAAAAGAATCTCAATTGCAGCCCCGCTAAAAGCTGAACAATGTTCTCCTCTATGGTCTTTGTCATGTTTGAAATTTATCAGTGTATCAAAGATGATGTCTTGTTGGGGCTGCCAACTAGCCTCGAAAGTAACAAGCCTGCAGCACCTGCTAACGAGCAAGGACATTGGTGGCCATATGAATGTCTGTGGACTGAGCACATGCTAGATTTTCTCTGGCAGTCCTGGCATGCTTGTCGTCAATAAGAGGTTGACCTTGCTAGACCAGCATGGCTGGTTTTTCCTCTTAGATTTCTCTTTATTGTATTTTTTATGCTGCCTTGCTTTCCAACTTGAAATCTAAATTCTGCAAGCAGTTCTAGGCCTTATTTCAATACGAATCAGTGCTGCCCCCTCCCTTTTTTAATATTGTGGTTGTTTCATATACTACATCTGACACTAAGGCATTTTCTGCCATGGGCATAGAAGTATCTGCCACAAGAGGCATCATTATTTATCAGTCCACCTATCTTCATATACTACAGCTGACACTCAGGCATTTGCTGCCAAGGGCATAGAAATATCTGCCACAAGAGGCATCATAGAAATATTTACCTACCTTCTAAGGGACCTGTTTCCTATTTTTTTGAGTTTGGACTTGTGCAAAATAAAACGTGAATTCTGAATTCAAACATTATTGGTTTCCACGGTTCCAAGTTCTTTTAGACAATATAGAATAAAATATCTAGGATACATCTTTATCTGGAGTTTTATTTTTCTGTTGTTGTAGAAACAAAACTGCTTGCCAAAGACAATCCATTTTGACGTTCACAAAGGGTAGAAATATGTTGAAATACTGGATGCGCCACAGCAAAAGAAAATTCTTGAGATTGTTTTTGCTCATTTCATGTTTTTGATGGAATTGTTTTGACCTTAATTGTTAGACTGACAGTAGAGAAGTTCAAAGTAATGCATTTTAAGGCCTATGGACTGTACTTTGGATTTCTTTGGAATTGCAACTATAGAAAGCTCAAATGGAATATCATTTGCCTAAGCACTTCAGTTGAAGTTTATTGGAGTTTACTGGAAGTCTTATATTCGTTGTCTAAAAAGCACCAGCTTTGATGTTTCAGGCATCATGAAATCACAGTAGCTCCATAAGAGGGGGTTTCCACATTTTAATACTGTATGCATTAACAGCCAAAGATGTCTTTAATCCCTTGTGTTCAATAATAATGATAACAGTTTTACAAATGTTTGGGATGATTGTAGTCTCTAAATCTCCCCTCTCCTGTTCTCCAAATCTGTCCCCACACGCCTTGAGTTACTTATATGTAAGGCCCTTTATGGAAGTGGCAGCAAATTGCCAAATTGTGATGCAATGTGGAGAGAATAACCTGAACTTAGCTACTGGAAGTTGCAATTCCAATGTTTTTTTTCCTTTTTCCTTTTTAAATGTTTACAGAGAAGCCTTCTTTACTAGGAGGATTATTGTTGCTTGATCTAAGGAGGTTAGTGATATTTATAGAGTCCTCTACTTGGGCATATGACAACTGTGATCTCTGCTCGTTAATTTTTCTCTGATATATTTTTACTGATTTGTTTGTTGTCATATTTGGCAGCTGGCGTGCACATTGACCTTTGAAGCTCTTCATGCATGTTCATGTGACACAGGGATCAACCATCCAAATCAGTATTTTAGTGAGAGTCAAAAAGTTTTACAAGCAAAGGTTTGTGCTTCCTTGTCTATTAAGTCTAATCCCTCTTTTTCACCACTTCTGTCTTTGTTCCAAATTTTCTGTGGTGAGGGTTTTTCAACTAAACAATCAAATGGCTAAATTTGTTCTAAATAAGAAAGGCAAGCAGAAGTTTCTTCTATGACATTGTCTTGATGCATGGTGATTTCTGTATCATTTTTTTCTGCACAGAATCCAGTGTCTGAATCTGGGGAATCTCCGGTAACTCCAGTGAAGTCCAAAAGAAGTTGACAAAGGATTGTTCTCTCCTTGATTCTGGAGCAGGAAGGTACTTTGGGGATTGTATTGATCTTGCTAATTATCGTTTGTTTTCAGAAAATAACCTAAGCCAACGAGGTTATCACTTGTTGCAAAAGGAAGATTTGTATGTAATAAGATGAAAACTTATCCTGTGAGCAAGATGGCAGTTCAGGAGACAAGAATCAAAAGAACTGCAATGCTCATCCGAGCTTTATGTATATTAAAATTGCCCAAGTACCTTCCATGCATGAAAGTAGTGGAAGCCTCTTTTATGCTTACGTGCCCAAGCAATATGGCACTTTCAAGGCTGTTTGTTTAAGATGTGTTGTTGGCAGATATTGGTTGTTATTGATGGCTTCTCTTTTGATTAAATCCATATTGGTGTAGGTCGCATGCTTACGTATACAAATTTCCGCATCATCATTCAAGTATGCTTTCCAAAGTCATGTTTTATAAAAGCCATAATAGGCAACCATGATTATTTATATGTATCCATTACCTGGTTTTTTGCTATCTTCAAAATATTTATTCTGGAAAAAAGGCAATCTTCCTAGGCATTTTCCAGTTGGTTGATGAGATATTAAGAGGCATGGTCACATATATCTAGTACGTTTGACATTTTAGCTAATTGCTTATTGTCAACAATTGAAAAGTCTGAAATTGATTTGTTGGGATACTTCCAATCTGCTGTTGATTTGACTTATATTGGAAGCTGATTATTTTTATTTAGCAAGTATTACCCAAGCATTTCTTTGTTGTTTTTTTAATTTTTTTCCCTTAAATGTGATGGTGAGTTTAATTATATTTGGTTTTCAGCATATGGCCATTTACCGTCATGCAGAAATTTCATTAGGTGGTTCTTGAAAGGTTTGTTAATAGCTTATTGCTGTTCTTGCAAAGTGGTTTTGTCAACTCTCACCCAATCTGTAGTGGGTCTAGACCATTAGAATTACTTCCAGTGTCCTCTCTAGTGTTTGAATTTGCTAGTCACTTGTAAACAGTCGCTCCAGTGTCCTCCCTAGTGTTTGAATTTTCTAGTCAATTGTAAACAGTCCGCTCTGATCTTCATTTCAATATTATAACTCTCGTTCCAGCTTATTGAACACCTTATCTGCTCTGTTAATGAAGGATGAAAATTCAGATCCTCGCTTTTACTTACCAGAATTATTTATCAGAATCCAATGCAAAACTGCTAAGAATCGAGTGATGGGATGTCACTGCTGGGTGAATTTCAAGCATCTTAAATCTGCCAAATTTTTCTTGATTGCTGAATAGCTTCATTATTTCTTTTGTTAAAGCATAGTTCAATTTTCCTTTTTTTCCTTTTTTATTTACATGATAAATTTGAAAGTTGGCATACGACTTTTTTCTCAAGGTGAGCTAAAGGCATGTTACTTGAATGCCATAGATACCTGTAATAGAGAAATTGTTGTGTTGGGTACCAGAACCACAATATTTATATTCAACGTCAATTAATGTAATATATGCAAGATTGCCTTGAAGATGATTACAGATTTGTTTGTCAAACATGAAAGAATGCACTGATGCATTGTTAAGAATCTCTCTTATGTTTTGAATTAGTGTTTTTTAAAATTTAACATAATGGGGTGCAACCTTGGGTAGTTAGATCGACCACAAAGTCCCAGATCTAACTACCCAAGGTTGCACCCCGTTTTTTTAAATTTAAAAAAACACCTCTAATTCCAAACATAAGAGAGATTCTTAACAATGCATCCTTTTTAATCATTGCGTTGTTCTATGTGTTCTTGCTTTCGTGAAAACAATTTCTAAATTGTATCGAGTACATATAATTGTTTGACCTATTTTCTTTGCTTTTACCTTTATTAGAAGACTAAGAGCAAAAAGTCCAAAATGTTGGTTCTTCCTTTATTGCGTCACTCCCTGTCTGATCAAAGATTTAAGGTCGAATTCATGGATGCAGAAGTCCATGAAGTTTAATGCAGTCACAAAATCACGCGAGAACTGACGTGGTAATGTGATGCTTTGTGTTGGTTAATGATTGTGAGCTTCTATTGTGGCGTCATGTGAGGTCTATAACCTTGAAGCTGCAAGATCCATCGAGGAATGCAACATGAGACAAATTTCAACACCATTGATTTTGGAGTCCCAATTACATATTGCATGGGTTTGGAGAGGTTGCAACACCGATGGTGCCAAGTGCAAGGGAAGACACATGTACAAACCAATGTGGAGACAAGTTGATGAAATATTTTCACATACCATAAATCATAGCTATTGAAGGCTGTCCAATTCATCTCATTTTCATATATATATATTTTTAGGTAAAACTTTGTAGAGAAATAAAAGGGATGCTTCATATTTGTGGATGGCATAACTAGTAAACTCATTAGCATGGACTAGTGTGCTTAATATAGAGGGTCCAAATGCCTAGTGAAAATTGATTTAGCTAATCCTTTGGGCTAACTTTCCTTTTCATATTGTATTAATGTAACAATAAATATAGTTGAGAGATTGTAACATTGAGAATGCCAAACACAAGGGAAGACTCATCGGTGTTCAAGAGAAATCATTGTGGGGACAAATTAATGAAAGAATGTCACAATATTTATGCTCCAAAAATGATGGCCATTGAAGGCTTAGCTCAAATATTTTACTTTCCATATTGTAATCATGTAATTGTAAATATAGTCAAGAAGGATTGTGCTTAGTTTATTAATGCCATTTTTTCTATTGAAAAGTTTTTTAGATAGTGAGTATATTAGCTACAATTAAGAGGCTAGCGCTAAGATAATAGTAAGTATTAGCTTATGGGATAAGTGCATAAGACTACCTATGATAAATATCTTCAATTCAATTGATGAAATTGTCTCTATTTCACTCTTTTTTGATGTGATGTGGTGAAAGATATCTTTGATGTGTACGCATCGATTGTTTAGTTGTAGTACTTGATACAAATTACATTGACATGTCACCATGTATTTGTTTGGACATATTTTAAACACTAAAGTTCAATTAGGTAGGTGAATAACAATTAGTATTGTAAAGCATGTGGGCACATGTACCAGAATCACAATATTGGTCAAAGAGAAAGAAGGCCTCCAAGTTGTTGGAATTATTGGTGTAATTTGTACATGTGGTGTCTCATAAGGAATTATTGGTGTAATCTATACATCTGGTGTCTCATATTGTGTATGCAATGTATTTAGTTTTAGGCATTAATTATGGCTAAGGGCATTATTTATTGTAATACTAGGTTATGGTCAAAATCAACCTAGTAAACTTTGATATGCAAATTCAATAGCTCTTTTGGGGAGTGAACCCTATTTATGTGGACCCATAACCATTATGGGGAGGATGCCATATTTGAATTGCATATAGATACAATTCAAATCAAATCTATAAATATTTTTTTAATCTTTACGGTGCTCTAATATAATTGTTTTAAGCCTGTGTTCACTAACTTGGTGTACTTTTGTGGTTACCATCCCTTTTTTAATGTGCATTTGTGCATCTCATGTGTTGCACATTCATGTTTGGACTTCTTTCTCTATAGTGCACTTTCGATTCAGCACTAACACATTTTTTTAGTGTTGCTTTTTTGTTTGATTATAACTTTTATTTGAACTTCCTTTTTGGAGTAATGCTTTAATACCATGTCAGGATTGGCAACAAAGAGGGGATCAAATGAAATAAAAACTCTAACATGTACATCTTGTAAATTTAAAATTATAGCAAATTAGATTTTGAAATTTGTATTAGAGATAGTTTGTTGTTTTTTCTTTCCAACTCCAGAAGTTCCATGCAATTCCAATTTCTTATCAAAAAGTTGTAGTAAAAATGGTATCATGATTGTTTTTTAAAGAGAAAAATTGAGGATTATCCACTCTAATATTGAATGCCATGTACAATTTTTTTATCATAACATGTTAAACTAGAATATATACTGTATAAACAAAATGTAAGCATGGATCACAACTTCCAAAAAGATAATAGATATGAGTTACAGAATAATTCATAAATCAGGAGAACTTCCAAATAATTCCAATACATCTACCTACCTAAATTATATGTCCATGTTTACAATAATGACTCCATTTATCTTTGTGTATACATTCTCACTCATTACACCTCATAGAACTCTAGGATAAAGCCCCAAGAAACTATTAAAAAGAATTGATCACTAAAGTAGTTAATTTGGAAGTTTGTTTGGATCATGTCTTTCAAAGTTTACTTCGACATTTGGTTTGGTTTTTTATCATCTCCTATGGGGCTATAGGTTTGGAACTCATATTTTAGGGTTTTATTCTTCCTTAAGTGTTGTGCTTCTTTTCTAGGGTTTCTTGGATATATTTAAATATTTTTACCCTCTTTACAAAATTAGTGCTTTCTTCCTTAGTCTTTTCCAATTTCTAAACCCAATGCTCTCTTGTTCATTCTTCACAATAATATTTTCGACCTCTATGTTTTTCACTAAGGCTTGTGCTACTTTAAATACATGGACAATACACTATAGATTTCTTGGAAGGGTTGGTACTATTTGCTTCTTTGGTCTAGAGAGTCCTTGAAGACTTTATGGAGTTTTCTTCTTCGCTAAGCTTCTTGACTCGAGAGTTGCTCTTTACCCTATTTAATAGGGATACTTATTTGTGGGTATATTTAATACAAAAGAACTCTATATGCAATAGTTATCTTATAGAGTAATGTTTTGAAGTCTTTCTCGACTTATCTTCAAGGGATTGAAGAGCTTGTGGGAGTAACAATTTGTGATAGGGATTTTCTAGATTATAACACTAGAAATATATAATGCACATGTTAATTTATCCAGAGATCACTACTCCCTTTGGATGCCCTGAGATATCAAGTGGTTTGAGTCTCTATAAATCAGAAATGCAATAATGGCTCAAGATACAAACACTACAGATCTCTTAACAGTTCCACAATGAAAAACACAACAATCACACAATACCTCAAGATATACCTTGGAAACCCCAAACAAGGAAAACCAACAATATGTGGGGTTATCTTCTATCTCGAGCCCAAAGCAAAGTAAGTAGAAGATGAATACATACAAATACTTCAGATGAAACAACCAAACCTTACGGGTATCACAACCCTAGATTTGCATGCAAAGATCGATGCATGCACAAGGGAAATGTGCCCTAACTGTTAATACGGATCTGGATCTCTACAAGTCAATCTCTGTCTGTACTATCTCACTCCACAGCTCTAATCTGCTTTGCCATAGAAGAAGGCCAACTGTCTAGATCTGAAGAATGCACCCCTCTTTGCATGGAAAAGTGCGCCCTCCTCCAACTACTAGAAACTCGTACAGAATCAGATTTTAACAGATCTGAGCTCTGATTGTCACAAATCTTCCTCAAACACTGAGGAAGGCCTACTTTGAAAATCTTAGTTGCTCAATCGGTCAATTGGATGCACAACGAGCTCCTCTCCTTAGAAAGTGTGCCCCTCCTTTGAAAGTCGCCCAACCTCCAATCACTAAAGAAACCTCACTGATGAGCTCTCTCTACTCAGAGTATCTGGTAGCCAAGTGCCTCTGATCAAGTGAGGACTGATCCAACTCAGATCCCCTCACTCTCCCTACTGCAGAAGCTCCTCTCTCTCTCTCTCTCTCTCTCTCTCTCTCAGAAAGTTGCCTTCTGCACACACAATGCGCTCTCCTGACTTTGACTGATCTCTCTCTGACTAGTCTGTTGAGTAACCTTTACCAGTGACCTCATCTCACTGATCAATTAGGTTTACTAAATACTTAATATCAGTGCATGCAAAAAGTCACTTTTGCATGCATTTTTAATTAATAGTTGTACATGCAAAACTCATGCATGCACGAGGCAAAACACACCGAAAGGTCCGCATGCATCCACTGTTGGATTCATGCCACTTAGTAGAGTGCATCTCACTCTCTACTCCATCCTAATGCCTATACTGTTGATGTACCTCCATGCAAGGCATCTGAATCATGGAAGACATCCCGAGATACCACTATCTCTAACAACGCATCTAGTTGTGCACTCTACATATGGGTTTGTTTATTGTGCCAAACCCTTGATTTAGATGGTTGATTCATTGGGGAAAACAATAATTATGGACACATCTTTTAAGATTGGTCCAATATGGAGGGTTGCTCGAGTCCTAATAGAAATGGATGTTGGGGAAGGCTTATTTGAATCAATGGAGATTATTGTGGGGGATAAGGCACATCGACATATACTTGACTATGAAATATTTATTTTTGATGTCTTCAATGTCATTGCTATGAGCATGTGGTTGCACATTGTGCTTGACCCCTTTTGCAAAAGTCTTAAAGGAGGTTCTGATGATGTTTGGAGGTTCTAGGGTACAAGGCAATGATTCTCAGCCAATTATGTTGTTTAATACAGATAAATTTGGGAATTTTGTGCTAAGTGAGGAGGTTGGGCTTTGGTGTTTGAGTGATGTCGAGGGTGATGTTTTGGTGGATGTGGTCATTTCAAATGGTGTACCCATTGCCCTTGCAAACGTTGTTGATTGGTCAATAGAGCAAGAGGTTCGATTTGTTATTGGGGTTGTTCACTCAACCTCAGAGTTGGGTGTTTTAGTTGGTATTTTGATTTCGATAGTTCTAGATTTAATCGTTGTTGACAACTTGGATCATCGATAAGGGTTTTCCTAGGTTTCTGGCTAGATTGTGGGAGATGCACTTGAGCATTCAAGCCCACTCTTACAAGGTTCCACGCTCAAGCAATTGAGTGAGTCTAGCTTAATTGCATATGCTTCGATTTTTCCTGCATGTGAAAGGATCTATTAGACTTGGTAAATAAGGGTGATTGGGCTACTTGGCATAAAGTCTTATCTCATTCCCCAAAACTTAAAACATATTCAAGAGGTTTAAGAAAAAAATAATTGTGGTGATATTTTAATTAAATCAAGTATGGCATGTCTTGGTTCTATTTTGGTGGATTGGTGGGCTATGGAAAATATTTGTCCCACCCTTGAATCCTAAGGTCATGGGGTAGGTACACTTGAGAATTCCTCAGAGACTAATCCTCTTGTAGATATTCCCCAAGGTCTACGATTCAAAGCCTTTCAAGAATGTTAGGGGGGATATGTATTGCTTTGGATTGTACTTTGGGTGTTGGTCCCTCTTTTATTGGAAGAAAATCTTTATTATTTCATGCCCAACAGAGAGCCAAAAGGGAGATCATCCAAGGTAAATAGAAAATGCTAAATGGGGTCCTTAGAGTAGGTCAAAACCCAAGTTTAGGTTTAAATGACCATTTTGTCATTGGATGCTAGGGCCCTAGGTAGTTTAGCCAAAACACCGGCCTTAGGAAAAGCAGTAGAGGTTCATATTCCAATTTTTTTAATATTGCAAGAGATGATGGGGAAGGTGCTATAATTATTGATTTTTTTAGGGATTGGGATTTTCTTTCTCTAGATGCTAATGGGAATTCAATGGGTTATTGATTGGTTGGAGGAACACTATATCTTTACTTAATAATTCTCTACTTGATTTAGGTATGTGGATAGAGCTATACTTTAAAGATTTGGATAAGAAGATGTAAGTGAAATATTTATGGACCGTATGACTCAAGGCAATTGTTTCAAGACCTTTTTTTAATTGGGTTGCCCGAAAGGGAAGTATGTGATCATAGGTGGAGATATGAACTTCACATTATCTTTGTTAGAAATTTGGGGAGCAAGGGCTTGAATATATCCACAATCTAATTACTTCAATGATAAATTGGAGGAAACGAGCCAATGGACTTGTAGGCTATTAAATTGAATTCATCTTGGCAGCACAACTAGGTTGGAGAGGTAGGCCTTACTAAGAGGCTTGACCATTTTCTTATTTTAGAGCATCTTTATTCAGATGTGGAAAAGTGACAAGGTCTTTGGTAGCAACTAATAGTATTTTGGATCATGCTCCATTCTTCCTCCAATAAGATAGAGGGTATATCAAGTTGGGCAATCCTTTTTAAATTCAATGCCACTTGGTTGGATGATGAGGATTTTGAGGATCTGGTGAAAAAGGAATGGAGTCCTTTTGATCAAAGCTAAAGGGAATCAACTTGTTTTTAGTTGACAAGAGCATTAAGGAGATTGAAAGGTGTGGTTGTTGGGTGGGTCACATAAATAAAAAAGCTAAATAGACAAAGATTTAAAAGAGGTAGAGAAACATATTGCATGGAGTGAGACAAGTCAGTTCAATGAAGAGTAGCAATTATTTCTTAAAGAGTTGGAAAACAAGTAAAATACAATTATTGTGTGGCAGAAGACAATATCATATTGAAAAGCAGGGCTATATGGATCTAAAAGGGTGATGAAAACTCTTAGTTTTTTCACCATTTTTCCAACCAAAGGGAGAAATCAAATACAATCTGGGAAATATAGGATGGTAACATCGACATTGTGAGGAAGCTTTTTGAAATTGCAGATCTTGGGATTCAACACTTTAAGGGGATTTATCCAAAACCAACACTAGCTAATATAGAGGAGATTCAAAGGCTTACTACATACTTTCCTAGGTTTGTAAATGAGGAGGATAACAAGACTTCTTTGTTCTTTTTTAAGAAGGACAAAAGTTCGAGCTTGTATGGTTGGGTGGTGGAATTTTTTTCTAGGGTTTTATGAGGCTTTGAAGGATGATTTGCTTATGGTGGTGAAGGAAGTAAGGATCGGTGGTAAGGTGTTGGGTTAACTTAATGTTACTTTCTTGGTTTTGGTCCTTAATAAGTAGAAGCCAAAATCCTTTAAGGAATTGCGACCCATTTCTTTGTGCAATTGCATGTATAACATAATAGCCAAGACTTTGGCAGTAAGGATAACACAAGTTTTTTTGATGTGATTTTTTAGGAGTAGTTTGGTTTCTTGGCAAGGAGACAAATTTTTGAAGTTATCGGTTCAATCCAGGAGGGCCTGCATTCAATCAAGAGAAAAATTATTAAGAGTTATCATGTAACTTATTATCATTATTATATTTGATAGTTGTAATTTCATTTGCGTTTAGGGTATTTGATATTTATTGGATATTGAAAATTGTAAATATTGTTGAACTTTGGTTGTCATTGATGTCAACTAATGTCAAAGAGGATTCAGTATTCCTGTGCCAGTTTGAAGAAGTATATAGAAATGCCACTTGGAAGAAGTATATGCATACGCAAGATGAAGAAAGGTATGGATGCTAGTATGGAGAAGTATATCCTGAAGTGCATCAAATATGAAGAAGTATGTTCATAAATACACTATGTATATTAAGTTTAAATAAGTACGTAAGGAGTACATCCAGTCGTAGTTCTTCAAAGTACAAGCTAAAATGTTGGTTGGACAAAAGATTGAAGAATGCACAAGCAATGAAAGAGTTCATTGGTCAAGGTTCAAGTGGGCAAGCAAACAAAAGAATTGATTGGACAAGGTTCGTGAATGCACAAGCAAGCACAAGCATTGATTGGACAAGGATTGGGAGTGCGCAAGCGGCATGGAACATGAAATGGTTGAACGGTTATGCAAGCCTTGAAAGCCTGCATGTCTCACCAATCGAAGGAAGTTTTAGTTGTTGAAGTGCGTATTAGTACCAAGAAGGGTGTGGCGGTTGAAGTTATCATATGCGCAAACTCCACAAGCAATGGAACATCAAAGGCGCAAGACCACACCACAAGAGTTAAATTCCCACTAAGACAAGGACCATGTATGCGCAAGACCCACAAGAGATGACACATCAACATCGCAGAACATGACATGTGGCAGAAGCATAAACCGTGAAGCAAAGAAGAAGGAAAGTCACAACCAACTTGTGGACATACAATCCATGCATGACATGTATAACTAAGAAAGCAAGTTGGAGATTTGAAGTAAGCTTAATGGCAAGTATGAAGAGCTTATAAGTGGAAGATATGGATTTATATTCCGGGAATCAAGGGCTCGTGGAACTAGAATAACATGATCTAGTAGAGAGCCGAGTGCGCACAAACAGATGAATGGAATAGTTGATGGTGCATAGAATGATGTAGATCTATGACGATTGTGCGAAGACAAAAAGGCATAATGCAGAGGATGTGCAAGTGCGTGAGGATCAAATGACAATATCACAGACATGACGCAGACAGTCATCGATGTTCTAAGATAGATCCGCGTAGAGACAAAACTGAAGTATATCTTACAATATGCGATGCAAATAAGTTTCATTGACACACAAAGACTAAGATGAAGTGTGCAAAGTAAAGAAGTCCATCTGATGCGCAAAGACAAGGTTGCAACATAATCAAGTGTGTGCGTCATGATGCAGAGGATCTGAGACAAGTGCGTTAAGCCAAAAGGACGAATCATATGATGCATAGAAGATCACAGATTGTCTGAAAGACTGTGGCACTTAAACATACCAGACATATCTCAGAAAGTGCGCAGTTCCATCTGATATCCGTGCGCAAAGTCAGAACAACAAGTTGTCAGTTGATGCATCGTATCAATTGAAAGTGTAGATGCGTAGTTGCATAATGGAATATTGACTATTGGTGCAGTCTGCAACAGTTGAAGCAACACATAGTATATGAAGTGCGACGTCAGTTGAAGTGAAGTATTGTATGTAACACAATGACATCAATTCTACTGCATACAAAAGGTGTGCATAGCAGGAGAAACATTAGAAGATCATAAGTGTGTGCATATCAAAATTTTAGCAGAGTAACATCATATTCTTATATATTTGGGTAGTAGGAAGGGGCAAGGAACAGGGGGTTGTAGCCTCCTTCCAGTTGGTGCTGGAGAACACATGGAATTGTAGCTTCCTTCAGGTCGGTGCTTGAAAAACCAGGGGGTCAGTGCCTCGTTCCCATTGGTGCTGGAAAACATAGGAAGTCCATGCTTCCTCCAACGTAATCTTTTCATCATAAAAGAACATTCCGTGTTTTTCTCCCGTTTGGGTTTCTATGTAAAATTTTTATGTGTTATGTGTTTTGTGTTTTGGTGCATATGTAAATGAATGATTTATTTATGGTGGATGCATAATTGAAGATCAAGTTAAGTTCAAATTAATTTGTTGAAAAAGTTAAAAATTGTTCATAAGTGCAATAATACTGATTCACCCCACTCTTAGTATTAAACAAATTCCAACATATATTATTTGACTAAAGTATCAATTTTAACAAATACTTAAAATACCAATTTTAACAAATATTTATTATATTAAATCACACAAGATTTACACTTACGTGTGGTTGAGGCACTAGTGTAAATGGTATATATTATACCTAAGCCGCGACCCTATTCCTATAATTGGAGCTTTAAGTTAACCCTATTTTTCTAAACGAAAAATCTATAGTCTAGAGAGAACATGCACTTCATTTTTATTTCAAGTATAAGTTTAAGGGGTATTTATTATTCTAAAATTTCATTCTTTTTACTTAGATGCTCTTAGGTATTAGGTTCGAGAGATATCCATAAGATATCAAAATTCACCGAACCTTTTCCTTTCTGATGACGTAAACACTAAACCTCAATGATATGGTTGGATAAAATTTATGCAAAACTCATTTGTTTTGTAAATATGCTGATAGTTCCAGCATACACTGCAAGGGTTGCAAAACTCATTTGTTTTGTAAATATGCTGATAGTTCCACCATACTACTCCCAAGGGTTTTTTGAAATCTCTCCATCAACCCCAAACATCATAACACCCAAACATCATAACACCAAATCCATCCATAGCTTAAAATTTAACTTCATCAAATCGCTACAAATACCATGTGAACCATCCAACCCATAAAATTGTTTTTAAAAATATCGGTGCATTAGCATGAACTTCATTAAAGCGACACAGATGACCACTCCCTCTGGACTGGGAAGGCTTTCTGCTGGTTGGTAACAAGCTATAGCATGTAAAATAGGGTGGTGATTAAAGGGTAAATATTATCTGTTATCGCTTGTGGAACCTCCATACTCGGCAATGGCTATGGCAACGGCAGTGGTCGCTGCTCATCTTCGGTTTCCGCTCTCCACCTCCAAATTCTCCCACCATCGAAAAAATAGCAGACCTCTCCTCTTTTTCAAAATCTCTCCTACCATACAGACCTCGTCATGGACTATCTGTGTTAACAGCACTAGCACTAGTATTAAAGCAGAACCAGATTTGGTCGAAGCAGAGTCGGACAACTCCTCAAATAATCAGAGCAGGTGGAAACCCATTACAAAGAGGAAGGTGGCAATGCGTGTTGGTTACGTTGGGACCAATTACAGAGGCGAGTCGTAATTCCTCATTTACTGTTTTTTGGATTATTTCAAGCTTCTGATGATTTCAATGGTGAAATAAAATCATATAAGTTGGTTTTACTGTACTCGAATCAATTTCTGTGTTGAAGTTAAATATGAACAGAGTGGTCTCCAGCATTTAAGTGCTCAGAGTGACCACACGGGTCTATGCATTTTACTGTATGCAGTGGCTCTGCCAACCTCATGTCTCACCTCATTCCCATCACTGATTTGTTTCCCATGATGTTGGAGCGTAGGTTTATCCTCCCCCCCTTCTCTCTCGCGAAACGCCCTTTGTTTATACAGAGAAGCTGTGAAATTTATAGTGTGCACATACACGGTCCCTTTTCCGCTTTATCATGGCCCTTCTATCGGTTGGAGCGCGTATTCTGGGACTCGAACCCGGGTCATTTCGGTGGGAAATGCCCCCGACAGACCTTGTTTAAGTACTAAAAACTATGACCAATTAATAATTGGGTATTGGCTTGAGGGCATGCTTTTACCCCATCATTGTCCTATGAGATCTTAATTTTACTAAAATCAGGAGTCCTCGTCACAAGCAGCCTGGTGATAGCCGGGTACACAATATGTATGGAGTTACATTTGAGCTTTGAGCTTTGCCATTTCAAAATCAAGATAGAAAATGACAACTCAATGTGCAGATTTGGGAAACCCAATCCTTATGTGTGCAGAGTAGATACCCACTACGAGTGTAAGGAGCGTGCATACCCACTATAAATGTAAGGAACCTGCAGACGGTTATTTAGTGCCAATTGGCACACACAATTTCTAGCGTATAAATACTAGGGTAGAACACCTGATTGGGGTCTACCAGTGGGTATACCAGTGGTGCAGTTTTGCCCAGTAGTAGTCCATACTGGCTCCAGTTTATCTACCGGCATAAACCCATAACTGAAATAAAATTAACCTAAAAAATAAACAGAATTATATATTACTAACAGTACATTTCATATCCAGTACAGGATAAATGGTAGCCCACTATCGGTGCAATTTATTTCCCACTCCATACAAAATATCCAGTACAAGTCCACAAGAGTGCAAACTCGTTTGATTCTGCACTATTACCAGGTGAAAACAGATTTAAAAAAAAAAACAAAGGGAGCAAACTTGCCCTAACATTAACCACAAACTTGTTCTACCCTATGGTCTACTTGGATTCAAACTTTTATTGTTTTGGTGAACATCAGTGCTCTTTGTTAGCTTTTGGGTTGCCCCATGTTACCTTTTCAACTAGCACAGAATGATAAAAGCCGTAATCCACAAGGTGCAACCTGAGAGGGAACTATTAGGATGTCAACTGCTGTACCTAAGCAATCTATCATCTACACTTTAGGCTGGCTCTCCTCCAACTCAAGGGGGTATCCCAAGGAAATAGGATAACCAAGGCTAGACAATGAGGCACAAGGTGATATAAGAGAGTAGCTTTAGCAAAACATTGTTGTAGCATAATAAAGCAAAAAGGTGATGGAGGATCAAGTGATTAGTGCCAATCCAAACAAGGGAAAATGGAGTGATGAGGCCGATCCAAGAGGGCGATTTAATAAAGGGTTAAGACTACAAGGGCTGCAATATTTATGCCACAAGAAGAACTAAACATTGCTGAAAATGAAAGTAAGGAATACTAGGAGGGCCTTTTAAAGTGTAACATCAAAACATTGCTAATGAGGTGTGCGCTATCATGGAGTATTAGTCTAACAACCACTCATGTAGATTTAAGAGAATATTCCGTAGACAAGACAACAAAGGGTTGAAGAGGGAGAAACTGCTCACACAAAATCCTTCCAATATGAGATGTATCCTTCACCGATGACTAATCAATAGCATGTACTAGAAACTCTACAATCATATGCATCAATAGAAAGCACTAGAACAATAAGCTACGCATTGATAGGAGAAGACCCTTACACTTCACATGCTCCAAGAAAGATATATGAATATCCATTAAGCTCCAAGGAGAGGAAACACCAAAAATCCAACCATGAAAATGAATGAGGAAGGGATGCACTTTAAGTTTATACAGAGAGGGTAGCTCAACTTCCTTTACAATAAAATAATAATTCTCTATCAAATCCACAATTTACTCAACAAACTCTCCAGAAAATGGTTAGATTAATTTTTCTCTCCATGCTACACAATAAAATAATGCATGGACACAACCAACTTACGTTGTGAAGTCAACATTGAATAAAATGTTGAAATTTGGTTAGGGTTAGGGTTTGATGCAAATAAATCAAACTTTCATATGCTTTAATGCAAAAATTAAATGCAATAGACTAGTACTAAAGCAGAATAATACAACAGTAATCAAACAGTATAATTTGGAATATAATTTTCATCTCTTTCATCTTTAACACCACCAAATAGGTCCCCATGTTAAAGTAATCTTCAGTAGTGTAATAATTAACAAAGTACTAACAACAACAATGAAGTGAACAAGTTAGGATACTTACCTGGGGTGTGAGAGCCTTCCTATTTTATACTCAGAAGAATTTACTTTCAGAACAGACTGTGCCTCTCAGAGGCCAGTCAAACACTAGGAACAATCTAACCCTTACTAATAGGGTAAGTACAAACCTGAGAGAGAGAGATGATAGGATGTAGACAACAAAAGTGAAAGTCAATGACAGTCAGAAACACAGTGACAAACTCAACCAAGACTCAGCAATAGAGATCAGTTCTCAATAAGTCTCAACACCATAGATCTAAAAAATCAATTAAGTCTCAGCAAAGGGGTTTGACTCCAGACAGGATCTCAACACAGAGTTTAGACCACATGTAAATCTCAGTGCAAGAATCTGACCCTCAAATAAATCTCAGCAATTAGATCAAGCCTCAGCGATAGAGATCAGGTCAAAGGCAAGGTTTAACATATACATATATCAGACCCAGATGAGATCTCAACACTAGAGATCAGTCTTTAACAATATAGATCAAGACTTAAACTACACGCAGCACATAGGGTCTTTACAGAAATAGCAAAATGATCACAGATGAGACTCAAAAGTTACAGTCTTTAGCAGGTGTCCATACCTCAGCTAAACAAGATGCCAGCAGGGTGCGGCCAACTTAAACAAATCCCACTCAGCTCAAGGTTAGCAGGTCTGAGTTTCACAAACCCATGGCTGACAGAGCTCTAAGGCTCACGACTAGGTCACAATAGACAAATCAGACCCTAGCTAAATTTCTTGCTGGCATATCAAACCCCTACAGGACAACAAATAGCAAATCGGACTCCTTAACAGGCAGATTTGACCCCAGGCAGATCACGGCTGTGCTTGGCAAGACCCCAACAAGAGCACAACAGCAGGTTGACCCTCACACATGGCTAGAACAGCAGATCGCATCTCATGGCTGGGTAGATTAGGGCTTGGTTAGCTGAGAACAGTCCTCAATTAATCACAAGACAGTCACATATAGCAGCAACGACCTCTTATGCAAACCCTGGCAGCAAACAATCCTAAACGTCAATCAGATCAGATCAGATCTGGGTTATTCTCCAGTAGGTGGGCGACCTAGGTAAACAAGCAGGAGTACAACCCTTAACCTTTGACATCAAGCAGTAAGAAACAGAGTTGAGATGTTGTTATGATATGTTTAATGAGGAGAAAATACTTCAATATATAGAAGCTTAAAACTTCTAGAAAGATCATTAAATAATTCTTTAATCAAGTTAGGGTTCCATTAAATAAGGAGGATACCAACACATAATGGTTTAGACACCAAATAATAAAATAAAGAATTAAAAAAAAAAGAAAAAAGTAAAAGTAAAAATAATAAAATAAAAATAAAAATAAAAATAAAAATAAAAGGGTCACAATTAGTAACATAAACCATAAGTAGGGTACATGACCCAAAAATAACAAAGGTGTGGGTACATGACCCATAACCCCTAGGACCAAGGGTATACCTTGAACGTGGTCAAACAACCATAGTACCCATAAGACCAAAAACATCAAAAGTGGCACAAACAACTCAAGATGGGTGAATGACCCTATTAACCACACGTCAAAGACAAGGTACCACAAGACTAATAAACAACAAGGTGTAAGGACCAAAAGTAAATCAACCATGGTGGGAAAGGTACAACCAGTCATCTCTCTCTCAAATGTACAAATGTTCCATATAATCTGAAAGTTCATCATCACTGTATAAGGAAGGGTCCACACGGATGATGATCAATAGCCATTATTAACATCATCAGAATTTTGGCCTCACATTTTGGTTGTGCGTTTCCTCTCTGCCTCCTTCTCCCCAACAGCCTACGATTTGCATTATATTCTCTACAGAGAGCTTTTCTTCTTCCCTTCTGAGTGAGTATTAAAAATTATCCACCGCTGAGTTCCTGTCATGATCGACAAGAGTACTCTCACTCACATTCGAGATTATGTAAAAGATTCACAAGACACTCTTGAATTTATACAACTTGAGTTGCAGCTTCAGCAAGAAGAAAGACATTTTGAACTTGTTCATGTTCAGAATAATCCTCTTTATGATCCAGTTCTGCAGCCTGCACATATTGATGCCACTTCAAAAGCATATGAGCAAATCAGTGGCAAGCTATTAGAAGTGAAAGAAAATGAAGATGAAGACATGCATGCAGAGGTTCCTCTTGCTCCTTCCAAGCCCATCATCAGACCTTGGGAAGAGATCAGCCATAACAAGCACAGAACCGGTCTTGGATATGACAAGGAAGTGACGGTTCACATTCCTGATTTCTCCAAGCCCATTTAGTTTTAGAGTGTTGGATTCATCCACGAGAGTCCATCTTCATCCACATCAATTCAGAGTTCGACATGCCAACACTGTGATCGTCTTCTTCTCCCCACTTTGTACCTGACAGGGGGGAACATGATGTCAAGCGTCAAGTTTCGAAGCAGCCATGGCCCTCTACAAGTAAGTGAGATCAACTAAGCATGATCCACATCCAGTATCGAGAACCATGACATAGAGTACTCACATGAGACTCTCCTCTCCTCACATTGTTCCTGACAGGGGGAATGAAGACCGTCAGTAACAAGCGAGCGAGTGCAAGCAAGTCGGAACAAGCGAGCCTGTGAAGAGATATGTTCGACTGAGCTCCAGAGTTGTTGGTCATCCTAAAACCACCGGTATCGAGAGCACCATTGTATTTAGCAGAAGGATGTGCAAGCTTCTAGCTAACTTGGCAAACAGTTGTCAAGATGGAAATGTTCAGCAAGTTGCAGTTGTTCACTTCCTGTTTTCTGCTCTCCAGTTGGTTTGGTGTCAGCCCATCCCAACCATTCCAGACAGAACCTCTGAGCCTTCGAGCCAAGTTCCAGAGAACCTCTGAGCGATTGTTATCGCCATGTTCGAGAGTTTGTGGTCAACATTGAACCACACACATAGTAGAAGATTTCAGCCTTCTGCTAGCCCATTTCGGTTGATGGTTAGCCTAAAAACCATCCCTTCAGAGAGCCATTGTATTTAGCAGAAGCATGTGCAAGCTTCTAGCTAACCTTCTTAGTAAAGGATGTTCGAGATGGAAATGTTCAGCTGGTGGTAGCTATCCACTTCCACTTATTCAGCTCTCTTCTTTTCTTGGACTCATATACACCCTTCGGATTAGGGGGGATTTGTTGGAGTCTAATCCTCAGGTAGACCAAGAGTCACCCGGGAGTCCAAGAGTCCACTTGGGAGTATGAAACCCAAGGGACATTTCTCATTGTATTCATATGTACAGTTGGTTAATGAGAAATACATTGAGCGTTCATGCCTATTCTGTTGTGCTTCCTTTTGTTATTTGGCTCTGTGTGTAAGTCAATCTGCTCATTTTCCCAAAGGGCAACCTAACAGTGAAAAAATACAGTCAAGCCTCTTAGCTATTCCAACATCCCCAACTCTATTGTTTATCCAAGTGGGCTTAAGCTCCACTGGCTCAACATCGACCATCCCCTTTGATTCAAACTTGTCCGTAAAAACTTCGACAACCTGTCTTGTCTGGCCGAAGAACCCTAGACCTCACTTCTAGCCATAATAAAATTCAAGTCACCACCAAGGATTAAATTCTCATGATTTATCCAGCTGTTTGACTAAAGTGAATTCCAAAAAAACTCTATGTTTTCATAAGGACCATACACATTGACCAATTGAAGAGAGTCCTGTCCAACTCAAAACTGTGGATCATAGTGCAAAGTCTTGAAAATACAACAAAAGAATTAATTAATGTGCATGTGGGACACCAACCTGTTACCTATCCTCCAAAGAAACCATTAGCATCTAAAGATGCAAACTCCCAACCAACCATAAGTTTCTTTAAAGAGGAAATAACGACAACTCTTGAAGTCATTGTTTCTTGGATAAAGAGCAAATCAAGCTTGATGGAGATCACCAAGAGTTTGAGGGCTAGATGTTTGGCCTACCCTCCCAGGCTCCTAACATTTAGAGTCATGAGATTCCTTGAGTAACCCTCTTAGGTGTATTGGCTGCTCTAAGGACCCCAGTAAGTGGAATCTGTTTACCTTGATTCACTTCTTTTAATGCTCTATCTTGTGCTCGCATTATGGCTATTGATCGAGCACATTCTGTCTTATAGGAGTCATTAGACATGATAAACTTGCCAAGCTTATTGCTTATATCCTTCAAAGAGACGTCGTTCCATAGCTCCATGGTTAGACGAGGGAGTTTAACCCATATTGGCATTGACTTGATAAAGTCAACCTGGGCATCAAAATCCGGCCTCCAAGGCTTGATTGCTAAATAAGCTCTATCCAAAATCCATTGCCCATGTAAAATTAGATCGGTGTCCTCCGGAGACTTAAAAATAAACCCTATCCAACCTCTTTCCAAGAGATGAAAAATAAGCATCTATCCAAGCATTGGAACCTAGGTTTCATCCAACCACTTACAAATGATATCCACATTTATAAAGTGCCCAAGAAATTTTTCAACAAGGGATTTTCCAATCAGCTCCCCTACTTGCTCCACCCTCAAATCTTTCCCAACCACAAGTACAATGGAATTCCCCCGAGACTTTATAATCTTCCTCTTCTTCTTCTTGAGGGGAAAAATAAATGCAGGAGGGTTTCTCTGACTGGAAACCCTAACCTCCGCTCCTCCTGGAACATCAATATCTGAAGGTTGCGAAGTCTTAGACAAGGCCTCCTCTACATCCTTAGAGCCATTGCTGGTGCCACCTAATAAGGAATCCCACTGATCTACAAAAATCGACGAAGGATTCTTGTAAGCAAGAGAGGCCTCTAACTGACCAGGAGCTGATTCACCTTGGATACCGACATCTCCATTCACCAAGTTCGACCTAATTCCAATGCCAACGATACCCTCTTTATTGACACTAACAACCTGCGAGAAAATCTCTACCTCAGACAAGGGGTCTTCGTTGTAGTCGACAAGGGGCTTGTAGTTGTCCATCTTGTTAGCCTAACCAATCCCTAACTGCAGTTAAGAACCAATGATGCATAATATATGGGTGAAGTCGTTTGCTAAAGTTATTGAAGATGTAGGTGTTGATACTTGTGTGCAAATCATCACGGATAATGCACCTGTTTGCAAAGCTGTTGGCACGATTGTGGAAGCTAAATATCCACAAATTTTTTGGACACCTTGCATTGTTCACGCTTTGAATTTGGCACTTAAATCTATTGCTTCAGATGTGACATGGATTGGCAATCTTATTGATGTTGCACGCCATATCCACAATTTTGTATAAAACCATACCAATGCCCCCATAATATATAAAGACTACACATATCTATCATTGTTGAAGGTTGTAGATACTTGGTTTGCTTCCTTATTCATCATGCTTAAGAGGTTGAGGGAGGTCAAGGCTGCTCTTGGGGCCATGGGGTTGAGGGAGGTCAAGGCCGCTCTTGGGGCCATGGTTATTTCAGAGTTTTGGTCTTTTTGGAGAAAGATAGATGAAGCTGCTTCAGAAAAGGTAAATGACACAATGTTAGATGATGTTTAGTGGGAGAGGGTATATCTTGCCGTTAAGATCATGGACCCTATCATTTCTTTGTTGCGGTTTGTAGACACGGACCAACCCATCTTAGTATATGTTTATGAGGCATGGGATACCATGATTGAGTCTATGAAGACCATTGTTATGCTGAATGAGTGTCTTGAGTATGAGACATCAATAGAGAACTTATGATCCACCATACATGATATTCTTATAGCCAGGTGGGGTAAGAATTGCACACCTTTGCATTGCTTGGCTCACTCATTGAATCTTAGGTTCTACAGACATGAGAGGCTCACTGGTGGGCCCTCTTGCAGATTCCCTCCTCACATGGATGGAGATATTTTACAAGGGAGGAAGGTAGCATTTAGAAGGATATATCATGACAAAGCATCCCTTGAGGAGGTGGAGGAGGGCTTCATACTTCATAGAGTTCTCCATTGACACTAGGAGATTTGGAGGGTATGATGTGCTTGGAGATAGGGTTGTCAAGAGGCCCTATGGTTGGTGGGAAACTCATGGGGTATCACACTCTATTCTACAAAAATTATCCACGAGAGTCCTCTCTCAGGGTACTTCATCCTCTTGTTGTGAGAGGAACTAGAGCACATATGGGAACTTGTACAATTTGAGGAAGAGCAGGCTTGATTAGTCCAGGGCAGAGGCAATGGTGTATGCGCACACCAACCTTCGTCTTATTTACAAGCAGAGGCATGAGTTGAAGGGGAAGACAAGGATGTGGGATGTGTTTCCTAATGATATGGGTTTGGACGACAATGTGGAGTTGGCATTAACCAACATGGATCTTAATGACCCATTGCTAGAGCCGGTCACTTTTGATGATGAGCCTCTTGAGGTGTCATCCTCCACACTAGTAGATGCAATAACAAATACCGGATTGGGTACAAAGGAGGAGGACTATTGATAGTGGCTAGTACCACTGACCAGCTATGAGATTCTTCCCTATTTTGTATTTCCCAGTGTCATTCTCTCGATATCTATGTAATACATTTTGATTTTGAACTTAATGAGAAATATGCACTTTATGGTTCTAAACTTCTATTATTCTTTTGTGCTTGATCATGATTCATCATTGAATGATTGATGTAGTAACTAGTTGTATGATTTATGATGTATTAGTATTTAAAAAATTTGTATCTTTATGTTAGTATTTTTTAATATATATATATATATATATATATTTGCCGTGTCCTTTGTCAGACACTCGTATTTACGTGTCCTCCGTGTGCCATGTCATCGTGTCATGTGACTTAGCATACAAGCCTAGCACTCCATCAAAAGTGATAGTCCATCTCATCAAGATGCTACACAAATGCCAAATTAACCCAAAAATTCTAGGGCATTCCATCAAGGGAGTCATATGTCCTCATACCCTCATTTACTAAACAATCAAGGCTAGA
Source organism: Larix kaempferi (assembly GCA_027924585.1). Classification (NCBI taxonomy): domain Eukaryota; kingdom Viridiplantae; phylum Streptophyta; class Pinopsida; order Pinales; family Pinaceae; genus Larix; species Larix kaempferi. The sequence continues at coordinate 2,420,661 of BSBM01000560.1, read as the reverse complement.
ACATCACATGAGCAAGTGCAATGCTATCTCTCTATGATAAGCAAGTATACGAAGCAAAACACCCTCAAGACGTCCATGACTACATCATCTTATTAATTATAAGCCAAAGCATCAAAATCATCAATTGAACTCACAACCCTTGGGCCATCCAAAGTTCCAACTACCTGGAAACCTACCCCTGTGATAAAAATCACAAGTGTGAGCCTCGAACAAAATGAGGGGTAACAATTTGAAAGTGTTTGCACCATGCTAGGGATGTGCTTCATGTGATGTGGGGTGCATGGTGAAACCTCGACCTCTTGTTACATCTTAGACTATGTTGGTCAGTTGACATTTGGAGAGCTCACAATAGGTGGATGCTTGTCCTCTTGATATGTGCTACAGGAGGAAAACTTCTTATGGAGGTAGGTATCTTATGTGGCATTGACATCTTCTACATGGTATGCATGTCGAGGAGGATGGAGCCTTGGCGTAGGATAAGGAGCTATCTCGCAGAGGAGTGATAGGCAATAGGAGGAAGGGCACTTGACCCTAGGAGCATTGGGACTGCATGGCACATTCTAGGATGTTGAGTGCTTGGCTTAAGGTAGTCTTTCCTGGAGGGTGCACTACTTGGAGTTTGTTGTTGACTTGAGACACACATGTGGAGGAGCATTGGAGCTTGGAGCTTTGCTTGGAGAGCGTGAAACCTTGTGATGAAGAGTGCTTAACATGCATAGCTTTAGCATGGAGAGCACTACATTTGGGAGGTGGTGCCGAACCACCTAATGACATGTGTTTTCTCTTAATAGAAGAGCACTTCACTTGTGGACTAGTCTAGTGACTTAGAATAGGTTGTTGTGGACCTTGTCCAATTTTCTATTGTTTGTCTTCCTCACCTATCTTATATAAAGTGAGGAGTGAGCTTCTTATATTAAACCCTTAATGTGCTTGTAATCTTGATGTACTTGCCTTGGAGTCTTTGTGCTTGTATGATGCAAGATAAGGTAAGATAAGATAAATTTATGAATGTCCAACAGAAGACCACAAAAGTAGGTCAATGGAACCATTTGCTACCATGGTGTCTCTTACGCCTCAGAGTGCCTGAGGCATTCCTTCCAGATATACGAAAGCGAGGGGTTTCTTTTTTATTGTAAAGGCCAAGTTTTTGGGGCTAAATACCCCTGATCAGGTCATAGTAGGTCCTCTTGGTTTTCATTCCAAGAAGTGTTCGCTTAGGCATTGTTGACGGCCTCTTGATGGGCAGAAGTCCCCCATCTTGTTGGGCCATTTGGGCCTTGGGTTGGTGTTCGGTGCTTCTTGTGATGGGTCCATTAGAACACATGACCACACTCATATTTTGCTTTGTAAAGGTGATTACACGTGTTTAGCACACCTCATTTTTCCCACTTGGACCTATTGTTTTGATAGAAAACCCCTCCTCTTGGTCTCTAGACCCATGCCGTCATTCTTTAAAGAAGAAGCCTACATTGTTAAAAAAGGAGGGCGTTGAGGGACAGGCATATGTTGGGGTTAGTTGGGGCATGACACCCTCCTTTTGGCTCACTTTGCACTTGGTGGAGTCTAATTTCACATTTTTATTTTTATTTTATGTCATTGTATGGTTTAGTCCCCAAGTTTGTGGGTGCACTAACTTAAAATTTTATATTTTGTCAATAACTTGTAGGCTCAAATTTGTAACAGGTTGAGGGTTGTCTCATATAAATAAGACATCCTCACCTCATTTGTAAATCATGGACAAGGGTTCAACTTATGTATTATTTTTTTTCGTACTGGTTTATGAGAGCATTTGAAGCTAGGCATACTTCTCTTTGGATGTCTTTTTCTCTTGCATGAAGGATGAATGGGAGAATTTCTAGGGTTTGATAATCACATGCTAAGTGGATGCTAAGAATAGTTGTGATAACTCGTGCTCAAGGGTGACCTAAGGTGCATCTCCTTGCTCTTTCTTGATTAATGTTGGTAAGTTTATCTCCTAACCCTAGTTTAACGTCATTCTTGAAGTGCTTTGGACTAAGGTAGGGTTTGTTTGGTAGCATTTTGTCTACTTGCTTGAGGAGACCTTCCTACCAAGGAGTTCTCCATTGTTCCATTGGGCCTTGGAATTCTCTCTTTGACTTAATTAGGGTTTTGCTACCTAACCCTAGAGGTTGCTAGATTTTCCCTAGTTGCAAGTAGTGGAAACCATCTTTAGAGGAGGGACGTTAGCCTCGATCTCTCATAACCCTAGTGTTTGAGACAAGAATCTAATACCCTATCCTTCAATTCTCTTATTTTTCATCAAATTTTACATGTTTTATTTTATTTTATGCATAGAAATATTTTTACACTGGAAAAAGCCCTAGAAATCTACATTAATTTAAAAATCCAAAAAGTCACCATGAATTTGGTATTTTTGGTCCACCCTAAAAATTCGCCCTAGGGTGTTAGCCATAAACCCTAGAGGGCCTCCTCATTTGAGGAAGTGATTTGGGAATCATGAAACCCTCATAATTGGAGAATTTGGGGGTCTTTGGTATTTTTGGCTTACCCTCTAAGTTTGCCCCAGTCCAACTGTCCTTTTTCCCTTAAGGGTGCACTTTTTGTAGTGCCTGCCTTGGGAAGTGTGACATTGCCTTGGGAGATGTGAAATTGCCTCGAATCGCATGATTTTATTTGGAATTTGTGATAAAATGACAACTCCATTTATATATGATTCTTGTGTCTAGAATAGATATTGTTTGACTTCGATAAGGCATTGATCATAACTATTAAGGTTTTGTGGAAGATATTTGTGTCTTGTTGGTGGTTGTAGGTATCTTTCACTGATTAGGGTCTCTCCCTAGGTTTTGGAGTTACCTGAAGTGTTGAGAGGTTAAACTGTGGTGACATTGGGTTTTAGTCTCTCCCGAGCTTACCATCACTAGCACTAGGTTTATATTGACTTGATTTGCAAAGGGCTGCTAGTTTGAGTAGTACCATTTTCGGCGCCGTTGTCGAGGACTCACAGGAACATTGATGACATTCCATTCAAGGTGTTCGTTGGTTTATTTTATTCATTTCCGACAAGTCTTAACATTTTTGGCGTCGTTGCCAAGGACGTCAAAGAACATTGACGACATTCCATTGAAGAGGGATTCCCAGGTTGAATCCGTTTATCTTTCAAATACATCCAACATCTTTTGTGTGAAGCAGGTACATTCTTGTTTTGTACTTTGGTGAGATTTGTTTTGATCTAACTTGGCAGGTCTCTCCAGGTAACTCCACTGAAGAAAAAATAAAGAGGTACTCTACAAGAACGAGGTTTAAGAGGTAAGTTTTCTTTGTACTTTGATAGGATTATTGTTGAGGGCTAACCTTACAGGTCCTATTTGGTGACTCCATTGAAGGAAACACATCAAAGAAGTGCAATTCAAAACAACAAGCCTCAACTATTAATAAGAAGATGATATGGCGTCCTATGATGAAACATGGGTGCACAATCGGTATGCTTCACTGGATTTCTCAAATATTCTAGGATATCCAAATTGGCCAAATGTCCCTGGTTGGATCAAGTCCATCCCAATATTTCATGAATACGAAGATACAGTTGCAGAGCATATTATGATGTTCAGAGAATTTCTCGTGGCATGGGAAATTATGGATGAGGATCTCAGAATGAAGAGGTTCATAAACTCTCTTGATTTGCAGAATAACAAGGGTGTGGGAGATTGGTATGATGAGTTTCCTCCTAAGGGGATACCTTCACTCTTGCAATTGGTCAAGGCATTCGGGAAAAAGTGGGATCCTAATCTTGATGAAGAAACTATTAAGGCCATGATTTCCCTTATCTAAAAGAAGCATGTCGAAGAAAGCCTTGAGGACCTTTTTGCTCCTCTTGATTTGTCAAGCACCTCAAATGAGCTGCCCGAGACGTTTTTGATAGAATTCTGTGATCATGCTGATGATTCCTTGAACCATGTCAAAGAATTTATGGAAAATGCAAAAAAAGGCGTTTGCTTGGTTTAAAGGCCTGGACAAAGGTTCAGTATCCTCTTTTGTGGAGTTGATAGAGGTATTTTGCAGCTATTGGTGCCTAAAAAAATGCAAGAGATGGATGCCCTACATCGAAGAAGCGAAGAGCTTGTTTGAGAATGAAAGCCAGGAAGGAGACCAAGTCCTTGAAGAAAATATTGAAGAACATTGCAAAGATGATCATACTATCACAAACCTAGAAGAGCATGAAGCAGACCTTGTTGAAGAAATCCATGATGAAGATTAAGCCTTGGAAAGCTTGCTTGAAGAAACCATTGATCAAGATCTTGTCGATAACGTTCTAGGACTTATGTCCTAAGAAGAAGGTACTCTTGAAGATGAAGATGATGAAGCTCAGAAAAATGAAGACGAAGACCACAAGAAAATGGTGAGTTCTCCTTACCCTTGTTTTGAAAATTCTTATGATATCTTGGGCCTCTTGAAAGAAAATGATAGGATTCTTGAAGACAACGATTATTGGAAGTTCCTTGCTCCTTCGATCTACGACTCTTCGAGGCCTAGCAGTTTTATATCGAAAAATTTAGAAGAAATCTACGAACCTTTCCTGCCATTCAGAAGAGAAGAGGTCAGTTTAGATCAGGTTGAGCCGGATTTTCATATAGGTTTCAAGCAATATGAAGAGATCTTTGTCGGAAAATCTCTTCTAGCCAAGAAAGATAGCAAAGATATGGTTGATGAAGGTGTGGTGGATGCTTCTCCTTGTCCTTTTGATGACGACAGTTATTCAACCTTCCTTTCTCTTTTGCCCATACAGACAGATCTTTTGAAGATGAGAGGTTTGAGGATATTTCAGTTGAAGAAGATGGTTTCCATGGATATAATGATGGACATTTCTCTGATGACGATGATGATGTGGGTATGGATTGTTGGAAATTGGTTGAAGAACCCATACATGATTCCTTTAGTAAGGGAAGTCTAAATTTCGAAGGCCTTGGGTAACCTACCTTTGAGATCCCTCATGATCTGGTTCAATCACACTCATTCAGGATAATATAAGGTTGCATATGGAGAATTCTATTGCAGATTTTGCTTAGCCAGGTTTATCCTCAACTAGGGTAGATCTCAACCAACACTCTCAGCTATGCTTCTCGGAAATTGATGCAAGTTTTAGACAACCTAAGATCCAATGAATGGAATAGTTTGCTCTCAAAGTGATATCGGGTCATATACAACTTCACCACTGATGTTGTTGATCAGTTTTAGTGGATGAACTTCAATGGGGCTGTTACCGGACAAACTAGCAGGGCTAGTGTCCAATAGACAAATGTAGGGAGAGTGTGACCACTGTCACCTCAGCCACACCTCTAGCTTCTTAGGAGTGTCATAACCTCCAAGGGGAGAGACCTTTATATACTTTGCACGACACTTGGACAAAAGACTATATCCTCTATACAATGATATTAGTTACCAGTGCCTTTTAGGAGTCAACTTAAGAATGAAGAAGACATACTATGTAAACAACAATGTTGTAGATTTAAACCAATACAGTAGACAAATAACCAATTAATAGACGAGATAGATGCACTGCTGTATCAATGTAAACATGGGCATTCACTGGTGCATCCAACAATAAATTTATGACAGCAGTATATATCCAAGTAGCTATTCAACAAATGTAATCATTCACCATTAATAAGAAGACAACAATGTAAGTACTGTAACTTCAATAATAACCAACAGTCATGACGACAGTCTACAGTAGTGGACAATTCATTTATGACAGTGGTAACAATAGTAAATGGTAGAGTAATGATCAAGCAAGTTGATGTACTCAATCAGTAATTAATCACATTTAGCGTGTGCAAGACCAACTTCAACTTAAAGGACAAACTTCTGGTATTATAGATCAATCACCAAAGTCTGATATATGTAATTTATAGCATGAGTACAGTGTAAAAATTAGTCCTTAACATAAGCAATCGATGTAAGTTTCAGACCTTCATTCAACAACAATTAGCATCCCACTTTTGACTAATCTTTGATGTTGTTTGTGTTGTCTTTATTGCAAGTGTTAGGGCTGCCAAGGTGAGGCAGTCTGCAATAAATTGCAGACTTAAAACAGTGGTAAAGAGGACTGCCAAATGGAAGGCTGATGCCCTAGGAGAGTGGAGGGAGGCCTAGGGAAAGGAGGGCGAGGGTTTTGGAGATGGAAAAGAGAGGGTCATGAGGAGGAAGAAGGGGAAAAAGTTAGGGTTTTAGATTAGATTTTAGGACTGTTTTTAGGGTTTTAGGATTTTATATTTTTTTTGGGTTTTTAGGGATTCCTAAAATTTGGCCCTAGGGTTTTTGGAGATAAAGAAGGCAGGCCAAATTTGTAGGAAGAAGGGCCGAAATTTTAGGGAGGCAAAAAATTTGATTTTTTTTTTTAATTTTTAGGGTTTTAGAGATAAAATTGCAGACCTAATTCTAACCCTAATTCTACCATGAAAATGCAAGAGAAATTTAATAAAAGTTGTGTTATCACATCCATGTTACCTGGAGCTACCGTGCTGCAGATTGTGTGGTCGGGGACCATACTATACCTTTTTTTTTTCAGATCAGAGATCGGGTGCCTTCAGAGGAGGCACACAGTTTTGTTCAGAGTGCCCCGAGCAGACATATCAGTGGGGACAGATGATTTTGGTATTGTCCAGACATGTATACATTATTGCCTACAGAGGCACCCTTCTTTGCCAGGCTTTGCACAAGCCCATTGAGACAGTTGCCTAGCCATATTTTTGATTGAGAGTATGGAGTATTGCTGGTTGGCCACTTATTTCCCGGATTCAGTTGAGATCCAGTTTCAGAGTCAACTTCAGCAGCAGGTATAGCATTTGATGTTCTATTGCTCAGGTTGTTGATTAGACTTGTTTATACATGATAGTACATTGACTTTGCATGTGATGTTTGATATCGTGATCTAGTTGTCATTATGATGTATTCTTGGGCCCTTGGTGATGTTAGTCCACCCCCTTGAGTAGGCTCCTGTCTATGCACACTGGATCACATCCCCACTATTGGTATAGACTTGGTCATTTAGTCCCCCTTAGGCAGCTGACTTTGGATCCACCTTCACCTTCTCCACCCATTCGACTCATTCATGATTGGTCTTTTCCCGACTTGGATTCTGATTTGTGACCTTGAGGATCCCCTTCCCCACTGATCTCTGAGTATGCCATGATTCCCCGTCTTTTGTGCCTCGGCTCTTTAGTGTGTGAGATGCACTCTTAGACTTGGGATTTGCTCCTGTCGATTGCCCCCGATGTTGCAATGCAGTATAGGATTGTGTGGCCTCACCGGGTGTTCCCCATTGGTCATCGAAGCATTTATTGCTCACCCCCATTACTTTGCAGTATGAGCTCCTTGATTATATCTATTGAAATATGTATGTAGCCCAAAAGGGCCTTGATTGTAAAAAGAAATGAAGAAATGAAGAAATGTAAATCTAGCCAAAAGGGCTAAGTATGAAATTCATTGTAAAATCCATGCAATGCGTTTGTAAACACACATGGACATAGGTCAGCCGTACATTTCAGCTTTGTAGTGGTTATTTCCTCACCTAGTCCTGCGGGGCAAGGAGGTGAGAGGGAGCAAGGAACAAGCTCAAGATTGTCCCCTAGAGTCTCAAGTTACGGTTTGCCGGACACCCAGTTTGGCGGCTCTAGAAAAGATCCTCACGGAGTCTTCTTGAGGCACGAATGTGAGTTGTGAGGTATTTGTTAGATGACCAGTGGCGGTTTCCCTGCACTATACCCATTTTTGAGGCACCGCCCTTCCCTGTGTTTTGTCATGGTATGCTTATCTCAGGGGACCCCCGCTTTCTCGATTCATCCAAAGGGTCATATGATCTTTGTCCTTGTCATCCCTTACCTTTCACCTTGTATTCCACATCACCCAAAGTCAGTTGGGTGGTCAAGTCTATAGGTTGTGCATAGCAGATGAGTCTTTTGGATGTGGTGGGCCCACCTCACCAGGGGCCTCGTGTTTTTGAGGTATTGTGTATTTTTTATCACCATATTGATATTTTATTGTTTAGTAATGTACTAAAATGTATAAGGAAGCCTATCGCTTCATATTGCATACAGGTATTCAGCCAGCACCATGTTGACCAAATTTGACTTGGTCAAACTAGGTTGACTAGGCCAAAAATGGACCCGAAAAAATATTGCGATCAAGATTTCGATTTTGGTCATTTGTATTCTCTTCGGGTCCCATATGAACTTTCAAGCATCAGAATTTGAAAAGATTGAGGCAACGATGAGATTTTTAATCATTATTGGTCATTAATGACCTGTTTTAATTAAAAATCATGGATTTTGGGCAAACAGTGCCTAAGTGATGGATTGTGGTCGTTCAAGTGACCATGTCTACTATTTTTGGGGTCCACGATTGCATTGCAACAGACGGTTCGACAATCCTGGCACTATAAGTGGGTCAAAAGCCCAATTTACACCTTCAGCAATAAAAACCAGCAGTTAATTAAAGAAAAATAAAAAATTGGCAAAGGCAACTATGGCTAATGGCAAAAATCAAAGGCTGGCTAATACAAGGGTGACTTATAAGGTAATTTGGTAATGTTTGGACATGATATTATGTGTGTGGGTCCCTCTGTTGTACTAGCTCACCAAGGGGGATGAATTGGCCCATGGGGGCGTTTTTCCACTTAGAGAAATTCATTGTTTTGTAATGTATTGGAGTGGGACCTTGGATGTATGTGTTAGGGGGATAAAACATCCTATAGACACCCCCTAACACTTGTTTGCTTGTTGTATGGGCCCTACAAGGGACCCCTCACTCCACTTGTGCGCTATAGTTGGGCAATTCGCACCCCCTCTTGGAGCTCCCTCCACCCTTCGATTTGGCCATTGGGGATTTGATCCCAACTGTTCATTTTGGAGGGAATAGGGTTTTGAGAGTGGTCTATCTCTATAAGAGAAGACACTTACCCATTGTACACTTCTTGGCATTTTCGACTTGCACTTGATAGAGAGAGAGACATTCCATTTGTGTCTTGTTACTTGGTGTCGTGGAGTAATTTTGTGGTGATTGATAGCTAGTTTATGGATGCATTATTGAGATAATTTGCGTTGTGTTCCTACCTTTGTTTACTGGTTCGAATTGCAGCTTTGGTGGCCATTTGAAGGGAGGCGCTACATTTGGAGCGGGAGCTCCACTCAAGCAAATTTCTTCGAAATTATTCACAAGGGAGTTGTAATTTGCTTTCAGCTTGTCAATTCTTTTACTTTCAGCCATTCATTTGCTGTTCTTACTTGGTTATTTGCTGCATTTACTGATTGTCTCTTGTTTGTGGCAGGTACCCAGAGCGCACTTGGTATCCAACTGCCTCCCACGCTCAAGGAAACACGCAGATCTCTCCACACTTGATCTTCCGGGCTAGTCCTCGCTCAAAGCACTCCATTTCACCATAGTTTCAGGTATTCTTCATCTACTTGTCTCCTCATTGTCATTTTCACTAGCTTGCTAAGCTGGAAAATCACTAAATAAACCATAAAAATACAAAAACTTAAGATTTCACTGTTGGAATTTGTTTTACTTCAAAACCCGTTAATGAAATACTCTTAAAAGTCTAAATCCAAAGTTTCATTGCTTTTGGACTCCATTTGCCCATAGGATCAACACTAGTCTACTTGGCAAAAATGCCCCCCTGGGGCGTTTTTCTCCTTCTGCTTGGTTGGGTCGTTTGGGGGTTCTGGGTAGTCTTGATTTGAGTTTTTATCATCATTTCATCAGTAGATATCAAGCTATCAATTGCTAGAAGCGTTTTAAATCCCGTATTTGTTGATGCCCTAGGTCTATTATTTCACTGCTTAACTAGTTTCCTTGGGCAACATCACTTCTTCTCTTCACTTCTAGCTTACTGCATGTCCCTTGCCTATTTTCAGCCTATTTTCAGCCATTAAATCACTAATCTAATCAGTTTATCTCGCTACATATGATTGCTGGTCACTTCTACATCACTCCCATTTTACTACCCGTGTCCATCTATTGGTTGGAATTAGACTTAGGATTTAATTATCACTCATTTCCTGTCTTCACTTCTTTCCATCTTTGGGATTTGGGTGTGTTTTGTCTCTCAACCATCACTGGTTGAGCGGGGTCTCCCCCCTGACTTGGCCGCTTGCCTTGTCTAAAGCGACGGTAGCCTTGTCTGGTGTGACTTCGGTTTCTTGAACGGAGGACCTGGCTATTGCTGGTTACACCTTCCTAGCTGTTCACCCTCTGCCATCCCTTTTGGGACACTCATCTTCATTAGCTAGAGATTGTGTGATAACAAGTTGATAACTAGGGTTTTTATGGATGAGACCCTTAACCCTAGCCCCAGAGGAAGGTGACCAACCTTCCTCTTGGAGTAATTTATCCATGTTTACTAAACTAGGGCTTCCTATAACAACCTCTAGGGTTCGTTATAAGACCCTAATCTAGGGCAAATTTGGAGATGCAAGGCTAAACTTGGGAAAACCTCCTGTAGGGAGCGTTTTCCACCATGCAAACATGATAGAAGGTAGACAAAGGCCCTATTCAGAAAAAATGTAGCCTTTGGACCACCATTCAATCATTCAAGAAGCAATAAATTTACCTATCTTTCACCAAGCAAGACTAAAAAGGACTAGACTTACTTGAGCATGTGTTCTTCCAACAATTCTAGCATCCACCAAGCATGAGCAAACCAAAGATAACATCCAACTTCATCCACAAGATCAAAGAGATCCTACTCCAAGAGGTGCGCATCACTCCAAAAAGAGCTATCTAGGGTAAAAAAGTAACATATTTGAGTTTTATCCCATGAGTTATGATTTACAAATGAAGTGAGGAGTTTAATTTATAGTGTTCTCAACTCACTTTACAAAATAACCACGCTGGCAAGCCAAATAAATGTCAATGTAAAAATATAACATGAAATAATATAAAATAATCTAAAGATGGCCTATAGTAGGCTTAAAGTAGGCTATCTGAGGTATTTCCCCCCTAGGTACCTAAAAACTGCTAAAAATGAGTAAGATTGAGCAGAAAGCTTCACTCCGAAAGGTGGAGTGAGTAGGGGGGATCGTCATGTCCCATTTAACCCCAATAATGCTGAAAATCCCTCAACGTCCCCCCTCATTAAGCCTTTGGGCCCGGTGACCAAAGGTAACGTCATCAAGGAAACTAAACCAAGGAAGGAGGGCGCTCTGCTGGAAATGGACCAGGATGGGTGCATAAGGTGACCGGAAGTGGAGGCAAGAGCCTCCGAGTTGGAAAACTGTCACCAGTGTAGAAACAAGCAGGGGGTCATGTGACCCAGTGACCCACCCCTAGGAGATGCGGACACCAACCTCAGGGCTACAAACCCTAGAATGAGGCAGTCAACAATGCCACTAAGCCATAGTACTCCTAAAGGAAGGACCAAATGGTTCGACCATAACCACGTCTTAGAAAGAACTGGTAACAACCCATCACGGTCCCCAAGAAAAAAGAACGACCCCTTTCCTTGGGCAGACCTCTGAAGGTGCGTTGGTATTGGTACCACATAACAGGGGGCAAGTTTTAGTTAGGGATGGGCACAGGTATTATATTAACTTCTCCTTGTGCTGATAGTCATTGTTTTTGTTTTCGCCTAGAATTTGAAGGTATTAACAATGTGGTTGAATATGAATCCATCTTGCTTGGACTTGAGTTAGCTAAACATTATGGGATTAAGTTTTTAAATATGGTTGGAAACTCTAACCCAATTGTGGTGCAAGTCAAAGGAAAGTTTGCATGTAAAAATCAAAGGGTAAAAAGGTACATGGATGTAGTGTGATTGGCCACAAAGGATTTCAGTGCCTTATCTTTACAAGTGATTCCCACAACTCAGAATTAGTGGGCTAATTCCCTAGCAGCATCTACTTCCGTTCTTCACTCTTGGTTCCTTAATAGCTTTGAAGGTCGTTTGGGGCAAACAAATTTTGGAAAACAGGTATATGATCAAGGTAGTTTCTACTTAAGCTCGGTTCAGGCATGGATAAAAAAAGCTTGTGAAGGTGATCCTTCCGTGGCCAGAGTTTGGAGGCTTGCAGGTTCTTGATATTGTACATCATTCCAGCCCTATTTCAATGGAGGTAGTACCATCTATTCAGCTTGTCATTGATGTGGTTTTGTTTTAGACTATTTCCAAAGACAAAGGAAGAAGCCCTAGCATGAATGACATGCTAAGGTGTCTTCACTAGTGGTATGATTTCACTTAACTTATATATATTTTTCACCATGCTTAGAGTAGGTAGGTATAGTTTCATTTGATTTCAACATTTACTTTTATGCCTGCATTGCACTTGTGGTCATTTTATTGTTATTTTTATTGCATTTCATTTTGAACAAGGCAGGATGAAAGTGTTTGCCTCCGATGCATTTGACATAGTTGTTGTTAGATGTATGTGTAGGTCTACAGGTACGCAGGAGATTCTAGGGGGTTCTCACACACTCCCAAGAAGAGCGCATGTCTTGCAGTTGGAGCCAGCTGTTACGCCTCTGAGTGCTTGAAGAATTCCTTCCAAATATACCAGAGTGAGGGATTTTTTTTTTATTGTAAAGGCTAAGTTTTTGGGGCTATATTATGTGGAGTGTTGATTTTGGGGCTAAATACCCCTGATCAGGTCATGATAGGTCCTCTTGGTATTCATTCCAAGAAGTGTTGGCTTTAGTGGCATTGCTGACTACATCTTGATGGGCAAAAGACTAGAAGTTCCCCATTTTGTTGGGCCATTTGGACCCCGAGTTGGTTTTTGGTGCTTCTTGGGATGGGTCCATTAGGACACTTGACCACACTCATATTTTGCTTTGTAAAGGTGATTGCGCATGTAAGGGTTGTCATACTTGGTTTTAGCACACCTCATTTTTCCCACTTGGACCTATTGTTTTGATAAAAAATCCCTCCTAGTCTCCAGACCCATGATGTCATTCCTTAAAGAAGAATCCTACATTGCTAGAAAAGGAGGGCATTGAGGGACACACATCTGTTGGGGTTAGTTGGGGCATGATGCCCTCCTTTTGGCTCACTTTGCACTTGGTGGAGCCTAATTTCACATTTTTATTCTTATTTTATGTCATTGTATGGTTTAGTCCCCAAGTTTGTGGGTGCACTAACCTAAAATTTTATATTTTGTCATTGACTTGTAGGCTCAAATTTTTAAAAGGTTGAGGGTTGTCTCATATAAATAAGATATCCTCACCTCATTCGTAAATCATGGACAAGGGTTCAAACTATGTATTCTTTTCTTTTCCTACTGGTTTATGGGAGCATTTGAAGCTAGGCACACTTCTCTTTGGATGTCTTTTTCTCTTGCATGAAGGATGAATGGAAGAATTTCTAGGGTTTGATAGTCACATGCTAAGTAGATGCTAAAAATAGTTGTGATAACTCATGCTCAAGGGTGACCTAAGGTGCATCTCCTTGCTCATTCTTAATTAATGTTGGTAAGTTTATCTCCTAACCCTAGTTTAACGTCATTCTTGAAGTGCTTTGGACTAAGATAGGGTTTGTTTGCTAGCATTTTATCTACTTGCTTGAGGAGATCTTCCTACCAAGGAGCTCTCCATTGTGGCCTTGGAATTCTCTATTTGCCTTAATTAGGGTTTTGCTACCTAACCTTAGAGGTTGCTAACTTTGCCCTAGTTGCAAGTAGTGGAAACCATCTTAAGAGGAGGGACCTTAGCCTCAATCCCTTATAGCCCTAGGGTTTGAGGCAAGAATCTAATACCCTATCCTTCAACTATCTTCTTTTTCATCAGATTTTACATGTTTTATTTTATTTTATGCATAGAAATATTTTTACACTGGAAAAAGCCCTAAAATTCCAAATTAATTCAAAAATCCAAAAAGTAACCGTGAATTTGGTATTGTTGGTCCACCCTAGGGTTTTAGTGACAAATCCTAGAGGGCATCCTCATTTGAGAAAGTGCATTGGGAACCATGAAACCGTTGTAATTGGAGAATTGGGGGGTGTTTGGTATTTCTGGCTTACCCTCTAAGTTCACCCGAGTCCAATTGTCCTTTTTCCCTTGAGGGTGCACTTTTTGGAGTGCCTGCCTTGGGAATTGTGACATTGCCTTGTGAGATGTGAAATTGCCTCGAAAGGTGTGGTCTTATCTAGAATTTGTGATAAAGTGAATAACTCCATTTATATATGATTCTTGTGTCTAGAATTGATATTGTTTGACTCCGATAAGGCACTGATCATAGCTATTAAGGTTTCATGGAAGGTATTTGTGTCTTGTTGGTGGTTGCAGGTATCTTTCACTGATTAGTGTCTCCCCCCGGGTTTTGGAGTTACCAGAAGTGTTGAGAGGTCAAATTGTGGTGACATTGGGTTTAAGTTTTTAACTCTTCTAAGCTTACCGTCACTAGCACTAGGTCTACATTGCCTTGGTTTTATAGGGCTACTATTTGAGTAGTAACAATGTCGATGCAAGGTGGGATCGATAAGGTGGCTCCTATCAAAAGCAAGAAGTAAGACTCTAATCTAAAAACCAAAAAGAGCTAACTCCAGAGATGAAGAGCCAATCTAGAAGAGAAATGTACAAAGGGAGTCGATCCAAAAGAAAAATGTACATGGAGAGTGGATTTAGAATTTGTGATATAAAAATGGTGAATATGTCGTGGTGCATTGGAATCATGTCTCCTAACTTTTGAATATTTGTGTGAAGTAAGCACTAGAGAAGACTTGGAGTGCTATGGTTTGTCTTGATGTATAGGTGTGAGCTAGATCTAGGGTTTGTGGGATGCAAGTGAGAGTTCCAAGGCTGGACTTCTTGTTGTTAATTCTAGTTTGTTGTGCAGTCTTTATTGTTGTTAGATGGCTTGGTGGGATGCCTTACTAGGCCTTTGTATTGTTGGTTAGGGTTTGTGGTTGATGATGGATGCAACTAGGTTTGGAATGCAATTGGAGAGTCTTCTAGTAATCCTTCACTGGATGAACACGCCAGTGACGGTGTTTTCCAATAGATAAGTAGTTTAGTGGCAACATTCTTCCAGTAGATGAGCAACTCAGAGTTGATTCCTATTACTTTTATACATTTGTTCCTTCTAGCACTTCTTTATTGGATGTGTAGTTTAGTACTGTATTTGTTGTTGTAAATGTAACTTCGGAAGATATTCCTTTGAATATTTTATTATTATATTATTATTGTATTTTTATTGTACCTTCGTCCGAGATGTTTTTCCTCCATTCGGGGATTTCATTATTGTATTTGGTCATACTAGAATTTCGAGGTAAAACCTCCATTGTAAGTCGGGGCAATAATTCCCCAAAGGTCAAATGTAAAATGTATTTTTGAGTCTCCCTAGGATAGGTCGGCCCAGTCAGTTAGACAAGTCGGCCCCATTGAGGAATTATGCCACTCTCACTTAAAGTATAAATAGAGAGAGTCACTCTCTCATTTGGCACACACACTCACTCAAGCAAGTTCGCACCAAGTGAGAGAGAAGACAAGTTCTCTAGAGGAGAAAGAGAGAGAGCTACAGAAGATATCTTATATTTTGGGTTTTCCATCTTGTTTGATATTGTACTAGTGAGAAATCTATTTTTGAGGAAGTTGCGGGGTTTTCTCCTTTATGGTTTCCCTGAGGAAAATTCTTGTGTCTTTTGTGTTTTGTTGTGCTTGTTTATCCTTCAGTTTAAAGATCTAACTAACTTGAATTAAAGTGCAAACTCTAACATGGTGTTAGCACAGTATAATTTTAGGCAAAAAAATATGAATTTGTGCAATTAAAACATAAAAATAATGGATTTTAAGGCTAATTTTGACTTCTCGGCCTTTAGTAGGTTTCTTGTCCATCTTCATTTAGAATTTTATCAAAAGATTTGTGCCTAAGGGCCAGGCTCCATGCATAGACTTTCCACACCAACAAACAATCCAAGTCAGTAATCAAACAAAGTCCAAGTGCCAAGCTCCCAAAGAAATACTACATCATGTTGTTCCTTGATATAGTATGGAAATGGCTTGCACATATAAGCCATGAAAATGTTTTTCACTTTATGCGTGTGGGATAGGGACAAGTTTGAAATCACTACACCAACAATTGAGGCAACGTGTATGCTTCTTAGGTCATTCTTATAACTCTATTTGCATTTGAAGAGCTGGAAGCTACTATGGGTGGCAGGGATCAATGGTTCAAATCAAAGCCCAAACCATCCAACGATGGAGGTGAACTTCGCAGTGGGGACATGCACGAATGAAGAAACTTCCCAAATTTGCGAAATTGGGGTAGGCCCCGCATGCTTCAAGGGTTGAGATCTGGGGTGAAATAGATCGACGGTCAGCATCTACTTCGCTGATCCAACATGCAAGGATAGAGAAACTTTCAAAATTAGCGAAATCTTACACAATCAACAACTTAAAAAACGTGTTTTCCTTGAGAATGAATGTTTTAGTCATCAATTTCAAATGCCTATCTCCACCAAACCAAGATGACTTTTGAGAAACCGAGAGAGGTTTTTCTTCAGAACATGCTTATCTACAATAACCTCTCTCAGTTTTTACATAGGTATCATGGTTGAAGAGAATCGAAGTCATCCTCACAGGGTATTTTTCCATAAATTCGCAACCCTGTCTGAGTCATCAATCTCAAAAGCAGATTCCGATGAGGTGGAGGAGAATCTGAGAAATTGGAGACATGGGTTTTGTTGGGAACATGCTCAATTACAAAACCTCTCTCAGAAATTTACATAGCTGTGACCATTGGAGATATACAGCTGGGGCTCTGAAGCCTAGTTTTTAGCAGTCCGCATCTCGAAATGAAGAACTCGGTTGTAACAAATTCCTTGAAATCAGGAAGTCAGTTTGCCATATGTCCTTATGGTTGTAACGACTTTTTGGTTTGGATATTAGGTCAGGATATTTCGAGCTGGAGGGTTGATGTATCATCTCCTATATATATTCATACGTAATGAAGAGTAAAGGGTTGTTGGTTGGAACCCGTGAGTCCTTGTGCTGTGTAAATTTGAGATACTTCTTTAACAAAAATTGGCAGAGCCGAGCAAGTGATTTGAAGCAGAGATTCTTGTGTTATTTGATTTACAGTCTGTACCTCCTTTTCTTCATGTGAATGTTTCCTTATTGTCTATGCCATATTATTTTCTTTTCATGTTTGGATAAGTGTATATTGAGGCAGAATTCATATGTTTATGCTCTATTTCTTTGATTCCAAGCATCCACAAACCTTTTTCTACTAAAGTTAATGCATAATTCATCTTATAATGCTTTGTGTTAATGGATTGTTCTTATTTTCTTCCCTATCACCAGACAAACAACTTTTTGACTGTAAATGAATAGCTACCCTGCCTCTGTTAAGAATTCTTGTGTAAAGCATTGCCAGTTTACTATCTTAAGTATTTTGACTCCATTGCCCAATGAATGTTCATCTTGCTTCAACCAAACAACAATCTAATCTTAATTTTAAATTCATATATCTGGCCTTGATAAACAAACATTGAGAGATCCCTCTCTGGAAAGATAGAAGCCAGCTCTCTTTCCTAAAGCTTGGTTTTGTGTGTTACCTTAAAGAGACCTTTCCACAACCTTAGGGTCGATTTGAGTGCTAACACATGGTATCAGAGCCAATTTGAAAAGAAGGCATGGTGCAGCAACGAGAAACTAGGGCTTCCTAGTTCACGGTCTTCTCTCCACAGATCATTAGAAAAAGGCTAACTCACCTTAGGAGGGCACATGTTTTGGAGGAAGCAGAATTCAATTTGAAGAATTTTCATTTTTGACCTAGTCACTAGTGTCAAGAGAAAACTAGGGCATCAAACTTTTGGGGTTTTCCTCCATCAATTTGAACAAAGGAGTACACTGGACAACTCACCTTGAGGAGGCGCATCTTCCTGTCCAATCAGAAGTTAAAAATTCCAAGTTTGGAAAATTAGGGTTTCTATGACAAACCCTAGGTTAGCCAACTCCAGAACCAGGTTGGGCACCTCAAATTGGTAAGAACTAATTCTTTGCTATTTCCATTTGAGGTTTTCATTTCAAAATGACAAATCACACCAAGCTTGAGGATAAGCTTGAAGGAGCTGACAACTTCCGAGCATGGAAGTATAGAATCTCTCTTGTCCTAGAAGAAAATGATTTGGACAAGTATGTCAATGCGGAGGTTCGAGAACCAGAGGGAGAAGAGGCAAAAGCAATCCATAAGAAGAACTTGGTCAAGGCCAAGAGGATTATTGTAGATTCCATCAAAGATCATCTCATCCCTCATGTGTCATCCCTGAAGACTCCTAAGGAGATGTTCGATGCTTTGACAAAGATATTCGAAGGGAAGAACATCAATCGGAAGATGACACTAAGGAACCAGCTCAAGAATGTAAAGATCCAACACTCAGAGACCATGCAATCTTACTTCACAAGGGTCTTTCAAATCAAGGAGCAACTTGAAGCGATTGAAGACAAAGTAGAAGAAGGAGAGATTGTTATGACCACCTTGAATGGTCTCCCAAGATCATGGGACTTGTTGCCGCCTAATACACACCTGGGGGGGACGCGGCAGGAAACCTTCAAGCCGCTCGGTGTGTCCTTGGGGGCAAGTGAGAGTCAAGTGCTGTCACCTGATTACTCGACTCCTCCGTCTAGGCTTACTCCTAGCGAAGCCAAGGGGGGTGGTCCCTATAAAAATAATCTAAGGCTTTTAATCTATAACAAAAGATAAAGTCTATTCTAGGAGTTAAAGATGACGAGATGATAAAATTATAACAACAAAGCACTGCTTGTGAATTAAATCAAATAGCTAACCCAACATAAGATAAATGAGCATTCACGACATTTATGATTGATACTTAAACACAGAAAAATAAAGACCAGTGCCGAGAATGTAAAAATGCTTGTAAATACTGTTGTGTGGGGTTGTTTGTGTTTCAAAACCCATGGAGGTAACTTGTATCTTTTGCACAAGCATTATTGTTTATTGTTAGGATTGCACCGACCTTGGAAGGAAATCTATATTTCAGTAGGGTAACAAATGTGATCTAATTCTATTTGTTATTTGATGATAGTGTAAAATGCTTTGAATGTTATGCATCTCTTGTTTGAATGCTTCTATTCGCAAGTCTTTTATATTGTTAATATCGGTGCCATTTGATCCTCTTGTGCAAGTGCTTGTGTGAAGTCTTTTGTTACAGGTTACCGGAGCTCAAGGAGGAGGCATGCATGTTAGCTTTGCCACTTCCCAAGCTACTTCAACGGAAGCGTAGTCTCTCTTGTTCCCACTTTTATGCAGGCTCCATTCGCTCAATTCTTTCCAGCTTACAACTCGGGTTCTCTCACCTTTAGTTCAACTTCTTTCATTCTATCTTGGTTACTAGTTCCATAACTCTCTAGATCTCAAGTGTTGAAAGTTTCTTAAGGAAGTAGATCTAGATTTATTATTCTAATGTTAGTATGCTACAAAATTTAAATCTTATTACTTGCATTAGTAATCAAATCTCTCATTTTCTAGCATTTAAAAGGTTAAATTTTTTAAACTAGATTAGAGAAGAGAAGTGTCCTATAAAAGCATTTTAAAAGATAACTCTAGCAGTTGAGTGCTTATAGTTTCGGTTTGCTATCTCTAGAGAGGGCAACCAAAAGATCCTAGTGAGATAAGCTTTCTAGCTTGTCTTACTAGTTGTTTTTTTCATTTTAGTTTAGCTAGTTTGCATCAATCTTTTAGGCATATTTTACATAAGTGGTCAAATCACTTTCTTAGTGTTTTTTGGCCATTTTATGATAAAAAGAGCTCGCTGGTTTTTTGGTTCTGCACATAAAAAGTTAATTTAAAGTTGGTTTAAAGACTCAAAAAAGTTTCCCAAAAACATGTTTTTTAAATACTAGTTGCATTGGTTTTGACTTTGACAATTTGTAGCATTGTCAGAACACTCTTAAAGTGTTCTGATTATCATTTTCTAACCAACATACTTCGCTGATCTGCTTTGATTTCATAACAGGTTGGAGTAAGAAAATTAAATAAAACTTGCATTTGGAGCTTCCTGAACCACCCAGAGAGAACCAGTTTCAAGCACCATTGTTATTTCTCTCAAACATTGTAAACTGACTTGTTCCCTAATGATAAAGGGCAAGCAGTATTTCTCTTAAGTTTCCAAGTTGTAATCAAAAAATAAAAAGAGCACAGCAGGCAATTCCAGCGCCTGAACCCAATCCCCCCAGGGGGGATTCGCACCCTTGTTCATTTTTTTTTTTTTTTTTCTTCGTTTTAGATTAGTTTTCTTTCAAGCAGTAGTAATAATTAGATAACTCACTCAAGCACACAACGTCCTCCGAGGACCTGTTTATCTTTTTTATATGCTTTTGTGTTTATTTCGAATTATTATCCTGTGCTTAAAATTTAATCCTAAAATTAACCCCCCTTGCTTTACGCTTGGGGTTTAGTGTAGATTAATCATCCACTCATACCTATTTAATAAAACGAACAACGCCCCAAACTCGGAGTATGCTCTTGACCACTGCAGCTTAGTCGGAACAATTGGCTCAATCAGAAACGGGTGCAAGGTAATTAGTGTTAATAGGATAATCCATCAGAATCCAATCCTAAGAACTCGGGAGGTTGCATGGACTGAATCCACAGAGTCAGCAGGTTCTTAAGCGGGTTCATCCTCGCCTGGTTGGACACTTGGTAAGGTTGCTAGAGCACTCAGTTCGAAGTTTAGGTTTTCTTTTGGGCCAAACCAACAATCAACCCACTCCTTAACTACTCATCTAATAACTATAAAATTTACCAACCGAGCCACTGCAATACTTTCACTGAGACTACACAAGCAACCCCACACAACAGTATTTACAAGCATTTTTACATTCTCGGCACTGGTCTTTATTTTTCTGTGTTTAAGTATCAATCATAAATGTCGTGAATGCTCATTTATCTTATGTTGGGTTAGCTATTTGATTTAATTCACAAGCAGTGCTTTGTTGTTATAATTTTATCATCTCGTCATCTTTAACTCCTAGAATAGACTTTATCTTTTGTTATAGATTAAAAGCCTTAGATTATTTTTATAGGGACCACCCCCCTTGGCTTCGCTAGGAGTAAGCCTAGACGGAGGAGTCGAGTAATCAGGTGACAGCACTTGACTCTCACTTGCCCCCAAGGACACACCGAGCGGCTTGAAGGTTTCCTGCCGCGTCCCCCCCAGGTGTGTATTAGGCGGCAACATTTTGGCGCCGTTGCCGGGGATAAACCTTTCTATTCCCGGGTCACGACCTTTGTTTCTTTTTGCTTTTTTTTACTTTGTTTGATGTATCCTGTGAATATTTAAATTTTTACTCGGTCCATCTGGCGACTCCACTTTTAAACAATTCAACGAAGTATTCAACAAGAAGAAATTCGAAAGGATTATTCAATTTTATTCCTGAACCTGAAAAGGTATATAGAAGAAGATTGAATAAACAAAACTCTCGGAGAATACTCGAAAATCTTAGACTTGAGTCAATCTTAGATATTCACCATCTGTTTGAAGAGTCTAATCCACCAGAAGACATGGGAGATTTTTTTAGCCCTCTAGACTTTACTGCAATCATAGGGTACCCTCATGTCGTAACTGAGAAGGCAATTGAAAAGTTGCCTTCATTTCAGGGTAACAACGCCATAAGTGCTAAGGCACATTTAAAGTCTTTTTCACAATGTTATAATAAATGGTGTCTTAACGCTAAACATGAAGATGTGCAGATGAAGCTGTTTGCACTATCCTTAGAAGAAGATGCCTTTGATTGGTTCTCAGACCTAGATGCTGGCAGTTTCAAAACATTCAAAGAATTTGAGAAGGGTTTCCTAGCCAAGTGGGGAGACAAGAAAGAAGATAGGTACCTGTTAGCATCCCTAAACAACATGAAGAAGAATGAGAATGAGACTATGGAAGAATTCAACAAAAGATTCAACAATCTCATCTCAAGCTTGCATGCCGAGATTAAGCCTCCTGATGGCTCAATCCTCATACATTATATTGAATCTTTCAATGGAGAGATGAGATATCAACTTAGGGATAAAGAACCTGTTGATCTTAAGAAAGCCCAAGTTATAGCTGAAAAGATTGATAAGAACATGCAGTCATCCGGAAAGTCCAATCTTCCAGGTTTCACTAGAGGTACTACATCAAAACAATCAGACAACAAAGACAAGTCAGCATCAACAGATAGCAAGGACCTAGCAAAAGATCCTTTGAGAGAATTGACAGATGTAATCAAAGCTATGGAAGCCAATCATGCTGCACAAATGAATTCCATGCAAAACAGACTCATTGCTATGGAAAGAGAAAAATCTCACATGCCTTCCAATAGGTTTCCTCCTAGACAGAACAATGAATGGAAGCAAAAGTATCCATCCAACAATCAGAGGATCCCTAGTCAACTTGATTCAGCCAACATGGTTATGGAAGAGGTGCCCCCTTTCTGTAGGGCTTGTAATGAATTTCATGATGAGTCAACTTGTCCCAAGTTTAACTACATAAATGAACAAGGTCCTCCTGAAGTCAACAACTTTGTAGGGTATTCAAATCAACCTGAGTATATCAATCATGTTGGTAAAACTCACACTTTGCCAAAGGATGTTTGGAAACAAGCTAAGGAAATGGCACAGGAAAAGGACAATGTTACAAAAATTTATGGAGAGAAACCTACACCTGAAGAGATCAAAGAATTAGCAAAGTTCAAAGGATTCACCTATCAGAGAAGGAAGACTGCCATCCCCATCAAATCAGATCTGCATATTCCTAAGGTAACTCATCTTCCTTCCCCAGAACTAAATGTTGATGTAGTTAGCTGGCTAGCTGGTGCTAAAATGCTTGTTCCTGTAACTGAAGTAATTAAAATGCCAGGTCAAAAGGATAGATTGATAAAGTCTTTAGAAGCTAGTGGAAATATTGATGCAGCACCTATGGAAGTTATCTATGAAAAACCTAAGGAAAAGGTCCTAGAAAAAACTAAGGATAAAGTTCAGGAAAAACCAAAAGAAGTCATTCCTGAAAAACCTAAACAAGTCATTCCTGATGTTCCTAAGAAAATCAATGAAGATCTTCCTATTATACTACATAGTATAGATCCTCGTAAGGAAGAGCATCCTCCTTTCTATGTTTCCTTAGTCGTCAACAACATGTTGCTCCATAACTGCATGCTAGATTCAGGTGCCACATCCAACGTCATAACTAAAAAAGTCATGGAACAATTGAACCTGAAAGTCACAAGACCTTATCAGAATGTGTGTGCAATGGATTCCAGAGAAATCGACACCATAGGCATTATCATGAACTTACCTGTCAAGTTAGCTGCATATCCTGATGTGAATTTGACTATGGATGTAGTTGTGATCGATGTCCCTAACATTTGGGGCATGTTGCTATCTAGAAAATGGGCTGCTTCCCTTGGTGGTTGCATACAGATGGACTGGACCTATGCCATGATCCCAGCTAATGAAGATGCTCATGTCAGGTTATATAGGGAAAAGGAAAGAAAATTTCATGTTGAAGACCCTAATGTGCTAGATAATGAGTATGTTCACGAGTCAGATGGTTCTGGGAACTATTCCATTTTTGCAAACACATTAGCTCCTATTAAAGAAACGATTAAAGATGATAGAGTAAATGGGTTGTGGAGGATGAGTTTTGATGGTGCATTTTCCAGATCAGGAAAGGGTGCTGGAATTGTGATTACTTCTCCATCTCAACAGACTTTCAAGTTTGCTTTCAGACTTGAGTTTGATGCTTCAAACAATGTTGCGGAGTATGAAGCACTCTTGCAAGGCCTTGAAATAGCTAAAGATATGGGTATAAAAATTCTAAGTATAAAAGGAGATTCAGACTTAGTTATATGTCAAATCAAGAATACCTTTGCATGCAAGAATCAAAGGTTAAGGAAGTATAGGAATGCTTGTTGGGATACAATGGAATTATTTGATGCCCTAAACATCACATCAGTACCTAGGGAAGAAAATCAGGAAGCAGACCAACTAGCAGTAGCAGCCTCAACCCTCCAACCAACTGAAGAGATAATCAATGGTGAAGGAAAATTTGAGATCAATTTCAGACCCTCCATCCCTGATAATGTAGATCATTGGCAGGTATTCAAAGATGACAAGCAAATCCTTAGATTTATACATAATGTCCAAGAGTTCACTGATTGTAAGATAGGTTATAAGGAAGAAAAGTATGACTACAAGGAAGATGAGGATCAACCTAGGAATGCCATACCTAAAAGTATAGTTGAATGGGAGCACATCTTTGACAGACAGGACAGGCATAAGCCAGAAAAGGAAATATTAAAGGCTGGAAATTACATAGAGATCAATATTGGGACTAAAACTGAACCTAAGCTAATCAAAATTGGCAAGGGTACAAGTGAAAAGGAAAGAAATGACCTTATAGCCCTAATTCGGGAATATCGGGATGTTTTTGCCTTTTCATATGATGAGCTCAAGTCATATCGGGAAGATGTTTTCAAACATACAATCCCTTTGAAAGGGGATGCCAAACCTTTTCGCCAGAAGTTGAGACAAATAAATCCCAAGGTGGCCCCCATAGTTTTGAAAGAGCTTCAGAAGATGCTAGCAGCAGGAATCATAGCCCCAACTAGACATTCCTCATGGTGTTCAAATTTGGTTGTTGTAAGAAAGAAAAATGGAAACCTAAGACTGTGCATTGACTTTAGAAACCTGAATTGGGCATGTTTAAAAGATAACTACCCTCTCCCCAACATGGAAACACTGCTTCAAAGAGTAACTGGTTCTGGAATGATGTCAATGTTGGATGGTTTTTCGGGGTATAACCAGGTAGTGGTCACCGAAGAAGACAGGCATAAGACAACTTTTACCACCCCATGGGGTACTTTCGAGTATCTTAGAATGCCTTTTGGATTGCTCAATGCTGGGGCAACTTTCCAGAGATCCATGGATTATGCTTTCAATGAGCTAATCGGTAAGATCATAGAAATATATCAGGATGATCTCACAGTTTTTTCTAAAGAAAGAAGTGATCATGTTGGCCACCTAAGACAAATCTTTGAACGATGTCGAAAATTCGGCATATCTTTAAACCCAGCTAAGTCTGTCTTAGGTGTTGATGAGGGGAAGTTACTTGGTCACATCATCTCCAAAGATGGGGTCAAAATTGACCCAGAGAGGGTAGAAGCCATAAAGAAAGTTCCTTTGCCTTGTAATAAAACAGCTTTACAGTCATTCAACGGGCAAATCAACTTTATCAGACGTTTTATTCCCAACCTAGCAGAGTTAATGAAACCCATGCAGAGATTGCTTAAAAAGGACGCTAAGTTTGAATGGAATAAAGAGGGTAAAGAAGCTTTTAGTGGAATAAAGGATGCTATATGTAGATCACCTGTCTTGATCAGTCCTGATTATTCCAAAGATTTTCAAATCTTTTCATTTGCATCACCAGACACCATAGCCGGAGTTTTGTTGCAAAAAAATAAGGATGGCCAGGAGCAACCCATAGCCTTTATGAGTAGAGCCTTACAGAATTCTGAGCTTAAGTACACTATCATGGAAAAACAAGCATATGCCTTAGTTAAATCACTTAAGCATTTCAGAATGTATATCGGATACTCGAAAGTTATAGGGTATGTGCCTCATGCTGCGGTTAAGGACATTTTAGCACAACAAGACTGTCTTGGTATAAGGGGTAAATGGGTCTCTAAAATCCAAGAATATGACTTAGAAATCAAACCCACCAAGTTAGTTAAAGGTCAGGGTTTAGCCCGCATGATGGCTGAAGGGAACGAGCAAGCCTTAGGGATGATATGTCAGAACAATGAATCAGTACAGGTCAGATCAGAAGAGCTTCAACGTCTTGAACAGGTTCCTTGGTATTCAGACATCATATATTTTCTAACCAACCTCACATGCCCAGATCATCTAACTGGCCATAAAAGAAGGGCCTTGAGGTTAAAAGCCACAAAGTTTTGTATCACCCAGGATGGGCTAGGATGGAAAAATCCAGATGGTCTAATTCTTAGATGCATCGATGAGCCAGAGTCCAAAAAACTCATGGCTGAGTTCCATTCTGGATTTTGTGGAGGACATTATGCGGCCAAGACAACAGCCCATAAAGTCCTTAGAGCAGGGTATTATTGGCCCACTTTGTTCTCAGATGTTCACAAGCATGTCAGAAGTTGCCAACAATGTCAACTCTTCACAGGAAAACAAAAGTTAGCATCCTTGCCTCTTAAACCTGTAGTTGTCCAAGCCCCTTTCCAGCAGTGGGGTCTTGATTTCATTGGTCAGTTTAAGGATAATTCTAGCAATGGTTATTCTTGGATCCTAACTGCCACGGATTATTTTACCAAGTGGGTGGAAGCAATCCCCACGAAAGCGGCAACCGAGAAAGTGATCATGGATTTTTTAGAAGATAAGATTATCACTAGATTCGGTGTGCCCGCTAGGATCACCACGGATAATGCTAAGGCATTTAGCTCAGCAGAAATGTCATCCTTTTGTTTCAAGTATGGTATCATCCTATCACATTCATCAAATTATTATCCCCAAGGTAATGGTCTGGCAGAATCAAGTAATAAAAACTTAATGACCATAGTCAAGAAAATTGTTGGAGATAATAAAAGAGCTTGGGATAGTAAGATCAGATTTGCACTATGGGCAGATAGGATTACTAAGAAAAGTTCAACGGGAAAATCTCCTTTTGAACTGGTTTATGGATTAGATGTTACTTTACCTGTGCACCTAAAGCTGCCAGTGTATCAGTTACTAGAAGAGTGTAACACAGATCTGGATGCATCTCAGTATAGAATGGATCAACTAGTTGAGTTGGATGAAATCAGACGAAAGGCGGTTGATCAAAGCATAAAGAATCAGGAGAAGGTTAAAAAGAATTTTGATAAGTCATCAAAGCCAAGGGTATTTCAGATTGGTGACACAGTACTACTTTGGGACAAAAGAAGGGAAAAACCTGGAAAACATGGAAAATTTGACAGTTTATGGGCAGGCCCTTATCTCATTCATGAAGTAGCAGGCACAAACGCTTTCTACCTAAGCAGTATGGACGGAGAGAAGTGTACCCTCCCAGTCAACGGAGGCCTTCTCAAACTATTCTACACTGAAAATATCTGATGCCCATGGGGGCATCTTTGTATCAAAATTTCTAAACCCTACTCCTGCATTTCATTTTCTAGTTAGATTTACTTTATGCATATTATTGTTTTGTACATTAGATTGAATTTTGGTTATGTACAATAGTTTCCTTTTATGAATAAATGTCGTAACTTAGTTGTTTCATTTGGTTATTTTTCATATATATATGGGACTGATGCACTTACGTTTCCATGCAGGAAACTGAGAATCTGGAGTTCTCGAATGATCTCCTTTCCTAGGAAAGATTAATCACACGTCCCGCAGTTGGAGCCAGATGTTACCAACTGAGTTGCACTACAGTTAGATTTCAGTGAGCCGCCAGTATTGCACATTTACTTGTGCCTTTTTCAGAGTTCAGAAGTTCCAAGTTTGGCCTTTTCAGGGCCCATTTGTCAGTTTTTTTTTTGTAGTACATGACTGTGCCCCACGGGGTTTGTAATAAGCGTACTAGCATGGTGGTCTTTGAGTGACTCGGTTCCCTAGGACTTGACAACCAAAGAAGGTATTCCAAGGAGTTTTTTCCCTTGTCGATTATGCCTTGCCTTTAGCCGAGTATAATCGATGAGGTTTTCTCCTGCTCCTCCAAAGCTGGAATGCCCAAAGTGGGGGTTAGGCCTTAGGGGATTATTAGAGCCCATTTTGTAACATGTATGAACATGCTAGACGCTAGAATTTTATCGTTTTGTCATGTACTAGGTTCCCCTGAAGTTTCAGTCGATTCCGAGAAAAAATATTTTTCGCATTTTTTAAGCCATTTTTTAATGGTTTAATTAAAAATTTTCAAAAGGTGATAAAAGTCTTATCCGGGGTCGGAATTCGACGCAGGGATGCTCGTTTTCAAGCTCAGAGCATCCTCTTTACCCCGGTACCAAGTTTTCCTACATTTCGGGTGACCAAAAACCCCTGTGGAGCAGTTTTTCCTATCAGAGCTATAAAGTGGCACTTTAATGCCAAAAGTGCATCAAATTGCACTATGATCAAAAGTCAAAATTATTAAAAAATGAATATTGGCACATGCCAATTAAGGTCGCTTACATCATCATGAGATAAAACAACTATGCTAAAGATTTGAGTATGTAATATGGTGGACTAAATTAATGTGTGAAGCATTTAAAAGAAGACCGTACGGCCACCTTCACGTGGGTCCAAGCGCTCTCATCACATGGCAGCGTTAAATTTAGAACCTTGCTATATGAATCATTTGGATATGCTACCATATTAAGGATTAAACCTTATGTATTTAAGTCAAATTGTAAAAGGTTGAGAAATTGTATTAAACCAAAGCCGTACGGTTTTCCTTCACGTGGAACCACTCCTCCTCACGGCCGTACGGTTTAATTTGTTGATAAGTCAGTTAGTGGGGTCGATTTTCCTCATATTGAGGTGGCACTAAGCGTGGATGAGATACTAATTCAACGCACCCACCATCCACGTTAATCCCACTCACCCTCTCCATAATTCGTGTGGGCCATATTCCTTCACGGCTTGGTATAGTTTGAGTTGGCATGTATTTCACGGCTTGGTATAGTTTGAGTTGGCATGTATCAATCACGGTGGGCGTTTAATTCAAAGGTTAAAACATTGTGACATGGGCAAATATTTATCCAAGGTTTCAAAGTAAAGATTCGCCATCCATATTCACACGTGGGCCAACTCTCTCACCATTCGGCAGCCATTTGATTGGTTATTGATAAAGCATGAGGTGGCTCTACCAATATGGACAGATTTCATTATTAAAAAAGCGACCAGCCTGCTGTTCATTCCAACCCAGCAAGGAAACATCAGTTTCGAGCTCCACCTTCACGTGGGCAACCTACTTCAATTCGGCACCTTCCATTTTCAAGAGCTTTTGTCCAAGTTTGATGGTGCATTGCCATTGGCCATTAAGTTTATTTGCTCTACAAGTTAGGAGTTTGGTCTCTTAGGGTTTTGTGCCCTAGTTGGGTTGGCATTTTCTATAAATTGAGGAGCTTAGCTCCATTGTAAGGATCTGAAGGGTGGAACCTCTGCTCTTGCGTCTGTAATATTTTTCTGAGTTCTTAAGTTAATAAAGAGAAGGCTTTGGAGGCTACATTGTGAGTTCATGTTATGTGTGGATGCTTGATGCTTCAAAACCCATGGAGGTAACTTGTATCTTTTGCACAAGCATTATTGTTTATTGTTAGGATTGCACCGACCTTGGAAGGAAATCTATATTTCAGTAGGGTAACAAATGTGATCTAATTCTATTTGTTATTTGATGATAGTGTAAAATGCTTTGAATGTTATGCATCTCTTGTTTGAATGCTTCTATTCGCAAGTCTTTTATATTGTTAATATCGGTGCCATTTGATCCTCTTGTGCAAGTGCTTGTGTGAAGTCTTTTGTTACAGGTTACCGGAGCTCAAGGAGGAGGCATGCATGTTAGCTTTGCCACTTCCCAAGCTACTTCAACGGAAGCGTAGTCTCTCTTGTTCCCACTTTTATGCAGGCTCCATTCGCTCAATTCTTTCCAGCTTACAACTCGGGTTCTCTCACCTTTAGTTCAACTTCTTTCATTCTATCTTGGTTACTAGTTCCATAACTCTCTAGATCTCAAGTGTTGAAAGTTTCTTAAGGAAGTAGATCTAGATTTATTATTCTAATGTTAGTATGCTACAAAATTTAAATCTTATTACTTGCATTAGTAATCAAATCTCTCATTTTCTAGCATTTAAAAGGTTAAATTTTTTAAACTAGATTAGAGAAGAGAAGTGTCCTATAAAAGCATTTTAAAAGATAACTCTAGCAGTTGAGTGCTTATAGTTTCGGTTTGCTATCTCTAGAGAGGGCAACCAAAAGATCCTAGTGAGATAAGCTTTCTAGCTTGTCTTACTAGTTGTTTTTTTCATTTTAGTTTAGCTAGTTTGCATCAATCTTTTAGGCATATTTTACATAAGTGGTCAAATCACTTTCTTAGTGTTTTTTGGCCATTTTATGATAAAAAGAGCTCGCTGGTTTTTTGGTTCTGCACATAAAAAGTTAATTTAAAGTTGGTTTAAAGACTCAAAAAAGTTTCCCAAAAACATGTTTTTTAAATACTAGTTGCATTGGTTTCGACTTTGACAATTTGTAGCATTGTCAGAACACTCTTAAAGTGTTCTGATTATCATTTTCTAACCAACATACTTCGCTGATCTGCTTTGATTTCATAACAGGTTGGAGTAAGAAAATTAAATAAAACTTGCATTTGGAGCTTCCTGAACCACCCAGAGAGAACCAGTTTCAAGCACCATTGTTATTTCTCTCAAACATTGTAAACTGACTTGTTCCCTAATGATAAAGGGCAAGCAGTATTTCTCTTAAGTTTCCAAGTTGTAATCAAAAAATAAAAAGAGCACAGCAGGCAATTCCAGCGCCTGAACCCAATCCCCCCAGGGGGGATTCGCACCCTTGTTCATTTTTTTTTCTTTTTTTTTTTTTTTCTTCGTTTTAGATTAGTTTTCTTTCAAGCAGTAGTAATTAGATAACTCACTCAAGCACACAACGTCCTCCGAGGACCTGTTTATCTTTTTTATATGCTTTTGTGTTTATTTCGAATTATTATCCTGTGCTTAAAATTTAATCCTAAAATTAACCCCCCTTGCTTTACGCTTGGGGTTTAGTGTAGATTAATCATCCACTCATACCTATTTAATAAAACGAACAACGCCCCAAACTCGGAGTATGCTCTTGACCACTGCAGCTTAGTCGGAACAGTTGGCTCAATCA
This sequence comes from Larix kaempferi, assembly GCA_027924585.1. Taxonomy (NCBI): domain Eukaryota; kingdom Viridiplantae; phylum Streptophyta; class Pinopsida; order Pinales; family Pinaceae; genus Larix; species Larix kaempferi. The sequence continues at coordinate 2,389,832 of BSBM01000560.1, read as the reverse complement.
GAAACGGGTGCAAGGTAATTAGTGTTAATAGGATAATCCATCAGAATCCAATCCTAAGAACTCGGGAGGTTGCATGGACTGAATCCACAGAGTCAGCAGGTTCTTAAGCGGGTTCATCCTCGCCTGGTTGGACACTTGGTAAGGTTGCTAGAGCACTCAGTTCGAAGTTTAGGTTTTCTTTTGGGCCAAACCAACAATCAACCCACTCCTTAACTACTCATCTAATAACTATAAAATTTACCAACCGAGCCACTGCAATACTTTCACTGAGACTACACAAGCAACCCCACACAACAGTATTTACAAGCATTTTTACATTCTCGGCACTGGTCTTTATTTTTCTGTGTTTAAGTATCAATCATAAATGTCGTGAATGCTCATTTATCTTATGTTGGGTTAGCTATTTGATTTAATTCACAAGCAGTGCTTTGTTGTTATAATTTTATCATCTCGTCATCTTTAACTCCTAGAATAGACTTTATCTTTTGTTATAGATTAAAAGCCTTAGATTATTTTTATAGGGACCACCCCCCTTGGCTTCGCTAGGAGTAAGCCTAGACGGAGGAGTCGAGTAATCAGGTGACAGCACTTGACTCTCACTTGCCCCCAAGGACACACCGAGCGGCTTGAAGGTTTCCTGCCGCGTCCCCCCCAGGTGTGTATTAGGCGGCAACAGGACTCATTCATTCAAGGAATATGTGCCAAGAAGAAGTTGATCACCTTTAGCAAACTATGGGAAGAATGCACCCAGGAAGAAGCTCGACTAGTAGCAAGAGAAGAGAAGATGGGAGCTAATGATGACCAAGCTCTAACTGTTGACACTAAAAGAAATCACAACAAGAGGGAGGACCACCATCATAGAAGATCCAGAAGGGATCTCTCCAGTATTAGATGTTACACATGTGATGAGAAGGGACATTACTCAAGAAATTGTCCTAGAAATCAAGGATCCTCCAAGAAGAGCAACAAGAAAAGGCATCATGCTCACATTGCCGAAGACAATGAACCGACAAGGAAAAGAACCAGAGAAGAAAGGGATGATTCTTCAAGTGAAGAATATGTCTTAATCTCGGCACTCACAGGCACCATCACACATGGGAGCAATGATTGGCTTATAGATAGTGGAGCATCCAAGCATATGACGAGGTACAAGGAATCTTTCATCAATCTATCAGAACATGAGTCACCTCACAAAGTGAAACTTGGGGATGATTATCAATATCCCATCAAAGGAAGTGGAGAATCTTCCTACAAGCTAGATTCCGACAAATTATTAAAGATGAAATATGTTCTCTATGTACCAGGATTGAAGAAGAATTTTCTCTCCATCTCAGCATTAGATGCTAAAGGAATGCGGGTTGCATTTGTTGATGGCTAAGTTCTAATGTGTCCAAAAGGAAAGACAATAAATGATGCAACAGTAATTGGAGAGCAACAAGGAGGCTTGTACAAGTTGAAAGGTCAACCATAACAAGCATTAGTCCATGACTCCATGGAACCAAGTGAATTGTGCATAGAAGGATTGCACATGTGCACTATAGAGCACTACCTATTGCAAGCAAACCAGTTTCAGGACTACCAGAATTCCAGACAAAACATGAAGGCATTTGCAAGGGATGTACGCTTGGAAAGAACGTAAAGAAGGAATTTCCCAGTTGTGAAAGCAAGGCAAAAGGAATATTGAAGATAGTCCACTCGGATGTGTGTTGTCCCATGTCTTCCAGCTCATTAAGCGGGTATGTATATTATGTTTCTTTTATAGATGTTTTTTCCCGTAAGACATGGATTTATTTCTTAAAAGGCAAAGATGAAGTATTCAGTAAATTCAAGGAATTCAAAGCCTTGGTTAAAAATCACACTGAGAAGAAGATCAAGACCTTACGATTAGATAATGGTGGAGAATTTACTTCAGAAGAATTCAAAGAACTTTGTAGAGAATCTGGGATTAAGAGGGAGTTGAGCACTCCTTACAATCCTCAACAAAATGGCGTTGCAGAACGAAAGAAAGAACAATAATGGAAGCAACAAAGGGAATGCTACATGATCAAGATCTTTCGATGCACTTATGGGCAAAAGTAGCAAGGACAGCTGTGTATGTACAAAATCGTACACCTCATCGTGTATTGAACAACAAGACTCCTGAAGAAGCTTCTCAGGAGAGAAACCAGAAGTCAACCATCTCAGAATATTTGGCTTCCCAGTGTACATATATATCTCGAAGGAAAAGAGAACCAAGCTAGATCCTTCAAGAAAGAAGGGAATATTCGTGGGATACAACGACACATCAAAAACCTACCGAATATACTTCCCAGGATTCAAGAAGATCGAGATCAACAGAGACACAACTTTCGACGAAGATTCAACATACAACAAATCAAGAAAATTACCTATTGAAGAAATTGAGGAACCGGAAGTTCCTAGGAGCAGAGACATAGTTATGGAAGAAACAATTCAAGAGGATCATGAAGACCACGACATGGCAGAACCACAAGAACCTATAGATCCACCTCGTGAGAATAACTCCCACAAGAGAAGACCAACATGGGCACGTGAAGCAATACAAGATGCAGAGAAGTATGGTGCTCCAGATGGGATATATAGAGAAAGCACGAGACCCAGACCATACTCCAGCTATGTGGCCCTACTGTGTGACATCATTGATGAAGAACCTTTCAACTATGAGGAAGCAACATCGAAGAAGGAATGGAAGGATGCCATGATTGAGGAGTATCAATCGATTATGAAGAATGATGTCTCAGAGATAGTTCCAAGACCAGTAGGGAAGTCTGTTGTGACTTCGAAATGGATCTACAAGATCAAGCATGCTGCAGACAGTAGCATAGAAAAACACAAGGCAAGATTTGTGGCACGTGGCTTCTCCCAGAAGGAAGGCATAGACTACGAGGAGACATTTGCACCTGTAGCAAGATACACTTCCATCAGATCTATAGTTGCATTGGCTACAGTAATGAAATGGAATGTACACCAGATGGACGTCAAGAGAACATTCTTGAATGATGTAGTTGAAGAGGAAGTGTATGTGGAGCAGCCACTAGGATTCTAGACACATGACAGACAGACTCATGTCTGCAAGTTGAAGAAAGCCTTGTATGGGTTGAAGCAGGCACCCAGGACATGGTACGACAAGATGAACAACTTTTTGATAAGCTTAGGCTTTACCAAGAGTAAAGCAGATTCCAACCTTTACTTCAAGGTTGAGGGCAGAAGACCAGTGATACTACTACTATATGTAGATGACCTGTTTGTAACAGGGGAGGATGAGCTCATTGGAGATACAAAGAGAAGGCTTGTCGCAGAGTTCGAGATGAAGGACCTGGGAATGATGCACTACTTCTCAGGCATGGAGGTGGGGCAGAGTGTGGATGGGATTTTCCTTGGTCAAGGAAAGTATGCAGTAGATATTTTGAAGAGGTTCAGAATGATGGACTGCAAGGCAATGGCCACACCTATGGCATTGAACTTGAAGCTATTGTGTGATGCTTCTTTAGAGACAGTTGATGCCACGATGTACAGGCAGATGATTGGTTCGTTAATGTATTTAACGAACACAGGACTAGACATATGTTTTGCTGTGAACACCCTGAGCCAGTTCCTGACAGATCCGAGGCATGTTCACCTGATGGCTGCAAAACATATATTGAGGTACCTGAAGGGTAGAATTGAGTATGGGCTCAAGTATGAGACGAATCAGAGGATTAAATTGCATGGTTATGTTGATTCGGATTGGGCAGGCAGTGCCACAGACAGGAAGAGCACTTCGTGATGCTGCTTCAATTTGGGATCCGGTATGATATCCTGGTTTAGCAGGAAGCAGTCATGCGTGGCACTGAGTACAACTGAAGCAGAGTATGTTGCAGCTTGTTCGGCTAGTTGTGAGGCAGTATGGCTTCAGAAGCTACTGTTAGATTTGTTTGATCTCGAGCTCGAGGCGACTTGTATCTTTTGTGACAACCAGAGTTGGGTGAAGTTGTCTGAGAATCCGGTGTTCCACGACAAGTTGAAGCATATTGAGTATCACTATATCCGGGATATGGTGCAGAGAGGAGCAATGAAGCTCTAGTATGTGGTGACAGACGAGTAGATAACTGATGTGTTGACCAAGCCATTAGCGAGAGTGAAGTTCGAGTACTTCAGAGAGAAGCTTGGTGTTATCTAGATCGATGTTCCTCAAAAGAGGGAGTGATGAGATCGAAAGACGTAGGTGCACCAGGGCTGTATCTCACATGGTGGAGGACGCAGGTTGTCCATAGGGACGTAATGCACCTGGGGTGCTCCTGGGCTGTATCCACATGTTTGGAGATGCCGATAGGTCCACAAGTCATAAAAGACACCTGGGGTGTGCCTGGGTTGTATCTTACATGGTGGAAGACGCAGGTGGTCCATAGGGACGTAATGCACCTGGGGTGCTCCTGGGCTGTATCCACATGTTTGGAGACACAGATTGACCCTGAGAGACGTAATGCTCTTGGGATGTACCCACTGGGTGGTCTGTTGGACATGATATATGCACTTGGGCTGCTCTCCGTGTGTGATGGTAAGATGATCTGGATACGATGAGATGACATTAGGAGATGCAAGTGATTGTGCTGGCAAAGTAATGTGTGGTCCTGGGATGTACCTACTTGATGGCTTGCTCGTAGAGATAATGAAGACCTAGATGAGAGCTAGGCCTATATCCAACATGAAAAAGGGCTGACTCTGTAGAACTTCTCATGATAGATAGATTCGAGAGATGTCACTAGTCAATGATCAACGAGATGAAGATTGCTGCAGTAGCGTTGATGATGTTCTAGCGATGATGATGTTGTCTAGAGTGATGATGACTGTGGCGAGACAATACCTTCCTAGTTAAGAGGGAGTGTTGTTGTAAATGTAACTACAAAAGATATTCCTTTGAATATTATTATTATATTATTATTGTATTTTTCTTGTACCTTCGTCGGAGATGTTTTTCCTCCGTTCGGGGATGTCATTATTGTATTTGGTCATACTAGAATTTCGAGGTAAAACCTCCATTGTAAGTTGGGGCAATAGTTCCCCAAAGGTCAAATGTAAAATGTATTTTTGAGTCTCCCTAGGACAGGTCAGCCTAGTCAATTAGACAAGTCGGCCCCATTGAGGAATTAGCTCACTCTCACTTAAAGTATAAATAGAGAGAGTCACTCTCTCATTTGGCACACACACTCACTCAAGCAAGTTCACACCAAGTGAGAGAGAAGACAAGTTCGCTGGAGGAGAAAGAGAGAGAGCCTCATTTTGGGTTTTCCATCTTGTTTGATATTGTACTAGTGATAAATTTGTTTCCGAGGAAGTTGCGGGTTTTCACTTTTCTCCTTTATGGTTTCCATGAGGAAAATTCTTGTGTCTTTTGTGTTTTGCTGTGCTTGTCTATCTTTCAGTTTAAAGATCTAACTAACTTGAATTAAAGTGCAAACTCTAATAGTATTCTCTCAGATGATGAGCAATTTGGTGGGAGCACTTCCAATAGATGATTCAGTCCACATTTGTATTGACTTGGGTAATCACTAACTTACTCTCTCTTCTTCTAGCTACGACTGACATTGCATTGAGTTGAGTATGCCCATTTACTTTTGTACCTTCTCTTTGTTGTTGTATTTATGCCTCTTTACAGCACTTCTTTATCAAATGGACATGTCATTATTGTATTCCCCTAGATGATGAGCAGTTTAGCGGTGGCATTTATTCTGGAGTTGAGCAGTGCTATGTTGATGATGTTGGGTATTCATTCACCCATCCACCTTTGTCTTCAAGTTAGATAATCACAAACCCACACTCTTTTATAGTTTAGCTATGACTGTTTCACTTGCATTGGGTATGCCCACTCCTTTACTTGTACTTCATCATCTTTCTCCATGACCCTATGCTCAGATTAAGTGGGGCTGCTGAAATGATGGTGTACAATCTTTACTTGTGGTTACTTGTAATGGCTAAGGGCCTTCATTATTTGTAATACTAGGTTATGGTTTAACAACCAACATAGTCAACACTATTTTATTATATCCTAGGTGGTTATGGGTGACCCTAGTCATTTATGTCGGTCCATAACCCCCTCATGGGGTAAGGCACCCCACCTCATGAATTGTGATGCCTCATTTGTATAACCCATCCATTCATTAGTGATTAATACTTTATCCTATGGGCACTAACATCTTGCGTTTCTCTTGTTCATGAGTTCATCTTCTTTTCTCTTTATGTGTTTATGGTTTATGTTGATTTAGGGTTTGCTGGTTGGTTCCATTCCATCCTCATTTATCTTTTGTCATCTCAACACAGTTATGCTCTTCATAGCCCGTAGCATATTAATGGAAGCTTTCTGTAGTTACTTCTTCCACATAGGTTTCACATAAATTCTGATGTTCCTCATTAAGTGGAGCTAATATATCCATATTCAATGGATCTCCTTTTTCCATTACGGTTTTGTTGTCGAATAGAACCACAACTTTGAATGGACACAACTCCCGCAATACTAAGAATAGCTATGATGAACCCAATTCAGAAATGGCATCAATGTTATGCTTCAGATGGCACTAATGTGACTTCAGTATGGTTTGCAAGCAAAGCGAAAATTGTGCCACAAGAGTTTGATTGAAATAAACCACAGATACAGAAGGTCAAGTTTTCAAGGGATATCTCCCTCAATACTACCTAGAATTGTTCGTTGGACCTGAATATGGAAATAGCGTGAAAACTCTGTTTTTTTATGGTGCTACTACAATTGCAATCTGGTTCCCTAGTCAAGAGAAAATTGCATCCCAAGATGATCTTCAAAACACAAAAAGAATTCTCCCACTTGCCAAAATTGCCACTTTGATACCACTGGTTCCATCAACCATTAATTCTATGCAGTGAGATAGGTCGTAGAAGCTCAATAAGATGATACATTAGAATGTAGAACACTGTATTATCCACCCTATTCAAGACAGGTGGAACTTTCCTGGCCATTTCAAGAGGGTGACCTCCAATACAAATATCAAATCATTATTAGATAAACATTCCATTTTTCTTGAGGAGGATTTCATCTTATTTTTATCTATCCTGTCATGTCCCCAAATTTTGCATTGGATCACAATGGCCTAAGCCACTTGGCCATGTTCATGATAATTTGTCAAATTGGTGCTAAGTGTCAAATAATTGCCAAGCATGATGTCCAAGTTAGTAATAATGCAAAATTAGAGCCAAATGGACAAGGTGGGTCACATGAATAGCAAATTCCCAATTCAAAGTTTGTAATGTCCCCATCTAAATAAATTATCATGGAGGAAAAATTCCACTAACCTATTAGTTCCCTAGGTTGGGATGGAAGCATCAAAATTTGGAATAAGGGAGCTACAAGACCTAAAATGACCTTAGACTTACAAATTCACATTAAATGGTCCAAATAAACAACAATAAAGAGGAAAATGAGATGGCATTGGATCATGAAGGCGCATAAGAGGTTGTGGGACCCACATGTTGCAAGATTCCCCACTACAATTGGCATCATTTTCACACAAATTCGAGTTCAAGGTGAAGGGTAACGTACTTGGGGTAGATGAAGAGGCAATATTCATGGCAAGAATCATGGAGGCTCGACTTGGAGTGGAAGAGTAACTCCCAATGAAGAGGAAGAAGCATAATAGACAAATTGTGACACTTGCGACAAGATTCCATGGCATCTATGACAACAATGATGAATGAATCTATGACAAATATGACAAATTTAGACTTGATGGCAGACCTATGACAAATTTGACATATTAGGGAAAAAAATAGCCACCAAGAGGGCACATAGAGGGAGTTATGGTCAGCCAAGATTCCCAATTCGAATTGGGGAAAGAGGAGTGCAAGAATGAGGAGGACAAGTGTCTCATGAAGGAATCAATCACTAACTCGAGTTGGGTGAGTGTCTTGGAGGTCTTGGAGGGAAATTCGACCTCATGAGTCCACATGAAGTTAATAAAAGAGGGGTATGAGGAAGGAGAGCAACTTTTGGATCATTTTTGTTTTGCACTCTTGGAGAGCTTAGCTTGTCCATGCACAGTGGGTGTTTACCTTCCCTGTTATTGAACCAATTTCGAAGGTGAAAGATCCCTGTCCAAGTTGGTTGGAGGAGAGGCCATTCAGACCTCTTATCAGAGCTTAAAGGAAGTGTTTAATGCAGGTTTAATTCCCTCTACAGTTCGAGTTCCTCTCATAGATATTTTTCTTCTTTCTCTTCTCAATGTTCATGTTCTAGTGTTGATGGCGCACTAATAGTTGCATAAAACTTGTGGAGGATGATTTTGTGACTCCATTGATGTGGGATCTGATGTATGGCATTGTATTGAACTGCATATTTGAGCCATAGTTCGAAATCTTATGTATATCATGTAAAAATTCCAAGCAAACTACTTATTCGAGCTAGTTTCCCCTATGCTTTCTTGTGGACTCTTTGGAGTAGTTATTCATCTGTTTGTATCAGACTTTCTCTGAGTTTTTGCAATTGTTCGAGCAACCTATGATGTACTGTATAGGACCAAATTAGCATATGCAGGCCCCTTGGGCATTTGATTAAAGTTTATGCAACAATTTACATGTCCATTGTGTACATTTTCCAAGCAATATATATGTTTACAACTTTTTGTTTAATGGGTGCAATAACCAGTTGTAGATCATGATAAATGTTGCCTTTTGGTTGTTAATGAAGTCCTTTATCCATGCCAAGCCTCTGTTCAGAAATTAGGGAGGGTCGTACAACATTTGGAAAGCCCACAAGTCAGTGATTAGTGGGGGGGTTCAACATCAATTTCACTAGTATTTTTCCCTTTCATTCCTCCTTGATTAATGCAAGTCATGATTGCCTTTAACAAGTGTTTGAGTGTCCAGTAGATGCATTAGGATGTCCTAAGACCCTTCAAGCCCTTCCAGACAGAATTCGAAAGCATTTGGGACAACTTGGGTTTCACTAGTCCAAGGTTTGAAAATTGGTAAAAAATGAGTAATTTTCCATGGTAGGGATATTACATACCTGTTATCACATCCATAGTAGCTGGGCTACCATGATTGCAGAGCAGTTCATTGTATTTTTTGACCTTATCCTTTACACAGTTTTGGTGAGATCAGCTATGACGAACAGTATTATTGATGATCACTCACACATCAGAGCAGCCCCAGATCAGACATGTAGTAGATCTTATGCCAAGGTTGAGCCTCTTGACCTCTGATTTGATGACCGAGATGACCTTTTATCCCATACAGAGCAGTGCAGTGCCCAGAGTTTCAGCAGTTATAGGTGATCCAGATAGCAGATATAGGTATATGACCTAGCAGTTATATGGTATGCATTGGTTTTATTATCTTGCTCTTTTGGTCATTTTGATAGCTTGACTTAGTATCTAGTGATCATGATATGGCAGTATATATATATATGAAATGAATATGCTTGTTATTGATTATCTAAATGGTTTTATTACTTACATTTAGAAGCTCTTGTTTTATACTTGTTGGTCTTACCCTCTTAGGAGTGTGGACATGATCATTCCCATCTTTATGGCTTGCTAGCTTAGGAATCACCTACACTTCCCCCATCCATCCGTTATCTTTCCCTTTATTGGTTTCTACCCTGACTTACACCTCAGCCTGTGATATGGAGAACTTCCCCACTTTTGCCTTTGTGTTGGATAGCATCCCTGTTAGTTTGTGTCTCGACTCTGAGTTGGCAACAAAACTTACCCTTTGGTGAGTTGGATTTGATACCTTGATCACTCTAGTCGGTTGCCCCGATGTTTGGTCTTGATTGTAGAAAGTCCCCCTAGTTGCTTGAGTTGTGTTGGCTAAAACCTGAAGCAAATTGTACTACCATCATTACATATGAAAACTATTGTTATATCTTTTATGAAGGCCCATGAGAATACCTTAAAAGTTGTGCTTCTTAGCACAATGAAAGAGGGCTGTGAAATAATGGAAACTTAAATGAAAAACACCTTGGATGAAAGCTTGAGTAGTTGTGCTTCTAAGCACATGCAAAATCCCCAAAAGGGTTATGAAATGAAATGAATTGGAAACTAAGAATACCCTGGATGAAAGCTTTAGTAGTTGTGCTTTTAAGCACATGCAAAATCCCCAAAAGGGTCATATAGGCCTAAAGAAAGCAGTGGTTAAATATATGCTAAATCCAAAGACTGCTAGCCAAGGAAATAAAATGTAATGATTAATTCCTCACGGAGCCCACGGGTTGTGATGTGAGATGGAGTAAGGGACAACTAATTCTAAGTGTCCCCTAAAACCTCAAGTTACGGTTATCCGGGCACCCAATCCATGGCGGTTCTAGAAAGATCCTCACGGAGCTGATACAGCTTGGATGTGAGTTGTAGACATTTGCCAAGGTTGAATAAGCACTCCTCTAAACAACTTATCCCATTTGTGAGACACTGCCATTCCTTGTGTGTTTATTATCCGACATATGCTTAAGTTTGTATTCCCTTTCCCTTATCCAAAGTATTACAGTGTTGAGTCAGTTAAGTCATCCCCTTGTCCTAGCCTTGCATTTTTCACCCTCACCCTTTGCTAGCAAAATGATCATGTCTACAAAATGAGTATATCCTTGAGGTTCTTTTGTAAGTAAATAATTATTTGAACTTATGCTTGATTATAATTATCTATTAACTGCCAGTGAAATGAGGCTTAATACTTTAAGTCTTGCTATGAGAATGATTAAAAGAACATGCCTTAACCATTTGCACTTGCAGTAGCAGGCTTTTCTAGCCCGAGTCATATTTTGATCAGTCTTGACCTGGTCAAACCTAGTTTGACCAAATCAACCTTGGGATTCGTGATGAGTTGGACCAGTGATGCTATATGATGATGATTTATGGTCCTTTGATGCACCTTTGATGAATCCATACAGTGGACATAGGTTTCAAATGATGGTTGATGTACCTCTTTATGGTTATTATTATTCTCAGACCATTTAATTTATTATTGTCTGGGTATGGCTGAGGCTACAGATGATCTTACAGGTTGCCACAGGGTGTATGGGTACTCATCTCTAGTAGATTTGGACCTTCTGAGTCCATTGAGACACTCAGTTATCAGTTTCAAGCATTCTTAGTGATGTTAGAGTCAGATTTCCACTTTTGTCTGGTTTTGCCATGCAAAAATGGCCTGTCCAGCAGTTGCATTGAGCTAGCACGTTTACCTAGGGTGCTACAGAGGAGAGGGGTGGTCCTGCCACTTGTTATTACCATATTACCACTTCTCCAGACATGATGGTATAGTCAGATTTTGTGCTTGGGCATCAGGTAGTGAGTTACAGGCATTTTGATGGTTTTCAGGCGAGATAAAAAGGTCATTGAGGAAATCAATTTGGGCTATTCAGGCAAGGTTTTGGCGTGAGGTTTGTTCAGAGGTCATATGTGATGTATCCCACTCCTTCCAGATCAGCTTGCAGCATTCAATGGTGTCCACACACTCCCTGGGTTGTGATTTGATGTATTCTTCTCTCATTGAGGGGGGCCACGATTTGATCATTTAGGCACTTGGACATGTTATTGAGTCATATTTTATATCATTGTGCCATGGGGTGATGCTAGTGAAGGATAATAAAACCTCCTAGCCCCACCATGCGCTCCTAGTTGATTGTCCTAGTCACTTTATGTGGTACACACTTGTATTAGTCATTTTTATGTGGTGCGCACCCCCCTAGGGCTACTTTTAGTGAGTGCGCACCCCCTCTAGTGAGTTGATCCATGTTAAATTGTGCTGGCTCATCTTAGCTGTTGATTGTATTGTATTTATCTTTTGATCTCAACCACTCGTTCATAAAGTGGTTAGGGTTTTGGTCTCTCTCCTCCTATTTAAGGAAGAGGCCCCCCTATTGTAAAGGCACCTTTGGGCTCTGGAAAACTTGGAATAAAAATACAATTTTTGTAGATCTGCTTCTTTGGCTTCGATGGGTTATCTTGCAAGTTGAATATACAATCTTTTCTCTGTGTTATCATTGTGGATCTTGCTTGTCCAAATGTTTTCTCTATAGGGAGGCCGTGTGGTTGAAGAGGAGGATGCTCTAAGGGGATGCTATTGTGGGGAGACCCCATATCTTACCTTTGGATCTTCTTTTGTCTTAGGGAGTATCATTATTGTATCTTCGTGACATAGTTGATGCTTTTTGTTTCATCTTTTCATCCTTATAGTCATTTTCATGCTAGATTGATTCTTATACAGATCGTTTCTTGTAGGAGAAGGGCGCACTTGTCATCTTAAAGGGATAGTGATTTCACTTGGATAGGCTAGATCTCACTCTTGATTGCGTCACTTAGTAAAGATTATCAATTTGCAAGGTAGCCGCAAGCTTTAGAGGTAAGATCTACAAGGTACGTATCTTGTTTCATGCATTTTTAGCCATTGGTCACTTCAAACCCTCATCTTAAAACCCTAGATTTTAGATTTGATAAGATATGGCGATTGCTTGGGCTTAATAATTAAAACCCACCTTAATAATAATTAATAAATCTTCGAGACCAAATTTGGTGGGCATCCGACTCCATTTACCCCCTGATCTAAGGCACTGGGCCATTCCAAGGGAGGTCGCACTTGTGGGTAGGTGGGCATTTTCCAGATCTGTCATGTGGGTATTGCTTGTTCCTCATCAAATCCATAGATCCATTGAGTAGTAACCCTTCTGGTGCCATTTCATCTTGATCTTTACCTTGTGGTCCCCATTTTGACCATTTTCCATATTTAAAGGGTGGGCCCCACTTGGATCTTTCTATTTGGCATTAGATCTATCTAGATCTACTAATCTAAACTCATAAGTAGCTTAATCTTTCCTTGGTTGAACATTTATCCATCTTATAAGCCTCTTCAACCAAGCCCTAACTCCTTGGGTCCACTTATCCTTCCTAAATCTAGATCCATTCACTCTTGATCTTCTTCTTTTCACTTTCACATTTCCCTAGGAGGTCTTGAGTAGGTTCGCTAGCCTTCATTGGTTAGCTAGGGTCTCCCCCTTGGTCTTGCTTAGGCTAGATCTAAAGTGAAGAGTGCCTCGGTTAACGTGACAACCAATTGCATTGGGAACCGTGGCATCTCTTGGGTCACCTCTTTAGTTGTCCAACGCCTCTACCATCCTGGATAGGATCACCTTTTTGGACAACTACAAGTTGTGTGATAACAATACCCTAACCCTAATCCACCACTAACAGCCCTTATTTAATGACTAGCATAGTGGGGTTTATTTAATAACTAACATAGTGGGCCTTTATAAATGACTAGGCTAGCTTACATTCATCAGCGACCATACATGTACTACCTTAACTCTAGTGGACCCTTTAGGCCCTTATTACATTACTAGGGAGGATAATAACTCTTGTCATTAGATTACATTGTTCAGAGGTTCTCACTCACTTCAATGTTTGTTATTCTCTTCAAAGGGACAGGTTTGCGACATAATGCTCTCATCAGTTAGTAATGCTTGGATTATAATCAAGACCAAGTGATTCACAGAAATCTAAGTCTAGTTGTTATATTTTACTGTTACATCCTTGGCACCTTGCCGAGATAACCAAAACGAAATCGGGCACATCCCTTTGTTAAAATCTAAATATCTTCATTGATAGAGTTTGGGTCATTTCCCTGTGGTAAATTTCTAGATCTGTACATCTGCTGCAAATTCGTATGTTTGAAGTATTATAAGTTAGATGCCATTCTCCTTTTTGTTCAATACTTAATTAAGAAAGGGGCACATGTCAGATGTTTATATGCCTTACTTATGCTTCTTCCAACTAAATGGGCAAGCAGCTAAAATGAGATTCCACTCAATATGTTATATTGCAATGGAACTTTGGAAGAAATTTTCTATGTCTAAGAGAACTGGATGCTGTTTTGTCTTTAATTTATAAATTTTCTGTTTCTTTTAGCTCATTTGGTGTTATTCACCATAAGCTTTTCGGTAAAATTGTGAAATCGTCACTCTAATAAATCTTGTTATTCATAGATATTTGTGTATTTGCACTGCCTTCAGGTCTGCAAATTCAGCGGGACTCTGGCTCTCTAATCAGTAAGTACTCCATTTCTGATAGTTATATACTCTTTGAATCATTGATTTCACAGAGTTGCTGATGTTATTTATTACACAGGATGAATTTGAACTTGCTGTGAGTAGAATTTTCTACTACATTTGATTTAGTGATCAACTTTATATGTACATATTTATTATTTGTTTGCTACTACCTTTTCTCGAGGTAGCATCAATTCAGAATCCTCTTTATGTGAGATTTGACTGTTGATTGCAAACACCCATTTACTGATCTAGACAAAATTCAACATAATGGGGTATAGTGTTGTGGGTGCAAGGAAATAAACATTCCAGCATCATTGCAATAGGCACAACTTCACTAAAGACAGGAGCAAGTATATAAGATATTTATGATTGGTATATATCTGACTATAGCACCACTTGCAAAGACTCATGGAAACATGGTGAATTGACTCACTTGACAAAAAATGAGCAAGATGGTGAATTTGCCAGTTAAAATCAAGACTTAGTGACTCTTGATTGATTTCATGAGTTACCTGAGTACTTGCCAAGCCTTAGCAAATTTGGTGAATCCATCTATAGTCCAAATTACATGAACTGAAGCCTGCCATAGACTCCTGGGCACCGTTTGGCCCCATTTATCCTAATGCAAGTTTTCTTTCTTATGCACACTTAGATAAGAACAGATGTGAAATTTGTGATTAATGCATCATAGAGAATGCTTAAGAATAAAAATATTTCGTACTTACAAATAGAGAGTACTTTACTAATGTTATGCTTTTGGAAAACTCCTAGGGCTACCATGTTTTGGCCATAATCAAGCTTGAGATCAGGCTAGCAGCAGGCTGAATAGCTTCAACCACTTGCAAGCAGCATTGAATCTTGAAATAAAACTCTCCACAGTGTCTAGAATGAGGCTGAGTTCTTTATGACAATTTCGGACTCTTTGGAAACATTTTGGTGGTTAAAGACACCAAAGTGCAATCCAAAGCAATAATAATCTCCAATAGTAGGTATGTCCCATGTAGAAACTTTTTCAAACAAAAGTTACCCAGTACAAAATGTTATGGTCACATAGGATATCATACACTTCTATATGTTTATTCTAGGTGCCAGTTACCTAATAGGTTGACATTTGTGGGCCAATTCCTGTTTGCAAGTGTGATACCGATAACCTATAAGCTTCTGTAATGTGTCACAAAGTGATTTTGTCAGTTTGACTATTGTTGATCAATGTGACTGGAGTTATCCTCAAAACTGAGTTACTAGGATTAATACTCGTTTATTTATCCCTTGTTTCTTTTCTGATTATCATATCCACTTCCTTTTTAATTTACTTCTTTTAATGGGAATTAGTTGGTCTTCTTCATTCTCTTTTGAAATTAGGCTTAGTTGGCTTGATCAACCTCTCTTTTTTGCTTGTAATGGTTTGAAGTTTGAACAAAACATCTCAACATTCCTTACCTTCTTTAGCTGCCATTGTTGTTCAATAGCATCTTTCCCTAAGTTGCATGAAATGTGGAAATGTGTACTAGTTTTGGAAATGAGAACATGTAGAAACGTGGACCCCGCCACCCGTCACCCACCCAAACAGGTACGTCAGGGAAAACATGGTGTATATATATACATATAGTTTTTTTTTAAATAACACATTATCTTGCAATAAAATAAGAATGATATGTTAATTTGTATGTAGGTTTAAAAATGAATTAGAGGTTAATTTGTCTTCATTTTCCATAGATTAGGGTTTTTTAGCCTTCCTATGGGTCCCATGCCTCTCATCATCACTTGGGGGTTTCCAAGGCATTTCCAAGTTTCCACGAGTTTCTGGTACTGGTACATGGGTAGTTTAGGAGTTTCATGCAACATAGATCCTTCCAAACTATGTTGTGGGAATGTTGTTTTGCCTTTGCAACCATGACACTAGATAAGATTTGAATCAATTCTTTTTGTTATTCCAAGGTTTGTGCTTAAAATGTTTGTATATAGTGAGTGGTCTTAGTTCACATTTTTCTTCTTATAGCAATATTGATATTGATCTTATTAACCTTGGCCAACTAGATAAGTGATATATTGGACTAGTTTCGGTGACTTCTCTCCAAAATTATTTTTATACTCTGCATAGGATATTTGTCGTATTAGATGATGGACTGTTTGAAGTTGTAAAAGAGGGATGTTTATGATATATTGATGTCAAATGTAGCAATTGAAGATGAATTGGAGAAGGCTATTCTCAAGGCGGGAGGAATGCTTGAGAGTAACTATGGAAATCTACATAAACTTGGATGGAGGAGGAGCAGTCGAACTGACAAGGGGGTATGACTTTATACTTACTAATTGCTTCTATGCTTTAATTTTAACATCATATTTTGATGTGGTAAGCTTTGTATAAATCTGAGTGCATAGCTTTTTGCATTTTTATTGAGAATAAATTCTAGAATGACATCTCCATGCTTCCATCATTGTTGTTCTCAAGTTTGTTTCTAGAGTCAATCTTTGATAAAAAAGGTCCTCGCCTATGTTCACATTTTCCTTTTCTTAACTATATTCCTTGTGCTTTAAGAATCTCACTATACTTCAGTGTTCCTCATTAGTTGTGGCTTTGCATCATTATCCCTTTCAGCAATAACTGGTTTTCCTTGAATACATTTCCACTTTTGTTTTGGCTATCATTCCCATGGTACCTCCTATCCATTGTGTCTCTCCAATCCTGGATGCTTCCTTTGGCACTATAGGTGCCAATTTTGTTTTGAGAAATGCTTCATATATTATCTCACACAACAAATAATTACATCACAAAACATCTCTGAGAGTTACATGAACAAGAAGTGTACAGGGAAATTCCCACCCTAAAGGGCCAATAAAACAAGCACATGAACCCATGCCCTAATAGGAAGGGAATTAACATCTCTACTGAAGATACTAAGTTTCACTTTAACAATTATAGTCAGTTCCTGATTAAAGATCTTCGATTACCCTAGGCTAAGGGGAAATGATTCCTTACCAAATGTAGTTTTACATCTGTGTTTTCACAGAAAATTAACTATGGTCAATCCAACTGTGTGCCATCAACATTTGTAACTGTTGCTAATCATCGAAGTCCCCCCTAGAAGAGGCCTTTTCCATGAGAGTGGGGCAGTGAAATTCAGCCTGAAACCATGCCCAAAGTCCTGGAAGACTTGCATTTCCAAAAACCCACTCAATTGTTTCATCCTTACCACAAAGGATGCGAGCTAAATTTGTAAGACCAAGTTTATGAAGCCTGGTCTTAACAACCAACCCTTTATGAAGCAGAAGCCATGCACATACTTTGTGTTTGAAAGAAGATTTAGATTTCCAAATGGAATTGCACCTCCTCAACCAACGTGCTTCAAGATCCAACAACCCTCACATTTTGTCCAAATAGGGGACAATATCAGAAGTGTGTTGAATTAGATCATTAATGTCCTTTGGCCTTTTCCACACAAATGTTAAAGGGCTTTCCACTACTCCATTTCCAATCACTCCATTCTGGAATTAACCCATATTGTTGCATATTAAAGAGACAACTTTTCAGAATCATATGACAAAATGCCCTCATATAGAATTTTTTCTGAACGATTTTATGTTTGGGCTTGGTTAAGATCGCACCAAGTGTGTGTTTGTTGATGCTTATGATTCCACAAACCCTTTTGAAATAAGATACCTTTTAATGGCCAATCATTTGCCAATAAACATATTTGAGAGACCAAGCTAAGCACTAAGATATTGGAATGTCCAAATTGGCCTTGGTACTAGGTCCCATGCATCTTGAGGCCCCTCATATGGCCATGTGAGAAAAAGTGGAAATTATCTGCAGCCCACTCCTTTTTGAGCAGAGTTAAACGTGAAAGTGAAGGCTTTAGCATTACTTATTATGTAACACAGTTGAAAGGGGCCTTTAATACTCTGAATGAGAAGAGATTGCTGGATTTAGTGCTGAATAGGAGTTTCCAAGGATCACTCTCCTCCACTGTTTGTACTACCCATTTGCCAACAGGAGCAGCTCCTTGAGCTCTTATGTCAAGAAGGCATTAGAGTAAATTTGGTCAAAAAAGTGGTCTCCTAAGAAAATTGCCACATCACATTGCCATGTAAGCTAAGTTATTCTAAATTACGAGATAATAGTTGAAGATAATAATGGAAAATTTAGATTCTTGTGCACACAGAATAAATAATAACATATATCATACTGATACAACTAATAATGCACTACTAATGTGGTACAATAATAGATATAATAATAATATAATAACTATATAATAATGAAATATAGTTATTATAGATATAATATATAATATATAAGTGGTCTAATTTGTGAAAGTAATAAAGTGACAACTTAACTTATAATAGTACAATATATTAATATTAATTTACTATTATATTAATAGTAATTAGTCATATTATATTAATATTATAAATTCGAAAGCCAAAATCCACCCATGTATACATGAGTTTTGTTAGTTATGATATAATATAATATATAATAGTTTTTTAATATATTAGTGGTAGTTAGTTTTATATTAATATTATGAATTTAAAAGTCAAAGCCCAGTTTACATACTCACATATACATGGCTTTAGTTTGTTAATTGTACTGAGAGTAGCAAGGTGCTCTACAACCTAGTATGGGGGAGATGTCACGTAATGTAACATAATGTAACGTTATGTTACCAAAAATAAAAAGTAATTAAAAAAATCCATGTCCGCTCATAAAATAAAAATTTAAAACCAAATAAAAAGTTATTAAAAAAATCTGTGTTGTTTCATAAAATAAAAAAATAAATACCAACATAGATCCGTCTTAAACCCGGATCTATCAAGCACCCAAAGAGATCAAATTTCTTGACATGTACATTTTTTCTGGACATGTAAGATTAAAAAAAATACACCTCAAGAAATTGGATCCCTCTCAGTGCTTGATAGATGTGGATTTAAAATGGATATATGCTGGTATATAATATATATTAGTTAGTTAGAATATAATATATAAAGTAGTTAGTTGTTACACTATATAATTATAACCATTTCCACCTAGACAATAATTATATAATAAAAAAATGTCAGCTAAGAATGTTTTAACTCATAAGATATATATATATATATATATATATATATTAGTTTGTTAGTATATAATATATAATATTAGTTAGCAGTAGTTAGTTATATTATATTAATATTATAAATTTAAAAGTCAGCCTAGTTTATATACTCACGTATACATTACTTTAATTAGTTAGTATATAATATATAATATATATCAGTAGTTAGAATATAGTATATAAAGTAGTTAGCTGTTACACTATATAATTAAAACATTTCCACCTAAACAAGAATTATATAATAAAAAAATGCCAGATAAGAATGCTTTGACTCACAAATATATACACCTCTTTTGAATTTTAAAGAATTTTGATTGGCTAAGAGAGTATGACATGGAAATTGGTTTTAGTGTTTGAGGTTAACTTTTAAATCATATTTCCTCTAATGCCCAATCCCCCTTGATTTTTTGTAAAGTGTAAAAATCCCAAGCCACCAAAAGAACCCACTTTCCCCACCCTACTTACTTTACCCCAAAGAAAACTTCTAAGAGCCCACTCCAACATTTTATAATCCGCCTCAAAGGAAAACGATAGAAAGAATAATCAATGTGCCCTGTTGCTAGAATTTTATCAACAATTGTAACCTTCCTAGTGTCAGTTTTTCATCATTTAATTCAATAGATCTAGGATCTTAACTGAAAGAACAACATGTACAACATATCAAGCATAAGAGACAAGAGACAATAGACACAAAACATTTCACCGGGGAAAACCAAGAAGGTGAAAAACCCCGCAACTTCCTCAGAGATAGAATAAGCATCAATACAAGGCTCACCATGATCAAACCCAAGAGATATATATCTTCAGCAGCATGCTCCTCCTCCACTTGTGCGCACCCTTCTCTTCTCTCACTAATGCGAAGTGAGTGAATAATAGAATGTGTAAAATGAGAGACACACTCTCTATTTATACACTAACTTGACTTGACCTTTACTCAACTAGGTCGACCTCAACTTAACCACTTACCATAATGCTGACTGGGCCGACCCCTCTAGGGTGGTCTAATAACCCTTTGACCCACATGACTCATACAGGGCCGACCCCATCAAGTATAAGTTACGACACTTACAATATAACTTGCGACACATGCAAGTACAACTGACGACACTTCCAATCGGAGGAATAATACATCTCCGTTGGGGATACAATAAAGTACAAATACAATATACAAGTGAATATCTTCCGAAGTTACAATACATCAACACTCCCTCTTAACTAGGAAGGTATTCTCTTGACACAAGTCATCAATACATATAAGCACAAGTCTTCAATACTAGAGCTGGATCATTGTCACTGGATCACGGAGCATCATCGTCACTGCTGCTGCTATCTCAATCAATCTCCAATCTACTCGTCATAGGAAGTTCTACAGAGCCAGCCCTTTTTCATGCTGGATGTAGGCCTAGCCTCCATGTAGGTCTTCATCATCTCTGCGAGCAAGCCATCAAGTAGGTACACCTCAAGACTGATTACACTGCCTCTGCAAAACCTGCAAGATCTCCCAGGACTGATTACACTGCCTCTGCAAAATCTGCAAGAGCCATTAGAGGAAATTTCAATTTAAAATGGGCCTTCCAAAAATAATACAAATTCCATGTCATTATGTATTAGCCAATCAAAATGCTTTAAAATTCAACAAGGGAGCATCTAAAAAAATTGGAGGGAAAAAATAAAAAACTATTTTTTTGGATCGTATTTTCAACTTATCTCCTTGTAGGTTTACTCAAATTTCAAGCGGGAGGACTCGTTGGATGCATAATTAAATTATGCATCGAACGAGTACCCATGTTGCATACTTTTAACAACATCCACACCATGAAAAATCAAAAATACATTAAAAAACGTGTTTCTAGTTTTTAACAACATCCACACCATGAAAAATCGAAAATACATTAAAAAACGTGTTTTCTCTCACTAGAAACACGTTTTTTAATGTATTTTCGATTTTTCATGGTGTGGATGTTGTTAAAAGTATGCAACATGGGTATTCGTTCAATGCCTAATTTAATAATGCATCCAACGAGTCCTCCCGTTTGAAATTTGAGTAAACCTACAAGGAGATAAGTTGAAAATACGATCCAAAAAAGTAGTTTTTTACTCTCTCTCTACTATTATTTTATTATTATTTTTCTTAGGAGGCCCATTTTTTACCCAAATTTCCTCTAATGATCTCAGGACTGATTACATGCCTCTGCAAAACCTATGTACCCTACTGTCACAACATCGTCTTCAGATCACCTCATCGTCCACGAAGCACAACCCAGATGCACATCACACAGCACTTACACTCATCGGCATGGGAAGACACACCTCAACCATCCGTGAAAGGCTCAGCACTTATATCTACGCCATGGGAAGACACACTTCAACCATCCGTGAAAGGCTCAGCACTTATATCTACGCCATGGGAAGACACACACTTCAACCATGCAAGAATGGCATCGCACTTATATCCATAGCCATGGGAAGACACACTTCAACCATGTTCGAATGGCACAACAGTTATATCGCAGCCATGGGAAGACACACTTCAACCATGCTCGAATGGCACAGCTCTTACATCAACGACCATGGGAAGACACACTTCAACCATGTCAGAATGGCCCCAGCCCTAATATCTGCACCATGGGAGGACACACCTACCACCATGTGAGAATGGCTCATGTGCATCTGTGTCTCCAGACTCATCACTTCCCCTTAGAGCGAATCTCGATCTGAAGTACACCAAGCCTCTCTCTGAAGTACTCAAACTTCACTCTGGCCAGCAACTTGGTCAACGCATCGGCTATCTGCTCTTCTGTCGCAACATACAGGAGCTTCACTGCTCCTCTCTGCACCATATCTCTGATATAGTGATATTTGATCTCAATGTGTTTCGACCTGTCATGAAACACTGGGTTCTCAGACAACTTCACACAACTCTGGTTGTCACAGAAGATACAGGTAGCATCCAACGGGAGATCAAATAACTCATACAGTAGCTTCCTAAGCCATATTGCCTCACAACTAGCCGAACAAGCTACAGCATACTCTGCTTCGGTTGTACTTAGTGCCACACAGGACTGCTTCCTGCTAAACCAAGAGATCATACTGGATCCCATACTGAAGCAGCACCCCGAAGTGCTCTTCCGATCAATGGCACTGCCTGCCCAATCTGAATCAACATAACCCTCTAGGTTAAACTTTTGATTCGCATCATACTTGAGCCCATAATCAATTGTACCCTTCAGGTACCTCAGAATATGCTTTGCAGCTATCAGGTTAACATGTCTTGGATCTGTCAAGTACTGGCTCAAGGTGTTCACCGCAAAGTAGATATTTGGTCTTGTATTCGCCAGGTACATCAAGGACCCAATCATCTGACGATACATCGTGGCATCAACCAACTCAGATGAAGCATCACACAAAAGCTTCAAGTTCGATGCCATGGGTGTGGCCATGGCCTTGCAGTCCATCATTCCGAACCTCTTCAGGATTTCTACTGCATACTTCCCTTGTCCAAGGAAGATTCCATCTGTGCTCTGCCACACCTCCATACCTAGAAAGTAGTGCATCATACCCAAGTCCATCTCGAATTCGGCGGCAAGCTTCCTCTTCGTATCGACAATCAATCTATCCTCACCTGTAACAAATAGGTCATCCACATACAGAAGTAGTATCACTGGATTTCCTTCCTCAACCTTGTAGTAAAGGTTGGAGTCCGCTTTACTCTTAGTAAAGTTCAAACTGGATAGGAAGCCATCTATCCTGCCGTACCAGGTCCTAGGTGCCTGTTTCAAACCGTACAGGGCTTTCTTCTATCTGCACACATATGACTCCTTGTCATGTGTCTCAAAACCGAGTGGCTGCTCCACATACACTTCCTCTTCGACTACACCATTCAAGAAAGTTGTCTTGATATCCATCTGGTGTATCTTCCACTTCATCATTGCAGCTAGAGCAAGTACTGTTCTGATGGAAGTGTATCTGGCTACAGGTGCAAAAGTCTCTTCATAATTTATTCCCTCTTTCTGGGAAAAGCCACGAGCTACAAACATCGCCTTATATTTCTCTATGCTACCGTCTGCAGCATGCTTGATCTTATAGATCCACTTGGAAGTCACAACAGACTTCCCTTTTGGTCTCGGGACCACATCCTAAATATCATTCTTCATGATCGACTGGTATTCCTCGATCATGGCATCCTTCTATTACTGCGTCCCTGATCTTGGGAACTTCATATTCTTCAATATCTTCAATAGATAGTTTTCTTGAACTTCGTTGCTCGAACAAATGTTGTTTTCCTTCTTTTGTAGGTGATTGTACACGATCTTTCCTACAAGTCAAATTCAATTGCATGATTAGAAACTTCTCATAGTTTTTAGAACAAAATCTTATGCATAAAAACATATGTCATACAGTCATGCAATTGTTTTGGCCAATGCTTCAATACAACATTTATCCATATCCCGTAACTTTCTAGATGCCTTCCATCTCTACCAGAACATTTGTTAAGAGTGTGCACAACTCCCAACATGTTAGCAAAGATGTTTCATTCTAGATAAGTAGCGATGGAATGTTGTACAGTACCATAAGCCACTTACCCATTATTTGCATATTAGTAGTATCTTGTTCATTAATGCATAATGTACATCCTAAATCTAGGAACATAAGTGTGTACATGATTGAACAACATCATTTAAGTAATCATATATATAACAAATAACAATTCAAATACTTATCTTTATTTAGTTGTTGGGTGGACTCCCTCTTGATCTTTACTTCTTGGAGTGCTCCCTCTTGATCTTTGCTTCCTTGCAGGAACTTTTGGAGTGTGCTCCCTCTTGATATTTGCTTCCTGGATTACCTGTCCTTGAACTTATATTCATCCTGGACCACTATGCATGCTTAAGTGTGCACTAGTGTCATGATTGTGTCATCCTCAAGATCTCATACATAATCATACATCCATTAGTATAATCTCAATACTATCAAAACATTATGATTCTAAGTAATCTTAAATATGTATGGTCATGATCATTTCACACACAGGTAATTTATCACAAGCATTAGTATTCAAGGTTTCAGGGAGGACTTCTATTACTCATGCATATTCTTATTTGACAATAGGACTCTTCTGGTTAGTCATATCATCAATCAAACTAAGAAATATAATATGCATAAACCCTTGATTACTTAAACTTCTAACTTCAAGAATAATCATTATCAATCATGCCAAATATACTTATATAAGAGATCCTAACATAAGATAGGATTCTAACTTGATATAGGAAAAACATTCCTGGATTGTCATGCTTGCTAGTTATGTCTAACATACCCGCATAATGTCTTCTTGTTCTTCTTCAAAGACTTGTGCTAGTAACCTGCATAACTCATAAGTTAACCATTGTAGAACCAAAATTATACATACCTCGTAAGTAGAGCTTCTATGTGATCCATGACTATGGATGAGTCTTTGTCTTCATGTCACCATGGTCATATGTTCTTGATCTAGAACTTGATCTGTCTTTCTTGATGTACCTTTCATGTTAGCGAACAACATCAACCTCATACAACATCATGGTGCATTAGTACAATCATAAGTGTCATAACTCTAATCAATGAATGTCTACAAGCATTCATACTTTTACTAAGGTGATAAGACAAGTCTGAGATTAATCAAGATTGTACTAATAATATGAAGACAAACATATCATAAACTTAATAATGAACAGATTTCACAAACATACCTGTATCTCTTCAAGTCATACCTGTCGGGATTGCTTGTAGACTTCTTGTGTAAGGCCTTAGCCTCATCTCCCTCTGGAACTGGAATATCTTCACTTATGTAGGTTTCCAATTCATTCTCTTCTAGGATTAACCCAATCCACTTTGATTTGCTGAACCTGGATCTGGAGCTGGATTAGGGTTTGACAGAGAAACCCTAAAAATTCAAACTTTGAATTTCAAACTTCTGATTGGATGAAAAGATGCGCCTTGCTGAGCTGATCAAGCTGGTATACTTCAATTTTGAAATCTACAAAATTTGACCCCTCAAAATTGCCTTTGAAACTTCTGGATCTTCTAGACAGGATCCCGAACTAGGGTTTGATAAAAGCCGGTCTTCTGCCCATCCAAAAGGTTCGATCTTGTACTCTAAAGTTCGATTTTTCTGAGGAGCTTCAAACTGAGCCCACCAGGCTGTCTGGAAGGGGGGTATAATGGTAAAAACAAGTGGCTGGACCACCCCCTTCCCATACAGCGCCCTAGGTGAAACTGGCCTCTCATGCCTCTGCTGGATAGGCTAGGAAAACATGCCCAAATCTGGTCAACAAGTGGACAATGGCATCTATCCCTGTCAGAAGTGCCCGGAACTGAATGATAAGTGTCTCAATGGATCCAGAAGACCCAAATCTACTAGAAATGTGTACTCATACACCATGGGTTGACCTGAGGGGTCAACAATAGGGTCCACCATATCCAGACAGTGCATAATCTGATGATCTGGAAATAATAATAAATCTGCTGAACTGCATCAACCATCATCTGAATCATATGTCCACCATATGGTATCATCAACAAGAGTATGTGGGACCATCATCATGGATCCCAAGAATGACCATAGTCAAACTAAGTTTGACTAGGTCAAAATATAACCAAGGACAAAATTATATCAATAGACTAAGACATGTTCCTCTACTCATACTCACAGCTGAAGTTAAACTACATCATCATTCCATGGCAGTTTAATACATACAGATATTTAATGTTATTTATACTTTACTTGCACAAGAGCTTTAGTGACAGACTCATCCATTGGACATGGTCTAATTGCTAGCTAAGGGTGAAGGCTAAGACAAGGTTGGGCAAAGGGGATGACTTGACCAAACTCAACTAGGTGACACTTTGGACGGGGAAAGGGGGGAGCTACACTCTGTGTCGGACAAATAACACTGGGAAGGGTTGTGCCTCACAAATGGATAAGTTGTTTAGAGAGTGTTTATTCAACTTAGGCATCCTGTCTACATCAAGCTGATCCAGGTTCATTAGAATCATTCATTTCATTTCTAGACCTTTTTGGCCTACATAACTCTTCGGATTTCAGATGTGCTAAAAAGCACAACTAGTTGCAGCTTGCATCCAGGGCATGTTTATACATATACAAGGTCAGCAATAATAGATATAACTTTGAGTAACCATTGCTTTTTTGGACCTTTTCTATACCCTTCGAGGAGTATATTAGCAGTTCGTCGCTATAGCCTTTATTCACGTGTGTTAAGAAACACATTCTAGAATTTTAAGTTCACAGGCTTTCATTGTGCATTTGCAATATAAGTAATACATGAGCTTTCAGTTTTAGCCAACAACATCTCAAGTGACTAGGGGGACTTTTGCCAGTGCCAAACATCGGGACAACCGACCAGAATGATTTAGGCCTACAATCCAACTCACCAAAAGCAAGTTCTGTCACCAACTCAGAGCCGAGACACTACACAAACATGGATGCGGTCTGTTACCAACTGAGTTGGACTTCAATAAGCCGCCAGTATTGCACATTTACTTGTGCCCTTTTCAGAGTTCAGAAGTTCCAGGTTTGGCCTTTTCAGGGCCCATTTGTCAGTTTTTTGTAGTACATGACTGTGCCCCATGGGGTTTGTAATAAGCGTACTAGCATGGTGGTCTTTGAGTGATTCGGTTCCCTAGGACTTGACAACCAAAGAAGGTATTCCAAGGAGTTTTTTCCCTTGTCGATTATGCCTTGCCTTTAGCCGAGTATAATCGATGAGGTTTTCTCCTGCTCCTCCAAAGCTGGAATGCCCAAAGTGGGGGTTAGGCCTTAGGGGATTATTAGAGCCCATTGTGTAACATGTATAAACATGCTAGGCGCTAGAATTTTATCGTTTTGTCATGTACTAGGTTCCCCTGAAGTTTCAGTCGATTCCGAGAAAAATATTTTTTAGCATTTTAAGCCATTTTTTTTAATGGTTTAATTAAAAATTTTCAAAAGGTGATAAAAGTCTTATCCGGAGTCGGAATTTGATGCAGGGATGCTCATTTTCAGGCTCAGAGCATCCTCTTTACCTCGGTACCTAGTTTTCCTACATTTCGGGTGACCGAGAACCCCCGTGGAGCAGTTTTGCCTATCAGAGCTTCAGATTAGCACTTTAATGCTAAAAAATGCATCAAAATGCACTTTGGTCAAAAGTCAAAGTTATTAAAAAATTGAATAATGCACATGCCAATTGAGGTGGCATGACATCACATAAGGTGAGCGACTTAACTAAAGTATCAAGGCATATAATTGTTGACCAATTTAAAGGGTGAGGCACTAAATTGCAAATCCGTACGGCCTCATCATTCACGTGGGCCATCCATCCACGCTTGAGCAATTAGATGTGGCATTTGTCATAAGATTGGTTGAATTAATGATTAAAGGTTCGAAGCATATAAATTATGGACAAAGCTAAAGTTTGAAACATGAAACTAAATGAATCGCATATCCTCACGTGGGCCAGCCATACGGCCGTACGGATCTCTTGTGTGGAATATAAATTGAAGAGTGGGCCACCCTTGACAACTCGGATTTAGTTTGAATTGATGGGAGATTATAGCTTATGTTTCAAAAGCATATGTATTAAAATCAAATCTTAAAAGGGTTATGAGCAACAAACTAAATCCGTACGGATCCTTCACGTGGGCCATCCTCTCCACGACCATGTTTACGATTTGATGAGTGGTAGGCCAAAGGAGGTGGCACCACCCATGTGGGCAAGTTTCTATGGTGAAGAACCAATTACTTCTTCTCAAACGTAAAGCTCTCAAACAAGGAAACATCACTTGGTTTGACTCCTTCACATGAGCTGTTTTGCTCCATTCGGCACCTTCTATTTTCAAGTGTTTTCTTCCAAAGTATGGTGGTGCATTGCCATTGGCCATTTGAGGTTGCTTGCTCTACAAACTAGGAGATTGTCTCCTTAGGGTTTTACGCCCTAGCGGGGTTGCCATTTGCTATAAATGGAGGAGCTTGGCTCCATTGTAAAGGATCTAAACGGTGGAACCTCTGCTCTGTTATTGTTGTATCATTTTCCGAATATTTGAGTAATAAAATAAGGCTTTGGAGGCTAGTCCTGAAGTGTTCTGTGGAGGCATGATATGTTAAGCTTTGCTTATGAGGTAATCTGTATTGATTTCATATGCCTTATATATTGTTGAGATCGATTTGTCTTTGGAAGGAAATTAATTTCAGTAAGAACATCATATAATGCTTTATAGATTATTTGTTGTTGTTGAATGGTAGAAGGATTAACAAAGATTTATAGTTTCTTGTTTGAACATCTTCGATTATTCTTTTTATTTGCAGACACAGGTATTTTTAATCTCCTTGTACAAGTGTTGTGAGATCTTTTTTGCAGGTAACCTATGCTGGAGGAAGTAGCAAGCATGTTAGCTTGCTCGTCTTCTAGAATCTTCGAACAAAGCTCCATCTCTCCGGTCCTTCAAGGGAACAACTCCATTGCCCAAAATTAATGCTCAAACCCCCAAGGGTTCATCTTCAAGATCCATCTTTCTAATCTAATTTGGTTACGGTTCTATTTTATTCTAGATCTCAAGTTTTAATATCATAAGAAGTAGATCTAGTTTCCTTAAGCTTGCACCTAATTCGAAAAAAAAAAAATCTAAGCTTTGCTAAGGAAAAGTGCTTATAAAAGAAATATCTAGCATTTGTTAGGCTTGTAATTTGGCTTGCAACTTGAAAGAGGGCAGCCAAAGATCTTAGCAAGGCAAGCTCCCTAGCTTGTCTTACTAGTCACTTTCCTGTCTCATTTTATTGCATCATTTAGATCCTTGTTCTTTGGCTTAGTTTGCATCAAGAAGTAGTTTCAATTTTAAGTTGTTTCTAGGCATTTTACTTTCTTATTAGCTTGCTGGTCTGTTTTGGTTTCATATCAGTCCTAGAGTTTAATTTCTTTTTAAAAGTTAGTCTAAGATCCAAAAAATTTCACAAAAAATATTTTCTTTATTTACTAGTTGCATTAGTTGTGATTTTGACAGTTTGTAGCATTATCAGAACACTCTTAAAGTGTTTTGATCATAAGTTTTAACCAACTTTAGCTCACTGGTCTGTTTTATGTTATTCGCGGGTTGGAGTTATAAAACTCACAAAAAAGATATCTTGAAGGCTCCCAGAACCACCTTGAGAACCAGCTTTCAAAGCAGTGTTCTGTTTGCTTAAAAATTTGTAAACTGACTTGTTCCCTAATGATAAAGGGCAAGCAGTATTTCTCTTAAATTTCCAAGTTGTAAACCAAAGAATAAAAAGAGCACAGCAGGCAATTCCAGCGCCTGAACCCAATCCCCCCAGGGGGGATTCGCACCCCTTTTTTATTTTTTTTTATTTTTTCGTTTTAGATTAGTTTTCATTCAAGCAGTAGTAATTAAATAACACACTCAAGCACACAACGTCCTCCAAGGACCCGTTTATCTTTTTACATGCTTTTGTGTTTATTTCAAATTATTATTCTGTGCTTAAAATTTAATCCTAAAATTAACCCCCCTTGCTTTATGCTTGGGGTTTAGTGTAGAATAATCATCCACTCACACGTCTTAATAAAACGAACAACGCCCCAAACCCGGAGTATGCTCTTGACTACTGCAGCTTAGTTGGAACAGTGGGCTCAATCAGAAACGGGTGCAAGGTAATTAGTGTTAATAGGACAATCCATCAGAATCCAATCCTAAGAACTCGGGAGGTTGCATGGACTGAATCCATAGAGTCAGCAGGTTCTTAAGCGGGTTCATCCTCGCCTGGTTGGACACTTGGTAAGGTTGCTAGAGCACTCAGTTCGAAGTTTAGTTTTCTTTTGGGCCAAACCAAGAATTAACCCACTCCTTGACCACTCATTTAATAATCATAAAAATTACCAACCGAGCCACTGCAATACTTTCACTGAAACTACACAAGCAACCCTACACAACAGCAATTGCAAGCATTTTTACTTTCTCGGCACTGGTCTTCAATTTTCCATGTTTAAGTTTCAATCTTGAATGTCGTGAATGCTTAATTGTCTTGTGTGGTGTTAATCAATTGATTTAATTCGCAAGCAATGGTTAGTTGTTAATTTTTCATCTCATCATCTCTTTAACTCCTAGAATAGACTTTTATCCTTTGTTGTAGATTAAAAGCCTTAGATTATTTTTATAGGGACCACCCCCCTTGGCTTCGCTAGGAGTAAGCCTAGACGGAGGAGTCGAGTAATCAGGTGACAGCACTTGACTCTCACTTGCCCCCAAGGACACACCGAGCGGCTTGAAGGTTTCCTGCCGCGTCCTTCCCAGGTGTGTATTAGGCGGCAACACGGTCCAACACAGAGGTAGTAATGGGGAAGTCCTCAGTATCAAAAAGTCAAGAAAGGCAAGTCAAAGGTGAAAGCCAAATCAGGAAGGGCATGGATGGATGGAGTCAAATGAATGTGGTGCCTAAGCTAGCAGACAAGAATGTCAAGGAAGACCATATTTATGCATAGGAGGGTAATACAACCGATGAGTTTTGTCAGAAAACCTAAGTGTGCAAGTAATACATCCATTAATAGTTATAACATCATCCAAGATATTCAATTTTAGTTTTTAAATAGTACTGCCACATCCTGAATCATATACCAAGCTAATGCTGTGAAAATGACTAAAACAACAAGATAAAAGTCCATAGTCAATAATCAGAAGTCCATAGGTTATATCACATCATAATAATAATCATAAAAAATCATCTGAAATACTGTTGCAATAACATCATTGGGCACTGAACTGAAACTGTATGGAACAAAAGGTCACATCGGTCATCAAATCTGAGCTCCCAAGGCTCAGCCTTGGCACAAGGTTTAACAAAAGTCTGATATAATATACTGCTCTGATCATGAGCGATCTCAAAATACAAGCTCATCATAGTTGATCTCTGTAAAAGCAAAGCTCTGAAATGTGCAGATATCTGCTTAGCAAGGATAGTATCCCTGCTACTATGGTGTGACAACAACTTCAAAGCGTTCTGTAGAGAAGCTAGTATTAATAGGGAGCTAACTACTCCCTACAATCCGCAGCATAATGGTGTAGCAAAAAGAAAGATTCAGGTGATAATGGAAGCAGTGAAGGCTATGATTCATTATCAAGACTTATTTATGCATTTATGGGCAGAAGCATCCAAGACTGTTGTATATGTACAAAATATAATTTCTCACAATGCACTTGGGAACAAGACAGTAGAGGAAATGTTAACAGGAGAAAAGCCAAAGGTCAACCACCTAAAGATATTTGGGTGTCCAGTGTATGTACATGTTCCCAAGGAGAAAAGATCGAAGTTGGATCCTTTAGGCAAGAAGGGTATAGTTGTTGGATATAGTGAGACATTGAAGGCATAAAGAGTCTACATCCATGGTTGTAGACAGATTGAGATTAGCAAAGATGTTACCTTCGATGAAGATGCAGCCTTCAACATATCCAAACATAATCATTAAGATGAGGTCCATGATGAGGATCCTAAAGTTCCTATAGTTGCAGAAACAAATAGAAATGATGAGGTTACACCAAAAGAGTATGTACCAGAGGATCATGACACAGAAGAACCTCAGAGACCTGTAGAGCCACCTCGAGAGATGATTACACATAAGAGGAGACTAGCTTGGGCTCTTGAGATTATTCAAGATCCTGAGAAGTATGTTGCTCCTGATGGAACTTCCAGAGTAAGCAAGAAACCAAGACCATATTCTAACTATGTGGCATTACTATGTGACATCATTGATGCAGAGCCTTCCAATTATGAAGAAGCAGTTGATAAGAAAGTATGGAAGGATGCGATGATTGAAGAATACCAGTCCATTATAAAGAATGATGTTTGGGATGTGGTGCCGAGACCGAAAGATAAGTCAGTGGTATCTTCAAAGTGGATCTTCAAGACGAAGCATTCAACAGATGGCAGTATCAAGAAGTATAAGGCAAGATTCGTGGCATGTGGCTTCTCCTAGAAAGAAGGAATATATTACAAGGAGACTTTTGCTCCAGTAGCAAGATACTCTTCGATTAGAGCTATGCTTGCTATAACTGCAAAATCGAAATGGAAGGTACACTAGATGGATGTGAAGATTTTTTGAATGGTGTAGAGGAAGAGGAAGTGTATGTGGAGCAGCCACAAGGATTTGAGACACATGAAAGAGAGACACATGTGTGCAGATTAAAGAAGGCCTTGTATGGATTGAAGCAAGCACCCAAGGTGTGGTACGACAGAATTGACAGCTCTCTGATGAGCTTGGGATTTACCAAGAGTAAAGCAGATTCCAACCTTTATTACAAGGTTGTGAATGGTGGACCAGTGATACTACTGTTATATGTGGATGACCTATTTCTAATAGGGGACGAGAAGCTCATCACCGAACGTAAGATGAAGTTTGCTGCAGAGTTCGAGATGAAAGACCTAGGTATGATGCACTATTTCTTAGGTCTAGAGGTATGGTTGAAAGCGAATGAGATTTTCCTTAACCAAGGAAAATATGCTGTGGAAATCCTGAAGAAGTTTGGAATGATGGATTGTAAAGCCATGCTTATGTTAATATTCGGTTGAGCTTTGATCTTTAATTCTTTTAGATCTCGAAACTTGAAACAATGAGACAATTCAATCACATGAAATTCATACAACCATAACACAAGATATACCCTAAGGAAAATCCTCAAAACTATGAGAACAAAAACCCCAACAATTTTTCTCAGTATAATATAATGGATAGCAGAGAATGCTTTCTTTTACAACATAGCAGATTGCTTTCGGAAGATAAGAATCACCTAAACACTCTCGGTGAAGATACGAAAGCAATAGAGAAGAGAAATCGATCGAATGTGTTTTCCAATGTGCCCAAAACATCAATAACAAGCAAGAACAATAACTTGTACAAAGAGAAGCGCCTTGCCTTCAATGGAGAAGAGAATTCGCTTCACATTGAATTCATCAATCCCGTATAACATATTTATACATTCTTCTCATGCATCGGCTTCTTCTAACTTCAGGATGCACTCGCCCTTAGATTGGATGTATCAATCTTGCATGAAGAAGTGCGCCCCACTTCTCATGCAGTGCTTCATCTCACTCAACTGTCTCTTAGGATGAACTCGCCTCTTAACTGAAAGCTTGCCCACTTAGTTAGGTGGCTAACTTAAGTGTCACAACTCAAGTGTCGTCTTTTAGTTTAACATAAGTGTTGTCATGCAATAACACTTAGTTAAATATATCTTCTTTGTTGTCACTTAGTTAACTCTCTTTAACTGATTCTTTCTTGATAACATCACTGTAGTGATCAATTCGAGTTCACCTTGGTTTACTAAAGTGTCGACTTTTAGTTTAACTAAAGCTAAAACATTTTAGTTGACTAGTCCTTATTTAACGCTTAGTTAACTATTATTAACTGAAATCATGCCGATTGATTTACTTGTAGTGACCACTATGAGTTCTTTAGTTAACAAAGGCATACATTGTGGCTTTAACTGAAGATTGACAATTCGAGTTCACTTAGTCATCTCTTGATCAATTCGAATTCTCTTTTTCTCTATGCATTTGTCTTTATCTCTTTATCTTTTACTGCATGGTCAATATGTGCTAACTTTAATTATCCATCACATGACATTATACTAAAAAGAATTATTGGATGCTTTGATCATAGTACATTATTCCAGACCAAATTATCATATGCTAAAGTAATTGAATTTAGAGGTGATCAATCTCTAAAGGAGCCTTAATAGCAATCTGGTGATCATGGTTAATAATACATCACACAACATTAAATGATTTTAACAAGTAAAGCATGATCTTTATACGAAAGGTCCACCTCTATACGGGAGGTCTATCCCATGGATACCTTTATACAGAAGGTTCACATGAGAATCATGACTTGACACACAAGTCCAGAGCCTTGTCCGACAAGACTTTACAACATCATTACTTTGATCAATTACCTCTATACGAGAGGAATAACCTTTACACAAAGGCAATCAAAGTGTTCACCTCTATACGGGAGGATCAATCTTGGTTGCACAAGATTGGTTTGGAGAATGCCTCCTGATGTTGTACATTTAACACTCCCTCTCAGCGAGGGAGGCATTCTCTGCCATACCAAGCTTGTCTCGGAAGTACCTGAACTTTGTCACTGACAGAGGCTTTGTTAGCACATCTGCAATCTGCTCATTAGTAGCAATGTACTGAAGTTTCACTATGCCTTTCTGGACCATGTCTCGGATGAAGTGATACTTCATTTCAATTTGCTTCGACTTGTCATGAAACACCGGGTTTTCGAAAAGCTTGATGCAACTCTGATTGTCACACCTAATAAATGTAGGCTCAAGATTTTCACCAAACAACCCTGCAAGTAGCTTTCTGAGCCACATTGCTTCCTGGCAGGCAACACTAGCAGCTATGTATTCTGCTGCTATAGTGCTCTGGTCTACGGAGCCCTGCTTCCTGCTGGACCAAGATATTATAGCTAATCTTAGGCTATAAATAGTGGACGAATGTACTCTTACGATCCACAATGCTTCCTCCCCAATCTGAGTCTGTATAACCAACTAACATGACTCCTCCACTGGAGGCATATCTGAGTCCATATGAAATTGTACCTCAAAGGTACCTAAGCACATGCTTAGCAGCTATCCGGTGTCTGTGTCTTGGATCAGACATAAATTGACTCAGAATGCTCATGGCATAACATACATCAAGCCTCGAATGTATCAAGTACATTAGCGAGCCTATAAGCTGTCTATACAAAATGGGATCTATTGGATCTGATCTAGAGCCTGACTCATGAAGTTTCCTCAAATTAAAAACCGTCGGTGTAGTCATAGATTAGAAATCTATCATGCCAAACCTACGCCATATATCCACAGTGTATTTCCCTTGAGATAGAAAAATTTCATCTTTTGTTTGCCAGATCTCAAGGCCAAGAAAGTAGTGCATCAGAGCTAAGTCTTTCATCTCGAACTCTGAGGTGAGCTCCCTCTTACACCAAGCAATCAGATGTTCCTCTCCAGTGAGAAACAAATCATCAAGATACAAAACCAATATCAATGGTTGGTTCTTCACTACTTTGAAGTACAGATTTAGATCAGCCTCACTCTTACAGAAACCCAGTTTTTGAAGGTAGCTATCAATTTTGGAGTACCAAGCCCTGGGGGCTTGCTTAATCCCATATAGAGCTTTCTTTAGCTTGCAAACATGGGACTCCTTCCCATGCACCACAAATCCTTCAGGCTACTGAATATAAACCTCTTCCTCAACCTCACCATTGAGGAAGGTTGTCTTCACATCCATCTAGTGAAGTTTCCATCCTAGAAGTTAGAACATATGCAAGTGCAATCATTGCTTGGATTGTGGTGTACCTCGCCATAGCGGCAAAGCTCTCATCATAATCGATGCCTTCTTTTTGAGAGAAACCTCTAGTAACAAATTTGGCTTTATACTTCTCAATGCTACCATCCGCAGCATGCTTTATCTTGTAAATCCATCTGGAAGTCACAATGGACTTCCCATTAGGTTTGGGAACAACCTCCCAAACATCATTCTTCATTATAGAGTTGTACTCTTTTGTCATTACATCTTTCCAAACTTGTTGCTTTGCGCTTTGCAGCTTCATCATATGAGGATGGTTCTGAATCACTGATGTGACTCAACAGTGCAACATACCTTGAATATCTGTTAGGTTGCTTGCGCTCTCTAGATGAGCCTGTTGGTGCTCCATTTTTCTCTGCATTTTGTAAGATATCTCGGCACCAAGCAAATCTTCTTTTAGCGGGAGGTTCATCAGGCGACGTCTCAATCAATTCTACTGGTTCTTCAGGAGCTGGCGAATCTGAGGCATCTTCTGGTTTCTCCCTCTCAAACTTTGAAGGGGGAGAATCAAACTTGGGATCCTCCATCTCTGAATCACATTGAATCTCTTTCGATCTTTTGAAAACAACTTCCTCATGGAAGTTAACATCTCGACTGACTTCAATGTGTCTCTCACCAGGTACATATATTCGGTATGCTTTGGATGACTCGCTATAACCCACAAAGGTGCCTTTCTTTCCAGAAGGCTCCATCTTTGTTCTCTTTTCTTTTGGGACATGAATGTATACTGGGCTCCCGAAGATCCTCAAGTGTGAGATGTCTGGCTTCTCACTGATAATCACTTCTTTGGGTGTCTTCTCATCTAGAATGGCATGCGGGCTTCTATTATGGATATATACAGCTGTACTGGTGGCTTCTGCCCATAATGAGGTAGACATATCTTGATCATGCATCATGGATTTTGCAACCTCACATATGGTTCTATTCTTCCTTTCGGCAAACCCATTTTGCTGAGGGTTGTATGACACTGTTAACTGTCTACATATTCCTGCATCACTACATAGATCATTAAATGCATGTGAATCAAATTCACCTCCATTATCAGACCTTAATGCACGGATGTTCTTTTCTTTCTGATTTTCAACTAGGGCTTTAAACTCTTTAAATTTGCTAAGACTTTCACTTTTAGCCTTCATGAAATAAATCCATGACTTCCTAGAAAAATCATCTATGAACAGTACATAATATAAGAAGCACTCAGGGAGGGGGATGACATGGGATCATATACATCAAAATGTATTAAATCTAAAATCCCTTTAGATCTAGTAGTACTGCTAGAAAAACTTTTCTTAACATTCTTCCCAAGTGCACAACCCTGACATACACTATCATGCTCAAAATCAAATATGGGCATACATTTTACCATCTTTTGAAGCCCTGGTGGTGCATTGTAGTGTAGGTGTCCAAGCCTTCGGTGCCATAGATCGCATGGACTGATGGTGTGGTGAATCATAGCTTGAATGTACTTCCTGGGTAGCTTGTAGAGTCCTCCCTCTCGAACTCCAATCACAACAGCAGATTCTAGGCTTTTGTTCTTTGGCCATAAAAGTGCATTGTTATCCGTGAAGATAACTTGGAAGCCTTTGTCTTCAAGAACCAAAACTGACAAGAGGTTCTTCTTCAAGCATGAAAGATATAGAATGTCCTCCACATGTAAAATATCATTGGTGCTCAGCTGGAATGAGGTGGATCCAACTCCTTGGATAGAATATGTTGAGTTGTCCCCCAACTCTACCATGCATGTGAAATTTTTCTCCTTTAGGTCAGTGATGGCACTCTTGTAACCAGTCATATGTTTGGATGCACCACTGTTGATCAACCATGTGTCTGCACTTGTGATGACGGGTCCTGAAAGGGATGAGGCAAGGTAAAACTCCGTTCTTGTCTCCTTTTCTTTGGATGCATTTTTTTTAGTGGTTTCATCTTCTATGGCGGTAGAAGCACAAAACTTCCCTTTCCACTTTGCTTTGCACTCTATTGAGAAATGGCCTTTCTTGTTGCAATTGTAGCATCTAGATTTTGACTTGTCAAAGCCTTTGTTGAACTCCTTCTTTGGATGATAGAACTTGTTTTGGAAGAAGGGTTTCTTTCCTTTCTTCATTCTTTTCATGAGGGCAAGATTTTCTTCTTTAGTGCACATAGCTTTGCTTTGGATTCGCCCTTCCTCTTGGATACAGTCATGCCACAATATTTTGAACCCAGGTTGCACTTCTCGGCCATTAATAGCAGCCAAGAATGTCTCCCATGAGAATGGGAAACCATCAACTGTGGTTTGGATGAGATCATCTTCATCCACTACATCTCGAATGTTAACAAGCTGATCTCTTACCTTAGAGATCTTAGTGAAGAAGGAGGCCACTGTCTGGTCGTTCTCCATCTTGAGGTTTCGTAACTTGTTCTTCAATGCCCTCTTTTGAGTTGGGGCCTTCTTCTCATATAGATTAATCAATGTATCATAACACTCTTTTGCGGTCTTTAGTGGTGTGATCACGGGCATCAAGTTATCTTTTACTGAATCATAGATGGTTCGTTTGGCATTAGCTTGATTCTTCTTGAACTTGATGCACCTTGCATTAGATGTAGGCTCCTCCACCACTGTGGATTTGTAACTATCCAAATCATGTTCCTCTAGGATGTTGAGAATCCTAGACTTCCAAGTGTTGAAGTTTAAGGTGCCCTCAAGACAGTCTTCCGGTCGTATAGAGATTGATGCCATAGTCTTCAAATCTTATGCTCAACTTCTCAGGATCTACGTAGGCTCTAGTTGGCATGCACAACTAAGCTCCTTCACACCCTGAGCTATGATACCATGTTAATATTTGGTTGAGCTTTGATCTTTAATTCTTTTAGATGCCGAAACTTGAAACAATGAGACAATTCAATCACATGAAATTCATACAACCATAACACAAGATATACCCTAAGGAAAATCCTCAAAACTATGAGAACAAAAACCCCAACAATTCTTCTCAGTATAATATAATGGATAACAAAGAATGCTTTCTTTTACAACATAGTAGATTGCTTTCAGAAGATAAGAGATCACCAAAACACTCTCGCTGAAGATACGAAAGCAATAGAGAAGAGAGATCAATCGGATGTGTTTTCCAATGTGCCCAACACATCAATAACAAGCAAGAACAATAACCTACACAAAGAGAAGCGCCTTGCCTTCAATGGAGAAGAGAATTCGCTTCACATTGAATTCATCAATCTCGTATAACATATTTATACATTCTTCTCATGCATCAACTTCTTATAGCTTCAGGATGAACTCGCCCTTAGACTGGATGTATCAATTTTGCATGAAGAAGTGTGCCCCACTTCTCATGTAGTGCTTCATCTCACTCAACTGTCTCTTAGGATGAACTCGCCTCTTAATTGAAAGCTTGCCCACTTAGTTAGGTGGTTAACTTAAGTGCCATCATGTAAGTGTCGCAACTCAAGTGTCGTCATGCAAGTGTCACAACTCAAGTGTTTGTTATCACACAACTTGTAGTTGTCCCTAAATGTATCCCATCCGGGATGGTAGAGGAGATGGACAATTAAAGAGGTGACCCAAGAGATGCCATGGTTCCCAATGCAAGTTGGGTGTCACGATAGCCGAGGCATTCTTCACTTTAGATCAAGACTAATCAAGATCAAGGCGGAAATCCTAGCCAATCAATGAAAACTAGCTAACCCAAAGGTTCCTAGGGAAATGTGTAAGTTGAATCGAGGAGACTAGTGGTGAGTTAGATCTATGAAAGTTAAGTGGACCCAAGGGTTTAAGTGTGGTTGAAGAGGCTTAAGGGGTGACAAGTGTTTCAACCAATGAATGACTAGGGCCACTTATGAGGTTCAATTAGATAGATCTAAAGAGGTCTAGTACCATGAAAATTACACAAGTGGGGCCCACTCCTTAAAAAGTGGAAAATGGTTCAAATAGGGCCCACAAGGTCAAGTTAAAGGTGAAAATGGCACTAAGGGGGTATGCAAAGGATGGATTTATGATTTCAAGATGAAAGAGGCATTACCCACATATGGGATCTAGCCAAAGGCTACTGACCCAAGGAGTGCAATTTACCCAAGGGAGACTAGTGCCTTAAATTGAGGGGGCAAATGGAGTCCAAATTCCACCAAATTATAGATCGGGATAGTTAAGGCAATTAACAAGGTGGGTTTAAATTATCAAATCCAAATGCTTGCTAGATCTCCATAGATCTGATATTTTAAAATGCATCACCAAGTGACCCAATTGGGGCTCAACCCTCAAAATGAGGAATGGGGCCCATAAGGTGAAAATCAACAAGGTGAAGCACTAAGGGTTGGTTATCAAGGTTGATCTATCCGAATCAAGTGGGATCTCACCTACCCATGTCAAGGAACTAGCCAAACTAGCCTTCCTCAAGGAGTGTGAATTGCCTCAAGGAAGGCTAGGTGCCTTGGGAAGTGGGTCAAATGGAGGCCAATCACCATCAAACTATAGATCCAAATTGCCTTGAATGCTATAGAGGTGGGTTTCAAAAATTATCCCCAAAGCCAAGCTAGATCCAAGTAGATCTAAAAAAATGTAAAATGAGGGTTTTAATCAATGAGGGTTTTGTGATCTAAGGGAATAGATGGTAAAGATAGAAGAATATCGTACCTGGAAAATGAAGATGGAGGTTGCTTGTGACGAGGATTACTTCCCACAAAGATCAAATGCCAAACTTGATGAAGCCCTTCTTGCCAACGTTTTGCCTCCTTCACCAAGTCGGCCTCCCTATTCCTGTCAATCAAGGACACAAAGATCAATGAATTGACAATAATTGAAGATGCAAACAAAAGAGATGAATAACATGAAATTGTTGGTACAAAGACAAAACAACTCCCTGAAACCCAAAACGACTTGTTGAAGTGAGCAGGGTAGGCCTCCCCACCAATGCGAATTCCCCCAAGATGTCTTCTTTGCCTGCAAAAAGTGTTAGTGAAGATAAAATCCAAGATGGCCACCAATATCTGTCAGTGTAGAGGAAGAAGCATTTACAATCACCACAAGCATTCCAACTCCAAGATCCAAGATGCCCAAGAAAGTATTTTTATTCCAATAGCCAAGAGCCAAAAATCTCTAGATGCTTTTACAATAGGGGGGTCTCATCCTTTTATAGGATGAGGAAGACCAAAACCCTAAACCACTTTTTAAAACATGAGGAAGACCAAATCCCTAAACCACAAAACCACTTTTTAAAACTAGTGGTTGAGATCAAAAGATATAACAATCTAATCAATGGCTAAGATGAGCCTGTTACCACCTAAAGTTGGACTTCAATGAGCCGCCAGTATTGCACAATTACTTGTGCTCTTTCAGAGTTCAGAAGTTCCAGGTTTGGCTTGTTCAGGGCCCCTTTTTTAATTTTTGTAGTGCATGACCATGCCCCACGGGGTTTGTAATAAGTGTGCTAGCATAGTGGTCTTCGGGTGACTCGGTTCCCTAGGACTTGACAACTAAAGAAGGTATTCCAAGGAGTTTTTTCCCTTGTCGATTATGCTTTTCCTTTAGCTGAGTATAATCGATGAGTTTTTCTCCTGCACCTCCAAAGCTGGAATGCCCGAAGTGGTGATTAGGCCCTAGGGGGTTATTAGAGTCCATTTTGTAACATGTATAAACATGCTAGACACTAGAATTTTATCGTTTGGTCATGTACTAGGTTCCCCTAATGTTTCAGTCGATTCCGAGAAAAATATTTTTTTTCGCATTTTTAAGCCATTTTTTAATGGTTTAAATGAAAATTTTCAAAAGATGATAAAAGTGTGATCCGGAGTCGGAATTTGGCACAGGGATGCTCGTTTTCAAGCTCAGAGCATCCTCTTTACCTTGGTATCCGGTTTTCCTATATTTTGGGCGACCAAAACGTCCCGTGGAGCAGTTTTCCTTATCAGAGCTACATAATGGCACTTTAATGCTAAAATGCATCAAAATGTACCTTATCAAATTATTAAAAAAATTAATTAAGTGAATTTAGCACATGCCAAATGACATGGCATTAATTCACTTAAGCTATGCGACTATTTCAAAAGGATAAAGCAATGTTAGAGGTCGAATTAAAGATGGAACGAGTATCTCATGCTTTGCCCTCCAGTCCTCATGTGGGCCAACTTTCATCCTCACGACAGCTTTTGAGTTGGCATATGATCTCAAGGGTGGGCGACTAGGTGAATGGTTTGAAACTTATGTTATAAATTATGTGATGGGCGACTTCATTAAAGAGTTAAAACTTGAGATTAAAATTCGAAATAAAGGTGGAGCGAGTGTCTTGTTCCGCAAAGCCTTCACGTGGGCCAACATCTTGCGTGACTGGGTCGTGATTCAGTTTTGATGTGGATAAGTCTTAAAGTTGTGGGATCCTACCTCTCTTAAGGTGGCATGACCCACGTAGCTTAGCTTCTATTTTGAAGCTTCAATCAAACTCACCATCCAACGCAGCAAGGAATCCTCCTGCGCCTTCTCCCTCGCGTGAATAGTCGGCTGCTCCACATGGCCGTGTTCGAGTTGTGAGTGAAAGCAAGTTGTGAGGTGGCACAAAGTGTGGTTTGGTTGCTATGTTAAAGTCTCCAATTAAAGCAATCGTGCATCAAAGTGACCAACTCAACCCATATCCATCGTAGCTTGGAAACATCATCAAGCATTCGCCTCTCCACGCGTGAGCTGTCCACAAACTCGGCAGCTTCCTTTTTCGAGTGTTTTCTTCGAAAGTGTGGTGATGCATCCATTGGCTATGAGTTTGCTTGATCTACAATCAGGGTGACTTGCTCTACAATCGAGGAGCTTTGTCTCCTTAGGGTTTTGGAACCCCAGTCTCCTTGCCTTGTGTTATAAATTGAGGAGCTTAGCTCCATTGTTATCATCAAAAGGTGAAACCTCTACTGGCATCGTATTGTAATATTTTGTATTGAGTTAATAAGAAGGCTTTGGAGGCTTACCCTGTTGTTGTCCTTGGTTTGATTTGGTGTGCTTTGATAACATGAGGTAACCTGTATCTTGTCTATTTCATGCTTGCAATTGTTGGGATCCATTTGTCCTTTAAAGGGAAGTTATCTTTCATAAGGAATAGTGAGTAATGCTTTATAGGTTGCTTACGTTTGTCGATGATATTAGAATGCTAGTAGTATGATTTCTTGTTTGAATCTATTATTTCTTAAGTTTTATGTTGTTCATTTACACATATGCTTTTAATCCTCTTTGCTAGTTTTGTTGTGATCCTGCAAGTTGCTTAAGCTGGAGGAT
The DNA here is from genome assembly GCA_027924585.1 of Larix kaempferi. Classification (NCBI taxonomy): domain Eukaryota; kingdom Viridiplantae; phylum Streptophyta; class Pinopsida; order Pinales; family Pinaceae; genus Larix; species Larix kaempferi. Next base: position 2,347,038 of record BSBM01000560.1, on the reverse strand, counting down.
GTGGCGAACATGTTAGCTCTCTACTCCATCCAATAGATCCGATCAAGACACTCGATTCCACCGGTGCATCAAGAAAGAGACTCCATTGCCCATCTTCAACACTCAACCCCCATGGGTTCAAACTTCTTCTGATCCAAACTTCTTCTACTATCTTTGGTTATTGGTTATTTGTCCTAAGATTTACATTTTATCAAGCAAATCTGAAAGTAGACACTATTAGAATAGACTATGGTCATGTCCTAAGTCACTAGGACCCTCAGAAAATATTTCGAAATTTTTTTACCGAGTCCTCCGGTTTTGGGTTTTTAATTATTTTTTAATTTTTAAATAAATTTTTCCATAGTTTAAATGGAAAAATTTCAATTTGTAATATGTCAGTCATCCGGGATCCAAATTCAGTGATTGAAGGCTCCAACCTTAACCCAAAAATCATTCATGATCCCCGGACCAGTTTATCCTAAGTTTTGGATGTCAATACAGCCTCATAATTAATAATTTCTCAAGAAAGTGAGTTATAGAGAAATTATTAATTAAAATAATAAAAAAATGAATATTTGGAGATAATCCAAATCTCTCCAAAATAATCCAAATGGATTAAAATAAAAGGGTAATTAACATGGCATTGGGCATTAATGAGGATTCCAATCTTCTCAGTCATCATCCAGTCAGGTGTACAGTCAGCACAAGTGGATCTCTCCAAGTAAATTTGCTCACCTTCCTCAAATCTGCGAATTGGTCATGTGTCAATTGTTGAATGGGTTGGCTGGTTGCATTTATGCCTATGGTAGGCGCCCTCCTCAAGTTATGCAATCACAAAACTTGGATTCCATTGCACACATGTTGTATTGATTGTAAGTCAAATCTTGTCTCCCATATGTGGCATTCATGCCCTCACAAAGGAGCTCCCGTCAGCCTCTATTGGAGCTCGAGGTTACCACATGGCACATTGTTATTTGATGGTGATACTTCCAAGATTGGGATGGGGGGTGCCTTTCCTAGGTGGAGGCCACCTCCCCACCCTAACTCAACACATTTCGAATTATGAGGGGGTTGAGCACTCCAAAGTTTGGCTTAATCTAATGATGATTGAGATTTGATGGCAATTTGAGTTGGTGCTTAATGCCATTGGCTCCTTTGGATGCCAATTCGAGTTAGGGTTTAGGTATGTCTAGTTTGTTATAAAGAGAAGCCATTTGGGCTCTCTTCTCATGGATTTTTGATGTAAGATTACTCTGGAGAATTTGTAATAGCTTTTGCTTCATATTGGAAATAAAGAATTCGACTTTGGAGGTCCATGAGCTCTCATTTTTTGGTGTGACTTCATCTCTTGTTGAGGTGACATATTCTCTAAACTCATCTCTCAATTACGCATAGTATTTGATTAACTGCTATCTTGTGAAGGCTATTTTTAGCACAATAGAGTAACCATTTGCAGTTCAAGTTGGTTATTTATGCAAAATTTATCAAGATCTAAGTGGGCATGAGTAGTCGGTTATACAAATTGTTGATTTAATCTTGATCTTTCTAGCATACTAGCATTGTTGATCTCACTTGTTGGTTGAGTTGTATGTGTTGTGATTAGGTGTTGCTAAAGTGAAGAAGGGTAAGAGCTCGGTTGCATCAAACCCATGCTTCATCTTCAAGCTTTGATTTAACACTTTGTGGTTGCAGGATCTACAAAATCTCAAGTCTTTCATCTAAAGAAGGCTAGGAAGAGCTCTTCTCAAATATTCCATTCATCAAAACACTTTATTTACATTTGGTTACTTTGGTTCTAAGGGCTATCTTCTTCAAGCCCTCCTCTTTCTCCTTGACTTCTTTGCTTTGATCTGCTAGCCCTAGCTCCTCTCGTCCACCTTGTCTTCCTCCCATTAGCTCCTCTTATCTTGTTTTCCATCCTCCTTGCTTTCGTTTTTGGCCTCATCAAGCCCTCTCGTCCACCTACTTTTTGACCTTCATTCCCTCTCGTTTTAAGCCTTCAAACCCCTTCTAAATCTCTTCTTTCTCGTCTTTGCCCTTTTTACCTTGCTCTCGTCCCCTTCCTTTCCCCTTCACTTCTCTCCACTTCTAGCTCTCGTCCCTCCTCCTCCATCTCCTCTCGTCTTCTTTTCCATCCTCCCTTTCGTCCATCTTCAAGAAGGCCCTAAATCACAATAAAATAACAAAAACGTTTCAAAGTTTTTTCTAGTTTGGGTTAGTGACTAGTAGCTTCATGCTTTGGGAAGGTAGTTAGGCATTGTTTAGTTTTCACAAAAAGATATTTTTTTCATTTGGCATTCTAGAATTAGTCTTTAGTTTACTTGTTTCACTTGCATCTTATCTCTTATAAAGTTAGGCATATAGATTAGATCTTAGACTTAGCTAGTTTCAAAGTTTATTTTGTCTTCTCTAACGTTAAAGGGTGCCTTGTTTAGTGATTTAAGCTTGTGTAGGTATTTTGAAGGAGAAGAAAGACTTGAAAAAGCAAGATTCAAAGAAGAAGAAGAGCAAAACCCAAAGAGGAAAACTGAACCAATAAGAAGATCCAAAACAAAATGAAGAGAATGATAACCATGAAGATATAAAACCACTCTCCTTTGTAAAAGCTATCAAGAGCTTCTTAGTTTCGTTTCAGTTTATTTTCTCTCAAAGACCTTACAAGGGTTAAATTCCCAAGGCACTTGTAAATTGATTAATAAAAAGGCTAGGTGGGATAAGGCCTCCCACACTTTGGTTCCTTCTTCCCCATTTGGGGAAGACTGTTTCATGCATGCTTTAGTTAGACTTGTACAAATTTCCTAGATTAAATTTCATTTTTTGTACTAAGAATAATTTCCATTTCCAAGTCTTGACTTGAGATAGCAACCTTGGGATTTCATCCCAAGGGCCTCATTGTTTTGTGGCAGTTTCTCTATCTCCATTAGATTCCTTGTCGACATTCAGCTAGCTAGAAGGTCTCAAGGACTGGTGGTTCTAGTGGTCACCTTGTTCAGAGGTTAATCCCACCTTGTTGTTTATTTCTTGGTTAGTTGTTCAATTTGGCCTTAGAAAGTGTGCACTTGTTATTTCCTTTCATTACTTGTTTACTTTAGAAAGCGTGCTTTTTCTTTACGTACAAACTGCCTCTATTCTAATAAAGAACAAAGCCTCTTGAACTTGCAATAACCCAAGTCAAGAGCAGTCTCTGTCGGAGAGCATATTAAAATTGTATTTTCCTTGCATTAGGCATATAGAATAACTAAGTCTCTTGAACCTTGTCATAAGACAAAGTCAAGAGCATTCTCTGTCGGAGAGCTGAACCGTGTGCTCTAATAATAATAAAATTTCCAACTCACATCCCCTTAATAAATTTATCTTGGTTGATATTCAACACCCGTATGCTCTGCCAACCTGAAAAGGTTGGGCTAGTACTCAGAAAGGTGTTGGATTTGATAATTTTTCGATAACATAATAAAATCTTCACCCCCACAACCAACGAACCGGCGTTGATCATTCGAGACATACTCAGGTAGTGGGCAAAGTTCCTAAACCTGGTGGTGCCGGAGGTTTCCGCTGTCTAGACATCGGAGTAGTTAAGTCTTTAGACACTTACTCCTTGAACTCTGGGCGGACCGACATACCATCAGAAGGGGAAGCCTCTGAAAGTATACCTTTCCGGTCTTTTGTTTACCTTGTTGTTCTTAGCCTAATAATCAAGACCATTAATACTTTTTATTTACCAAGATAATTTGCAAAATGATCTCACGAACAGTTACTTGAGACTTGCATTTCAGCATCCCCCAGACACTACACATTTCATTGACTCCACAAGGCACTGGTCTAATTGTTACATTTTCATATATTCATATTGTTGGGCCTTTTGTCCATTTAAGTAATTTATCTGTGGATGCTATCTCATTTTCGCAAGTCTTTGATATACTGCTGATCTTGTAATCTTGTATTGCAACGTGGATTGCATTTTACCTTGTGTTTTATCTAAAAGTAAATTTGTGATCTTTTCATCCTTAAAACTCCTAAACAACACCCATCCACATCACCATACACTAAAAATATTAAAACACATTGAGCCATAGTAAACTCTTTGTAGGGACTACCCCCCTTGGCTTCGTTAGGAGTTAGCCTAAACGGAGGAGCTGGGATTCAGGTGACAGTACCTGGCTCATTGCTTGCCCCCAAGGCCACACTTTCCCCACTTGTAGTGAGGGAACAACTTTCGAAAGATTTCTGCTGCTGGTGTGCATCTCGGCGGACAATAGGTTGAAAAGTATATTTGGCTAATTTAAGAGTTTGCTATTGGCTGCCCCAAAAGAGCAAGCCAAGATCCCAAGAAACGAACTTTCTAGTTCGTGTTCTTGGTTCATTTTTACTCGCTTTTTTATTACTAGTTTTGTTAGATTTCATTTTTGCATTTTGTTCTGATTGTCATTTCTAATCAACTCTAGCTCGTTGGTCTGTTTTATGTTCTTAGCAGGTTAGAGCTAAAAAACTCACAAGAAAGACACTTCGAAGTTCCCAGAATCACCTTGAGAACTAGCTGTCAAAGTAGTGCTTTGTTTGCACATTTTATTGTAAACTGTCTTGTTCCCTAATGATAAAGGGCAAGCAATAGTTCTCCTAATTTCTTGATTGTATTCGAAAAAATAAAAAGAGCATAGCAGGCAATTCCAACCCCTGACCCCAATCCCCCCAGGGGGGATTCACACTTTTTCCTTTTTTATTGTTCGCAACTTTTTCTAACTTTTTCGGTTTAGATTAGTTTCATTTGAGCAGTAATAATTAAACAACTCACTCAAGCACACAACGTCCTCCGAAGAATCATTTATAGTTTTGTTATATGCTTATGTGTTTTATTTGATCATACAACTGTTCTTAAAATCTGACTCTAAAATTAACCCCTTGCTCTATCGAAGTACTCCATCACTTTGTGGTGCGAGGAAAAGATATTCTTGGGTTATAGCTTAGTTAATCATCCACTCACACTTTTTTAATAAAACGAACCACACCCCAAGCCCAGAGTATGCTCTTGGCCGTTGCAGCTTAGTCGGAATAGCTGGACCAATCAGAAATGGGTGCAAGGTACTTAGTTTAATAGGACAATCCAATCTCATCTTTCTTGGCGGATTCGGGAGGTTGCATGGATGTATACCACAGAGTAAGCAGGCTACTTTTGTTGAGTATTTGTTGGCATTGATGTCAACATGGATGTGAGAATAATCTTGCTACATTGATGGACAAGGTAGTTTGGGCATTAAGTGGCTCATATATATGTGGAGCCCTACATCTAGTTGATAAGGTCCTTTAACCCACAAGATTGGATCTTGGAAACCACTACCTTGTTGATGAACCTGCTGATGATGATGACGACCTACATCTAGTTGATAAGGTCCTTTAACCCACAAGATTGGATCTTGGAAACCACTACCTTGTTGATGAACCTGCTGATGATGATGAAGACCTTGGTTATGATGCTAAAGCCCTTGTCGATGATGGAGAAGCCCTTGATGGGTTGAAAAAAAAATAAAAAAATTAATGACCCATTCTATGGTCATTTATGTTTTTGTTGGGGTCATGAAGCCCACAAGCTAAATGGAGGTTTGATAATGATACACTTGAAGCCCACGCAAATGATGAAGAAGCCCATACGTTGCATGAATGACTCATTACTTTGTGATGGATACTTAAAAATAATGGCATGGCCATTACACCTTGAAATTATGTAGCTATGAAGCCATTTCCATATTGCCTAAGCCCATGTGCATGGTTATGATGCTCTTGAAGAAATAATTATAATGAAGCCCTAGTGGCTTGATGCAACCCTATGGTGATATGGAGGACAAAGACAAGGTAACAAAGGTGGACAAGGAGAATGACATAAAGAAGCATGACCAACAAGCAAAGTGACATGGCAACACGCAAGATAAGGCTAATGCATGACATGTGGTGACAAACCCTCGATGAGGTGGCAAAAAGGTCAAATATATATATATATATATATATATATATATATTTGTTTGAAGAGGATAAAAAAAATAAAAGAAATCTAGTGTCAAGTCGGCTCCCAATCTAATGAAAAAAATAAAAGGTTAATTTAAATTCACATTTGCAAAGTCGGCTGGCTAAAAACCATAAACATTGACCTATATAAATACTCCATAAATTTCATTCATTTGAGGAAATTTGCTGGGAGAGCAGCTCTGACTTTCGGATCTGCAACACTGAGGAATTTCGGGTACAGTGACAGTGGCTGCTACAGCACATTTGGCAGAAGAGTAGAAGAGCAGCAATCAAATTTTTTTAAGTTAACATTTTTGGAAAAAGAAACAGCTCTGAAATTCGCATCACTCTAGCAGCCGCAGTAGAAGGTGCACTGAGCTCTGAAATTCGGACTGTTCCACTGTGGAAATTCGGGCAACAACAAAGTTCATTTTTGCAGACCCGAATTTTGCAGCAAGGGAAGTTTTATTTTGGGTTGAAACAAGAGCAGGAGGAGCATTCCTTTCTTCCCTTTTTGGAGCAGCAATTTTTGGTCTTGATCAATCCAATGAAGAGTAAAAGATCTCGCTGAACTGTGTTTGTTTACTGAGAATTTCAATGGAGTTCATTTGCAACAGTAGAAGGAGCAGTCAATTGTTAAAGGCAGCAACAGTCCATTTTATTCTCTTTATCAGCAGTCTGAGTGTGTGACAAGGATGTAAGGTGAAGGAGCTCATGTGACTAAGGTGGCATGTGCTGGGTTTTGATTGAGAGATCCGAGGTTGTTGACAGTAGGGTTTCCACAGACCCAACTTTGAGGGAGTCTGAACAATCCCAAATACACATAGTCATCTCCAACGAAGGCAAAGAAAAGAAGCCTGTTGAATTGAAGTAATTATTGGACTGAGGTGTAGATCTCCTCCACAGTAAAGGTGTTGCAGCAGTTGACTAATGGTGGTTTGAGACTTCAAACAGTCCGGAACTTAGCAGAGATTAAGGTCAAGTCTATACACACCCTGAGGATGATTGACACACAGTTCAATGTTTGACAAATGTTGTGATCTTCTACAGGAGTCATACACAACCTGGGCATGAGATGTTGACTAATAAAGGGGTATACTCAGTGGTGTATTTATGAAGTGTGAAGTTGATACATGCTCTCCCATGCACAATGATATCCACTGAAAGTGATAGTACAGTGATATTGATGATCCTGATGATAATCCTGTGATGAAGTTGATGCATGTCTTCCCTAGAAGATGACAGTTCATGATGAAGCATCTGGATGATGACAAGTTTTTCACAAGTCCTGAAAAAGTTGACCAATGATGCACAAACCATAGTCCTCATCCATAACTTGAAGTCTGCACACAGTCCAAAGACATACACAGTCAACCCAGTGACCTCTGGTATGTATGACAGCTTGCTTGCTCAGTAGTAATGATGTAATGTATGCTTAATAAAGCTTTATACAATGTAAGGTTGAATACTCAGAACTAATAACTAGTCAAGATTGAAGTTGACAAGTTGATAAGTGTTGAGTGACATGAAGGAAGGCTCAACCATCCAAGGTTGAAGCTCTTAGTGCTAGGTTGCATACACAACCTGAGTTAGTGACATGACAGTCATAGTGATGATGTAAGAGGATATGAGCACACACCTTGGTGACATGATGATGATGATATGGCAGTGATACATCTACAGCAGTATGGAATGAACTCTCAGCAAAAGACATGATGTTGAGATGACAGGTGGCATCTTGAACAGAGATGGACCAGCAGATGTTGATGACTAGCTTGACCAGCAGAGTGATGAGCAGAGAATGACCAGCAGCAGAGCAGATTGATGAGCAGTAGCGTTGATGAGCAGAGGTTGATTGAGCAGCAGAGGTATATGGTTGAGCAACAGATTGATGACAATCAGTGATTGGCGTCAAGCTTGCAAGTAGTGACTTGCACTTGAGGATTGGACTCCTCAACCTTTTCTTAGTTGGAGCTAAGAAAACCAAGCTGGGTCCTGATACAAGAGTTGGTGCTCTTTTCATCAGTTGGTGCTGATTGTAATCGCGAAGATTGTAGTCTTCCGTTGTACATCATATGAAAATATAAATAAAGTTTAATATACAAATACTGTCTTGTGATGTGTTTGATTCTATGTTGATAACATGCTTATGATTCATTGTTGGTAACCTAATCTACTAATTGGTTGAAGTTAAAAATGAGGTTTAATTTTCCATCACACTGATTCACCCCCCTCTCAGTGTGGCCATTGTGTTCAACAACTTTAAGAAGGTTTATCCTCGCCCGGTTGGACACTCGGTTAAGCCGCTAAAGCACTCAGTCCAAAGAGCTAGATCTGGTTGGGCCAAACCAAGAATTAACCCATTCCTTAATCCACTCATTTAATAATCTTAAAATTTACCAACCAAGACACTGCAATACTTTCACTGAGACCACAGAAGCAACCCTCGCAAGCACTCTATTTTTCGTCGGCACTGGTCTTTAATATTTCTTTGTTTAAGTTAATTTTTACCAATGTCATGAATCGTGTTGTATCTTAAAAGCTGTGGGTTTTAATTTCACATTGCAATGATTTGTGGTTTATTTTTTAAGTTATTTCACCATAATTCCTAGAATAGACTTTTATCTTTTGTTGTAGATTAAAAGCCTTAGTTTATTTTTTTATAGGGACCACCCCCCTTGGCTTCACTAGGAGTAAGCCTAGACGGAGGAGTCGAGTAATCAAGTGACAACACTTGACTCTCACTTTCTCCCAAGGACACACCGAGCGGCTTGAAGGTTTCCTACCGCGTCCCCTAGGTGTGTATTAAGCGACAACAAAGCCAATACAATATAAGACATGGATTACTCAACTAAGTGATGACGTCATAGCCTAAAACTCTAAGGAGGGTGATGTCATACATGGGGGTGGCTAATAACACGTGCCACAACAAATGGACCAAGACAAGTCACTAGGAGCACATGGTGGGGCTAGGAGGTATTAATCCCCTTCACTAGCATGTCCCCATGGCACAATAATATAAAATATGAGTCTATGACATGTCCAAGTTGTTAGACACAATGCTCACTGAGAGTGGGGGGGGGGGGTGAATCAGTGAGCCTATACTTAATCAAAATTCAACTTCTTCAATCACTTACACTTAAATCATCATTTCACAATTACTTCAACAACATATTCATCAATGAATTATATTTCAGTAATCATCTAAGCACATGTCATATAATCACCAACACATCACACCCAAGGGACACAAGATATAGTTTTGTAATTTTGTAATTGGTTCAATGGCTACAACCATGAGGCAATTCAGCACCAACTGAAATAAAAAAACACCAACTCTTTATCTAGGACCCAGCCTAGTTCTTCTTAGACCCAACCAAGAAGTGGATACAAGACCCTGCTTGTAAGAGCATACATTTATTACTTCACATTATTATTACACTCTCATCATCATACACTCATCTACAATACATTTCATCATGTCTCCATTCACAAAATCATACTGTCCACATGCACATGTCTCTGTCATCATCATCAGCTGCCCAACATCGTCATCATCACTGTCTTACTGTGCATGTTCTCATCATCATCAGCAATTTGCTGCCCTAGCATGTCAACTAGCATGTAAGCATTATATCATAAATATCCAAATTGTCCATTGTCTTCATTTATCACTAGCAATCAGCATCATCATGATTGTTATAATTCAGTCCATCAGCATTGTGTTATCAACACCATCATCAGCAAAAACCAAAAGATAAGATTTAAAACAGAGTTATCATGCTGCTGCTGCTGCTACCTCAGTCACATGGAGATTCTTCCTTCACGAATTCACTAGCTTACTTCTTTGTTGGATTATCCATGAATTAAAACACTAAAAGGTTTGTGTTATGCTGCTCCTCTTCTCTGTAATTAGGGACTGTTCTGCTCATTTAGGGCTTTTAACAAACCATTCAAAAACCACAAAAAGAATCACATACTGCTGCTAAAATAATCACCATCCATTGCCTTACTCCAACCCCAGACTAAGATTCAGATCCTCTCTTGATGCTGTCACTTTTCTCTGCAATTTCGGGTCTGCAAACCTCTGCTGCTGTGAAAAATCTCAGTTCAACAGTCACGGAAAATCTCAGAGGAACTCCACCAAATTCACATTTAACCATACGAATTTTTCTCTCCAAGACACCTCACTGTCCCCCCGAAATTTGCTCAGAGCTCAACAAAAATCTCCAGCTTAAAATGAACTTTTTTCAGTGTATTTATATAGATCCAAAAAAAAAAAAATTGCAACTGAGCCGACTTGTCAAAAACAATTAATATATTTTTTTTAATTCCATTTCATTCTCTTAATTTGTGGAGGCTGACTTCATCATAAGATGATAATTTTTGCTCCACGTTTTACATCATCAATTATATATATTTATATTTTATTTCTTTCCATATTTCACTCATCAAATGCATACACATATATTTATATTTTTTGATCTTCTCTTCTAGGTTAACGTGGTCTTTAATCCCACATCATGAGCTTGATCTAAATGCCCGTAAGGGCTGTTGATTTATGCCCGTAGTGAGCTCCATGTTGATCCCTGTATGCTGTTGGAAATGCCTGAGCTTGATGCCCGCACCTGCATTCAATAAACATGCCCGCAACTTGTTTTAGGTGCCCGTATAGATGGTGTGCCCTAATGGGAGTTTTGCCCTTCAAAAACTGACCAGGCAACTGTCAATTCAAATGCCCAAGAGTGACTTTGAGGAGTGCCCGCAATGGTTTTCATTTTGCATATCTTCTTGCCATTTTCATGCCCGCAAGCTTATGCTTGCTTGGCATATGCATTGTCCACATCATCCTTGTTTAGGATGTTAGACCCAACTCCAATTTATATGCCAATCATCCTTGTCTTGTTTGTCTTGTCCAAGTCATCATCCAACCATGACCTTGTCTAGGGTATTAGGGCCAATTCCAAATGACCACAGTATGGGTCATTTGGCTTATTAGGTGTGCCCATGCCCATCACCTTGTTTGCTTGTCATCATGCATTTACACCTTTGTCATTAATGGTGTGTCATCAATGACAACCATAGACAACTATATTCATCACAAGTAATACAAATGATCTAATCCTGTCCCCATAATCTGAGAGAGACATGCAGTAAAATACCTCCTGTAACCATTGTGGACCCCACTAACTGATGCCAACTGATCTGCAAGAAGGGGGTTCATCATGGATGACCTTTGAGAATACCAAGTGCCAAAACCTTGCCTTAATTGCCCAAATCGAATTCCTCAATGACCTTTATATTCCATTTTTTTATCCTGCTGAAAACCCTGAAAGTGCCCAAAACTGCCATCTAGGCTGATTGCACTGTCAAACTGAGTGCACCAAGTTGTTTGCAAGGGGGGTATAATGGTAAAAACAAGTGGCTGGACCACCCCCTTCCTATGTAGCGCCCTAGGCAACGACTGGCCTCCAATGCCCCTGCTGGACAGCCTGGATCAGCATCCCCAAGTTGATCAACAGGTGGATAACTGCTAGAATCATGCCCAGGAGTGCCCGAAACTGAAAGATAAGTGTCTCGATGGATCCAAAAGACCAAAATCCACTAGAGATGAGTACTCATACACCTCATGATAACCTGTGGGGTTATCTGTAGGGTCCACCATACTCGGACAGTGTAAAATATGATGATCTGGAAATAATAATAAAACTGATCAACTGCATCAATCATCATCTGGAACATATATCCAACATATGGAATCATCAATAGGTGCGTGTGGGACCATATATCAACATCATCAAGCACAAGTGGTCCATCTCATCACGGATCTCAAGAATGACCATTGTCAAACTATGTTTCACTAGGTCAAAATACAACCAAGGACTAGATCATAACAAAAGATTAAGACATGTTCCCTTAACCATATTCACAGCTTAACTTAAAGTATAAACATCAATCAAGTGGCAGTTAATACACAGATATTTAGTGTTATTTATAATTTACTTGCGCCAAAGCTTTAAAGGTATACTCATCAATGGACATGGTCTAACTGCTAAGATAGGGTGAAGGCTAAGAAGAAGGCTAAGGAAAAGGGATGACTTGACCAATTCAACCAAGAGATACTTCAGATGGGGAAAGAAGGGAGCTACACACTGTGCTGGACAAGATAACAAAGGGAAAGGCAGTGCCTCACAAATGGGTAAGTTGTTTAGAGAGCGCTTATTCAACCTTGGCATCATGTCTATATCAAGTTGATCCAAGTTCATTAGGATCATTCATTTAATTTCCATGGCCTTTTTGCCTATATGACCCCTCTGGGACTTAACATGCGCTAAAAAGCACAACTAATCGCAACTTGCATCTGGGGCATATTTACATTTATGAGGTCAGCAATATTTAGATGTGGCATTTGTTCAACCATTGCTTTTAGACCTTTCTATACCCTTCATGGCGTATTTTAGCAGTTCATTGCTTTAGCCTTTATTCATCGTGTGTTGAAAAACACATTCTAGAATTTTAAGTTCACAGGCTTTCATAAGAGATTTCCAATAATAAAATAGTACAAGTGCTTCAGGTTTTAGTCAACAACATCTCATGTGACTAGAGGGAATTCCACGCTAAGCCAAACATCGGGGCAACCGACTAGAATGATCTAAGCATAAAATCCAACTCACCAAAGGCAAGTTCTGTCACCAACTTGGAGCTGAGACACAAAACAAACATGGATGCAATCCAACACAGCGGTAGAAAAGGGGAAGTCCTCCATATCAATAGTCAAAAAGACAAATCAGGGTGAAAGCCAAAAATAGGGAAGGTCATGGATGGATGGAGTCAGGTGAATATGAAGCTTAAGCTAGCAGACATAAATGCCATGAAAGACCATGTTCATGCTCAAAGGAGGGTAATGAAACCAATGGGTATAGCCAGTGAACCTTTTAGTGCAAGTAATACATCCAATTCATTATTTAAACAACCGAGATATTTCATTTCATTTATTAAATAATACTGCCACATCATGAGTCATATACCAAGTCAATGCTATGAAGATGGCTAAAAAAACAAGATAATAATCCATGATAACAATCACAAGTCCATAGGTCACATCACATGATACAAATAATCATCATCCAGAACCAACTGAAACACTGCTGCAATAATAACATCCGTAACTCTAGGCACTGAACTGAAACTGTATGAAACAAAAGGTCATATCGGTCATCAAATCTAAGCTCTCAAGGCTTAGCCTTGGCACAAGGTCTACTCAATGTCTGATATATACTGCTCTGATCTGTAAGTGATCTCAAATAATGTTGCTCATCATAGTTGATCTCTGTAAAAGCAAAGCTCTGAAAAGTGTAGATATCTGCTCAACAAGAATAGTAGCCCAACTATTATGGTGTGATAACATCTGGCTCTAGCTGGGACAAGTGCTCTAAGGGAGAGAGTGCTTGAGAACCTCAGAATCTCTGGTCTCGAACTGCTCTGCATCAATCTTCAATCCAGCACTCACCATCTTTTGCTTTCAGTGTTTATTTTGCACCTGTATCTGCAATCATGGCCTCTAGAATACCGCGTGATGCATGTATGGGATAAAATAAACCAAAATAAACTGCATAAATGAAATTCTAATCTATAGCAAAAACTAAAATGCATAAAAAGGAAATACTAATCTAGCATAACATGTGGATTTTATTAGTCTTGTTGTGCAGGAGGAAGAAAATTTTGAAGAAAACATACTCAACTCACTTGACACAGAAGAATTACAAACACTCAAAACTCAAGGAAAATTTAATCATTTTTTTAGTTTTATTAATGCATGCAGGAGATGAGAAAAGCTTAGGAAGGAGCAAGACTCAACTCAATCAAACAACTCAGCAAAAATAAAAAGTGCTCAGAAGAAAACTCAAAGGATCATCAACAAGCAAAGGAAAAGAAAAACTCGCAATACTCAACACACAAAAAAGAAAAAGAAAAAGCACACAAATCCTACTGCTCAAAGGAGCTTATTCGAAGACCTACCTACTCTAACCAGTTAGCACAAATGCTAGGTGAAATCATAAATCCAGTGCAACCATTCATCAAAGAGGTTAATGATTCTTCTTTGATTTTTGTTAATAAAGCAAGTCATGATTGGATTAAAGATTAGAGAATTTGATAACACAATCTTCCTAGCTTGTTCAAAAATTGAAAAATGATTGGAATGGTGCAAAATGAAATCATGCCAAGGAGAAAAATGACTGATGCAAACATCCTCCATCAAAGAATTGATTAGATCGTAGAAGTTATGCAAATGATTACTTAAGCAAGTGGAGTGAGATTTGCTCCACAAGTGTGCATGGGAGAGTAGCTGCAGTTGGAGGAGGACTTATATTTCGAGTTCTATCTTATATTGTCTTTGTATCTTCTATTCTTGGGGCGTCTTTGTATGAGAGAGCTTTAGCTTTTCGTTGTATTGACATTGTACTTTGTTGACGAATCTATACTGAGAAGTTCTGCTGGGTTTTTCCTATGAAAGGGTTTTCCCAAGATAAATCTTTGTGTCTATTGTTGAATGTATTTCTCCCTGTGATCCTTATGCATGCAATTATTATGATGTGATATGATAAATTGAATGAAAGTCTAACATAATTGCTCTTAAGTAAAATTCTAACAGAGGAACTAACAAGTTTTGTATACCTTTACTTTGTTAACATATATGATTTAATTTTCTTCAACAACTATTCTTCCCAATGTTGGTCAATATGTGTATTTCAAGTCATGAAGTCCTTCAAATGTCAACAATTTATTTTCAAACTTGAATATTAGTATTACTTTACTTCCCTTTATTTCAAACAACTAGTTCAACAACATCACACTATGGTAGTCTATATAAGGTGGAGCCAATTGAATAATCAACTAAACTAACATTTATGAATTATCTTGTTTATCACTATAATCTTATAGTCTTGGACAAACAAGGTATGTAGTTTCTCATTCATTTAAAAGGAAATGGTAATCATAAATCGTTAATTGAAGGTAGGCTAACAACAAGGGCTTATCAAATAACAATTTTATGTTGAAGCATAGCATTTGGTGCAATTGGAGGTATTGAATTAGTAAACACTGAAACATGGATATATTCTAGAACACCATCAATGTTAAATAAAACCATAGAGACATAACTTCAATCATTGTCTTGCACACTTTAAGTGATTGTCGCCTTCACCTTTTGCAACACTACTATTCAACAGGAAGACATGAATGTTGATTTTTGTAGCATCGGACAGGTACTTCTGCATAGGCCTAGTGTCTGGCATGTAGCAGTCGTCCAGATTACCTCTCAGACTTAGGAGATTCACTTTAATAAAGTGAACTATTAAAGTGAATGAACATTTTGTAATTACTTTATGTAAAGTGAGGGCCCATGGTATTCGGTGACCCATGGTATTGGCCCTAGGTATTTGCATATTGTAATAGTATAAGAGGCAGCCTAGGTGAGAGGAGGGAGAAACAACAGAGACAAAAACCACATAGAGGGTTGGAGAAGGACTTTTAGCTAAGTGTGTCGGGTAGGGTTTGAGGAATGAAGTAAGGGGCAATTGAGGGCTAGTAACCAGCAAGATCGAAGATCTGATCTTGAGGTTTGATAGCTAGCTTTTGTCATTGTATTTTCCTCAGTGGGCCATCATCCCAGGAAGGAGGCCCAAGGGTTTTATATTATTAATAAAATCAATATGTTGGTTGGTTTTTCGCTAGTCGGGGTTTTCCCGGGTAAATCTCAATGTGTGAAATATATGTGATGATTTCCTTAGTTATTTCAATTTTGTTGTTTTGTTGAGATCTAGTGTGTTTTCAGTTAATAATTTAATTAATTATTTGGAACTGAAGATCGGGTCTTGATTTGAAAAATCAACATGTTATTAGAGCCGAAGGTTTTGCTTTGAGTAGGAAATTGACGTTTGTGGAGATTTACAAAGAAAAAAAAGAGGATTGTTGTACGGTCCAATATAGCCACCGTACAGTAGTGTACAGTCCCGTATGTCATCAAATCCATGTCAACTGTAGAAGGTTGGGTGGCTGCAAAGTGTTTCTCTAGGCTATGTGTGGGTCAGTCGAGCAAGCCGTGAGCTGGGGAGATCAAGCAGTAGTTGCAGGCTGGAAGAGAAGTCAGGCTTGGAGCTGAGCTTGCAAGGAGAAGCACCGAATGTGGAAAGTGTGGCAGCAACAAGGAGCTACTGGACGTGGTGAGCCACCATATTAGGCAACCGCTCACAATAGTGTGGGTGCAGAGGTGGAGAATGTAGCAGGTGGACGGGCTCAAGCGGATGGAGCAGGGGCTTTGAAGGTGAAAGAAGCTAACAGAGGGTCACGCTGGGTCTCATGGAGGAAAAGGTTGGCAGTTGAATGTTGGTGCAGTTAGTTCAGTAGATCGAGCGAGCTCTGGCTTCAAAATGCGTAGAAAGAGGTAGATGGGTTGACGACTGACATGAGAAAGAACCGCTGCAGGCTGGAGAAAAGAGTGGCCACGTGGGGAGAAAACAACCTATTGATAGAATAGCCAAGTCGTCGACAGAGTGGGAATTGCAATTGTCGTTGTGACGGACGAGGTAGGCTCAACGCCGACAAAAAGACGCGGCCATTGAGAGGAAAAAGAAGATGGCTACAGCAACCGCTAGCAGTCGCTCATTCACCAAGGATCAGAGCACAGTCGCTAGAGCAGTTCAGACAAGGCAACAAGACAAGGGATGCCTAAAAACAGGCTTGGGCAGACCTTCAGGTACCCTAAAAAAATTTCGGGCAACTTTAGAATAGTTTGGGTAGGCCAGGAAATTGCCCAGAACTGCCTAGAAAAGCAAAAAGCCTCCAGGCAAGGCCAAGGAAGCAGTCGAGCATACTACAGAAAATTTTTGGGGGCCCAAAAACTGCAGGAAACACCCCGGGCAGGGACAAGAAGTAATCTAGGCAGTAATAGCAATCTGCAAATCTAGGTAGCGGACAACAACGACAGCAGTTGAGGATGGTAGATTTAGGGATTCATTTTGAAGACAGGTTGGAGGGTACCTCCAACTACAGCCCTTGGAAGGCACAAGTCATGTTGGTTTTCATGGAGAACAGGCTGTGGGAGTTTGCAAGCACAGGGGTGACCGCGTTGACAGATCCTAAGGACCCGACAGATCACAATCTAAAGGACGTGAAGGCCAGGAGGATTATCTTGGACGCAATGAAGGATCATTTGATCCCTCACATAGCCGAGAAGATGTCAACCAAGGTGATGTGGGATGCTTTGGCAGGTTTATATTATAGTAAAAATCAAAACAGGAAGATGGTGCTGCAAGAGGAGCTCATAAGCACCAAGATGTCTAAGACTGGTACTGTAGCTTCTTATCTCATCAGGATCACACAAGTTCGTGATAAGTTGGCAGCAGTTGGGGAGAAATTGGAAGATCTAAAGTTGGTGAGGATTGCCCTTAATGGCTTCACGAAGCCATGGGCAACCTTCTTCAAAGGGATTGTTGCACGAGAGAACCTTCCTAACTGGGAGAGGTTATGGATGACTTCACCCAAGAGGAGATTCGGGAGGAGTCTCTATATCTGGAGGTCAACAAAAGGATGAGGAAGAAGAGAATGTTGCTCTTGCCAGTCAGGAAAAGAGGAACAAGAACAGTACAGGGTCAACTTCACAGGGAGTGAACAAGAAGGACATGAGCAAAGTCAAGTGCTTTGCGTGCCACAAGTGTGGCCACTATGCTCCATAGTGTCCAAATGAAAGAAAGATAAGAGCAAGTCTCAACTGGTAGCAACAACTATAGAAGAGAAAGAGTTTGTTGAAAAGTTCAAGAAATATTTCTCGTTAGTGTCTTGTCTTTCTGGCATGGATTTCAGTAGTGTGTGGTTCGTGGATAGTGGGGTTGCTCTTCACATGACGAGGAGATGTGAGTTGTTCAACAGGTTGACAAGGACAGACCCATATTTGCATGTGGAGCTTAGCACTCATGCCAAGTGTGCTATGAAGGGAGTTGGAACCATCAAGTTTTATCTAGAGTTGGGAGGATCTCTGGAGGTGATAGACATGTTGTATATACTGGAGCTCAGGATGAACTTGGCCGCGGTAGCGACATTGGAGGACAGTAAATAAACACTCTCTTTTGAGAGGGGACGGGTTCTCATTCGACCAATAGGATCTGGCATAGACTCAGCATGAGTTCTTGATGTCAGAGAGCGAAAGGTGTACAGGTTACAAGGTAAGCCTATAATTGAATTGATGTCAGTAGCAGAGGTCAAGGACTAGAACACTTTGAAGGGTGAGCAGAGTTCACAGACTTCCAATACAGGGAGTAGACCTTCAGAGGGGAAGAGGGAGTTGGCCCCTTCTGAAGGGATACTTAGCTGGTATGAGATGACATTGATGGATGCTCAGGAGTAGGAGACAACTCCTAGGAACATAGTGAGGGAGAGAATGCCTTTGACAAAGGTTGCAAACTTCTTGGCACTGATGTGTACCGCATGTAGAATCATCAATTCTGTGTCTTCCAGTAAACAAGGAGTAGCTAACCAACAGGGCTGGAGGAATGCCAGTGTGCAGGATGATGTGAGTGACAGTGTGCCAGGGTCATAGGGAGAACTAGTTTTAGGTGGCTCTCGGAGAAGTACCTTCCTCTCTAAGAGGGAGTGTTGATTTTTGTAGCATCAGACAAGTACTTTTGGATAGTCCTAGTGTTTGGCATGCAGGAGTCGTCTAGATTACCTCTTAGACTTGGAAGATTCACACTATTAAAGTGAATGAACTTTTTGTAATTACTCTATGTAAAGTGAGGGCCCATGGTATATGGTGACCCATGGTATTGGCCTTAGGTATTTTCCTATTGTAATAGTATAAGAGGTATCCTAGGTGAGAGGAGGGAGACACAACAGAGAGAATAATCACACAGAGGGTTGTAGAAGGACTTTCAGCTAAGTGTGTCGAGCAGGGTTCAAGGAATGAAGCAAGGGGCAATTGAGAGCTAGTACCAGCAATATAGAGGTACTGATCTTGAGGTTTGATAGCTAGCTTCTGTCATTGTATTTTCCTCGATGGGCCATTATCCCAGGAAGGGAGCATGAGGGTTTATATTATTAATAAAATTAATTTGTTGGTTGGTTTTTCCCTAGTTGGGGTTTTCCAGGGTAAATCTTAATGTGTCAAATGTATGTGATGATTTCCTAAGTTATTTCCATTGCATCGTTTTGTTGAGATCTAGTGTGTTTTCAGTTAATAATTTAAGTAATTATTCAGGATTGAAGATCGGGTTTGGATTTGAAAAATCAACAACGAAAACATTAGCATATACATATTCAATTATCCTCGTAGATCTATGGTTTAGATTGCAATTGCTTTGTGTTTTTATGCATGGCATGGCTCAAGTACTTCCAATGTAAGCCTTGAGAACCACAAAGGGCTTATGAACATAGCTAAGGGGACAAACCTTTTCAATTAATGGACTGCTAGTCTGCTGACTATACACCTACCTGGCCTCCTCTCCTCTCAACCACCCTCTGCAAATTCCAAGTTGTACACCATGGTTTTGACTCATGATCATGAGATACATTTATATATTTGATGACAGTTTGTATCGATTGTCCACTTTTGGGTTTTTGATTGGACAACTATCAGGTTTTAGTATTCAGTATTGACCTTGATGTATCATTTTTTATTTGGCATCCACTACATCATATATCATTGTTTTTTCCATATTTATGTGCCAATGTGTCTATTTGATGTTGTTGGTTTATAATATATACGTTTAAAATTTTGAAAAAAATGAATTTATTTTGTATTTTTTAATACTTGTCGTGGTTTGTCGATTTTTTCTTATTTTTTCGCCGATGTTGCCAAGAAGTTGTATTTTGAACCCTCATCGATTTTTTGCTAATGCCAATGTTTTCAACACTGACCACAGCAAAAGGGCAGCCACAAATGCAGCTAGGAACAATTGACATGGGATTCTTTCCAACTGGACAGAGCCGCCAACCGAGGATTCATGGTGACACTCTCTGAAACCAGCAAACTGCCAGAAGAAACTTACAGAAGAAGCGACAGATTAGAGGTGGCTAGGGAAATTAACCACGGCATAATGCACTGTAACAAATATAAAATAATTAAATACAAATAATAATTAGTACTAGTTAAGGGTCGTGTCTTCTCATACATGGCTTCCCACGCCACATATAAGGGCGACTACCAATTGTAATAAATCATCTTCTATCAATATATTATTATTTTATCTTCAATCATGGAAGGCGGACTCGCTTGTTAACTCTACAGCCGGATACGGTTGCTTCATTTGGTATCAGAGCGTTGATCCTCCTGGCTCCTGGCTAAATTATCAAGTTTCTTGAAGACTGTGGTTTTTTACCATAACCCAGGCATTGGCCATTCCTCACCAATTCATCCATTTCCACGTCCACTGCACTCCACATTCCATCTCTCATAAACTTGCCACACTTCTCATCCCACTCATCCTCCCACACGCTGCACACATCTTCTCTACTCCATGCACTCACTCCATCACTCGCTCATCACTCCACCTCCTCTCCTCCATTCCTCACGCCCTCTGTACAGACCTCATACCATCTACCATCTACCCATCCGCTCTTTTGCTACTCCCATCTATCTCCCTCCACGCACTGCTCGCTCCTCCGTGTTCATCCCTTCCTCCGCGTCCCTCCTCGACCTGCTTCCTTCCCATCTTCCGCAACTCCACTCCTTTTCCCTCCCACGCACACATCTCCCTGCTCTCCCGCGCACATAGCTCCCATCACCTTGCACACACCTTCCACACCACCCCCCTCCCCGTATCCTCCCACTCTCCTATTCCCTCCTTCCCACCTGCTTCTGCGCCCCTCCACGTCCTCTCGCGTCCACCCATCTCCACTCCATCACAACCTCCCTGCGATCCTCATCCACTCGGCCTCCCATTCGCCGCGTCCACCTCTCCGCCCTCCTTCACTGCTCCACATGCAGCCCCCACTCCCTGTGCCTTCTTCCTACCGCCTCCAACTTCCCAACCGTCGGCTCCCTCACGCCTCCTTCCACCGCCGCCTAACTCCTCCATGTGAGCCCTACACAAAAAAAATAAATTAATAAAATATATATAGAGAGAGAGAGTATAATAATAGTAATATTATTATAAATTAATTTTTATTAATAATAATAATAATAATATATATATTATTATTATTAATAAATTCAATAAATATAATAATAATTATTATATTTAGCCTTCACAAACAAGATTCCGGCGTGCACGAGATCAATGGCAGAAACAAAGGATCGATTAGAAAAAATAGAAAAGGACCAAATCCGGGATTTAAAAATCCTTGAAAATTTAAGCTCTAGAATCGACAAACTTGACCTAGAGTTTCGAGAAGAAAAAGAAGATTTCTCGCGCAAAGTGCAATACGAAATTGTTGGAGCAGTCTCATGGGAAATGAGGAAGATACAAGAGGAAATGAAAGCATACTTCGATGCAGGACTAGAAAATATCAAGCAGTTTTTTAAGGATAGAGATGACGCTAGAAATGGTGAGTCGCCAAAAGGACACCACTCATGTTGCGATACAACCGATACCAATGATCATCAATCAAATTCCCCCAAAGTGGAGATCCCAGAAGACCATAAAGACTACAATCATCATAAACCATATTGGGCCACAATGCAATAATCAATGGGAGGATACTCAATGAAACCTAAATTAGAGTTACCCAAGTTCGATGGAGAAACAAAACAGAGTGTGGCATGGATCAACAAGGCGGAAGAATTCTTCTACATTCACAAAATCTTATCAGATGATGAGAAAATTAAATACGCCTCCATGCAGCTCGAAGGTCGGGCATACAATTGGTACATGTGGTGGAAGAAAACGACAAAGGTATGTGCCTACAGTTGGGACACATTCAAGAATGATTTTTTTAAAAGATTCAAATATGTGACAGAGAGAATGTTTCGCCAAACTAACTAGACTACAGCAAGAAAGCAATGTGGAAGAGTACACCTACGCATGGGAAGCATTAGCGACGCGTGTACCATAATTAATAGAGAGTCGGCGACTCCAAACATATATCTCTGGTCTTAAACCATACATAAGAGACGGATTAGAATTACATAACGTGTCCAATTTGGATAAGGCTAGGCGCAAAGCAAAACTTATTGAGGAAAAATTCAAACAATCAAGACAAGGGAACCCTAACAAGGGATATTTGTGACAGCAAGAGACTCAGTGCAGGTATTGTGAAGATACGTGGTCACCCAGTCATCAGGGTAACAAATATCAGTCGTATGGCTATGAAGTTAACAAAAACTCAAAAACATCAAGCAGTCGCACCGATGGTGATAGAAAAAACAAGAAGAATACTTGTCGTCGATGTGGAGAAGATTGGTTTCTAGCCATAAATGCAAAGCCAATCACACAGTACTGTTATCACACAACTTGTAGATGCCCCTAGTGGTATCCCATCCAGGACGGTAGAGGAGATGGGCAACTAAAGAGGTGACCCAAGAGATGCCACGGTTCCCAATGCAAGGTGGGAGTCACGTCAACTGAGGCACTCTTCACTTTAGGTCAAGGTGAATCAAGACCAAGGGGGAGACCCTATAACCAATCAAAGATGATTGAACCCAAACAAAGGTTCCTAGGGATGAGTAAATGGTAAGTTGCGGAAACCAATGCAAGGTAAAGTGGACCTAGAAATTAAAGTATGTTTGAAGGTGGTTTGAGAAATGATTAGTGTTTCAACCAATGTATGATTTAGGCCACATGATTAGTTATGGTGACAAGATATAGTACCATATGGTACACAAGTGGGTCTTACCTTCTTGAGATATGTGAAATGGCTTAAAGTGGGACCCACAAGGTGAAATTAAGGGATGCGATTGGCACTAGAGGATATGTAATGAGTAGATCTATGGATCTAAGTTGAATTTAGGAGTACCCATGTACCAGATCTAAGGTTTGACACAATTCCCAAGGAGTGCGACTTGCTTAAGGAGGACTAGTGCCTTGTTGGATGGGTTAATGTAGTCAAAAGAGATGTCAAAGTGTAGATCGGGACACCTAGAGGTCAAGTCAAGTGGGCTAATTGAGATAGAATGGTTGGATCTTGCTAGATCTAGGATTTCATGAAATGACCCAAGTGGACCACAATCCCTTAAAACAAGGAATGCTACCCCCAAGGCAGATCGTCACAAAATGATACTCTAGATATAGGTTTCAAGGTGTGCCTGTTCCAAATCCACTGAAATCTCAACTACCTAGGTCCTAGAAGTGGGCAAACTCAGTCACCCAAGGAAGTGCGACCTTGCTCAGGGAGGGCTAAAAGATGGATAAGGTGTGTCAAATCAAGTCCAATGGCCACCAAATTGTAGATCCAAGTAGCTTAGGCACCGATCTATGTGGATCTAGAAAATCAAGCCAATCCAAGGGTTAGATCTTATTAGATCTGAGTTTTAAGGTGCCAAGTAGTTCAAAAGGGGGTTTTAATCCCTTAAAATGTGGAATGATGCCCACAAGGTAGAAATCACCCAAGTAAAAGTCTAGGGGTAGGTTATGAAGTGTGTAGATTGCAAATCGAGTGGGATCTCACCTACCCACATGCTAGATCTAACCCAACAAGCCTCTCCAAGGAAGTGCGATTTGGTTCAAGAGGGCTATATACCTTGAAAAGTGTGTCAATTTTAACCCAATCACCACCAAACTATAGATCCAACTAGGGGTGGATGCTATAGAAGTGGGTTCTTAAGATCTTTTCAAAAGTAAGGCTAGATCTAAGTAGATCTAAGAAAAAACAAAAATGAGGGTTTTAATTAATTAGGGTTTGTGACCAATGAAGAGAGAATGGATGGAAAGAGGCACATACCTTGTAGATCTTACCTCAATTGCTTGTGGCCACCTTGCAAATTGATAGCATTCTTCTATGTGTATATTCAAGAGTGAGATCCAAGAGCTCCAACCAAAACGTCCTCCTACAAGACAAGATCAAAGAAACAAGTCAAGTAAGATGATTATGAAAATGATAGAAAGATGTAATAGAAAGCATCAACTATGTCACGAAGATACAATAATGATACTCCCTGTCACAAGATCAACCCAAGAGAGAATATGTGGATCCCTCCAACAATAACCCTCAAGAAATCGCCCTCCTTTCCACCAATTCGAGTTTCCTGCAAGAAAACTAGTAGAAGCACCAAAATCCACAATGATACATAGAAGAGATACTATATACTCAAGATGCAAGAGAATCCACAAGACAAGAGAGATATGCTCCACAAAGAAGTGTTCTATTCCAATATTCCAAAGCTCCAAAGGTGAGCTATACAATAGAGGGTCTCCTCCTTATATAGGATAATAAAGACCAAAACCCTACACCACTCTACAATACTACATCAAATGAGTGGTTGAGATTAAAAGATCTCAATACATGATCAATGGCTAGTAATGAATCATAACAATATATCACATGGATCACCCAATATAATGATGACGCCCTAACTAAATGGTACAAAGTGAGGATGACGTCATCCACTAGAGGGGTAAAAGTACAAAAATCCACCTCATAATGACTAGGACATGACATAAGAAGCACATGGTGGGGCTAGGAGGCATCAATCCTTACTGGCTCATCCCCAAGGCACAATAAAATAATAAAATATGTCCAAGATAATATAAATGATCAAATCTGTCCTCAAAATCTGTGACAGACAAGCAGTAAAAGACCTCCTGTGATCGCTGTGGGCCTACCCACATGGTGAAAATTGGCTGGAAGATAGTGGGATCACCCTGGAAGACCTTTGTGAAAACCAAATGCCAAAACCTTGCCTCAATTGCCCAAATCGAATTCCTCAGTGACCACTTTATCCCATTTTTTAACTGCCTCGGTAACTGTGAAAGTGCCAAAACTACCTCCTAGGGCATCTGTGCTATCCAACTGAGCCCACCAGGCTCTCCAGAAGGGGGGGTAAATGGTAAAAACAAGTGGTTGGACCACCCCCTCCTCATACAGCGCCCTAGGTGAATTGGCCTCTCATGGCCCCTGCTGCTCAGGCTGGGAAATCAGCCCCAAATCTGGTCAACAAGTGTAAAACTGCATCAATCACTGTCAGAAGTGCCCGGAACTGAAAGATAAGTGTCTCTTTGGATCCAGAAGACCCAAATCCACTAGGAATGTGTACTCATACACCATGGGTTGCCCTAATGGGCCAGCTGTAGGGTCCACCATATATGGACAGTGCATAATCTGATGATCTGAAGTAATAATAAAATCTGTTGAACTGCATCAATCATCATTTGAACCATATGTCCATCATATGACATCATCATCAAGTATGTGGGACCATCAATCATCATCAATAGGTATAGATATGGCCCACATCATCACAGATCCCAATAATATACAACCAAGGATAAATCACATCAGTAGACTAAGAAATGTTTCTCTAACCATTCTCACAGCCGAGCTCAAAGTATAACATCCATTCAGTGGCATTAATCAAGTTAGCATATTCCTTTGTTATAAAATTACTTGCACAATAGTTCAAATGACAAACTCACCCATTGGACATGGTCAAATTGCTAGTGAAGGATGAAGGCTAGGAACAAGGTTGGGCCAAGGGGTTGACTTGTCTTACTCAACTCAAAAATACTTTGGACTGGGAGAAGGGGGAAGCTACAAACTTTGTGCTTGGACAAAATAACACGGGGAATGGCCGTACCTCACAAATGGATAAGTTGTTTAAAGAGTGCTTATTCAACTTAGGCATCATGTCTACATCAAGTTGATCCAGGTTCATTAGGATCATTCAATTTCATTTCATGGTCTTTTTGGCCTACATAACCCTTCGGATCTCAGGTGTGTTGAAAAGCACAACTAGTTGCAGCTTGCATCCAGGGCATGTTTTCATATACATATAAGGTCAACAATTGTTTAGATATAGCTTTTAAGAACCATTGCTTTTTGGACCTTTCTTATACTCTTCGAGGAGTATTTTTAGCTGTTTATCGCTCTTGTCCTTTTTAGTTTCCATGGGCGAATTTATAAGTTTCCATAAGTAGAACATGAGCTTTCAGTTTTAGCCAACAACATCTCAAGTGACTAGGGGAAGTTCGAGCCAATGCCAAACATCGGGACAACCAACCAGAATGATTTAGGCCTACAATCCAACTCACCAAAGGCAAGTTTTGTCACCAACTTAGAGCCGAGACACTGAACATACAGGGATGCGGTCCAAACACAGAGGTAGAAAAATGGGGAAGTCCTCAGTATCAGAAAGTCAAATGAGATAGGTCAAGGTTTAAAGTCAAATAGGAAAGTCATGTATGGATGGAGTCAAGTGAATATGGAGCCTCAACTAGCAGACAAGTGGTGTCAGGAAAGACCATATCTATGTAAGGTGGAAAACCAGTGAGTTTTGTTAAATGACCTAAATGTGCAAGTAATTGTCCATTTTATGATTTATAGTTCATTTTAAACAGTTTGCCACATCAGGAATAATATACCAAGCAGATGTGGTGAACATGACTAAATCAACAAGATAATAATCCAAAGTCAATGATAAAATATCCATAGATCATACAACATCATCATAGTAATAAACATCATATACCATCTGAAACACTGCTGCAATACATCTCTAAGCACTGAACTGAAATTGTATGGGATAAAAGGGTCACATCGGTCATCAAATCTGAACTCTCAAGGCTCAGCCTTGACACAAGGTCTAACATAAGTCTGAATAATACACTACTCTGATCATGAGTGATCACAAAATATACAATCATCATAGCCATGCTCTGAATAATGGAAGCTCTGGAATGTGCAGATATCTGCTAAACAAGAATAGTAGCCCTGCTACTATGGTGTGATAACAAGTACATTGCAAATTCATTAATGGGAAGCAAGTACAGGTATCAAGAGAGGCAGATACAGACACAAGCTCATCTGAAGCATCAGTTGCAACGATTACGTGTACTCAACAAGTTTGTAAGGAAGAAAAGTTAGAGACACCTGAGAAAGATTACACCCAACAGAAGGAAAGCCAAGCACTCGCAAGAAAATATATTCCA
Source organism: Larix kaempferi (assembly GCA_027924585.1). NCBI lineage: Eukaryota > Viridiplantae > Streptophyta > Pinopsida > Pinales > Pinaceae > Larix > Larix kaempferi. The sequence goes on along the minus strand of BSBM01000560.1, from coordinate 2,319,991 downwards.
CCTCAGTTGAGAAATCGTGACATCCTTAAAACGGGACAACTCATATTCCGAATAACACAATCAAGGAATTCAGGACAACTTAATGGGAAAATTAAAGATAGGGATGTCACAGTTTTGGTCGATTCTGGAAGTACCCATAATTTGATCGACATCAATAAGGCAAAGGAACTTAATCTTTTTGTGTTTCCCGCAAAAGGGCTTAAAGCCTCAACCATCTCTAATCAACACATAGAAGAAGTAGGAAAATGTCAAGGTGTTATTACACATACAAAACTTACACCTACAACTCAATTGTATTGCTTTACCACTCAAGGAAGTAGACATGGTATTAGGCGCGACTGGTTAGCATCACTAGGGACATACTCTACCAATCTACAAAAACAATACATGAGTTTTAAATGGAATGGAAGTAAGTATCGATTGTATGGTCTAAGGAATTCACCGCCCAAGCATAAAGAGTCGCAGCATAAGAAGGACCCAGGCCATCATCAAGATAGAGACACCAGTCCAGATCACTTAGCTCAAATCAAGCATCAACACAAAGCAAGAATAAAAGACGATGTCCGCAAATACAGCTTTGAGGAAAAAGCTCCCTTTAAAGGGGGTGGCAATGTAACGAATATAAAATAATTAAATACAAATAATAATTAGTACTAGGTAAGGGTCGTGTCTTCTCATACATGGCTGCCCACACCATATATAAGGGCGGCTACCAATTGTAATAAATCATCTTCTATCGATATATTATTACTTTATCTTCAATCATGGAAGGCGGACTCGCTTCTTAACTCTACAGCCAGATACGGTTGCTTCATGAACACACAGACCACCCCAAGAAACAATGACAGAATTGACAGGGCAAAACTCACAATCAGAAACTCAACAAAACCTAGCAGACAGTCATGGTCTAGTATATATTCCTTCCGCCTTCAATCAAAACAAACATTTTATCCAGATTCTATCAGTGTGCTCTAGGTTGTTGGAAAATATTCTATTTGCAGACATTGGGCATCTGCTTGGAACTGTGCCCTAAATTTGTCTTCTCTGCTTGGGCGTGAACACATCTTAGAAATTGTGAGTGCATTTGTTCTTTTGGGTGGTTCTTTGTGAATGGTTGGGCATATAAAAGTCTGGAACAACTTCCACTGTGATTATATGCTATGATCCTTAATGGTTACAAGTAGGACTCGTTTTCACACCTAATAGTTCTACTTCTTTCTTCATTCATCACTCACATCTTCCTCTTGTTTTTTTATGTTCGGACATTTATGTTCATCTTTGCAAAAGGAAATTCGTGTCCTTACTGGGCATTGTATTTTAATGTATCCCATTTGAGTATTCATGGCATTGGACTTGCAAATGATTTGATGTTTTTCTTCTTCTTATTCTTGGTTATCTTCTATGTTTGCTTGTTTCTGTTGTGACCTTCAATGATTGATTTTAACCCATCCTTATTTTTATCTTTCATTATGAAAACATGTGCAGTAGGTTGTTTTTTGGATACTTGCAGCTTTTTCAAGTTAGTTTTGATCTTTCTGACTTTCACTTTCCCTTTTGGAATGCTGCTATGATATTAGTTTTTAGGCATGGTTACTTTTTTATGAAGAATTTTTTAGTTCTGTTCTAAAGAGGTGCCTCACCTTGCTAACGGCAAAGCTTCACATTTGTTTGATTGTCTCTATTTCATGTTTCATCATCCATAAGAGTTTTCTCTTGATAAGAGTTTGGACTTTCTGGTGTGGGTGCTATAGCAGACATGTTGGTTCTTCTCACCAATGTTGGGAGGGGAAACCTCCACGCATCTCTGCCTTTCCCAGTAATGGATGATTCTATGATGTATCTTTCTGTGAGCTTGAATCAAATATAAGATGCACTTTTTCAAAAAAAAGGAAGGTGGCAGGTTTCTTCTCTACTGGATATCCTAGAGAAAAAATAATATAGGCCACAATATCAAGGGTTAAAAAGGGGTTTATAGTAGTTATTTCCCTTGTAGTGTTGCCTACAATTGGAATTGGCGTTGTATTATTTTGTCTTTGTTTGACTGCAGCACTTAGTATATGCATTGTCATCAGGTACATTCTCTGGCTACCGTAATAGCAATGAAGATGGAGATTCCTGATGGTGCATGGGAGGAAGATCCAGATGGTATAGCACTTGCAGATGTTATCAACAGGCATCTTCCATACAACATCAGAATTTTCAGCATTTTGCCGATGAACAAGTATGAGTGTATCTCCATTCATCAAACTTCAGGCAACCTTTTAGCTTGAAGAATATTGAGATTGCAGACTTATGTAACAGAGGCTAGAGCAAATGATATATTTTCTCATAGATTTTCTTTGGAATTATCTTTGTCTTGTATTATTTTTCAGGGAATTATTGGAGTAATTACAATAATGTTTTTATTAATATCATTGTACTGTGTTTCCTTGTGTAAGAGCATTCCTAGGGGAAAACATCAATAATACTTTTAATAGCAATTACAATAATGGTTTGAATTATTCTCATTGTACTGTGTTTTCTTGTATAATAACATTCCTAGGGGAAAAAGCTCTGGGCTGCACATATTAATTTCTAGATATATAAGTAAACGTTTTTGCCATTTATTATCTGATTCTAGCTATCTTAATTTGAGTGGCTTGCTATATAGAGAGAACATAAAATTAGTCCCGAGGGTTAGCTCATGTGGTCAAGAGCCAAATGTGAGATCTCTCCCCTGAAGTTTGGGAGGTCATGGGTTTGACTCTCTTGATCCCCTCGGGGTTAGGCTCCGTAATCAAGGCTGGTGGTATACCCCGTTTACAATCAATGGATCATGGGAAAGTACTCAGAGGGTTTTCCACAAGGTTTTCCTTGAATAAAATAAAGAGAGAACATATAGTTGAGAATCTTATAGCTTTCTACATCTTCACAAAGATGGTATTACAAACTTTTATATCATGTTCTTTTAAACTCAAATTTATACATGTACCTGAAAATACCTGTCAAGCAATATGTTTTGCTTGCATTTTAGATGGAAATAGTACTGTAATGTTCTTACATTAATTTGTATCTTCCTTGTAGGCGATTTGATGCAAGAAATGAATGTGTTAGTCGAAAATATGTGTATCTTCTTCCAGCTGAAGTAATAGGCATTGGAAATGCCAGCGGCCTTAAAGAAATAGAGAGCCATGTCAAAGAATTCAGAGATATACTGCAGCTGTTTGAGGTAATCACACTTAGTATTCAGAGATGATTTATTGAGTAGAAGACTGGGCTTTCCCTACGACTAATTTGTTCATGAATCTGGTACAAGAGTAAGCTTTTATGGTTTATTTAGCTCTGTTTTAGAAATATTATATAAAGTTTTGACAACCTTCACTAGACTCTATGCATGGTTGAGACGAAATGATTCTAACCCTGCATTTTTTGTTTGATTTATTTTATTCTATATCCATTTGATTTTGTTAAATATCCTTGAAAATCAATGTTGCAAAACCTTGATTTGGGAAGAACTCGACTGGGGTGAAAAATAAGACTCAAGATAACTGGGAAAAAAATCACAACAACTTGACAAAAACTCAGGAAAAAACCAGAACCCTAGCTGCAGGGAAGCTCCTCCTCACCTCACGCTCCCATTCCCGAAGCTTACCTCAAAGGGGACCATGGTCTTGTAATGATTCTTGTTGTTATTTGATCACAAGAGAATAAATTATAAATTGCCCTTGGCAAGAGGCTTAAGAAAGCTTAGTATAGATAGTATAATTGTTTGCCTTTTTCAGTTCAGATTCTAGATTTCGAGAACTTTCAATTATTTGTCTTTATTATGGCCTATTTTATAAACATTATATGACAGTTGAAGTTGAACTGTTGATTACATATTCCAACTTCTTTGGTCATGATGCACTGTTTCATTTCCTGGTTGATATTATCTCTTACAATTTGTTGATGACAACCGTTGTTGAAACTTGTAACTCGAAGGTTGATGTTATGATAGATCATTTAATGACAATGCTATAAGTTATAACTAGATTTTTTATGTTATTTGTGTAATAAATGGTTGATGCTTTAATGATTATGATTATTCTACTACAAAGATATTTTTTTTCATATTTTCTGCAACTAATTCACCATTCTGCATGTGTTTTTGAATATGTATGCATCAAAATATATATTATATAAAAACCCTCCTGGAATGCTTTGCTCTAGGAGTCTTTTATATTCCTTTTGTATTCAATTGAATTAAAATAGCTTACAACATCAAATAATCACATTACCAAACAAAGATGATATATATATATATATATATAAAGACAAACAACACCTCTGCAGGTACGCTGGTGCTAATACCATCGTAACAGTGGGTCTAGGAGGTGAAATATGCCTCCTAGTGTGTCCCCATGGAACAATAACAAAATATAACATCATCAAAGTATAATATTGTGACCACATGACCAAATCGTGCCCCCTCAGAGACACCACAAAATCATGAAAAATAAGCCCGGAGAGTGTGTGGGCCCCACTAGATGCTGTAACCTGCTCATGAAGGTGTGGGAAGCATCACACATCATGAAAGTCAACCTCATGCCATTTCCTTGCCTTAGTAGCCCAAAACGAATTCCTCTGTAGCCATTTTTCCATTTTTTATTCCTCTGTAAATCACCTATAAAAGATAAAAATGCTTGTAGATCACTGCCTGGTCACCCAAGGCCAAATCTGACTGCACCAAAATGTCTTGGAGTAAGGCAATATAGTAAAAACAAGTGCTGGACCCCATACTCCCTCTGTAGTGCCCTAGGTGAACCAAATAGAAAGTCAAACTACTCTACCAGGCCATTTTTAATGGAAAATCTGCACTGAAGTGATAAACTGAACAAAATCTCAACTGAAAGTGCCCGAAACTGCAAACTGAGTATCCCAATGGACTCAGAAGATCCAAATGCACTAGGAATGAGTACCTATACATCGTGTGGATAACTGTATCATCATCTATAACCATAACCATGCTCTGATAGAATAAAAATAATAATCTGTAAATGATCAAAATCATAAAAATATCACAAATCACCATCTGAAACCTATAACTGTTGCATGGAGCCACCTGATGGGCAATGAAAGACCATATTTAATCAATCTATAGCATCATTGGTCTAACTCATCTCATGTCCTATGGTTGACTTGGTCAAACTAGGTTTGACCAGGTCAAAGTTGACCAAAATATGACCCGGGCTAAAACATCAAAATACTGCAAGTGTAATAGGATAAGATATGCTCCGTTAGTCATTTAAATAGAAAGACTTTAATCATAAAGTAGCATTTCACTGGCGGTTTAAACACAATAGATATTCAACATAAACTTATAAATAATAATAATAGCTCAGAACAGAACCTCAAGAATATACTCACTTCATGGCTGTGATCAATTTGCTAGTAATGGGTGAAGATGGATGGATGAGAAGCAAGGCTAAGGGAAGGTTGTACTATCTTAACACCATGATACTTTGGAAGTAGGAAAGGGAATACACACTCAAGCATATGTTGGATAAAAATAACACAGGGGATGGCAATGTCTCACAAATGGGATAAGTTGTTTGGGAAGTGCTTATTCAACCTTGGCAGAAGTCTACAACTCACATCCAAGCTGACTCTGCTCCATGAGGATCTTTTCTAGAGCCGCCATGACTAGGTAACCGGCAAACCGTAACTCGAGACTCTAGGGGACACTTAGAATTAGTTGTCCCTTACTCCATCTCACATCACAACCCGTAGGATCCGTGAGGAATTAATCATTACATTCTAAGGCCAGCAGTCATTGGATATAGCATATGTTTAACCACTGCTTTTTGGGCCTTTCATTCATTTAATTTCACTGGCCAACAATCTTTAGATTTGGCATATATTTAGCCATTGCTTTTATTAGGTCTTTCATGTCCCTTCATTGGGGATTTCACATTTCATTGCCCTTCTTTCATTGCGTTTAGAAACACAGTTTTTTTGAATTTCATTTCAATGGGCTTTCACAATAGATATACAATAATTTCCACATACATGTAATGATGGTAGCTTATTTGCTTTAGGTTTTAGCCAACACAACTTACACAACTCAGAGCCATGACACAACTAAACAGGGATGCTATCCAACAAAGAGGCTAGAGTGGGGGAGTCCTCCATATCATAGGCTAAGGTGTAAGTCAAGGTAAAAATGAAACTGGATGGTGACGAATGGATGAGGAAAGTGAGAAGTGGTGCCACTAATAATAAGCCATATAATGGTGGGAATGATCACCTCCATTCTCCTAAGGAGGGTGAGACCAATGAGTATAAACAAGAACTTCATAATTCTAAGCAAGCTAGACCATATAAATATAACATAATAACCATGTCCATAATATATAAATAAACCGCCAGATCATGACCACTAAATGCTAAATCAAGCTACCAAAATGACCAAAAGAGCAATACAAACCAATACACATCCATATACCTCTTGGGTCATATACCTGTACCAACCATCTGAAAACATTATCTGTCAACTGGAAACTTGCTACTACATATTTGGGCACTGCATACTGCTCTGTATGGCAAAAATGGCTACATCGATCATCAAATCTGAGTTCCTGAGACTCAGTCATGGCATAAGGTTGAACAAACTGCTCATGGGTTGCTTTAAAATCATAAGTGATCCTGGAATGAATGCTCATCTGATGTGATCTCAAGCATCCCAATGTAAAGGACTGGCTGAAAAAAGGACTGGAATCTGATCTTAGGATATGGTAGCCACGGCTACTATAAATGTGATAACTGATAACATGTCCCATCTTATCACAACGGAAACATTGATAAGAAGAGAAGTCTCTTCGCTTGTAGTTTCCCTTCTTATACTTTTGAAACTTCTTAGGAGGATGAGACTCCTTGAAATGAGGTTTTCCCTTTCCTCTCCTAGTATGGGTAGCTAGAGCTTGATCATCATCTCTGAGTAATGCTTCTTGATTTGCAATTCTAGCCTCCTCTTGGATACATTCTTCCCATACAGCTTCAAATAGTAAACTTTCCTTTTTTGCACACATTGTTTGGATAAAAGAGTCCCAAGGTCTAGTAAGACCATTGAGAGCAGTCATCACTAATTCATCTTCGTCGGGCTTGTCTCCAATTGCTTCTAGTTGTTCTTTGAATTGAGAAACCCTAGTAAAGTAATCTTGGATAGATTCACTTGGATTCATCTTCGTGCTTTTGAGTTGGGTTCTCAAATTCATCTTTCGATTTATGTTTCTCCTTTCATACATTCTTGATAGGGAATCAAACATCTCCTTTGGGGTTTTCTTAGAGGACACTTGTGGAATCAAATGATCCTTGATGGAATCTGCTATGATCCTCTTGGCTCTAATCATATCCTTCTTATGTTTTTCCTTGGCTTCAGCTTCTGCGGGTTCTGGTACAACTTCTTTAATAAACTTTGAAAGATCATTCTCTTCTAGATTGAGTCCCATCCTATACTTCCAAGCACGAAAGTTCTCTATGCCTTCCAACTTGTCATCAAGCTTCGTGCTTGGGGCCATCTTATCCCGGAGAGCAAAGAATAACCAAAAAATTAAAGTTTCTCAAAATTGAAAACTGAACTCACCAAAAGATGCGCTTGACTGAGGCAAGTACGCTGGTACACTTGGTTTCTGAAAATTCGAAAATTTCACCCTTGAAATTTGACTTGCGAAATTTTGGTCTGCAGTTTCTGGCTTTCTCTAGTTTTCTAGTTTTTCCAATGTTCCCCCAAGGTTCCGAGACGGCGGGACGCAGGAGCGGGGAGACGCACATTCGGGACTCGTGGATACCACCCCCAAATTTTACGAAAATTCGGGGGGGGGGGATGCCGGGGTCATAAAAATTCTAAAAATATAAAAAATATGAAAAATATAAATCCCAACAATAACAATTCATCCCATGCAAATTACTAAATTACTAAATACTACATTCATCATTGTGCAATCATGCAATGTAATTTAGAATCTGATAAATCAATAATGCAAACACATTACATGATTATATATGATTATCCGGAAACCTAGAAGGTTCGTTGGAGGTTCGGAGTGTCGTGCGGGACGCCCAAAAGGTTTGTCGGAGTTTCGTGCGGGATGCCAGGAAGTCCCCCCCCAAGTTTCATCATGGAGAAACGAGTTTCGCCACAGACCGAATCGTTTCGCATGGAGTTTCGCCGAGTTTCTCCCAAAGTGAAACGTTTCGCATGGAGTTTCGCCGTCCCCGGGATGCAAGGAAACGCAAAAACGCGTCCCCGTGGAACACTGGGTTTTTCTAGTCCAAATTCAAACTAGGGTTTGACTTTCTGGAAGATTCACCCATTGAAAAACTTCGATCTTGGGGAGGCCCACTTCCCTATGCCAATTGCACTAAAAAAATCCACTTTTGTAAGAAGCCCTAATTTTTATGCTCGGAGAGAGAGAGTGAGAGATTTACCTTATGAAAGTTGCTCTTTCCAGGCAAGCTCTGATACCATGTTAAGGCTATATGCTACTAAAGACTAAATTCTAACTTCATGAGCATTTAATACATTTTCACAGTAGCAACATAACTAGGACCTCTGAAAGATACACAATCACAAGTTACACAACAATATATCCTAGGAAACCCTCAAGGGGAATAAAACCCAGCAAGAACTTCCTCGATATAGATAACCAAAGTACAATGCCCAAAATAAGGTCTCACAAATAAGAGAGACAAACCCAAACTCTAGAGCTAAGCCAATCCTCCTCCTCCTTCGCAGACTCCTCTCTCTCCTCTAATGCGCAATGCATGAATGAGTGAATGGTACAAATGAGAGGAAGTCACTCTTTGTTTATACTTTACTTTTCACTTGACAAATAACCTAACTAGGTCGGCCTCACTTTAACTGACTGGGCCGACCTCTCCTAGAAACACTCAAATAATATTATATTACATTCTTTAGGATACTAACGACCCGACTTACAATGGAGGTTTTACCTCATGACTTTTACTTGACCAAATATAATAATGACATCTCCGAACGGAGGTAAAACATCCCCGACAGAGTTACAATAATAAAGTACAAGTAGAATATTCTTTGAAGTTACATTAATTTAACAAACATCCCTCTTAGTTGCACATAGGCTAGCATTGCTTTTTGGACTTTAATCTCTTGCTAGTTTGTTCTATAGTAGGTGACACTTGGATGGTTCGAAACAATTGCAAACTTCTATGGCATTCAATGCGATTGCTTGCTATTGGTTTTTTTATGCGAGCATAGATGTACATTGTAAAGTCACTTTTCAAGAGGAGTGCTCTTCTTTTTTCCTAGGGGATTTGAGGAGTTTTAAGAGTTCTCTTCTTCTGAGAGTCAATCTCAGTGAATTTTTTGTTGGGATGTTAAGTCCCTTTCTCCTGGTGTGTGGGCTCATATGCTTGCCTTTTGGCTTTTTGGGGTGGGATTTCCCCCAAACCCCTGTTATTCATATGTTGTATGTTTTAGGTTCCATGATGTACTGATTTGATCTTGAAGTGCTAAATGCAACATTTCCCTAAAAAAACAAGGTACCACTTAAAGTTGAGGTCTAAAAATCAACCATGTTTTGATACTATTTGGTATGAATAGGATTATCCAAAACACTGTCATAGAGATTATCCGGAATACCCACAGGAGGCATTATTGTTGTCAATGTTTCGAATCTTGATGATGAATCCTATTCTGGATTCGAAATGTTGACAACAAAAATGCCTATTGTGGATATCCTGGATAATCTCTATGACAACAATTCTCACCACATAAACTTTAAAATCCTAATTATCCAAAATAGTAAAAAAGCACTGAATATGCCAATATAGGAAAGGAGCACAACTACAATTATAATAGTGATAGCTAGTAGCACCAATCCAAAGAAATAAAAGATTAAGTCCAAATAACCCAAAAAAGTGTCAATACCAAATAAAATCATTCATTTGTGTATAATGACATATGAGAGTAATTACTATTTTCCCAATCATTCCTCGTGAAGACTCTAGCCTAGGCCAACTTATGTCATTTATATATTAGGCTAGGTTCACACGATTCCCTCCCTCTGCAAGATGGTTCTTCCTTGAAATGTAAGATGGGCCATGTTGCCTACTAAGTTGTACTTAGTAGGATTTAAAGTGAGTCGGCAAAGTTTGAACAAGGATACTTGTTTATGATCAGAGTTCAGAATTCCTTCAAGCCTTCTAGGCCCCTTTTTTATTTTTTCCACATGTTCATACCTCCTTGGGGGAATTGTAATAAAGTGTGCTAGCATGGACCTTTTGTAAAGAACTTGGCCTTCCTAGGATTTAGACATCAAGCCAAGTATTCCAAGGTGTTTTTTCCCTTGTTAATTATACATCGTTGAACAAGTTGTGTATAATTTTGGAGTTTTTCACCCGCTCCTCCAAAGCTGGAATGCCCATCTTTGTGGTTAGGCCTTAGGAGGTTATTAAAGTTCATGTTTCAATGTATATTAACATGCTAGACACTAAAATTGAGTCATATGGACATGTGTTAGGTACCCTAGGATTTTTTTAAAATTTTGAGAAAAATCATTTTTCCCGTAAAATTAGGCTATTTTTTAATAGTTTAATTGGAAAAATAAAAAATGTAATAAAAATGTGGTTTGTGGGCATAATTTGTCAAGTGGATGCTCGTTTCCTAAGCCAGAGCACCCACTAAACCCATAAACCCACTTATCCTAAGTTTCGAGTGAATATTTATCTCTAAAAATAATATTTACTTGAAAAAGGCCAAAAAGAATAATAAAGGCAAAATCTCAATCCCATTAATCAAGGAAAGCTGATTGAGACACAATCTCAGTTAACTGAATTGTTCGGGATGTGACTGATTGCCAAATCAAGGAAGATTGGAGCCATATCTCAAGAGGTCGAGTTATCTCCTTCATAAATGGGGCGCATATCTTCCATGTTGGGCAACTTTGGTTATGTTGCAGCTCGTGGTTAGAGGTGGTGCATCCTTCATGGATGACAAGACAAGTGTGTATCAATCAAGAGGATCTACTCCATAATTATCTCCTCAATCAAAGAGATGCACCCTCTCTTGGGAGTTGCGCCCCCCTCCTCTCATTCTCTATAAAAGCAAGAGCTTTCCTCATTCTTCTACATGAAGTGTGGAACCTCTACTCCCATTGTAAACTCTTTTGTTGAATATTGTTAATGAAATAAGGCTTTGGAGGTCTCAATTGTGGCTTCTTCCAAGTTGGATGAGCATTGCTTCATGTGCTAAGTGAGGTAACTGTAGGATTCAATTTTTTGCATTTGTTCTTGCTTTGTCAATCTTTAGCCTAATATGATTAGTATTGATCAATAGGATTTAGTAGTGTTGTTTCATTGCTCATTTAAAATTTCTATTTTAAAGATTTAGGATTTTGCATGCTTGTTTATTTATGGGTATGCTTTCCTTGTTTTTAATCTAGAATTTTACTATAAGATTTGAGGAGTTTTGTGCAAGTGTGAAGGGATCCATAGGTGCTTCATTGGATTTTACAAGAGATCTTGCTTGCTTCTCTTGTTCTCCAACTTTTTTGTTAGAAACATAGTCCTTCTCGAAGCTACAAAAGTGATTCCATTGCCCATTTCTCAAAGAGGGCACTTCTTCACCTTATTCTTTCAAATTCTCAAACAATCTTTCCGGTTACTTCCTCTTATGCTTTAGATCTACTTTGCTAAGAAGTTAATATCTTTTCTAGATCTGATTTATAAGAGTAGATTGCATAGATCTAAAGGTTATAAAGTTTTATCATTTAACAAGACAGATCTAGCTTAGAAACTAGTTTGATCCACAAGTCTTTTCAAAGGAAATTTTTAACTCGTTAATCAATTAGTTTCTTTTGAGTTTAAAGAGTTGAAATCTAGCATTTGAGTGCCTTATTGTTTGTCTTTTCAAGGTTGTACAAGACCCTAAGGGGGTTGGATTTCTAGCCAATTCAACTTAGTTACCTGATTTATTAAACTAATTATTTTAACTTAGAGTTTTTAGTCTTTTTTCTAACTTGCCCAAGTCACTTTTAAAGTGATTTTTGGCACTTTTTCTACTAATATTCTTTGCTGGTTTTTGTTTTATTGCAGCAGAAAAAGAGACTTTGGAGGACCAATTTTGGAAAGATCAAGCAAACCAAGACCTCCTTGAACCATCTCTTTTCTTCCTAGCTTTTCCAAAGAGCTTTTGTAACCTCTTTTCTCCAAGATCTATAAGGAGAAAGAGGAGTTCTTTTTAGTTTAGTTTGCATTATAAAATTGTAATAAAAATCGCTTTTGAAGTGAGCTCATAAGAGCTTACTTCCCACCCCCCAGGGGGGATTTGCATCGGTGTCATTTTTCATGGTTTTTTGCTTCTTTAGTTTTCTAGTCTTTACTTCAATTTTATTTGATTAAAATTAACTAAGATTAACTAAAATTTACCATCATGGTCCAATCCAAATATTGGGTCATTGACTCACTCAGGACATAGGAACATTTTAGCTTTTGTTTTGCAGACCGGATACTTTGATTCTTACAATTTTCAATTATCTTTTGCAAAGTAAACAGATACTAACCCACTACTCCGCTAGTGTAGTAATTAGACAACCTTTCCTTTTTTCAGTCTTTCTTTTCATTTAAAATAAATCCCTTGCTTTCTCGAAGTACGGTTCACAGGACAAGGGCTTGGGAAAAGAGACTCTTGGGTTGTTAAACAAGAAAACAAATTAAAATCCTTAAAATTAACAAGGCTTTGTCCCTGTATGCTCTGGATCGCTACAGCTTTGACTGACCAGTTGATCAAACCAGAAAGGGACCTAGTGACTAGTAATTAGTTTTCACATCACTCAATTAACCTCCCAAGACGAATATCCAGCGTCTCCTTTTTGCTTCTGTGTGGGAAATTTCACAAAGAAAGTGAGAACAACTAGAGAGCGACTGCGGGGCCCCATCAGGCTATACCCTCAATTGGTGTAGACTGTAGTGTTGGACATACCCTCGTGACTCCATCTAGCCCACATTTTCTCGTGTGGAGCCACACTTAGCGAGTCTGGACATATTCCCTGTACCTTCGTGGTATATCGGGAATTCCCCTCCCTAGTAATCCACTCATTTTCACAATAAATTAAAATTGATCAAGAGCACTCGCAATACATTTCAAGCAATACAACAACACTCCATTTTTCAGCACTGGTCTTTTGCTCTATTCATATAAGCTTTGTTTAAATCTATCATTTGTTGAATCACTATGAGATTTATGTGATATTTATGGTGTTGTATTAATTTCCATATTGCTATCTCTTGTTTCAGTTTCAGTTTCATAAAACTCCTAAAAAACTTACTCATTCACCAAATCTACTAAATAGCTTAATTAGCCTTAGTAACTTTAGGGTCTACCCCCTTGGTTTCGTTAGGAGTTTGCCTAAACGGAGGAGTCAAGAATCAAGTGACAGTACTTGACTCGAAGCTTGCCCCCAAGGACACACCGAGTGGCTTGAAAATTTCTGCCACGTTAACCCCCAAGTGTGTGAAAGGCGGCAACAAGGCCCCTTTGTAAGATCTTCGTAAGTTGGAGTGGAAGTGTCATCAATCTTGATCGTCAATCCATTCATAAGGAATATTTATTGTTGTTGACCTTTTATAGTCTATCTTTGTATGGTTGCTTTGTGTTTGATTCCACATTTGTCCATAACCTTGCTAGTGGAAGTGTTGTCAATCTTAATCATCAATCCATTCATAAGGAATCTTTATTGCTGTTGACCTTTTATAGTCTATCTTTGTATGGTTACTTTGTGTTTGATTCCACATCTGTCCATAACCTTGCTATTTTGTTTCTAATCTTCAATGACTTCCTGATGTATGCTTGTCTTCTTTATTTCACGTGTCCATGGTTTTTCCACTTGTTCACTTGGAAACGAGGATCTCGATATACACCTTTGTGTATTGCTTGCAGACTTTCCTGATAATGAGGATGTTGATATGGTTCAACCTTCATAGGTTTTACTTCCTTATCTCCCAAGCTATCTTTACTCTTCCTTTCTGGTATGATATGCCATTCTATTCTCTATGCTCGATCATCATTCATGCTTGCTTTATAGAGAATATCTTAAGAGTATTTTCTTATAATTTTATATTCTGGTCTTTAGCTCAATATGGAGCTCAACTTCCTCAAACATTTTTTCGTGACCTTTTATTTTTTCTTCCAAAGTAGATACCACCATATAAACACTTTGTTTTGGTCCAATACGGTCCATATTATCATATGAATGTTGTATTATCATCATATATTACATTTTAAATACATGGGTTTTGTCACTGGTGGTTTAATGAAGTCCATGGAACAATGAATGCAGCAATGTCTCTCGTACATTACAACCCAATTAATAAAATTTAGAAGAGGTACAACTTTCATAGCATTTCTCCAGAAATGCTTAATCAGTATCAGTATTGTTGGTTCATAACAATGAGAAGGATGGATTTTATTTCTCTGTGTAAGGGAACAAGTGAGAAGAAGGTTAAATACTTTGTCTCAGTGCTTATTGATATACTTGCTTTGAAATTTGGTTCTAAAAAACCATGGGGTCAGATATGTTGACCTTTTATGTAAGTTTCCTCTTGTATATATTTCATAACTCATAGGACAAGATTATTTATTCATTCTAGCCAATTAAGAGTTGTAGTCAATGCTACTTCGTAAGAAGATAAGTTCTCTCATGTGATCAAGGTTCTTTCGATTCCATGTCCTGCTTTTGAAAAAAATTGTGGAGTGTGTTAAAGATAGATTAATCTCTGTGCTTGATATTCTTACCTGCCATGTTGTTCAGTAAGGAAACTTTCCTTTCATATTAGAGCCACTTCAGTGGGTGTACCCAAACTTCGTATATATGGCAGGCGTTCACCATCATATGCATTTTTTTCCTCCTTATGGTAGGCAAGACTTCTAGCCGTATTTGAAGCTCTTCGACTTTATCCAATTTAGTGTTTCTGCAACCTCTGTAAAGGTAAGGTATTCCCATGTCAAAGTTTGACCTTATAAGGATAGTCCTTGTTTATGTGCTTCCAGCCAGTGTCATGGGATTCTATCTGAGCATATATTTAACCCATTTAGAAGTTATATTAATATAATCCCCTAACTTTTCTCAGTGGGGACCTGATGGAAAACTACAAAACATTTTGCTGTTTTGGAAATTCAATTATTTTGAAGGATCCAATTTTGATTCTGGAAAATCAGATGTAAATAACTTCCTATAAATCGGTATCACTTTTTCATTCATTTTGCTCTGACATGCTTTTACATGATTATGTGTTTTGAGTCTTGACTTGGAAGAATGATAATTCATGAAAATTTGAAATTGGTAGTTAACCATTTATAAAGACTCCAAGCAAAATCTTTATGTATTGCCTGAGGCCTCAGGGTTAGAGCATCAGCCATGAAGCTGAACTTGAGAAAAAAAGGAAACAATCTGTCAAGTTGAATAGCATAGGGAATGACTAGGAGACCAGATGTAGAAGTACAATAAAAATAATGATGCATTTCATTGGTCTTACACAATCAGGAACTTTCACAAAAGAAATTACCAAATGAAGGAAAAGATGAGCATGCATCATAAAGAGAATGCTGCCTTGTGAGAGAGCTTGGAGAAACTGCCCACCATGGTTGCTAAATTCACAAGGAAAACAGATGAATGAAATACGCAAATGCCTGTCAGAGAGAAGCTTCTGATCTTGTCACTTAATCACTTGTCACTTAATCACATACTAATTGAAATCGGTAACACATCCGAATCTCTGACCAAAACCAATTGCATAGACTCTTTTAATACAATAGGTAATTTAAATTCACCAAAGTTAAGCTAAAAAGCTGCACAGAAGTGGTTCTATGATCTCTACTTCTTTTCCTCTTCATGTTGTATTTGAAAATGAATTTGTTGTACTTATATACTATATCACTAAAAAAATTCCTTTTAAATTTCAGGGGAGGCATCCTTTTCACAATTATACTATCCGTGCTCAGTACAGAAAGCGTTCACCTGAGGGTCTTGTTAAAATATCCAGACCAAATTCTTTGGTTGAGAAAGGATCAAGCCTGGAGTCAAAGGAAGGTCAAACAAAGAATGGAAATGCTGCAAGCAAGAAAATATTAAACAAGTCAGAAAAGAGAAAAGTAAACCTTGATGGCACAAGTGAGGATGAAGAGGATCTTGTGGTTTCCACTGATGATATTGGATGTGGGTCAAATTCTTCAGATGCACTTAGGGTATTCACCCCCTCTCGTGCAAAATGGTTGCATGAACCAGATGAAGCTGATAGAATAAGTGCTGCTCATTTTAGGAAAATTCTGTCTTGTACCTGTGGGGAGCTGGAAACAATCTCAAATACACCGTACATTGAGATCTCCATTCATGGAGAATCTTTTATGTTTCATCAGGTATGCTTCTAAAACTTATTTGTAATGAAGTTTTGTGTTATATGTTTCTTGCCTGTATTCATTAGTTACTTATAATCCTTTTATTTGTAGTACTTGTAAACTGTTTGATAGGTTCTCAAAAGCATCTCTTAATTTTAAACTGCTCAAACGGATAGGAAGCATCTAGGGTTGGAAAACTGCCAACTATCTATAATGAGGAGAGGCTTCATTAGTCTCTGGTCATCTAAGCCAAAGTTAAGCCCACTTTGTTAACAATGGGCAATTTACCAACCAAAAAAAGGAATAAATAGACATGCTTAAAGGACAAGGGATTGCTTCAAGCATCTTCTTTAAGAAATAGAAGAAGAGAGAAAAGGAACTTTATCTTATGAATACTCTCAAGAATTAGTATTCAAGATGAAACCCAAGAAGAGCATATAAGTTGTTCTATCCATGCCCATTCTTAACATCCAAGGTTGATAGAAGTTATTAATAAGGGGTGTGTAATCCACTTCGAAAATTTTGGGTCCCAGCCCTAAAATCACTAATGGCCGAGAAGTTGGGTTTTTCCTTTGAATCTTTTGTTCATGTTTCAACAAAGTCAAATTGCCTTTGGGAAAACTTGGTGTCAAAACATGGGGATATGATCATCTAATTCGGGCCATCCATATTTATGCGAAGGTAAGGTAGCTGGAACTACACTGTTGGGAGTGGAGAGCAGGGAGCGGGAGAGAAGTGAAAAGCGAAATTTTCAAAAGCTTCCGGGGTGGGAACATTTTTTATATAATATATATTTTTATATATTTTGATGTATATATGTCAACAAAACCATGTAGAATGTTGAATTAGTTACAAAAAGCCTTAAAACATGGATTAAACTATATAACATCAATCATCTGGTAGGTATAACCTATAACTTATAGCATTGTCATCAAATGATCAACCATAACATCAACCATTTTCAATATATAACATTTGTCATGACTCATCAAACTCACAACTCTTGTAACCAAACTATAACAAAGAACATCAAATGATCAACCATGAAATGAAACGATTCACGAAGCACATATTCATTAGTAATTACCAAACAATTATAATATGCTATTATGCAGTGAATAGTGCAAAGTTGCAAGCAATGACCTTCAAAGGTAGGTTCAACTTCAAACATCAAACTTAAATTTCCATATAATGTTTTCAAAATAGACCATAAGAAATATTAAAGAGTCAATAATTACAATTTGCAAAGTACTAAAAAACTAGAAAAAGACAAGTACTAATATTTCCTCTTGCCACAGGAAACTTCTAATTTCTTTTCCCATGATCTATGAGCACCGAGAGTAGGAGTCTCCTCATCTTGAGTAGGTGGAAGTGGTCGTGAACCACGTCCAACAGCTAATGACCCCCACGCAACAATGGAGGTTGTGAAGTTAGAGGCAAAGCCGGTGCATCTGGGACTGGAACACTGCTACTGGAGGGGGGTGGCATCTCTACTGCACAGTCACCATCATCATCACCCAAAGGTTCTGTTATCACCTAAGCTGTAGTTACCCCTATGGATGGATCCAGTGATGGATGGCAATAGGGAAGGGCAACTCAAAAGGTGCAACCCCGATCACCTCGACCTCCAATATATATGGTTGTCACGCCAGTCGAGGCAACCTTCGCTTTATGTTATCTAGCCCAGACAACAAAGGGGGAGACCCGATCAACTCCCGACAGGAGAGATCAAAACCAAGACACCAAATCAGGGTATTTCTAAGTGAAGTTAGGTGTATGGTTTATCCTAGACCTAAGGATGAAGTCACAAGCCAAGTGAGGGGTTCAATAGATATAGCTTTGGTTCATAGTTGATGTGAGAGTGACTTATAATGTTTGAAGTGAGATCTAGGATGAGTGTACTAGGTCAATGTCAAAAGATCCACTGCCTTGGGAACTGTGTCCAATGCAGGATAGTTTTGAGGGATGTATTGGGGCTAACTAGTACATAAGACAAGCTTGACCATGATTCATGATAGCTTTAAGGGTATAGTTCACCATGCAAAAGTCAAACCACAAGTCAATCCAACAATCTAGGAGAGTTGGGTTGTCTTGGAGATAAACCAGTGCCTTGGGAATTGGGAAGTGGAGTCAAAGTGGGGTTGACTTATGGTTTAGGACTCCTACAACATGAGATAAGTGGACAGTATAGGTCTTGATGGTTGAATGTATCTAGATCTAGGTTTAACCCAAGTGGACCACAATCCCTTAAAACAAGGAATGCAATCCCCAAGGCAGGATTTGACAAAGTGATAGTCTAGACCTAGGTTTTGAATTATTCCGGTTTCAGATCTGCAATAATCTCAAGTACCCAGTTCCTAGAAGTGAGTGAACTCACTTCTCCAAGGTGGTGCGACTTTGCCTAAGGAAGCTTAAATCGGGGTTTAGGTGGGTCAAATCAAGTCGGATGGCATCCAAACTTTAGATCCGGGTAGATCGGTCAGGTAGGAGTATGGATCTGTAATTTCGTGGCAATCCACCGGTTAGATCTTAGTAGATCTGAGTTTAAGTGTACCAAGTGGTCCAAAATGGGGATTAAATCCCTTAAAATGTGGAATAGGGCCCACAAGGTGAATTTCAGAAAAATGACAACCTGGGTGTATGTTATTTGATGTATAGATGTCAAATCAAGTGGAATCTCAAACACCCATCGCTTAGATCTAGGTCAACCTGCTCAAACTAGGAAGTGCGCCTTGCTTGGGAGAGGCTAAGTTGGCCTGGGAAGGGGGTCAAATGGAAGCCAATCCTCACCAAACTATAGATCCGGGATGTCGTGGATGCTATAGAGGTGGGTTCTTAATATTACGCCCAACAACCCAATAGATCTAAGTAGATCTGAGAAAATGCAAAATTGGGGTTTTAATTAATTAGGGTTTTAAATGTTTTTGACAATTGGATAGATCATGGAGATAGAACTTACCTTGAGATCATACCTGAATGATGTGGATGAGATGCCTTGATGTTGAGGAAGATTCCCGCAGAGATCAAATGAGAGATTGTTGATTTGCTTGCCAATTTGATGCCCTAGTCCACAAGTGCGCCTTCCTCTACCTGTCAAACCAAGGAATGAAGATTCAATCAGTAAGAGCAAGTATGGAAGAAATACAAGAGAAATGCAAATAGTAACATGAAATAGAAGGTCCTGGGACAGTAATACTCCCTGTTACCAACGAAGAGCTCCAAAGAAGAAGTAGGGAGAGTCTTCCCCTACCAATACCTCCTCCTCCAAGCAAATCGGCCTCCACCTGTAGATGCAAAATCGTGGTACAAAAGATATGGCAAACAAGATCTCCAATAACTCAGTGCAAAGGAAGAACCAACGAACGAACACCAAAAAACATTCACCACAACATTGGAGATAGATGCAATAATAATTTTCTATTCCAATAATCCAGAGCCAAAAGTCCCTTTACAATGAGAGGCTCTCTCCTTTAAATAGGAAGGAGAGGCACCAAAACCCTAACCACTTTTTGAATGAGTGGCTAAGATTAAAAGATACAAATGTCTCATCAATGGTTGAGATGAGCTCAACAATATAATACATGGATCACACATAAAATATAATGTAAGTGGACAAAATCGCCCTAGAAGAGGGGAATCCCACCAAATCATGATGATAAAATATCATAGGAGGCTTATGGTGGGTCCAAGGGGTAATTTTATCCCTCCTTGGTCAATCCCCATAGCACAATAACCAATAAATAATCATGAATGTACCAAATCGTGCCTCCATAGTCAAATCGTGGTCCTCAAAAGACCTCAGAAATCCACAGAAAGTGCCATAAGTGATGGATGCGGGTCCCGATGAAGCTGAAACTGCTGGAGAAGGTGTGGAAGGTCCCGATCTATCATCACTGATCATCCCATGCCATAAATTTGCCTCAGTAGCCCAAATCGATTTCCTCAATAGCCATTTCTACCAATCCTGAAATGCCTCGGGAAGCGTGAAACTGCCCCAAACAACCTCCTGGAGTGCTGGCGCTGTCAAGGTGAGGGCACCAATGTGTCCGGAAGGGGGGTAATATGGTAAAAACAAGTGGCTGGACCACCCCCTCCATCATCAGCGCCCTAGGTCAACCGGATAAAAGTCATCTCTGCTCCGACAGGGCCTCTAACAGACCAAAACTGCACTGGGACAGCCTACTGAGGCTCAATCATCACTGTAAGTGCCCGGAACTGAAAACAAACTGTCCCATTGGACTCAGAAGGTCCAAATCTATCCAAGATGTGTACTCATACACCATATGAGTCTCTGCATGATCCAAATAAATGTCCAATATACCGGAACAAGGCCAATAATAATGCGCTGTACATATACAAACACTGCTGTAACCCCAGAATCATCATCATAACCCTGTAGCTGCTGCATAGAATCATCCTGTATGTGTACATAGACCATATATCATCTATCCATATCATCATAAGGTCTAACATCTCATGTCCCATGGTCCTCCATGGTCAAACTAGGTCCAAACAAGACCAAATATAACTCAGTCCATCATCCAAGGCTGCTGAAAAGTATCAAGGTTAATACATGCTTTACAATTTATTCAAATAGCAATTATAACACAGAGTAATCATGACTGGCGATCTAAATCCAAATATATAGTGTCGTTAATTATTATTATTACCCAGACTAGACTTTCAGGATCATACTCACTTCATAGTTGTGATCAATTTGCTAGTGAAGGGTGAAGGCTTTAAATTAACTGGCTAGGCCAAGGGATGACTTAACTGCCTTGACTTTGTGACACTTTGGCAAGGGAAAGGGAATACACCATAGTATATACTGAATGAGCAATAACACAGGGAATGGCGGTGTCTCACAAATGGATGAGTTGTTTAAAGAAGGTTTATTCACCTTCACAGATGCGCACAATCCATAATACAAATAAGGCCAGCAATTGTTTAGATATAGCTTTTAAGTTTCATTGCTTTTTGGGCCTGAATTTTCCATAGCCTTGATCTATGTGTGTTTATAAACACATTGCATAGATTTACATTTATTTAGGCTTTCTGCTGCAGGTGTGTTTTTAAGGCACTTGTTTACCTGAGCACTTCTAGGTGTGTCATGGACAACTTGTTTACCTAGGTATTTATTTTCCACAAGATATAACATTTTATTTTTATGGCCACTTTCATTTGGCACGCCTTTCATTCATGTGTGTTTAGAAACACATTGCATGAATGGGCTTTTCATACAAGATATAGCATTTCATTTTCCAGATTTTGTATTGATGGCAGCACTAAAAGTTTCAGGTTTAGCCAACACAACTTTAGTGACTAGGGGGAATTCACAAGGAACTCCAACTCACCATAGGTAAGTTCTGTCACCAACTCAGAGCCGAGACACAATAAACAGGGAAGCTCATCCAATACAGAGGCTACAGTGGGGAAAAGTCCTCCATGCCACTAGTCAAGTAGTAAGTCAGGGTGATAATCTAAAAGGTAGGTCATGGATGGATGAAGACAATGAAATGATGGAGCCAACACTAGCAAGCCAAAGTATGGTGTAATGATCACCTCTATTCTCCCTAAGGAGGGTATGTACCAATGAGTATGAATAGTGAATTTCTAAGTCTGAGTAGGGACAATATAATATATATAATAGATCAACCAGGTCCATGTATCTATATGATCGCCAGATCATGACACTGAGTGCTAAGACATGCTATAAGAATAAGTATAAAAGCAATCTAACCATAACACCATGATATATCTGCTGAGTCATATACCTGAAAGCACATCAACCTGTACCATCCTCTGTCCTCTGAGACTGCTGCTGTAACTCTGGGCACTACTGTCTGCTCTGTACAAATGATATAATGGCTACATCGGTCATCTCTCTGAGTGTCCTGAAACTCAGTCATGGCATGGGGAATACAACTGCTGTCCACAATCTGATAGTGATCCAATATAGATGCTCATCTCGGCATCTCCAATGCAAGGGAACTGGCTGAATAGTGTACTGGAATGAGAAAAATAATGTATGGTAGCCCGGCTACTATATATGTGATAACAGGTTCATCCTCCAAGCATTCTTAAGCCATGGCTCCAACCTCCAAATTATTCTCCTTCGGGTTGTTGTCCCAAGTGATATATGTTCTATCACTTTTGGCCCACTCACAATAATGAGACAACAACCTCAAGTTGTAGTGGACAAACACCAAGCTTTCTGCCCAATTTTCATTAAGGCTATTTCTTTTCACACTGTGGATGTAGCTATAGGTGCTCCAACACCTCTTTGCAGAAGAACTATTAACCACCTGTGAAAGCACTCTAATGGCCAATTTATGCAACTGTGTGGTGGAGGAGCCATACATTTTCCACCACTCGATAGGAGACAACCTATCTCGATCTTCATTTGCATGCAAATTACCAAACACCCCGTGTTGACTAAGGTATTCGCTCAATTCAACACGCAATATGGCACACTCCTCTTCATCAGGGACAACTTGTCTAATGTTGGCATGTAACCATTTTGTACCTCTAGCTCTGTGTGGGGTTTTTTCCTGACCCCACCCCTAGGTGTTGGTTTGGCCAACCAACATGGAGAATAATATTTTGGTGTAAGGACGTATGCTAAGACATGGATTGGAACATTAAGATCATCCCACCTTTTGAGCACATGGCTGTGAATATGATCATACAAGATGGCATCTTTTGGCTCAACATTATCTTTTATTTGGCCTAGCATGCTATCCATTTGCTCATACACCTTCCCAATTATCGGCTATATAATGCTAAGGGAGGCCAGCAAAACATATGTGAGCCTAAACCCTTACAAGCAACCTACAAAGCCACAAGTAGCTTCACACATGGAGTGCTACACTTCAAGGGTACACATGTCAACCTCCAAGGTGATGTCATACACAAGTAAGGCTCCAATGCAAGGGTGCTCCACAAGATATGTCCAACACTCCTCCTCCAAGCCTCCAAATACTTCGATGCTCCTCCTAAGCCATGTGCTCCACTAGGTCCACTACCCTACATGTACATTGTCACAACCCAAGCACCCCCTAGTCAACTCCATGCCTCCATGCAAGCATCCAATCTACCCCATGTTGTCTAGGGATCAATGCACTCTTCCTAAATGTCAGACACTCCTCCTCCAATGTAGGGTGCTCTCCAAGTAAGCAACCTCCTCCATATGGCTAACACGTAGAATGTCACCAAGTTGTATGAAGATCACCAACGCCCAAAGGAAGAATGTCACGCAAACACCTAACTAATGCCAAACAATCACTGAGTAAGCCATCTCCAATTTGCAAATCCATAATCGACCATCTAGGGGCTAATCATACACCAAATACCCCAAATTTCATGAAGCACCCCTACACATGGTCTAAACACTTTCAAAGTAAACTCGAAAGCTAACAGTAAAGGAGCACTCGAGAGGGGTTAGAAGAGTCAAGTTCTTTGAACCAGGGAAAAGACTTGATTCATGTGAAGTGTTTTGAGTGCCTCGTGATGGGCCACTATGCATCTCAATGTCCATTCTTGAGACAACTTTCTCCATGGTGTCGTGCCTTTCCACTAACATTATTTATTGTGAAGGGTGGTATGTTGATAGTGGAACATCTAGAGACATGACCTTCAATAAGGCCTTCTACAAGCTTCAAAAACAAGAGGATGGCATATGGGTGGAGTTGGGCAATGATGTCACTTATCCAATGATTGGAGTGGGTCATGCCTCTTTTTACATGCCTTCAAGTGTGTGTTAGAGCTAAATGATATTTTTTATGTTCTTGGTTTAATGAAAAATCTTCTTTCGGTTTCACATATGATAGATCTACAATGTATGGTTGAGTTTGATGATCAACAAGTGATCATTAGAAAACACGACATTGACCTTGGTTGAGTTTTTCCAGAAGAAAACCATGAAGGTCTCCTTTACACGTTGGTAGTAGATCCAAAGAAGCATGATGATTTAGTGTATGACAATAACAAATTATGCAAGCTTTGGCATAAATGGTTTGGTCATTTGACCTATGGAGCACTTCCTGTTGGTTGTGGAGCTTGATCTTCCTGATTCAGAGGTCGTGTCTGGATCCCAGCCCATGACCGGGGGGTGTGGGGGGATTTTCCCCCATAGCAAAAATTTCGAAAAAAATGCCTTGTAAAATGTTGTAATTTCATAATCATGACTTGGTCAATAATGGGTGATTTACGGGGCCATGGTAGTGGTATTTTCCCATGGTAATCCCTCTTTAAAAGGAAGGCATTGTAATACGGCTGTGTATTGTAGTATTGTAAAGATCTTTGTGATTGTGTGAGAGAGACTGTGAGAGAGTGAAGAGGAAGTTGCAGTATATGTGTTGCGGGTTGTATCCCATTATTTGTTGGACGATATAATAAAAGGACTGGCAATTTCTTCGTGGACGTAGCCCATATTGGGTGAACCACGTATATTGGTGTCTCTCTTGTATTGTGTTTATGTGTTTTATTTCTGCATCTTATTTTATGTTATTGTTCTGCAATCCTATTTTTCTAACACTTCCTCTCTTGAAGGATATGGTGTAGGAATTGCCAAACTTCAAGATCAAGAAGACTAGAGTGTGCAAGTATTTTGCATTCAGCTAGCTTGCCATGATAGCTTTCCCAAGTAGTGAGGATAGATGGAGAGAGATTCTTAATATGATTCATTCAGATGTATGTCGACCTATGTCTTCGGCATCATTAATAGGTAGTTTGTAGTATGTATTATGTCTCTTTTATTGATGATTTCTGTAGGAAAAAATGGATTTATTTGATGAAAACTAAGGATGAAGTCTTTAGTAAGTACATGGAACTCAAAGCCTTGGTTGAGAGTCAAAAAGATTGAAAAATAAAGGTGCTAAAATCTGATAATGGAGGAGAGTACACCTCCAAGGACTTTGATCCTTTTATTAGGGAAGCAAAGACCAAGAGGGAGCTTGCAATACCTTAGTCCACAATAGATTTAGGGTTGGAGAGAGGAAGAACTGATCCATAACAGAGATAAACAAAGCTCTGATCAATGACATGGATTTGACCATGTGTCTTTGGGTAGAGGCATATAATATCACTCTCTACATTTTGAACAAATGTCTTCACAACATATTGAAGAACAAGACTCTAGAGGAAGCCTTTACTAGTGAGAAACCTCAAGTATCACACTTTCTTGTATTTGGTTTTCATGTTTATATTCATATGCCCAACAAGAAGAAGACTAAATTTGAACTCTCGAGCATCAAGGTTTATCGGACCTATATTCCAGCACAATGGTAGACAATGGTAAATCAAGATATTAAATATTGATGGGGATGGATGTTACACCTAAATCTCGTCATCATGAGACCTATGTCAACTCAGTGCCCTGATCCCTGAAGTCTCCCTTATCAAAAAGTCAACTAGAGCAAGTTGTTGACCTTTTTCCACAAATTCTAGTTGGGTCGGTGCAGATTGCCTTCTAGCAAGGAGCGCCCAACTAGGTCAGGCGCAGATTGCCATCTGGCAGACTGCGTTGGTGACTCAGGTTGCCTTTGTGCAGCATGCGCTTTCCCTCTCAGGCGCAAGTTGCCCTCATACAGCATGCGTCGGTGTTGGTTAAAATGGATAAAGTTGACCTTCGAGCAAATTCTCGAAGGTGGATGAGGTGGATCTCTATCCCTAACTTGTAGGTGAGTTGTCCTACGATTCCCTAACCTCAAGGAAGGATCCCTTAATCCTCTCCCCATAATCTTCAACCTACTCTATCCACTTGGTCTTATAAATATGAAGCTCCTCTCCATTCCAAAGGGAGAAAGTCTATAGCACTTACATGCTGGTGGAATTAACCTAGGTGATCTCTATCCATCTCTTGGGAGGCATACATTTCCTTTGGAGGCATTGGCTTGGCTTGTTGGAGGAAGATTGCAGCGTTAAGACTTGGGTTGTAATCATCACTCTTCTATGTATTTCCCACTTATTTACAGTAATATAATCTCTTTCCATAAATGTCTTTGTGTTAATGATATTTAGAGCTCACTTCCTTAACTGTTTGCTTAGATCGGTTAGTGTTTAGATGTGCTTTTACTGCTCATTTGTCTCTACGTGCTTTGACAGGTTTTGCAGCTACGGATCTAACGACCACGAATCTTGGAGCAACAAAGAGGAGAAGGATTCACTGATCTGAAGATAAGATATCTATCTACCTTGATCTCTAATTGATCTAGGAAAGTAGTTTTATATCCTGTCTCTATTTGTTCTAGATCCACCTGGACTAGGGAGATCATGCTCGCGTCCGCTCGAGTAGATTGTCCGAAAACAATGGATGGTCCTCTTATGTCTCAAGAGCCTTCATCAAAGGTTGAGGAGGGAGAAAAACTTGTTGTCCCAAATGTTAATCAGAAAGAAGAAGAGAAATCATATTGATATCAACAAGGTTCTGGTGAAATAACAAAGGATTCACTTCTATCCAATTCCATCAAGAAGCCAAGATGGCTTACCTAGACATTACAGGAGGCAGAGGAACAAGTGGGAGCACCTAATGCTACATTTTGGGTGAGTAATCCTCCGAAGAATTTTCCAACTCATTTGCATTAATGACTTTTATTTGTGTGATGGAACCTTCATGTTATAAAGGAAGCCATTGAATAGTAGGTATGGTGGGATGTCATACTCTATGTTGCGTGGAAGCGCCCCCCCCTCGGTCCACCCCTACTCCCGAAGCTTGCTTCCGAAGGAAGCGTCCAGGAAGCACTGGGGAAGCACACTTCCTAAACGCTCCCGTATGGAAGCGTTTTCAAGAAGCTCGCTTCCTTGCAAAAAAAACGCTCCCTCCTTTTTTTAAATTTCTCTTAAAAGAAAACCAAAAAGTTAAGTAATGGTTGGGGGGGAACTAACCCTAGGCCCATACTAATGCTATATAAAGGAGGAAAAGCCTACTCTAATAGCAAAAAACCTAACCTTAGCAATCATCAATAGCATTAAATGGTAATATTAAATTCTTAAAGTAAAAGCTGACATTCTTCTTATCTTTCATTTTCTATCCTTTTACTTAAATTTTTAACATTACCATTAATTGTTTCAGGATGTTTGAGAGTGGTTCCAACCTCATCGGACTTCAAATGCAAAAAGTAGAATTGTTTATCCCATTCAAAATTCAACAAGCTTAACGGATTTTAGGATTTCAAGATTGCAATGTTTCCATTGGATTCTATCATGTATGAGGGTATGGGATTGGCATTTGATCAAACACGTCATCCCCTCTATGTATCTTGACGTTGGAGGTGTTGATTGTTCAGATTGATGTTGGTTGTCTCAAAACTAGTTTTTGAAGAATCCCTAGTTTATAGCCTATTTATTGATGTACTTTGATTCATATATGGATTGCACTCAGTGCTATTTTGGTTGTATGCACTCTTACTTACTGTATACATGAGAAACTTTGCATATTTGTGTATAATGGTTTGAATTCTGATGGATACAAATGGTTTTGTTGACATATGCATCAAAATATATAAAAATATATATTATATAAAAAATGCTTCCAAACTGGAAGCTTTTGAAAATTTTGCTTTTCGCTCCCGCTTCCCACTCTCACTCCCACTCGCAAGTAACCTAGGTCATGCTAGAGGAATCTAATGTCTAGGGGATAGTTTTGAAACCCACTATGGAATCAATGATTGATTTCAAGCATGAAAGTGTTGATGTTGAGCAAAAGAAGTACACCTTGAGGATTATGGAGCTTCAAGATGAAGAGGGAGTGACTTGTGTTGGTGGAGAACATCTTCTTCCCAAGGAGGGAGTGTTGGTTCACATGTTCAATTAGTGATTCTCCTTCCATTGTGTGTGATATAGTAATTCCAAGGCCTCAATTTTTGTGCAACAATATGGCTATGTGGATGGAAGCAATTTTATAAGTTGTCTCAACTGTAGTAGAGGGTGCATTCATACCTACAACAAGCATGCACCAACTTTAGAACTTTTCTAGTTTTAACCTTTCTTGTTTTGGATCCCTTTTACTTATTTAGGCAACAAGAGATGTGTTTTATTTAGAAGTGTTTTTTTGTTTAGAATTAGCATAGTTTCTAAATTTAGAAAAGCACATGAGTTATAAGTGTTTCCAAGTTGAGCTAGGCATTGTTTTCTAAGCTATGTTTAGGGTTGGGTTTTCTTCTAAATTTAGGTGCTCTATTTGTGTAAAACCCTTGCCTTCTTCATATATAAAAGAAGGCAGAGTGGGCAAGTATTATTCATTGTGGTTTTGAGCTAGTGAATAACAAGTAGTTTTAAACAATGTTATGTACTTCATCTTTCTAATTAATAGACGTGTGATGGTGAGTTGAGTTCTAAGTGTTTCTTGTTGTTGTCATAATTTCAAAACGATATCTATGCATACTTGATTATACCTAAGTTGCACAAAATGTGGAAACATGTACTAGTTTTTGGAATGGGAAAACATTGAAATGCAACCCACCCAAAATGGGTATGTGAGGGGAAATGTGGTATGTATATGTGTTTGTGTATTGAATAACACATTATCTTGCAATAAAATAAGAATGATAGGTTAATTTGTAGTTAGGTTTAAAAATGAATTAGAGATTATTTTGTCTTTATTTCCATAGATTGGTGTTTTTTAGCCTTCATATGGGTCCCAAGCCCCTCATGGGCACTTCGGTGTTTTCGAGAAGTTTCCAAGGCGTTTTTGAGTTTTTGTGAGTTTTCGATACTGCTACATGGGAAGTTTAGGAGTTTTGGGCCACAAAGGTTTATACAGTCCATTGTTTTTTGTTTTTCCACTTATATGCATTGTCTACAATTTTAGGTTACGGTCTTGGTTTTGTGTACTTACAACACGTTGTTTTCAAAGTAGTGTAGATAGTTTATAGTTAGGCTTTCTTTGTTTTTATTTGAACTAGCTTCCTCTTATCACACTGAGGCTAATGCACCCAAAGTTAAACATTACAAGGAAACCATTGGCATCATTCAATTTGGCTTCCTTTAACTAAGCAACCACGAGTGGGAGGTATATATTCCGCTAAAGTCACCCAAGGACATGCCCTTGTCCTCAACCATTAGCACGTATTCATAAGTGTGAGCACAAGAATTAACATGTCAGTTGGAAGGACTTGAACCTAGTGGGGACTATAATAGCTACCCACTTTCATTAATTGGACAAACCACCATTGACAACATTTTTTGTAATATATATGCATTATAATATGTAAAGTATATATACTATATACAAAATGCTCCCAAGACACTTTGCCCCCAAGGTTTTTGGGAAATGGTGCTCTCTTTCCGTACCTCACTTTGCACTCTGGCAACGTTGTTTTCAAGGTTGAGAAGTCACTGTATGGATTGAAACAATGACCTGGACAATGGTATTAGAAGTTTGAATTTTTTATGCTTTGAATCAATTTTCAACATATTAATGTTGTTTCATGCATTTACTACAAATCAGTTGATGACCACACTATTATTTTTGCCATGCATATCAATGATTTATTATTGGCAAGCAAAGACATTGAGTTGATTGCTAAGGTGAAGCAATGATTATCGTCTCAATTTATAATGAAGGATCTAATGAATTGCATTACTATTTGGGTATAAATGTATATGGGTATATACTATAGAAAGAACAAGAAAGTCTTCTTAAGTTGAGAGAAACATTTGAGGAATATCTTGGAAAATAATAAGGATAAGTATTGTAAACCTATGTCTATACCGGATCAACAAAAATTGTAAGTTGGTGAGGGAAATGGCATCAAAATAAAAAAAGAGGATTGACCAGATGAATTGAGTTCCGTATCAAAAGCGTAGTCAAAATCTTGATGTATACCATAATATGCACAAGGATTAGCATTGCCTAGTAGTGCCAGTAGTAAGTTGGATTATGGCTAATCTTGGGTAGGAGCATTGGATTGGGGTTAGGAGGATTTTTAGGTACTTGTAGGGAACCATGGAGTTATCTCTCTGCTATTGCCACCATGATAAGGAGTCGGGGTATGTTTCAATTGGCTTTAGTGATCTTGAGGAGAGAAAGTTGACTTTTGGATATGCCTTCAAGATGTATGGGTAGTTAGCTGGTGTCGTAAGTGATAAACATCAGTTGCCTTGGTGAGCATGGAGACTAAATATATCGATATGACACATGCATGCAAGAAAGCATTGTTGCTTCATCAATTGCTTGTTGAATTGAATATGGCTATTGGAAAGATGGCAGTGGTCTACTATGGAAATCGAAGTGTTTTTGCACTTGCGAAGAATCTAAGTACCACAATAGGTCCAAACATATCGACATTCAATGCGACTTTGTGAGAAAAGTGGTGTAGTTAAGCCAAGGCTGTCCAAAGTATTGCAAAAGTTAAAAGATTGTTGCAAATTTGTTAACAAAGGGTATGATAGTTGACAAACAAAATTGGTTTCAAGCTAAGTTGGGGGATAGAAGACAGTCAGGATTGAGATTTGGAAACTTGATGAATCAAGAAGTGGGAGATTGTTGGTGTTGTTCCCATGTAGGCGATTGTCATGTAGATTGGAGTCCAAATCCACCTCAACAAATTTTATTGAGTAGTGCAAAATGGCATTGCTAGTGGTCAATTGCTAAAGGTTTAAAGTGATAGAGAATTGTCGTGAACTCCTATAAACAGGGGTTACTTAGGCATTGTAATTGGTAGTAATACTTCTTGTATATGTTATGTAGTTTTGTGACTTTTTATATATCTCCATTGAATATATATATCAAAGAATACTTAGCAAAATCCCCTCTTCCAAAGAATATCTGGATTAACTGCCAATCAAATAACCAGTTGGTAACCCAGAGGAACCCATCAATGGGAATAGATCCTGCGAGCTCCCTCAACACTATCACCTTTGCAAAGTATGTAAATCACTTGAGCTAACCCTTAAGGATGAAAAAGGAAGAGAAACATGGGGGTGGGCTTTGATCCATTTATATGTGCATGGGTGACAAGATTATTTAATATAATCCCTATAGGTGCAACCACACGTTCAACCACTACCTCAAGGTGACCCCATGGCTATAGTGAAAGTTGTCACATGAATTGAACTTTTCCCAATGGTAAAAAAACTTCACTCCTCACCATTGGATCCAACCCCTTTGGGAAATATATATATCCTTTGTTTGTTTGTTTGTGGAATTTGGTGGTCCAAAATCAGATGGTGTTTCAAGATTGGGTCTTCACCGTCACACAGGTAGCACAGCAGGTGAGACTAGGTTGGGCTGACATAAAACTTTTCCCAAAAAAGTGGCTACTAGAGTGTTACCAAGACCATGTATCAATCAAGAAAGACCCTAGGTATCCTTCGATGGAGCAAGTCAAGGGTATCCTAGTATCTGTTGAGCAGGGGTGGGCTCTATGTTGATTCTTCCTATTACTTTATGATGAAGTATGTAACTGGTCAAGGATCCAATAATCGAGCTGAATTCTATGCCCTATGGATCCTACTAAAATGGGCAGACGAACGAGGTCTAAAAATCTTTAGGTCCTTGGAGACTCCAAGGTTCTGATTGACTTAGTCCTCCTTGAAATCATCAATGTTGCTTAAGAATCCTAGGCCTCCTTGCAATAAATCCAGGAGGTAAAGGCTTCCTTTGATACTATTTCTTTCACACATGTATATCAGGAATTTAATACCTTGGTAGATAGGTTATCTAGAGTCTTTGATCTCGCAGGAGGGTACCTTGAACAAGAATTCAGGGAGGGCATTCTCCAGCTAGCCATTGAAAGAAATTTATTCTAAACCGGTCTTTTGGAATGTATATTTTGTTGGACTGGTGCTGATATAGCATTTGTGTTTATCCGAATGTAGTGAGAGTGCAACATTTTGATGTGCTCTTTGGTTGGAAGTAGTGGTCTTGAATACTACAAAAAGTTTGTATTGTGCAGTTTATGTTGTTGTTGTAGTTATGTGAGGTATCCTCACTAGCTAAATCCGACCTACAAAATAAATAAAATGTATTTTTATTATTGCAAAAAAGAAGTCGATCCAGTAAAAGAGACAAGTCGTCCCCAATTGGAAAAGTCACTTCAAAGTCATGTATAAATAGGAGGGATGCCTCGTCATTTGTTCTCAGCTCAAGCAAGGATAAGTTCGATTTCTGGTTGTAGAAGACAATTTTCTGGGGCTTCTTCTTTGGCATCTCTTCTCTTTGTGATCTTCATCATTCAAGATCACTTGTATCTTTGATGTACTTGTATCATGTACTGAATCTCTAAAAAAGAAGGCTTGCTGGGTTTTTTGTAAGTTTGGGTTTTCCTAGGGTAAACTATTGTCCTTATTTTGTTTTTTTGCATAGTTATTCTTTCAGTGATCCTATAATTGTTTCTAAGTTGAAAGAGATGAAAATTATACTGCTATTATTGAAAATTGAACATGGTATGTTACAACCAAAGTTGGTTGTACTCAACACTATCTGAATGGAAAGTGAACCGATTGAAGATAACTCCATAGTAAAAATATATGTAATTGATCATGAATAAAGATGATCATTTACAAATATGGCCCTCCTTAAATATGCTTGGACATCCATTTGAGGAGTTACGTCCTCTTAGATGACTATAGCTAATAGTTATTAATTATTGTTAATTTGTCTTATTTATTGATTATTTATATTATTTATATATGTAACATTGCCTTCCCCTTCAAAAATGCTTTGTCCTCAAAGCATATTAATGAAGAAGACTTGTGCCAATTACTTGTGATGTTGTCGCGTCGTTCTTTGTTGTGTCGTAGTTGTTGATACATGTCGATATGAACTTCCAAGTGTCGAGCACAACTTTTGAAATGTGGACGGATCGATCCATCCCAAATTGATTCGTTGTTGAATGTTGCACTTCCTGAGTGAATTGACATCCTGAGAATTGAGTGCACGAGTGTCAGTGACTTCTGTTGTTTACGATTTTTAAGATACCGACTTTTATGGTTTGGATGTCGATAGGGAATTTTTGTAATGTCATTTTCCCTTATCAAGTTTGTGGTGTCTCCTTGGTTTAATCTTCATGTATGTTTCTCTTCCACTGGAGCGACATCTAGAGTGATGATCTGAACTGGATCGGTAAGTGTGCCTTTTTCCATAATTTGCATTCCTGAAGATTTTGATGTTTTGTTCTGTATGTCTTTTAACTTGTTTTCTAATCGCTCGTTTTCACTCTGAATCTTCTTAATCATTTCTTCTTGTGCTTTTTCTTCGTCTTTGTATTTCTTAAGTTGTTCTCTAAGTTCTTCATTAAAATTTTGCAGGTGACGATTTTCTTCTTGCTTTTCTAGAATTTTTCCTTCGACGTCTTCATTAGAATGCTTTGTTTTTCAATTTCTTGATTTTTGTAACTAACGCCTTGTTATGGTTTCTTAGCCAAAATATTTCTTCAGTATTGCTTGATAATGTGTTATTGACTTTTGTAATTTCCAACTTGTGCACCTTTTTTGTGTCAACATATTTCTGCTCAAGTTCTTTTATCTGTTGCTGAAGTCGACATAGCTCTGATTCTCGGTCTTTTAATTGTTTCCGGATTTTTGTAGTTTCTTCATCTTTGTCGTTCAGACTTTTCGGTAAGCACACTATCTCTGCTTTATTATCATCAAATTCCTTTCTTATCTCTTGGTTTTGTAACCTTTCATTGAAGTCTTTTTCGTCCTTAAATTCGTCAATCTGTGCGAACAACCTTTCTATGCGATCCTTTTGATTGGAGATTATCTGCTCATTGATTTTTATTTGAATTTCCTGTATTTTACTTGTCTTTTCCAAATATTCATTCATGTCTTGTAATTCCTTATTGTTTCTTCGATAACGCTTTAACTTCACTTCTAATATTTCTATTTGTAACCGCAAATTGGCTTCCATGGTCTTCGACTTCTTCGACGATAGATGGTCTTCCCTTGACTTTGACTTCGTCGACGATGAATGGTCTTCAACTTCTTCGGCGATAAATGGCCGTGAACAAAGTGCAAGGAGCACTCAATATAATCCTTGTAAATTTTCTTTGATTTTGACCCCTTTTTTTTCAAAAATAATTATTATTTGAATAAAATAATAATAATTGTTATTTTTAATAATAATAATTATAATTATTACAATTATTAAAATAATAATAATTATTATTTTTAATAATAGTATTATTATAAAAAATTGAATGGGTCAATGATTAAGGTTTAGAATAATATTTATAATAATATTATTATCAAATTTAAAATTTTGAAATATTATAATAATAATATAGTATTATTATAATAATTTGTTTTGATGACGTGGGAGTTAGGGCTTTAAACCCTAAGGCATGAAGGAGGAATGATAGTGGAGCGAGCAAGGGAGAGTGTGTAGAGATGGGGCAGCAAGGGAAGAAGGGAGTAGATGAATGGCGACTGACGGGGATGTAACAGTGTAGAGTGCAGAGCAGAGGGCGGAGTTTTGGAGCGTGGTGGAGACTGGGTGCAGGCTGAGCGTGGGCAGGAGGAGGATGAACAATGGGTCGTGAGGTGGAGCATAGGACGTTGGAGGCGTGCGAGGGGAAAACGAACCTCAATGGAGTGTGAGTGGAGGAGAGCAAGGCGCGAAGGTGGAGTAGGGAGCGGTGTTGTGGATCGCAGAGGTGGAGGGAAGCGTAGCGGCTGGAGGGTGGACTTGGGGTTATTGATGGGGGAAACATAGGTGGATGGCTTGGATCGTGGGAGAGAGAGAACACAGGTGGGAGGATGGGCATGGGAGGGGGAAGTGCAGTGGGTAACAATGTAGGCGCGGGTGGGTAGGCGCAACGTTGTATGGAGGGGGTTGGAGTATGGAGCAAGGTGGAAGGGCATAGAGCTGAGAGAGGGGAAGTGTGCACATGGGTGGACGCGAAGGTAGGGAGGGTGTGCGGTGGGAAGGGAAGTCTGCGCGGACGAGGAGAAGAGCCCGCGGGGAGTGAAGGACTGCGACAGGGGCAAAGGGATGTGATGGCAGTGTTTGGCGGGGATGGATGCGCAGAGGAGCAGAGAAAGCAAGTGGGGGCGAATGAGGTGTAGTGGATGAGCATGGTGTGATGGAGAAGGAAGGAGCGTGTAGCGAAGATCACAAGGATGTTGAGCAGGGTCTGTGGAAGAGCAGCGCGGGCACGTGGAGAAGAGGGCGATGGGAGACACGGTGTGGGTATGGAGGACTGAGAGCGAGAGGCATCGAATAGCGATATGGGATGGAGAGAAGATGAATAGGGATATGGGATGGAGAGAAGATGGCGTGGGGTTAAGGTCAAAAACCTCAAAACTCAGAGAAACCTTGATGGTGACCAGACAAGATCCGAAATTTTGGCCAAAGGCGGGACCAAAATGCAGCTCTGATACTAATGTTACAACCAAAGTTGGTTGTACTCAAGACTATTTGAATGGAAAGTCAATCGATTGAAGATAACTCCATAGTAAAAATATATGTAATTGATGATGAATAAAGATGATCATTTACAAATATGGCTCGGGCATCCATTTGAGGAGTTACGTCCTCTTAGATGATTATAGCTAATAGTTATTAATTATTGTTAATTTGTCTTATTTATTAATTATTTATGTTATTTATATATGTAACATGTTATTAGAGCAGTGCTGAAAGAGACTATTGTCTGAAACTAGGGCTTCTTGTTTCCACCTCTTTCATCCACAGATTAAGCTCGCCCTCAGTATTATTGAGCTCGCCCTAGGAAGGCGCATCCTCCTGTGGAAGCAGATTTTTATTGAGAGAAGTTTCAATTTTTTACCTAATTACTGTCGGGGTCAAGAATTAGGGTTTGCACAGATCCGAAAGAAAAGGTGATTCACTCAACTTGCCTTGGAAGGATGCATTCACCTATAGAAGCAGATTTCTCAAAATCCAAAGTTCAATTTTGCCCTAGCTTCTGCTAGGGTTTCTTAACTAGTTTGCAACTTTGCAGTCCTCATGTTTCTCAGTCAAGATGACAAGCATCAAGGTTGAAGATAAGCTTTATGGAGCTTCAAACTTCCATTCAGGGAAATCTAGGGTGCGTATTGTCCTAGAAGAAAATGACCTTCTAAACCTTGTTGATAAAGGAGTATCAGAACCAGAAGAAGAAGAGTGATGCCAAGGCAAGAAGGATCCTAATAGATTCAGTCAAGGATCATTTGATTCCTCAAATTTCTCAAAAGAAGACAGCTAAAGCCATGTTTGATACCTTGAAGTTGTTTGAGACCACAAATGTCAATAGGGCTCTTGCCTTGAGACAACAACTCTCAAATGTCAAGATGACCAGATTAGATTCCATTGCATCCTATTTCATGAAGATCTCAGAAATCAAGGATCAATTGGGCATTATTGGAGAAATTATTGCAGATAGAGAACTAGTCACGATGACTCTAAATGGCCTCCCTCAATCTTAGGAACCATTCATTCAAAGTGTAAGTGGAAGATCCAAGCTACCCAATTTTGAACGATTGTGGGAAGATTGTACACAAGAAGAGACCAGACTTGTGGCTAGAGGAAATTCTAGTGCCTCTCATCATGAAGAAAACCAAGCTCTCGCTACACATGCTAAGAGAAGAAAAGAAAGAGGAAAGAAGAGTTATGGTAAAAAAGACAAAGGTGAAAAATCAAGTCCAATTCCAGAATAGAAGAGGAAGAAAGATATTTCACACATCCAATGTTACATTTGTAAGAAGCACTTCCACTATGCCAATCAATGTACCGAATCGAAGAAAATAAAACACCATGCCTCAACCGTTGATGTTGATGAAGAGGCTTCACCAAAGAAGTGAAGGAATACAAAAGATGATGATCGTTGAAAGGAGTATTTCTTCTAGTACACCAATGATTGCATTATTTATAGATGAGGAGATTGTCGTTGGTGATGTATGAAGATCCAAGTTGCAGTAAACTTCTGACAATAGTGTCCAGTAGTACAGCTTGCAGTGGTATGCTCTAGTGCAGAGGGAGCAGAAGATTCCAGCACAAAGCGAGCTATTGCAGCATATCAAGATCAAGTACCACTATATTAGATACATGGTACAAAGAGGAGCAGTTCAGTTCCTGTATATTCCGACTAATGATCAGGTTGCCGACATTTCACCAAGCCTCTTTCCAAAGTGAAGTTTGTATACCTCTGTGAACGGATTGGAGTCTTGGAGAATGCTTCCCTTAGTGAGAGGGAGTGTTGTTTAGTCCTGTGTGGACAGGCGGTCCTGTGTGGACAGGCGGTCCTATGTAGACCGAGATGAGTTTAGTCATGTGTGGACAGGCGGTCCTGTGTAGACCAGATGAGTTTAGTCCTATGTGGACGGGTGGTCCTGTGTGGACAGGCAGTCCTATGTAGACCAAGATGAGTTTAGTCCTGTGTGGGTGGACGGTCCTGTGTAGACTGAGATGAGTTCTGTGTGAACTCCTATTTCTGTATGGAATGTTCTCCTGTGTGGAGAGGACTCTTGTAAAGAGTACGCATATATCCCTGTGTGGACTGTATTGACCTTTCTTATAATGACGAGATGTACAAAACAAGCCGTGAGGATCGTATGATGCTCAGATGTGTTCCAGCGTGATGATACCTCTCTAGCTAAGAGGGAG
The DNA here is from genome assembly GCA_027924585.1 of Larix kaempferi. Classification (NCBI taxonomy): domain Eukaryota; kingdom Viridiplantae; phylum Streptophyta; class Pinopsida; order Pinales; family Pinaceae; genus Larix; species Larix kaempferi. The sequence continues at coordinate 2,282,060 of BSBM01000560.1, read as the reverse complement.
TTTTGTTGTTGTAGCTACGTGAGGTATCCTCACTAGCTAAAGCCGACCTACAAAAGAAATAAATAAATAAAATGTATTTTTATTATTGCAAAAGAGAAGTCCGCCCAATAAAAGGGACAAGTCAGCCCCAGTTGGATAAGTCACTTCAAAGTCATGTATAAATAGGAAGGATGCCTCCTCATTTGTTCTCACCTCGAGCAAGTTTGCTCAAGCAAGGATAAGTTCGATTTCTAGTTGCAGAAGACAATTTTCTGGGGCTTCTTCTTTGGCATCTCTTCTCTTTGTGATCTTCATCATTCATGATCACTCTTATCTTTGATGTACTTGTATTATGTACTAAATCTCTGAATAAGAAAGGTTTGCTGGGTTTTTCCAGGGTAAACTATTGTGTCCCTATTTTGTTTCTATGCATAGTTATTCTTTTAGTGATCCTATAATTGTTTCTAAATTGGAAGAGATAAAAATTATACTGCTATTATTGAAAATTTAACAGTTTAGGCTTTTGGAGGGCTGATAAATGACTGCATTATGTAGGTTTTAGGCTGCAGATGTCTGAAGCTAAGTCACCTGATTCAAATTCATGTTCGAGTTCAATGACCTCGAAGTTCGACAAAAATTCGACAATGAAAATTTTGGTGATAAAATTCAGCATTAAATTCAAGCGAGTATAAAATTTGAAAATAAAAAATATATATATGTAATTTTTTAATAAAATTCAATATACAATTAAAATTATATGCAATTATAAAATTATATATGCAATTAAATTAAAGTTACTTATATATGAAATATAAGAAATTATAAAATTCAATATGCAATTAAAATTAAAATTCAATATGCAATAAAATTATATATGGAAAGGCTATTGGGCAGGCGGGAGAAGCTCCTTTAGGTGCTCAATTTGGAGGTAGACTCAACAAAGTTTCAAGCAGAAAGAAGCAGGACCAACTCGACCATTAATCGAGAAGAATTCGCCCAGGGAAGATAGCATACACCTTGAAACCAAAAGTCACCTACGACCAGCACTCGCGGATCGGGATCAGGATGAGACTCACAGATCACGGGTCGGGATCAATTTCAGCACTCACGGATCACGGTTCGGGATAAGACTTGGCGGCTTCACCCGGAGAATAGACGGCTTCACTTGCAGAATAGATGACGCGAATTTTGGTAGGGATTAGGGTTTACCTGCGGACTGCCAAAGGGCATAAATAAATGAATTTAAAATGATTTTTTGCCATTTCTAAAAATAATCGACCTAAATTTTGGCGATTTAATTCGCCTTGAAATTTGCGACCCAAACAAATTCAAATTAGTGATTAAAATCGCCGATTTTACTTGAATTAGTTCGACTTCCTCATAAATTTGCCGATTTTCAATTTTCAAGGCGAAAAATCGCCGAATGCGGTGACTTAGGTCTGAAGAAGTCAGCTCTGGTGAGCTAGATAGGTTTTGAGTCCATCCAAGATAAAGCAATGTATATTTTGATTTCCTTCTCATAAATATCAAATATAATGTTTTTTTCTTTGGATATATATATATAGAGTGAGAGAGAGAGAGATGTTGAAATAATGATTCATATGCCATCAAACTTGGCCAACTTATAATCCAGCGCTCCATGCCCACTGGGGTTTGATGTTGCTTCATTAATGTGGCAACGCCCCATCTCAACCACTGGACCACAGCCCAAAAGACATGTTATATGAATATCATAAAGGGTATAGTCTTGTATCCTGAAACTCTGTCAAAATGTCTGAATGATCTTTTTGATGAGTTGTTGGTTGTGATACTGTTAAAGATCCTGTTTAATTACTGGTTAAATGTTTTGAATTCTACTATACGATAGAAAGGATTCAGCTAGAGAATTTGGTAGCAAAATTGATCTCTGGTCCAACAGTTAGGATAGTTCTTAGGTTGTTTATGTCATCCAAAGCAATTGCCAGTTGTTTAAGTATTATTTGATGCTAATATCTGATATTACATGATTCTGGGGTCTAATGCTACACATAATCACTAAGAAGAATTATGCTGAAGTACAGAAGCAGCTTGCAAATTCAAGCCATCATATTTGTTTCCTGACAAGAAAAAGAAAAAAAATCAAGTGTAAATGTGCTGGTATTGATGCAATATAGAGCATCGTGACTAGGATTTACCATTTAATATAGCATATTATCTTCTTCCAATGGAAATTGAAGATACTATTCTTAAGAATTGCCTACTCAATAAATACTCTTTCCAACAACAAAATTAAAATGATATTTATTAATGCAATGAAAGAATTAAAAAACCTATAACTAGGTGGTGTCTGTTCATAAAAGACTCGTGTGGGCATGCCCACAGTGCTGCCATTTGAGCCCTCGAAAAGATGTAAGCTAAAACCATAATGTCAGACGTTCCTGTTGCTTATTAGCAGTTTTGAGAAGAAAATTGAAAAACGTGCCTTTTCTTTAATGTTTACATGGAAAATAGATTGTTTTATTTCTATACTCCAATTTTATGAATTTAGGATATATTTTGTTTAAAGCCTTTGTCCCCACTTCCCTGCATCCTCAAGATTTGAAATATGATGCTTCTTGCGGCATGTTCAGTCCTTGTCCCACATTTCACTCATCTGTGCTTGCAAATTTGTTTCAGTTATACTATAGTATATCATCTTAAATTTGAGTGGTTTTCCCTTAGTTGGGGTTTGTATATTGTTGTTACAGCACCAATCTGTGTAAAAGATTAATTGCCTGTATATCTAAATTCATCTGACAAACTGGAACGAGCATATGTTGCTTCAATGTTGTAGTCTGACTTGCTGTTATTTGTGAAATTTGATGTCGTCCTGTTTCTGTTCCATTCCAATTACTGATGAATCTTTGTCAATTGCAGATTCGAAAAATGGTTGGAACAGCAGTTGCTGTTAAACGTGCTTTACTAGCAAAAGATATTATCAAGATTTCATTGTCACGTTATTCTCGCGTTGTTGTACCTCTTGCCCCTTCTGAAGTTCTCGTTCTAAGTAACAATGAGTTTTCACCTTCTAACACTTTGCCTTTAAAGAATGAACTCTCAAGGTTGACACACTCTACTGGAGTTCAAGGTAGAGTCAATGATTTCTATTCAAATGTGTTACTGCCAGAAGTTGCCCATTTTTTGGATCCTTCAAAACCTGTTTGGAAGGTATGGTTGGACTACCTAAACCAGTGTAGTATACCAGATATAGAAATGAATGAATTGAGAAGAGCATGGACCCAATGGCAGGAAAATTGTATTTCTAGATTACAGAAAACAAGTTAATAATTCCGTGAGAATGAGGCAGACAGGTACGATTTGCATTGAAAGGTTATGCTAATGGTTTTTATCATAAGCCATCAAAAGTGAAACCAATAAGTTCTGGCATGTCACTTGTTAACAAAGATTCAAGCTATGTAAGTCACATTGTACGTTATCTTCATATATTTCTATTTCTTTTTATGGTGACCAGTTGGGTTTTTCAAATGAGAGTTTTCTGAGTTTGTTCAAGCTTTCGTTTCTCCTACTCTTCAGAAAATCAAGAATGATTCTCTTCACCTTGGCTTCGTTCTTCCAATGAATGGCCAACTGTATTTTCATTAAAAAATTACATTGTTCTTAGTGTGATCTAATATTAGCTCTCCAAATGAGTCGAGATCTATAGAGCATTTAAGCACATTTGAATAAAAGAACTCATTCAATCAAAGAGCAAAATGGAGGTGTATGAAAAATAAATTAACTATATTAATGGATTTACAATTCAATAGAACTCTTTAATGAGATTGCTTTTTTAAGAAAATAAAAGTAATGAAATAATGCCATGTATGATATGAGATATGAGTTTATCATGACCAGCTATACATAATATTGACATAATCGTCACACAATTGAGAAATAGTTATCATCCAGATTCCAAATATCTAGCCAAATCTATAGAAGGGATTGACTCAGTGAACTAGAAATTTGACAAAGACTATTCAACTTGCACATACTTTCAACTATACAATTGTAATGCAATCCCTTGAGCTATCTTACATGACATCATTAATGCAATTGTCCTTTTAAGGGCTTAAAGAGTTGAGTTGTCTTACATGTCACCGCTAATGCATTTCCTCTAAAGAGTTGAGTTGTCTTACATGTCACCGCTAATGCATTTCCTCTAAAGAGTTGAGTTGTCTTATATGTCGCCATTAATGTACTTACACTAATGCATTGTAATTATTCCAATAAAGACAAAATTTATTAAACCCAATGAATCAAGAGCTTAGGGAGTTGAGCTATCAAACATGACACCATTAATGCATTTGTCCTTTAATATGCTTTAGTTACTGTTTGTAGTTAGTGTGAATCCTTTTAAATTAGCATTTCATCCCTAATAGGTAGTGTCTAAGGAGGATAATGCTGTAGAAATTAGTGGACATATTTGTTCCTAAGATCTACCATAAGGTGTGTTTACTAGTCTAATTCTAAACCCCTTAGTTTATATTGGTATGAATGCATATAGCACTACTTCATATCATTTTCCTTAGCATGCTTTATTATTAGAAATTCATTTGCAAAGCATATCACGATATAATCATTAAAGCACAATTAGTTAGAAAATAATTTTGTTTTTATGAGGGGAAAGTACATCTTAGAGAGTCTATGTCACACTAGAGGGGCATATCTATGTAACCCATGTCACCCAAGACTTCTACTTGGCCTCATCCACACCCACTTGTGTTCAGTGTGGGGGGAGAGGGAGGAAGTTTGAACCTAGATGTATGTGTTAATACAAGCTTGATCATCTCATTGTTTGTTGCTAGACCACACTCGTAGTGGTTGCTTAGCGAATTGTTGGCACCAATGGAGCATAAACAATGTCAAGTATAACACATATGATCAAGAGAGCACATGAAAGTAAAAGGATCATGAGACCAAGAGAAAAATAGACGAGTATTGGCTTTTAAAATAGGGGAAGAGAAAAATAGGCAAGTATTGGCTTTTAAAATAGGGGTCTTTGTGTTTTATCCCCCCACGTTATTTCATAGGATCATAGCTAGTTCATTGTATGTATAGTTCTAGATGGAATAGTTTACAATGGAGTTTTTTTAACTATTCTACAATTGAACCTAGTTACGATCAAAATTGGTCAAATCACAACCAAAAAAGACCAATATAATACCAAATCATATAATAGTTGAACAATTCCTATTACAATTGATGTGCTACATGGATAAATAATTTTGAGCCCCTTTTACATAAAGAGGGTTATAAACCTAAATGAACTTCAAAGCCTTTAGATAAAAGATCAAGAATCCAATACTCAAGAAAGCATATTAAATTTCCATATGCACAATGTGTACACCAATTATAGGCATAGATGATAGCTCTCAAACGTATTATTAAGATGCATTACACAATAACTCCTTACACATTAGAAGTCTAAAATAACCCAAATACAACCATTAATCATAAGAAAATGTGTATCATAATGACTCTATTAATATGTTATATATAATAATTCTTACTCATTGCCCATGTAGGCTCACTGCCAAGTTGACATTTGAGTCTTTGTATATATAGTGTTAGGGTCATAGCTCAATGAGCTAGCTCGAGTGGTTGAGAGTTTTAAGCTTCATGCATGAGGGATATCCAAGCCAATTAAGAGGAGAACAAATTCCAATGTCCTCCAATAGTTAGAGGGTTGTTGGAGATAGACTATCCAAGCAAGCCCAAGAGCATAGAAGGTGTAAGGAGATCACAAACTCACTAGAGAGTGTTCAATCCGATTTACTTTTGATGCGTGAAAAGAAGAACCTTAACATGGTAAAACGAGCGACATAAACGTAAGTTGGAATGCTTGAGTCATGTAGCTAGCTATTACACTCATTGTGGGAGTTGTATTTTGTCCACATCAGTTAAAATATAGTTTTGACCATCTAAATTGTAAGTATTGGGGAAAAAGTGTAGTTTCAATGGGAGAAACAACCCTTTAGTCTGGGTAAATTCCAAACCATATGTGTGTGATATAGATCAAAAAAAAAAAACAAAAAAACTTGCAGCCAAGGATGTATGTCTAAACAATCAAAGAAAAAGGGGAATTTGACCTCATAAAATCCTCAAAGAGCATGCCCTAATGGATTACAAATGTTTCTGGACCCAAATGAGACTCCTTAACTAATTGATACATCATCCAAAGCACAAAGCTTGTAATTGGTTTAGTTGGCCAGGGAATGGAAACAAGGTAACCAAAGAGCCTACTGTAGAAATTTCACTTCCCTAACAGGATTTCAAGTTAAACTCATATTAACAATGTTTAATAACCCATCTCATTCAACCATAGACAACTGAAAATGAAATTTCACTCATAAACACATCTGAACTGGAAGCACAAGAGAAGTACTACCAAAATACTGAGAACATAATTAACATAACAGCCATGCACAGAAAAATTTGAGACTCAGATATTTTAGCCAAAATGGCCCAGGAAAAACCCCGAAGGGAAAACCTGTGAGAGAGAGGTCTTAATTTTATTTCTTCAGCAAAATAAAATAAAAATTGAACCAGCAGAATTACAACTTATCTCAATAGCAAAACCCAGAAATTTTGTCTTGGAATTTGTACCAAACCAACAGTGTACACACTGTACGGACCTCGAAATTTGTGCCCATAAATTAATTTTTTGCCTCGAAATTTGTGCCTATCTTAGACCTCGATTTTCGTGCCACTGTACGAAATTGTACGGAATTAATTTTATGTACTCGCCTCGAAATTCGTGCCTCCACCTGGAAATGCATGCCATTGTTTTCTTCTCGAAAAATGTTCCCATAATTGTTGTACTGTCTTGGAATACGTGGTGTACCTTGTCTTGGGAATGGAGCTTCTATCTCATACAGCTACCTTCTCTTTCTCAAACTCCAACTCAACTTGCTTTCCAACTCTCTTGGAATATCTTCACTTCTCCAACTCTCTTGGGATGTATGCAAATGAATGAGGGAGGGATTATTTAATTCAAAAATCTTGTCTCTTGGTTTTTCTCTCAAGGGTAACTGAAGAGTCATCTAATCCAAGGGCCCACATTGGTTTAGATCAATGGATGAGAATAAATGTTCATTTTTCTCTCCATAAATTAAATTCATTCATCTACCACTTAAATAAACCAAAAGTCACTTTATAATAATAAAGTGAATTAATTGTTCATCTCAAGCAATTAATACAAGGGTCATGTCCCATTTTCTCTCATTAATTACTTAGGCATAAAATGACTAGGAGAACACTTCCTAGGTACAATTTCAACACCCCCCCTTACCAAGGAAGATGTTCTCACTGACAACCAACTTAGCTCTAAAGAAGATAAGCTGCTTCCCCACCAAAGCTAGTAAACTGCTCATGTGGTTCTCGCACAATATCAAAGTCTGCTCATGTGCTTCTCGCACAATATCGAAGATGCCCACCCTTTCTAAACTCTGCTCTAGAAAGGTCAAGTCAAGTGTCCCTTCATGTTAGAAATCATCACATGAAGGACATCATCCTGAGCTACAAAGCTCAGTGCTTTCGCTTCACGTGGGAATACCTTATGGCATATCCTTTGTTGGAACCTCTCTCCAGTCTCATACTATCAGCAGTAGAAGCTCCCCCTGTCTCTGGAATCTGTCATGCATCTTGCACGGATGCTTCATGTCAAGACATCTCATCTCACTCATCCATCAGTGACAAGTCAGACCAGCTGACCCTCTTGCCAACACTGGAGGAAGTAGCCTCTCGCTGACTCCTTTGAATAGAAGATGAACTACTCGATACCACAATAATCTCTGGAGCATCTTTCTCTCTCCTCCGAACCACAGACTAACTACTCGGCACCACATCAATCCTCAAAGCATCTCGCTCACTATATGTCTCAGACTCAGGCTCTGATATCCACCCAGATCCTCTTGTTGTAGGCTAACCATGCACTACATACTCTCCATCTCTTTGATGACCTATAAGCACAGGCTTAACCGGATCCACTCCCAATACATAAATGAAGATGTGTTCACTCTTGAACAAAACTGCATATCTTGCTCACTCCAAGGCTGGAATTGAAAGTATGTTGTCCTGCTACCCTCGAATATAGTGAACTCCTGTAATCTCCAGAGTCTCTCCAAACTCAAGTTGGAACCATACTCGTCCAAAACCTATGACCGCATGCATTGTTCCATCTCTATCATGTACGAGCTGCTCTGGAATAGTCTCAAAAGTGAGGAAGGCATATTGCCTCCCAGTCATGTGACTGCAATAGGAACTATCCATAATCCACTTCCAAGTATCAATTGATACGCTACTACCGCAACTCAAAACAACAATGGCAAGAGAGAAATCTATAGCATACCACCCAATCTCTATTGTAGTTGCAACCTACCCCTCTTTGTCCTACTTGCCCTTCTTCTTAGGACATTGGCCTACATAAAGGCCAAAATCATTGCTTGCATAGCACCTGACTCTGCTCAGGTCCCTCTGTTGCTTAGCCCCTCCCGGGCCCTTCTTGGACTTCTTGCCTTAGTTGATAAGGCAACGTTCTGCTTATCATTATCATGCTCAGTCTTCCCTTGAGACCCTTCTCGGATCTCCTCCTAAGTAAAATCATCCCACAGTCTTTCCCAAGAGGGAAAGTTCTCTCTGCCAACTACACACTTCACGAACAAATCCCACTCCTTAGTGAAGCCTTTCAGGGCTATTCGCACTAGCTCGGGATTAGAAATCACCTCACCAACTGCACTCAGTTCATCTTTTACCTGTCTGATTCTAGTGAGGTAAGAGGCTACATTCTCACCTCTCGCCATCTTTGTGCCATGAAGCTTATCATTTAAAGCCATTTTACGATTTTAATTATTGTTCTCATACAACCCTTTCAAAGTATCCCACATCTCCTTAGCAGTATGTTTCTCTGCCAAATGTGGGATGAGGTGATCTTGAACACCATCCAGAAGCAGTCTCTGCGTTCTGGCCTCATTCACCTCATGTATGTCAAGGGCTATAGGATCAGCTGTGGGAGGAACCACTGTGGTACTAACGAAGGTCCATAACTTGTTCTCCTTGATAACAGTTGTCATCCGGGCTTTCCACAGCAAGTAGTTGGAAATCCCTTCCAATCGATCTTCATACCAAATGCAAGCCATCATTCACTTCTGCTCTTTTTCCAACAATCTGCCCTGATGTCTAAAAATTTCTGACTGTCAATCTGCCTTTAATAGGGCTCTGATACCATGTAGAAATTTCATTTCCCTAACAAGATTTCAAGTTAAACTCAGATTAACAATGTTTAATAACCCATCTCATTCAACCATAAACAATTGAAAATGAAATTTCACTCATAAACACATCTGAACTGGAAGCACAAGAGAACTACTACCAAAATACTGAGAACGGAATTAACATAACAGCCATGCATAGAAAAATTTCAGACTCAGATATTTTAGCCAAAATGGCCTAGGCAAAGCCCCGAAGGGAAAACCTGTGAGAGAGGGATCTTTAATTTTATTTCTTCAACAAACAAACAAACAAAAAAATTGCAACAACAGAATTACAACTTATCTCAACAGCAAAACCCAGAAATTATGTCTTGGAATTTGTGCCAAACCAGTAATGTATGGATTGTACGGACCTCGAAATTCGTGCCCAAAAATTAATTTTTTGCCTCGAAAAGTGTGCTTATCTCATGCCTCGATTTTTGTGCCACTATACGAAATTCATTTTCTGTACCTGCCTCGAAATTTGTGCCTCTGCCTGGAAATGTGTGCCACTATTTTCTTCTCAAAAAATGTGCCCATAATTGTTGTATTGTCTTGGAATCCGTGTTGTACCTTGTCTTGGGAATGGAGCTGTTATCTCATACAGTTACCTTCTCTCTCTCAAACTCCAACTCAACTTGCTTTTCAACTCTCTTGGAATATCTTCACTTCTCCAACTCTCTTGGGATATATGCAAATGAATAAGGGAGGGCTTATTTAATTCAAAAATCTTGTCTCTTGGTTTGCCTCTCAAGGGTAACTGAAGAGTCATCTAATCCAAGGGCCCACATTGGTTTAGATCAATGGATGAGAATAAATGCTCATTATTCTCTCCATAAATTAAAGTCATTCACCTACCACTTAAATAAACCAAAAGTCACTTTATAATAATAAAATGAATTAATTGCTCATCTCAAGCAATTAATACAAGGGTCATGTCCCATTTTCCCTCATTAATTACTTAGGCATAAAATGACTAAGAGAACACTTCCTAGGTACAATTTCAACACTTACTAGATACAAATATGTGACCAAGAGAGAAGAAGACCAATGCCTATGCTAGGGGACCTTGACATGGCACCAAACATCAAATGGGAGAACAAAATCACACATCTACCATAGCAAGGGAACTCAAACGCAAAACTTGAACATGTGAGTCATGACAAGGATGAGATGGAGGACCTTGATGTTGTCACAAGGTATGCCTAGTATGGCTAATAAATGGCACAAGCTCCACAATAATATATAAGGGGATATTTGTATGGATATACGAAGTACAAAATCCATGTACACTACATTTACCCCCGTGGAAAGAGCTACGATTCAATAAAAGTAGAAGAGGAGAGAGATCTCATGAAGAAGATCAAAAGGTACAGAAGTAGTAGAAAATAAGGAGATAATAAATCAACAACAATAAGTGACTAAAATGATACATGAGAAAATAGGAAGATGTCCCATGACAAAGGTAACACAAGCAAATGCCCCAACATAAGGAGGGAATCACCATGTAACAGAGCTAAATTCACAACTAACATACTAACCCATCTCACACTTATATTGACACAACAAGGAACTACACATGTGCCATATGTAGTCATATGCTAGCAAATAATGAAAACAAAGGAAAAATAAAAGCAACAAGATTTGATGCATGGAAATCAAGAAGTGTTGAGAGAAGGAGGCAAAAATGCAAATACAACTATCACACAATCAAGCACAGTACAACTAGACTAGTACAGCTAGACTAGGAAAGTAGAGGGAGAAAGTAGAGGGAGAAAGGGAGGGACATCATACCTACATTTATCTAAGTGTTGGTAATGCCAAAGCCCAAGTGATCATGCTAGAAGCAAGAATCCAAGCGAGTAAAACGAGACCTAAGTCAAATCTTCAAGTACTTCATTTAACTTGGCTCAACCAACCATCCTTCCTCTAGCCACTAACACCATAAGAGGAACTCAACAAAATGTATTTTTCCAACAAATACATGTGAGATAAATAATAATTTGAACATAATGTTAGCGGCTTTAACAAAGGGGAGGAAAGGTTGTTAGGTGGGGACTTCCCTTACGAGAGCATGAAAACGAAGGGAAGACTAGAAGCTTAATGTATTTTTCCATTCAATGTTAACCAACACACACTATGTGAAAAACAAAAGATTTTGGATTAATTTAAATGTTTTATAATTCCATGTAAAGAAAAACTTAATAGATCCTTAACGGGATAGTGCCATGGCATTTTAGAAAATGTATGACAATTGGGAATGGTGTGCCTAATTTACTAACACCTATGCATAATGACCTACAATTAGTGTTCTTACAAATTTATCATTAGTTACACATAACAATCACACATGCATACATATAACATTTAAAACTAGAATATAGTTTTGAAGTAATATTACTTCTGATTTTTTTAATTGTGATAGTACTTATCATAGAAATTATAGCCTTAGCTCTCGACTCCCTTCTTGACACTTGGTCAACTCTCTACTCTTCACTCTAGACTTCTCCAATTGACTTAGATTACTCTCTTAATGCTTCATCACAAACATTTTTTAGGAATGTATGCCATCCTAAACATAGGATAGATTTTGTATCTTCATTAGTAGGTCAACAACCAAACTCCTAACATAATTACAAATAGAAATTCAACATATCTAGTAATTAGAAATACTACTATAAAATGTGAAATAAAACTACAATTTAAACAATCAATTGATCATAAGTTTAAAACATATAAATGCACCATAATAATCAATTTCTTGGTGTTGTCGCCTGGAAGCACACCTAAAGGGGAACGCAGCAGAAATCTTCAAGCTGCTTGGTGTGGCCTTGGGGGCAAGTCAAAGTTAAGAGTTGTCACCCGAAACTTAACTCCTTCGTCTAAGCTTACTCCTAGCAAATCCAAGGGGGGTGGGCCCTAATAAATAAAATATAAGGTTTTTAATCTAAAAAGGAGAAAAAGCAACCTTTAATCTAGGAGTTAAAAAAAAAGATGATGATAAATACTAAAACAACAAAGACTTCCACAGTAAATTTAAGTAACATAATGCATGTTTAAACAAGATACATCATGACATTGTGTAGATTGATTTAATCAAAAGATATTGGAGTATTGACTAGTGTCGAGATTGTGAAAATGATCATGCTTTGTTGTGTCGTGAAAGTATTGCAAAGTTTTGTTTTCAGTTTTAAAATTATTAGTGAGTATTAGAGGAGTGGGTTTATTGGGGGTTTTCCCAAGTAAACTTAACCTCTTGAACTCAATGCTATAGCAGCTTAACCAAGTGTCCAACAAGGCGAGGCATAACTTGCTTACAGTAGCCTTCTGACTCTATGGTGTCAACCCATGCAACCTCCGAGTTCTTGAAGTTCAGCTTAATTGGATTTTCCTATTAAACTAGTGCTTACCTTCCTTTTTGGTTGACCAATTGATCAAACTAACTGCAACGGCCAAGAGCATACTCGGAGTTTAAGCATTGGTTTATTTTATTAAACAAAATTGGATTTTCTACTTGGTTAAATCTACCTCCAATAATCTCTTTTCCCGCCGAATTCCAATACTCGAGCAAGCTCTTTTTGTGGCACCGTACTTTGGGAAATCAAGGAAAAAATTACTCTGAAAGCAGGAAATTGTTTAAAAATTTGTGAAAATCTAAATCCCAAATACTCTTGTGGCCCGCCGTTGAAACGGATCCAACAAGTTAATTTTTGTCCTATGCAGTTTATTTTATTAGTTGGAAAAATAAAGTGAAAGTAAAAAAAGGTGTATGTGAGGTCCTGAGTACACTTGTGGTATGTCGTTGAAACGAAACCAACAACGTAAATTTTAATTTGGTTGATTTTATTAAAGCAAGAAAGAAAACTAAAATAAAATAAAAAGGAACAACCACAAAAAATGAGACAACGCGAATCCCTGTAATGTCCCAAATTTGGCATTGGGTCACAATGGCCTAATCACATTGTCCCTATTCAGTAGAGTTTGTCAAATTGATGCTAAAGTTGAAATAATTGCCAAGGAGGAAAATTACTAGTTTCCTAGGTTTGGGGTGGAAGCTTTGGGATTTGGAATAATGGGGATAATAACTGATGTTTGAACATTAGAATGGAATAAATATTTAATAAAGGACCTAAATAAATATATACAAGTGAAAATCAAAGTGGCATTTGATCATGAAGACACATGGAGGAAGTGGGACCCACATATGGCTAGATTTCCCCACTACACTTGGCATCATTCTCTCACCAATTCGAATTCAAGGTGAATGGCAACATACTTGGGGAAGTATTATTAATGGCATGACTCATCCAAGGTCGAAATATAGAGGAAGAGTAACTCCCATGGAAGAGGAAGAGGCAATTTGGAGCTAGTGAGACACTTGGGCTAGATTCCCTAGCTCTATGACAACAATGATGAAGATGCTATGACACCTATGACACAAAATCAGACCTGAAGGATGACATATGACATATATGACATGTCAGGGCTAAAAATAGACTCCAAGAGGGCGCTCAAGGGTGTTAGGGCAGCTAATATGCTTCCACATGTGATTTGGTGGAAGTGGGAGACTAGGAATTATTGTACAAGTGGCGTTCTTTGGAATCTCTTCCCATCTTGAGTTGGCATGAGTCTCTTGGAAGGAATTCGACCCATGAAGGACATTAGAACTTTATAAATGTCAATAACAAAGAATGAAACTAGCTTTTGATCATTTGTAGAATTTGCAATTGCATTTGTGAAGAGGGAGAGCTAGTGGATGACTAGTTTCTTACCTTAGCCAATTTCGAGGGTGAAAGATTCCCATCCAAGTTGGTAATTGGAAATGCCATTCAGACCTTTCATTTGGAGATTTAATGGAGTCTTTATTTGCAGGTGTAAGCTACAGGGAAGCTCATGGTTTCTTCTATTGCAGCTCACTCCTTCAGCCATTTCCAGTTTTGATGGCATATTCTTGATCCTTGAGGGAGGGCGTTTTTGGTGAGCTATTGTACTCTTTGGGGAAGCTTTTAATGCCCCATTTATTTTTTAATATGAATTAAATGCTCTGTTCTTCATCTCCAAAAATTTTCAGGTCGAAATTCCAAGTAGAAATGTATAAATCTCATTTTTAATGGAAGAACAATGCCATTTCCCCACTACCTTGTTGTGAGCCAATGTATTGATGATGATTTCGAATGAATGGATGATTCTCTGATATATTTGTGATCAATATACTGCCATGGATGTCTTCTACAAGTTTCATGTACTGTACTTGAGCATTTGAATCATTTTTACTCAGTTTAATTGTATTGGGAGGTGAAATAGTGCCATTTCCCCAAGGGTCGAATTGGGGATTTTTGCAGTTGAATGGGAGAGGGTGAGAACAGTTGTAATAATCCATTAATGGTGCATATGAGACTTTAATAAAATACTTAACACATTACATACCTCTGTTCATAAATTTGAGTGGGTTTGGAGGCATTTGGGAAGCCATTTTCAGTACTTACCTCAGGGGGATTTGAACCCCAAATTACTAGTAAAATTGCATAATTGGTCCACAATCTTAAGAGAGTTTTTAGAGGTCTTTTGGTGGAAATATGTCATCCATAAACATCATATTCAAGTTCTAATATAATTCATACACCTTCCTTGAATATTTGAAGGCATTTGGAGTCAATTTGAGACCTAGAGACTAATACTAGTCAAAGGAAAATCACTAGTAAAGTTACCTGCATTGATCAGAATTGAAAGAGGATTTGTAGAAGTATTTTAAAGGTCCAAAGGCATCCCTGAAACAAATATTTATGTTCTAATATCATTCATATACCTTCTCAGAATATTTGGGATCTTTTGGGGCAAATTTGGGACCTAGAGATCAAAACTAGTCAAAGGTCGAACTAGGGAAAAAAGTGGAAAATCGCAATTTTAATCAAATTCCTAATAAGGGACATTACAATCCCCCAGGGAGGGATGGGGTGCGGGCGCTAGGTAGCCCACTTGCTCTCGTTTAATTTTTCTTTTACAATACTTTTCAAGAACACTTGTAGTCATTTGAAAGATAGGAGTAACAAGTTTACAATAATGGAAAGAAATGAATAGAAACAAGTATAGGGTTCCCGAAATGCTCTAGATGGATCAAATCCCAAATTTTTCGAGCATGCCTCTCTTATTTATCATTAAAACCTGCAAACCAGAAAGCAAACATTAGTAGTTAATGCCCAAAAACACTTTAAAAGTGTCTTGGGACTTACCAAACAAAAACCAAAAAAAATCGTGAAAAACTTCTAAGTAAAAGTGCAAAAATGAACTAAGTGGGACAAGTTATGAGGCTTGCCTCCTTAGGGTATTTGCATGCTCAAAAGAGCAGCAACTTAAAATCTCTATAACAACCAAATATTACTTTTAAAACTAGTAAGTAGGTTATCTAATCAAGCTCTTAAAATGCAAACAAAGAAAGCAATATGAAAACTACTCTTTTTACTAGATCTAGTTATGAGATGTAAAAGTTTAACACTTAGATCTAATAAAAAATTCAAACTGACTTATATTATTGAAAGGGAGTGTAGATCTGAGATACGCAAACCAGGGTAACCAATAAAGTTGAATTTTTTTGGTGACGAGAAGAGAGAAGAGGAAAATGTTTTTGAACTTGGGCAATGGGGTCCTCGAAGTGGGGATCGGAGGGACTAGTTCTCCGTAGATCTATCTGAAATCAAATGGAAGAAAACGAGCTCCACAAACTCCTCAATTTGAAACCTGTATTCACACAACAAACTCACACAAGAAGGATCGGGAGCATCTGGTGTAGACTAGTATAGAGATTTCAAAGACAAGCATTTAAACAAAAATGACTTTGTTAATATAATATCTCTATAATAACCTAACAAAAAAATAATGGATGAAATCACACTACTTCACCTCACTAAGATTTAGATCTCCTTCAAAATCCAACCTATGATCAACAATCAAGCGCAAATTTTTTTAAACAAACACCGGTTACCTCATGCATGCATTGGGTATGATCATCCACACACCATAGATCCACACCACAATTTGCCTCCAAAGCCTTTATTCACAAAAAATATTCCTCACAAAATATGTACAATGCTTAAGAGAAGAGGTTCCACCTTCTCATGCTCAACAATGGAGAAGTGGTTGATTTATATAGAGTTTATAGAGTGAGGGGACGCTAATCCCAAGGAAGGGTGCATTATTTTGATGAGTGAGTTAACTTGAAGTGTATGGGAGTTGATTGGCCTTGATTGGATCTCCATTCTATGAGGATGTGCCACCTCTTGATGAGGTAGACACCCTCTCCTTGGTTTCATCACCTCAATTTTTGGCTCGCCATATGGAAGAAGATGCCCACGTGAAGAGGGGCGCTCCTCTAACCTTGAAATATTCGCTCACCTTATGCTTTGATATTTTAACCATGTACTCTATGCTTTAACTAATTCACCCACCATAAGAGATAATATGCCAACTCATCCAACATGTTTCTCTCGATTTTCTCACTTTGTCCTTTTGTGCATTTTGTGGTCTTAGGGTAAAGAGAACATTATGAGTGTGAAAAAAAGCATCCCCGCACCAAAATACACCTCCAAACCATACTTTTATTACAATTTGAAAATTTTCAATTAAACTAATAAAAAATGGCCTAATTTTACGGGAAATTTTTATTTTGCTGAAACTTTAAAAAAACACCTAAGGGACCTAGCACATGTCCATACATTTTATTCTAATGTCTAGCATGTTCATATACATTGGCCCATGGACTTTAATAACCTCATAAGGCTTAACCACCACGCCAGGCATTCTAGCTTTGGAGGAGCAGGAGAAAAACTGAAAAATTATGCCTTGCTAAAACGCAAAACATAATTAATAAGTGAAAAAACTCCTTGGAATACATGACTTGATTGATAAGTCCTAGGAAGTCAAGTCCTTTACATAAAATACCATGCTAGTACACTTTATTACAAACCCCACGGGACATGAACATGTAAAAATAAAATAAAAAAGGGCCCTGAAAAACGTCGGATGGACCTCAGTATGCTGATAAAGAACATGCAACATATTGAACTTTGGCACGCTCGTTTTAAGTCCAACTAAGTACAACTTAACTAGTAACACTCGGGTTTGGAATTTTCTATGGGTCATTGGCATATTCTTTATTCAAGCATGTGTTGCATAGTCCTAGGGAAAAAAAAAATCCTCTATTAAAATTCTTGCAATGTTTGAATTTATCAATAAAAGATTACCATATTTCCTAATTAATATAATGAGGCCACACAAATATTCTCTTTGTCATGTCTTTTAATTCATTTAGCTTTTTATTATTGTTATCTCAAATTTGCTTTCAATAGCTGGACATCTCTATATCAGTGATATGTTCAAACCATCAAATTCAAATTTCTAATCGTAACACTTTATGTAATACATCTTCGGGGAATTTGGAATATTTTTTCAATCTTTATTTAGATGCTTATTTGTTATTTTAACGGATAACTTCTTTGACATTGAGTGAGATCTATTATTATTAGTGTTCCTAGATACCCCATTGAAGTGAAAATAAGAGTGTAATTTAGAACCTTGGCATTATTTTCACTGAAGTTTATTTATGCTTGTAGGGATTTATATGATATATTTTAAATAGCATAAAATTAAGGCTTTAAGAATTACAAAACATATGTGTGTGCACATGCACTACCTCATCAGTTATGAGTCATTATTTTATTTCTTATTATCGTTAATGAATTATTTGGTAGACATGCAGACATTTTTTTATTAAAATATATTATTTATTTGATCATTACTTAAGACATGATATTCTACCACTAAAACTAGCATTGAAACAACAATTGATAACAAAATCAAAACAACAAACCTGCATGGATAAAAAAGCAAGGTCAACATCAAAAAAAGCTATGAACTATTATAGCCACCAAAGAAAGGACATGCAATCGAAGTCATATTGGAATTTGATATTTGATTCATTTTTTGTATCATTTTAGTTAAAAGAGTCATAGTTTAATGTCTTAATGTTGAACAAGGATTAAGAAACCTAGTTGCATATGTGCTACTGAACACTTCACTAAATTTTCCAACACTTGTGTTAGAGCATTCATTGGGATTTGAGTTGTTCCAAGATATTATCCAAAACTTTAAAGCCTGGGAACCAATATAGTAATTACTACAACCAAACATACAAGTAAGAATGTATAACAATATGTGAACTAGCATATTGGTTAAGGATGAACAACGTGAGCATTTATATCCCTTGTATCCTCTTGCACAATGTGTCTTCACCCGTCATACTCATAAGATTACACAATCATTACACTCAAGTGGCCTACTAGGCTTTATAATTTATGTCAAATATATTGCCAAATAGTTGTTTTGTGGCAATTTCATCACTTCATTTAGACTTCAAAGTGTCTTATAGGTCTTGCAAATAGACAACTATAGCGGATGGAAGTATATGCTTGTGTTATATGGTGTAATAACGATTTTATTTTAGAAGCAATTATACATTCCTGAAGGTACAACAAGGGAAACTTGTCTACGTCTAAATATTAAACATTTTGGAAAGGATAAATGATGGTGCATTGTACATCTTATATTTATTGTTGTAGATCACATTTTTATGATGGTGCATTTTGAAGCTAATAATAAACATGTAGATGTATCATATATTGCAAGGCTATTCTTCTGAGAAGTGGTTTGATTATATGTTATATCCGTGTCCGAATATACTCAGTGATTATTCAAGCGAATAATCCTCCAATGGAAAATAACTCCATTTGATAAAATAATAATATATATAATTGATAATCGATAAATAATAATTACAATGAGGCTCGCTTTTATAGGCTTGAGCGTGTATAGTGAAGGGTTACACCCTTTCACTTAATAACTAATAACTTTAATTAGCATACATATAATATTCATAGCATTGCCACTCTCTTAGAAAGGCTTTGTCCTCAAAGCCTTATAATTTTGTTGCATTGTTCTTTGCGATGCCATGGCTGATGAAACATGTCGATATGAACTGCTAAGTGTAGAGCATAACTTCCGATACATCGACGGATCAATCCATCCCAAATTGATTTGTTGTGGACTGATGGGATTTCCTACTGATGTGTTGTCAGGAGATTTGATCACATTAGTACCATTATTTTTCGACATTTCCCACTTTTTCAAATATCGGTTTTTATGGTTGGGGTGTCGATAAGGAACTTTCACGATGTCATTTTCGTTTACGAATGTCGCCTTTAGATCATTGATCTGAGTTGGAAGCTGTATTTTCGTCTCTTGAGGATTTAAGTTTTTGTTCTGTATCTTTTCCAACTTGTTTTCTAACTGCCTATTATCATTTTGAAACTTCTTAATCAATTCGACTTGCGATTTTCTGTCATCTTCAGATGTCTTAAGTTGTTCCTTAAGATCTTCATTATGAATTCTGATACAACTATTTTCTTCCTGTTTGTCTAGAAGTTTCCCTTCAATGTCGTCCATAGATTGTTCTATCTTTCGACTATTTTTCAACTTCTTAATTATTGTGACTAGTATCTTGTTATTATTTCTTAGTCTAAAAATTTCTTCAGCATTGTTAGATAATGCTTTATTACTCTTCGCGATCTCTGACTTATGTGTCTTTTTAGAGTCGTCATTTTGTTGTTGAAGAACTTTTATCTGTTGTCGACACTGGCCGACCTCTGATTCTTGACTTTCTAATTTATGTCGTAACTGCATTAGTTCTTCATCTTTGTCGCTAACGATTTTGTTCAAGCGTATTATTTCTGCTTCGTAATTATTTATTTCCTTCTTTATATCTTGATTTTTCAACCTCTGATTGAAATCACTTTCATCTTTTAATTCCTTGATTTGCGCACATAATTTTTCTATCTGATTTTTCTGGCTGGACATTGTGTGTTCATTGAACCTTTCTTGTATCTTATGTAGTTCAATCCTTACTTCTGATCGTGTATTAATGTCTTGTAATTCTTCATTGTCTTTTTGATAGCGTTTTAACTTGGCTTCTAATTTTTCTCGCAAATCGGCTGCCATGGTTTCTGATTTCTTTGACGGTGGGATGATCTTCTTTGATTTCTTTGATGAGTCTTTTCTTAAACTTGGTCGTCCTTGTCGTTAACGCGTCTCGACTTCTTGATAAGCCTTCCTTTACTTTGACTTTTTCAATGATAAATAACTGTCCTTGACTTTGATTTCTTCGGTGATAAGTGTTCTTCGACTTCTTTGACGATAAGGAGTCTTGCTTGGACTTCTGGTTTTTGTTTTTCTTGGCTTTGTCTTAATGTCTTCTTGACGATGACAACTGGTCCTTGGCTTCCTTCAATGATAATTGATCTCTCTTCTTTTTTTTCCAAAAATAATAATTATTATTTCTTTTTTTTTCTTTTTTTTTCCAAAAATAATAATTATTATTTCTTTTTTTTTTCTTTTCTTTTTTTAAATAATAATAGTATAAATACTTATATTATAATAATACTTATTATTAAATTTAATAATAATGTGTTATAATAATTTTTTTTTTCAAATATTATAACAATGATAATAGTTTTTTTTTTTTTGAATGGAAAAATACACGTGGAAGAGAGGTGTAGTGGTCTGGAGGAGGGGGTGGCCGAGCTGGAGGCGGCGGACGGGGGTCGGTGGTGGCGGAGGTGTGCTGGAAGAGGTGGCCGCGAGGAGGGATTGGTCGATTTGGTGCAGTTGTGATGGTGGGTAGGCGTAGTTGTAGAGGCAATTGACGAGGAGAATGAATCTATGGACGAGGGCGCATGAGGGAGCTGTGCGTGGGTTGGCGGTGGTGTGAAGCTGGCGGAGGGCTTGCAGACACACAGGTTGGAGGCGTGCATGCACGGGGGTGGATGGTAAGGTTGGGCGGGATTTGGAACGCAGGGAGATAAAGGGAATGGTGGCAGGGAGTTGGGAGCGACGACGCGGAGAGGAGGAAAGGTTGCGGTGGAGTGCAGAGAGGGAGGCACAGGTGGGGTGAGGGCGCAGAAGGGCGGAGAGGAGCGAAAGCACGTGGGGGTGGTGTGGGGCAGCAGGTGGAAGTGCTACACGGGAGGGAGGTGATGGAGCGCGGTGGTGGAGGGCGCAGAGATGGAGAGGTAGCTGGTGGAGGGGGAGTTGTGGATGCGGAAGGAGAGGGAGGGTTGCGCAGTGAGCGGAGGCAGCGCGAGAGGGGATGCTACGGTGGAGGGGGAGATGCGCGGGTTGCTGGGAGGAGGGAGGTACAGGGATGAGCGCGCGGCATAAACTTAGCGTGGGGGGTGGAGTGGGAGCTGTGATAAGGACGTGGAGATGCAGAAAGGGCTTGGAGCGGTCCTATGTAGAGATGGGCGTGGCTGGAGGAGTGGTGCAGGTTAGAACGATGCAGCCTGGAGGGCGTGAATGGATGGAGTCGGAGGTCAAAAATCCGATTCAGAGAAACTCTGACACTTATGGCTAAAAGCCTGATTTGGAGAAGCTCCAAGATGTATGGCTAAAAGCCAGAATCAGCAGGGCCGAGAACAGTTGGCTCTGATACCAATGCTATATCAGTGTCCGGATATACTCAGTGATTATTCAAGTGAATAATCCTCCAATGGAAAATAACTCCATTTGATAAAATAATAATATATATAATTGATAATCGATAAATAATAATTACAATGAGGCTCGCTTTTATAGGCTTGAGCGTGTATAGTGAAGGGTTACACCCTTTCACTTAATAACTAATAACTTTAATTAACATACATATAATATTCATAGCATTATATTGGTTGCCCCTCTTTGTTTCCTAGGAATACCAAATTCTTAAACCATCTTAGGTAAACAATATAAAAGATTTTAAGGATAAGACTTTGATTTAGTTTTGTCAATCATTCTCAAACTAAAAACAAAGATTCAAAAAATTTATGTTGTTTATTGCATTATTTAGTACAAAGCAATGAAGTTGGCATGCTCGCAAGGGTGTATTAACTGCGGACGAAAAAAGGAGGAGAGGATGGCTAGGGTTTGGGTTTACTGTCATTGGGGTTTCAACACCCAGATCTACACTGCGGAGGGCTGATTGCATTGCAGGGCTTGGAGTCCAGCTAGCCTTTTTGGGTTGGCTCTAGTACCAACCAAGCTTTTATCAAAAAGTGGGAAGTTTTTTATTTTATTTTACTGCAGTGTTTTTTCAATCTTTCTGGGGTGTACCCGGGGGTTTGTCTCCTCAGTTGGCTGTACGGTTTTGGTGGTTTTCTGTTCTTGTAACCCAGTTTCCCTAGTGGGTCGCTGTCGGTTTATTCTTCCTTTTGTCCTTGTTCCATTTTTTCTGATCACGTGACACGTACTGTTGGATGCTACCGGATAGGTGTCGATTCTTTCTCGGACTGGACCTGTCCTTCAGATTTTTGTTCGCCGGTAGGGGTTCCAAACCCTCATTGTGGTCTGAAGGTGTAGGCAGGTAAGAAGAAGGGGCCCTCTGGTTTTAGGGCTAGACATCGCCGACTCCAGAAGGAACTTAAAGCAAGGGATGGCATTGAACAGTTTATCATCGAAGAAGACTCCAATTTAGACAGGATTGAAATGCTGGCTCATAGGGCCATTGTTGGTCGAATGGAATTTACGTCGAGTTCGAAGGAGGAACTTTTAGATTGGGTTAACAAACAGTGGACTCCCCTGTTGGGTCTTTCCCCTCTGGTTAATCTCTTACTTAATGGTTGGATTTTGTTCATCCCGCCCTTGGCTGAGCATGTGGGGACTATTCTATCTAACAAGTGGGCGTTTAAAGACGACTCATTAATTTTGAAGAAATGGCACTTGGATTTTTATCCCCTAAAGGAGTTGCAAACCAGATGTCACCTCTGGATGTTGTTGCCGGGATTTCCTCTGGTTCTTCGGACAGAAAGCATACTTACTGGTTTGGCTAACAAAGTGGGTATCTTCGTTAGGTCTGATAAAACCTCTCTTGTTGGGATGGAGAAAAGGGTTGCTCGGGTTATGGTGGAATTCGACCTTAACAAAGGCCTCCCGGCTGAAGTCGATATCATTTGGGGCAAACATACTTTCAGGCAGAGGCTGGATTATTTTGGGGTGTCGTTTAGATGTTTCAAGTGCCGATGCATTGGACATGTTGCGGCCTGGTGTCCACAATTATTACGCTCTGGTTCGAATTCGGAGGAGGATGGGGATTCGACATTATTAATCAAGGACGATACTATGGAGGTGCATACTCCTGGCAAAGCTATTTCGGGTAAGCTATCACCTAACATCCCTTTTTATCGGAATGAATTTCCCAGTGAGGAGTTAGAATTTTATCTTAATATTGAGAAGTCCTTTGCTAAGCGAATTGTGGAGGAAAATCTCAGGCTTAATCCTAATGTTTTTTATGAAAAATCGCCTTGCACTCCCAATGGGGTGGTGGGTAATCTTGTGCCGAGGAATCTTTCTCCTGTGGGTTTATCCCATCCCTCCAGGCCTTCTGTTGATACTATGCCTCTTCCAACTGTTTCTCCAGATGTTTCTAATTCGTTTCTGGAATCCAATAGTTTGCCTTCACACCTACAGTCGGATGATCTTTTGGGCTCCCCGCAGACCTCAAACATGGTTCGCCCCACTGATTCTGTGTCGAACACAAAACAACTATCCTCTATTCCTCCACCTATTGAGGCTAACCATTCTTTTTCTGGTACTAATTCTGTGGGTGGTTACCAGATTACTTCGGCTCCTGAACCTGGGTCTTCCTCTGTTAGGGATACTTTCTTACCTCTTTCCATTTTTTCAAAAAACCCTTTGTCAAACCTATCATGCCTGATAAGTTTACGAATGTGACGATTCGTAAAAATCGTAGAAATCCTTTGGGTACTGGTGATAAAGGCTTATCTGAATCCTTTATTCCTCTTTCTTCAAGATTAGCTTTTCCTGGGGATTCGTCTTGTGACAACAACCTTTCTTCACATATTGAGGCTCTTAGAGATGCTACGCCTCAACCTGAGGTTCCTTAATGTTAATTCTCACCTTAAATATCCGGGATTTGGGGAAGGCCTCTAGGACTAGGGCCTTATCCCATTTATTCAATGCTACTAGTCCTCAACTCATCTTGTTACAGGAAACTATGTGCTCGGATCTTGCTACTGTCAGAAAACTCTCCTCCATTCTCCTCGGATGGGAATTTTCGGCTATTAATGCTCAGGGCCAGTCGGGGGGTTTACTTGCGGGATGGAACCCCTGTTTTTTCAAGTTTCTTGCTTATAAAACACATTGGGGTTTACTTTTGGAAGGTCACTGTCTGAGCTTGAATATGCCACTCATTGTTTTTAATATTTATGGAACTTATAAAGACCGTGATCAGTTTTGGGATTCTTTGTGTGCTTCGGGTATTTTCAATATCCATAATCTATTAATTGCGGGAGATCTCAATTTTACACGAAGTGCTGAGGATATTTGGGGCATACATGCACGGATGGATGACATGGCAGATTACTTCAATGGGATTCTGAACTCATTCGACCTCGTTGATGTTGCTCCTAGTGTTCCTGGCCCTACTTGGATTAATGGAAGGGCTGGATCGGCGGGGATCCATAAGAGACTTGATAAGTTCTTAGTTAAGTCCATTCTTCTCAATGGTTGGGTAAGACACAGATCTTGGGTTGGAGAGTACAAATTTTCGGATCACTGGTCGGTCTACTTTCAGATTGACAATACTCATTGCAATTTACATTATCCTTTCAAGTTCAATTGTTCGTGGTTGAGTGATGAGGAGTTTTGCAGTGTCATCAAGGATTTCTGGATAAATTTTAGTAATGAGTTCGATTTGAACCCGATTGACGTTTTTGTCCAGAAACTGCGCAAGCTTAAAGAAATATGCACAAAGTGGATTAAAGAGAAAAAGAAAAGTGATCTCTCTGAGCTCATTTTTTTGGAGGGTCAATTACAGGAATTACACAGCAGGAATATTGCAGGAGGTTTGGAGGAAGAAGATTTTGAATTGATCAAACACATTAATAGGAAAAAAGAGGATTTACTGATTCAGGAAACTAAAGATTGGCGTCTCAAAAGCCGTGCCCTATGGATCAGTCATGGTGATGGTAATACAAAAAAATTTCATTCATATGCTTCGCATAGGAGAAATATGAATGTTGTTTGGGATCTTATTGATGATACGTGAAATGTGATTTCTGGGCAAGATGCTCTTCACAAGGCTGCTTTTGAGTACTTTGGTAAGTTATATTATGATCCTGGACAGATGGATCTATTACACCAAATCAATGTTGCTCGAATCTATCCTTCTTTTATCTCAGAGCAGGATGCTGAAGTTTTAGGGGGAGAAGTTACTATTGATGAAGTTGAAGCTGCCCTTAAAAGTTTTGCCAAGGAAAAAAGTCCAGGCTCGGACGTCTGGACTATGGAGCTTTTTTTACACTTTTTTTTATATTATGGGGCCTGATATATTAAAGATGGTGGAATACTCGCACTCTGAGGGCTACATGTCTGGTGGACTCGATTCTACTTTTCTCACTCTTATAGCAAAGACTGGGAAGCCTACTACATTTGGAGATTTTTGCCCAATCGCTTTATGCAATTTGGCATATAAGTTGATCACTAAAATTATCTCTATTCGTTTGAAACCTATTTTATTGGCTCATATCACAGCTGAACAATTTGGTTTTTTAAGGGATCGACAGATACTTGACGCCATTGGAATCACACAAGAAATTATGCATACTGTCAAAGTGAAGAAGTTGAAGGCCATGTTTCTCAAGATGGATCTTGAGAAAGCATATGACAGAGTTGATTGGTCGTTTTTAAGGTTGGTACTTATCCATATTGGTATGCCTCCACTTGTCATTAGATGGATTATGGCATGTGTTACTTCGGCCAGTATTGTCGTTCTTATTAATGGAGCCCCCTCCAGTTTTTTCAGTATGTCCAGGGGGATTCATCAAGGGTGCCTTCTCTCACCACTACTATTTTTGTTAATCATTGATGGGGCTTAGTCGAATGATCAATGCGACGAAAGCTAATGGGACTATCTCAGGTATCAAAATAACTCAGGAGTTGGTCTTCACCCATGTCTTATTTGTTGATGATGTTTTACTTGCTGGTTTGGATTCTGATTTGGAGTGGCAGAAGTTTATGGATATCATTACACATTTTAGTGCAGCCTCTAGTATGAAGGTTAGTGTTAGAAAATCATGTGTTTACCATTATAGATTTTCTGAGCAAAGGATTGTTGCATTAAGGAATCTCATGCCTTACAATTTTCAACAGTTGGAGGATGGGTTTATGTATCTGGGCTACTTTCTAAACCCAAACGGTTATAGGATTAATGATTGGGTGTGCCTGCTAAGGAAGGTTGAGCAGAAAATTTCACATTGGACATTCCGGATGTTGTCCATTGGTGGGCGAATGATCTTGGTTAAGTCTATTCTCATTGGTATCCCGATATATTGGCTCTCACTTCATCAAATTCCTATGTCTATTCTAACCAGGTTAAGAAGGTTATTCTTCAATTTTTTATGGATTGGTGATGTTGTTCGAAGGAAACTGGTATTGACTAAGTGGGAGTCCATTGCACTCCCTACATGCCATGGTGGATGGGGAATTTGTAATCTTACTTTCTTTAGTATTGCTCTGAGAATGAAGAGTTTTTGGAGATCTCTTTTCGGTACTACACTATGGTCAAAGGTGATATCTGTTAAATACTTGAATGGTGATGTTATTAGATGGCTGCGAAACCCTATGAAGAAACTCAGTAATGTGTCCATTATCTGGAATGGATTTTTAAGAAATTATAATTGGATGGTTAAGGATCTGGCATGGAAGGTAGGTAATGTCCAAGACATTTTGGTTGGCATTGATCCAATTCTGGGGTTGGATGATGGTTTTAGATTATCAGATGAGATACTTCTTACACTCCATTGTTTTGATTATAAAACACTGGATAAGATAAGGAACTTGAATCATCATGTGAGACAGAATTATTGGTTGAGTGATTTCGAGCTGGGGTTTGAAGGCGATAGTGCTATTGAATGGAGTCATTATATCAAGAAATTGAATGAGATCGGATGCAGATTATCTTCTGATAATGACAAGGTGATTTGGTTGAACAATAACAAAGTTGGTACAGTCACGGTGCAATTGGCTTATCAATATGTTATCAGCACACAGTGTAGATTCCCAACAAATTGGTGGTATAAGACTCTGTGGAACTGGAAAATACCATTAAAAATTAAATGTTTCATGTGGCGAGCTTTGAGGGGCGAACTCCCAACATGGGATATATTGGTTAAAAGAGGTTGGGAAGGTCCAAATTTCTGTTATCTTTGTAAACACGAGGCTGAATCTGTGAATCATATTTTTGTTGATTGTATGTTTGCAAGGGGTCTCTGGATTTCTATTCAACGTCATTATAATCTGAATTTACATTGGGGTGCTGAAACATTTGCACAGAACTCTCTTGACTAGTTCAGATCTGCAATTACGCATTCCTTCATGCCTACTGTGATTGCGTGGGCAGTCTGGTCGGCTAGGAATTTATCTGTTTTTTAGGAACAACGGCCGTGTATTGAATTTTCTTTTAAATGTGCAGTAATGATGATCTCAGAGCAGTGTTCAAATGTAATTAAGGAAAGAACTAAAAAGATTACTTCTTTCTGTCTTCCTTAGCATAAAGCTGTGATTTTTTTCAATGGTGCAGCTACTGGTGGTAGATGCACTTCTGGCGGAGTCATTTACATTAATATGGATCATTATTTTACTTTGAAGCTGAACTATGGTCAAGGCACCAATATGAACGCTGAAATACTTGGTCTGTGGTGTGTTCGCATAGTTGCATATTTATTTGGTCTCTATGATGTGGCGATCTTTGGAGACTCTAGAGTGACCATCAAATGGGCCATAGGTGAATATGAAGTGAACAATATTCCCCTTTATCATTGGTGCAGCTGAATCAAAGTTTTACTTCAGCATTTTGAGCTTATTTCACTTGAACACATCTATAGGAAGTTCAACTCCATGGCTGATACTCTCTCCAAGGAAGCATATTCAGGAGCCGAAGGTGATATTTGCTAGGAGGAACATTTTGATTCAAAGATGATCGATTATGGGATGGTCCATATCTATGATATTTGATTGGACAGTTGAAAACTGTTTTTTTTATGACTGTAAGGTTAAACTTTAGTAAGGTTTTTGGGAGGGTTTTTTTGAAATTATGCAGTATGAAAAAGTCTAGAGGCATACAGTTTGGGTTATTTTGGACTGTATGATAAGACTTTTTACTCGGTCTTATGAACATTTGTACTGTTTGATTCATTTTTGAATAGCAATAATATAGTTTTTTTCGCTGAAAAAAAAAAGCAATGAAATTGGAATTTTTACTACTTTTAACAATTATATTAATTCTCCACTTGTTATTAACTAAAAAAAATATGGTATATGGACACTTTCTAGGAGGCTTTATAGATATTATAAACATGAAACTTGTGTGCATGGATACTTTATTAAATTTCTTGATTTTGAACCATTTGTAAAAATGATAATGGACTTGCTTTAAGTCATTTGGAAAACAAGAAAAAAAAATTATAAAGTTTATATAAATAAAGTTAATATGAAAAAAAAGTAAATCAATGTCAAATTGGTAATAATGATGATGTATTTAGGAAAGATCGTTTTCCTAAATGCGAATAATAGTCAAGTAATATGAAGAAAGTTAACCCTTGTTAAACCTAGAAAATCAAATAATCTCTCTTTTGGATCCGTTAAATAAAATATCTTTCTATTTTCATATGGTCAATCTATGTGATTATAAAGAAAAAAACAATGTGGTAATATGACAACAACCAAGTTGGGTTAAGGGTTGGTTGAAAAAGCCATTCAGCATAAAGAACCTGGGAAACGAAGGTCTCCTAGTATATTACCACCATGCAATGATAAAAGGAATCAAGTGAGTGAGTAAAATAACTTATTAATCATTCATGTTACATGGGTAACTAAGGTTGAAAATAATTATAGATTGAGAAACATGGAGGGTGAATTTCATTATAGAAATATGTTTAAAGTTTGTGTTCGATCTTTAGCCAAAAAATTCAAAGCTTTTCAACAATAAGGGTTTAATTGCAAAATATATTTGTATTATTAGATATTATACTATGTAACAATAAATTAAAAATTGTTTAATTTATTTTATGAATTTTTTAAGTTATTTAATGAAATGGAATAACCTATTAAGAATTCATGCCAAAGGGTAAAGAAGGTTGAACTATAACTAAAGATATATTTGGTGGAAGAATTTCATCGTAATATTTTTTTTTGTTGGAGATCAAGCCAGCTTTTAATCACAAGGATTTGATTATAAATATAAATTTGTATTATTATATTTGTATTCAAGCATGTATATATTGAATTTCATAAATTATGTTTGCATTTATTAAAAGTTTGGAATTATGACAACATATATAAATTTAAATTATTGTTTCGTGGTTGCTTCACCTCTCGACATTCATATTACCTCTTTCACGGTGCGGGACTCACCACCTGATGACTCCTCTTTGTTGGTTAGTTAGCCCTCCTCACTAAATCATATCCATGTTTATTCCACCTCGTCTTTGACTAGCCCTGGGGTTATCCCTATATCCTCCATTTTAATGGCAATGTTATTATTTGTAAAGCTCGGAAACCTAAAAAGGCCAAGGAACAGGGGTCCCCTTCAGAGTTTGATACTTTTCAGTC
Organism: Larix kaempferi; assembly: GCA_027924585.1. Lineage (NCBI taxonomy): Eukaryota > Viridiplantae > Streptophyta > Pinopsida > Pinales > Pinaceae > Larix > Larix kaempferi. The sequence goes on along the minus strand of BSBM01000560.1, from coordinate 2,252,109 downwards.
TCTGGGTGAGGTAGGATTTTCTTTATCTCAATGCAACAACCCTTCTATTTCTTCTCTTTTCTCCAAAGGTATGCCAAAAGAGACCACCTCATCTCACACTCAACGGGCTCTTAGAGATTCAGTAGCCCATTTGAGGGTTGACCAATGAACCTTCTCTCCCTAAATATTAGAGGCCTGGGTAGTGGCCATAAGCATACTGCCCTTAAGAGTATCTTAGAAAAACTTAGACCTGGCATTATAATGCTTCAAGAGACGATGATTTCTTCAATTGAGGCCTATAATCATTTCCTTAGACTTAAGCCACATTGGCGTTTATGTGCTTTGGATTCCAACGAGTTGTCTGGGGGTACGTTGGTGGCATGGAACCCGGAATTAGTTGATCTGCATACTTCTTCCACCTTTGAAGGTATTCTCCTAGATGGAAAGTTGAAAGGATTTTCTCATTCAGTTCATATATGGACCCTATCTCAACAGGAAACAGTTTTAGAAGCACCTATTTTCGTCGGGATTGCTGGCAGATAATTATTGTGTGTTGGTAGGGGATCTGAACTTTACGTTATTAGCTGAGGAGATGTGGGGGCGAGCAAAAAAATGGATCCACTGGCTGATATCTTGAACTCAGGTTTTAATGATTTGAACTTGATTGATATAACACCTATTATTTTAGTACCGACCTGGTCCAACAGACGTTGTGGGAAGGAATTATAGCCAAAAGGCTCGACAAATATTTTATGTTTGAAGCTATGTGTGATTCTTTGGGTCGCTTTCGCTCTCGGTCCTATGCCTCTGGAATTTCTGATCATAAAGTTGTGGTCCTCCAACTTGATTTTGAAAAGAACTGTGTACACTACCCTTTCAAATTCAATCTGTATTGGCTTGAAAATGTGGACTTCAATGTGATGGTGAAAGAAAAATGGCTTTCTTTCTCTTCCTCGATTTGTGCGGCCCCACTGCTTAGCTTTACAAAAAAACTCTCTCTGCTCAAGGCGGAAATATCAGATTGGGAGAAAGGAAAAAAGGATTCAAATGAAAAGACTCTCTCAGATATTGATTTTGAGATTCAGATTTTAGTAGGGAAGATTGATGAGGAGTACTTTACTCCGGCTAGAAAAGAGCACCTAATTCATCTAGAAGTGGAGAAGCATAAAATTCTACATCAGAAAGAGGAAACATGGCGCCAGAAGAGCAGGGCCATCTGGATTAAGGCAGGTGACAACAATACCAAATTATTCCAACAATTTGCTAATCACCGTTGTCTAAACAATGCCATATCGGAGATGAGGTCAAAAAAAAATGAGAATTGTAGTGATAACAAATCTCTCAAGGAGGTTGCGATGAAACATTTTAGTGATATCTATTCAGCCTCTAGAGATACTGACATCGAAGACCAGTTAAAGACTATTTGGAATTTCCCATCTTTCTTTGACAGAGATGATTGCAGAGACATAGGTAAGCAGGTCTCCGTGGAGGAATTTTTTAGCACTCTGAAGTTATTTGCTAAGGATAAAAGTCCTAGCCTGGACGGGTGGATGGTGGAGTTCTATCTCCATTTTTTTAATCTGTTTGGCACGGAGTTAGCAGTTGTTATTGATGAGACTAGAAGTAAGGCTTTGGTCCCACGTTGTTTAAACTCCACTTATATTTCTCTGGTGCCAAAGAAGGATTGTCTGTATACCTTCAATGATTATAGACCCATCTCGCTATGTAACTTTATGTATAAAATAATCACTAAAATTATTTCGGAAAGATTGAAACCCTATCTTAACAAATACATATCTGAGAATCAGTTCGGTTTTCTTCTTGGCGGCCAGATCTTAGATGCAGTGGGGATTGCTCATGAGTGTCTTCACTCTGTAAAGAAGAGTCTAGGGGTATCCATCAGGGATGTCACCTCTCCCCTTACCTCTTTATCTTGGCTATTGAAGGCTTAAGTCTACTCATCAATCAAGCAAAAGAGCAGAAGAAGATCGTGGGTGTTAAAGTGGCAAATGCTTTATATATTACACATCTACTTTTTGTAGATGACGTCCTCATTTTCGGGGTTGGCTCTATATCAAATTGGAAAGTTCGTTATCATGCTATTATCTCTACCTTTTGTAGAGATTTATGTATGTCCATCGATGCTCATAAATCGGCTTTTATTTTTCATGGTGGCAACCCAGGGATACATGAACATATATTTTCATTATTTCATTTCAAGATGTTCCAACTGGATGAAGGTATCAAATATCTTGGCTTTATATTAAAACCAAACGGTTATAAAAAGTTGGATTGGTTATGGCTAGTGAAAAGGATACAAAGAAGGATAGGTTCTTGGATGCATCATTGGTTGACTCTAGGGGTTCAATTGGTTTTAGTTTGCTCTTTTCTACAATGTATTCATGTTTATTGGTTTTCATTATTCCATGTACCATAAAGTATTATTGACTTGATTAGACGAAAGATATTTTAGTTCCTATGGGCCGGCAAACAAGACCTATTCAAGTTTCATCTATCATCTTGGGAGAGCATCTCAATACCCAAGTCCATGGGTGGGTGGGGATTTGTGATTAAATTTAAATACTTGGAAAGGATGAACTTAGGATCGTGGTTGAGGAAACATAAGAAGTTGGCATTCTCTGCTTCTTGTATTTGGTGGAGCCTTCAGTGGGATTTTCCCATCATTAATCATGCTTTGTGCTAGGCAACGGGGCGAGGTATTCAAATATTATTAGGCATAGATCCTTTTTGGGTGTGACTGATCACTTTACTTTCTCGGGGGAATTGTTGGATGTTCTTTGGAAGCAAAACATTTACATTCTCCAGCAGGTAGCGGACAATGTGGATGGTGTCACCCCAAAGTGGAAATCAACATTTGAACTTAATCTTCCGACGGATGTTACAAATGAATGGGGTACCTATGTGTCCAGATTATATCAGGCGGGCATTCAGCTGTCACATACATTTGATTCAGTGGTATGGCATTATAATAAGAAGGATGGCACGGTAAAGTTGGATTTGGCGTATAGCCTGCTCATGTATTATTGTACAGAAAACACTTCTTAGTGGTGGACAAAGTGGATTTGGCATACAACTATCCCTCTAAAGATAAAAAAAAAATTGTGTGGTTGATCCTTAAGAAGAAGATATTAACTTTGGACTCTTTACAAAAACGAGGTTTCATTGGCCCAGGTATTTGTGTCCTTTGCTTGCACGAGATGGAATCAGTGGAACATATCTTTGGATATTGCTTATTCTTTCAGTGGGTCTGGCATGTTTTGGGGAATTGTTTCTCTTTCTCTTTCGAATGGACTCTTGGTTCTTTAGAGCTAAATCTGAGGGCGTGGTTTTTTCATTATTCATGCTTGAGGACACTTCCATTACTCATGATGTGGCTCATTTGGAGAGCCAGAAACAACGACATATTTCAGGAGATCCATAGCAATGCCCTCTCGGTCATCCTAAAAGTGATGGATCTATTTCATGACATTTCACAGAACTGAGTCTCCCCTCGGGCCCGTAGTATTTCAGTCCCTGATCTGGGTCAGTTTCAGGCGTTTTGTTTTTTCGATGGAGCTCAACAGCAAGGATTATGTGGCGTTGGTGTGGTGTTGTGTATCAGTCCTGGGATCTTGATTAACCTCTGGATGGGGGCTGGAGTAGGCACCAATACAAAAGTGGAACTCTTGGCCCTTTGGACCTTGTTGTATGTGGTTGGATTGAGACATTTGGGTTCATTCTTGATTGTGGGTGACTCTAAGCTCATTATCAAATGGGCGATGGAAAAAGCTACACTATCAAACCTCTTGTTGGAACATTGGATGGGTCGTATCCGAATGTTATTGAATTCTTTCGAGCATATTTTTTTCAAGCACATCTTTCGAGAGTTCAATTAGGGGGCATATTTTCTTTCAAAGAAGGCCATTGGGCCCATGGATGGCTGTATATTTTTCGAGGAGATTAGGAATGGAGTTCGTGAGGAATCTGGGAGTTATAAGTTTTTTGGATAGTTTTTTTTACTTTGATCTTGCACTACTTATGTGATCATCTCCAGATTACTTAGTGGGTTGTTAGTAAGAAGATATGTTTTTGTTTTGTAGAGATCTATATACCTTGATCCTACGTGATATGTTTAGTAGTTTTTGTGTGGTCTGTTAAATTTTGATCAGTCTTTGAATAATTTGGAAGCAATGAAGACTCCACTTCTTGTGGTCTCGACGTATTTTTAAGACGCAACTTTCTTTTAATATAAAAAGTTGTATTTTTTTCAGAATGAAAAAAAAAATTAAGGTCTTTTTATCAAATTGGTAGTGCATATTTTGACAACTCTAACAAAATATAGTAAAAACAGTTTTTTGCAATTTTTCTTAATAATTGTTTAATATTCCCCCCTCATTATATATGAACATCTACTTAAAAAGTGTTAATTTTATGAATTTATCTTTTATTAGATGTAAGATTTCAATCGGAAGGTTATTTGATCCTTTATAATCATTTATGGAATTTTTGCAAAATATATGCACATAACATTTATGGAGGATTTTGCAAGATAGTTCTCTACATTAATATCTATGTGCAACTTGAAAAATTTGTTTACAATGGAGCAATGAGCAGGAGGAGAGTTCGTATTAGGGTTTAGAGGGTGGTGCAAGTGTTTGAGTTTCAGTATGGTTTATCTCGTAGACGGCTCGGCAGGGCTGTGGATCTCTATGGGGGAGGAGACGGGGAGTACGTCCCCCACCCACATGGACAAAGGCAAAAGCACTCAGGTGGATACTGATATGAGGCCTTCTCAGGGAGTGGGAGGAGAAGGGTCGATCGGGGTGTCCGACCTGTCAAATCTAAAAAATAGAAATACCCATAAACCAGGCCAATTTATGCCAAAAACGACAAAGATACCCATTGTTCAGATCTAATCAGAGGGATTAAGAGAACACATAAATTACATGAAAGAACACACTCTAATAGGGAAATTTGCAGGCATCTGGCCAGTGGAGAAGGCCTTAACATGGTGGATAAATGGCATGTGGAATCCAAAGGGGAACTAAGACATGCAGCTTGGAGCAAAAGGGTTCTTTACTGTGATTTTTTTTAATATTGAAGACTGGAACAGAATAATGGACAGGGGTCCATATTTCTTCAATTCGGCAGGGCTTTTTCTACGACCCTGGATAGATCGTTTTAATCCTGATAAAGAATATTTGAGAGTCGCTCCAATCTGGATACGCCTCTCTTCTCTGCTGATAGAATATTGGAGGGAAGAAATACTCGCATATGTAGGAAATGCCATAGGATCTTTTGTGAAGGAATCTGAACAAACAAAATCACTGCAATATACCTCGTATGCAAGGATCTGTATGTGTATGGACCTTTCTTAGGATCTACCTGAAGCTATCAATCTATCATGGGATGAGGAGGAATGAAGACAGCCATTGGACTATGAGAATGTTACATTCTGATGTAGAAGTTGCCACGAGCATGGGCACCTTTTCAGGGAATGTCCCTTAAACATACCACAAGCCCAACAAAAAAACAGGGGAGCCATAGATGCAGAGGGATTCACCAAAGTGACCAACAGGAAAAGGCATGCGAAGAGGGGATCAAGGCCGAATATCCACAAGAAAACCCACATAGAAAATAAATTTGAAACCCACAATCAAGTTTTGGATACCACCCTGGTGGAAGAAGGAAAAGAGAAGACGAATGCGATGACCCAACTAGGGAAAAGAGCGCAAGACATAGAGGAAATGAATGAGGAATAGGAAGAATAAAAGGACGTAGACATTCAAACGAAGGAGACAGAAGACTTGTAGATAGGAGGGCTAGACCTAGAGGAAATAGAGAAATCTTGTTTCGATCTAGAAAAGGGTTATATACCCACCCATGAAGTTCGCCTCCTGCGTGAATCCATACTGAAGACCTCGAACTCCAACAACCTAGGGGTAGTTATGGAAAAATTGAAAGAAATCGAGGGAAAGAAACAAAACTATGGTGAGAAGCGTGGCAGAAGAACTAACAGACAGAGAATCAAGGCGATAGGAGAGAAACTGGTGGCTTCGGGGCAATACCCAACCATTAAAGATGCCTTTAAGGCATTAACCAAAAATCTATGATGAAAATTGTTTCATGGAACATAAGAGGCTTGAACAGCCTCAGGAAGAGAATATTACTAAACAGAAAAATAGAGAAGGAAAAATCGGAGATAATGTTGATATAGGAAACAAAATGTTCTGAAGAAGAACTGAGAATGGCAAGAAAGAAAATCTGGAAGGGCAGCGAAATAACATCTTTGGATTTTAGATGTACGGCGGGAGGTCTAGCGATTTGGTGGAATCCTCAAAAGGTAAGTATGTCTAATTTTGTAGCAACTAGACATATTATTTCAGCGGAATTCCATATTTCTAGCACTAGTACAAGGGGAATAATCTCCAATGTATACGGCCCCTTACAATCTACTTTAAAATATGACTTTTTAAAATCAATGGAAGAACTGCACAATTGGTTAAGGAGAAGAAACTGGGTGGTGGGGGGTGACTTTAACCTCATAAGAAACCTGGAAGAGAAGAAAGGTGTACAAAGAATTCTCAACAACTCAAACCAAAATTTTGGGGAGCTCATAGAGAACCTTCAATTGTTAGATATTAGAACCACTAACAGTATGTACACCTGGAACAAAAAGAGGACCAGGGAGCATCAAATAGCAGCAAGGTTGGACATATTTTTAGTTTCAGGTTCAGTAATGATGATGGGAGGGGGAGACCTTTCATCTTTGGTCCTACTGGCAGCAGGTTCTTATCACTGGACAATAAGCCTAGTTTGGGGAAGAACCGAAGAACATTTGAGAAGACCCTTCAGGTTTGAAAAGTTTCGGTTAACCCGCCTTGAATTCGGGGAGCAAATCCGAGGATGGCGAGAAGAATTTGTGCCACTAGGAGGATCCTCGATGTATAAATTCCAACAAAAACTGAAGTTCGTCAAGGATAAGGTTAAGAAGTGGAATAAAGAGACCTTCGGTAACATTTTCCAGGAGAAAAGAACCCTCATAACTCAGGTAGAAAATTTACAAAGAGAAATCCATAAAGAAGGATACAATGACAAAAGAAAGAAAGAAAAAAGACATCCTAGAACACCTTGATATGGGGGAGATCCAAGAGGAAATCCTCTAGAAACAGAAGTCTAGGAATGGATGGTTGAAAGAGGGAGACAAGAACACGAGGTTTTTTCACAGATCGACAGTCCAATAAAGGCAACAAAACCCCATATCTTGTCTCAGAAAGGAAGGTGGGATCTATGTAGAGACACACGAGGAAATAGAACAAGAACTCGAAAACTTTTATGGAGACCTTATGGAAGAACAAATCCCAGATATGGGGTCGTCCATTGATAAAGTTGTGCAAAATATTCCTCAACTAATAACCCAAGAACACAACCAAATTATAATGAGACCCATCGGGATGTCAAAAGTAGAAGAAGCAATGAAGAGCATGGAGGGAGGGAAGGCACTGGGACCGGATGGTTTCACGGCCAACTTCTTCCAAGCCTGCTGGGATCTTATAAAGGAAGAAGTTTTGGTTTTGGTGGAATACTCCAGGAGATCAGGAGGGGTATTACAGGCCTTTAATTCCACCTTCCTCTCATTAATTCGTAAAGAAAAGGGGGCGGATCAAGATTCCAAATTCATACTGATAGCGCTATGTAATGTCATATACAAGATAATTACGAAGGTCATAGTAAACATATTAAAACCACTACTACCCTTAATTGTCTCTCTGGAGCAAACGGGGTTCGTGGAAGGGAGGTAAATCCTCGAAAGAATTGTTCTAACGCATGAACTGATCCATTCCTTGCGAGTTTCTAAAACTCCTGGAATGCTGATCAAGCTCGACTTATCCAAAGTCTACGACAAGCTCAATTGGCAATTTATGGAACGGATGTTGAAGGCCTTCGGGTTTCAATATTCTTGGGTAAGATGGATACTGAACCTATCTTCTTCTTCTTTTTTCTCCATTTTGGTCAATGGCACCCCGACCCCGACCTTTAAATCCACCAGAGGGATAAGGCAAGGGAACACCCTATCACTGTTCTTGTTTATCCTGATGACGGAGGGACTTGGATAAGGATCATAATGTACAATGAGGATATAGCCGCATATATAGGGCTTATAAGGTGACTATTCACCAAAGGGTTGTGACCTTTAGTTAAATATAATTAATATTATGTTTTATTTTTATTATTTTTATTATTATATATTATTCATTATTTTAATATTTTATTGTTACATTGCCTTCCCCTTAAGGGAAGCTTTGTCCTCAAAGCTTATTGAAGACAAGGCTTACATTTGAATTTTTTTTGCTTGTAATGTCATCTCTTGATTTTTTGTGTTAGTAACTGTGACACTTGACAAAACGAGACGATATGAGTTACGAATTCCCAAGAAAAAATGCCGCATCGTTTGTGAAGTTTCCCATCCGAGATCTATCTTCATTGGAGTTGTTTGTTGATCGCTTTGTTGGATGGAACTTCTCGTTTTCTACTTAGTTTGTTGATTTTGTGTTCTTTTTCTTCTGAAATCATAACTCCTCTGTTTATGTTCACTTTGACCATGTCGTTGGTCAAAATGATTTTTTATAATTTGGGTGTCGATAAAGAGTTTTTGTTGCTTTTTTTATTAGATTGACTTCTTGTTCCTCAACTTGAATTTGTTTTCCTGAGAGTTTGGATGCTTCCTTCTGAATTTGCTTTAATTTATTCTTTAATAGCTTGTTATCATACTGAATCTTTTTGAACTTTTCTTCTTGCGACTTTTTGTCCTCTCTTAAATTCTTAATATGTTCTAGCAATGCTTGATTAACTCTTTTTAAAGAATAATTTTCTTCATCATTTCTTAATAATTTTGTTTGAAGGTCTTGATTGTGATTCTTTAGATGGCAATTCTCTTCGATCTTCTCTAACAACTTTATCTCAATATCTTCATGAGCTTGTTTCGGCTTTCGATTACTCTTTAATTTATTGATTTTTGTGACTAGGGTTTTGTTATGATTCCTCAACCGAACGATTTCACCCGTATTGTTTGAGATTGTTTCATGGATCCGTGCAGTCTCTAATTTGTGAGTGTTTTGAACATCATGTTTCTGGCACTAAAGCTCTTTAATTTGTTGTTGATGTCAGTCGACTTCTAATTCTTGGCATTTTAATTTATCTTGGATCTGCGCAATTTCCTCGTCTTTGTTGATGATGAGTTTGTTTAAATGCTTTACTTCTTCTTCTAAGTCTTCATAGTTTCCATAAGTTAATCCTTCATCTGTATTTTGTTATTGGGAAACTCCCACTGATAGATTATGTATCGTTATTTTATTCATCCCATGGAAGAAGGTCATGAACTTCCTTTTTGCATTGATGATGAACATTCTCAATGTTTCCAGCCAATTGGAACCCAACATTATGTCAATAAGATTGTCGTCTATAACTGCAACATTGAACTGAGATGCAAAATTACAATTACCAATCTATAATGGTAATTCATTTATTTGATCTTCATTCAACTCATTCTTCTTTATACTTGATTCGGGAACTTGTAGTTGATTAGCAACATCAACATTAATGAAATTTTCTTTATTAGTTGGACAAATAGCGATAGCAACATGACTTTCATCAATTATTCCATGAACCTATCGCCTCTAACACTTTCGATGGAACCTGGGAGAACCTTTTTCTCTCATTAATATATTCCATTTTGATCTTTTTTTCAAACTAATTATTATTTCAAAATAGTACTGCAATAATAATAATAATTATAAAATAATAAATTATTATTATATAGTTTTAATAATTTGGGGGGGGGAGGATTTTTATTATAATAATAATAATATTCTTATTATAATTTTTTTTTTTTAAGCTTTTGGATTTTAATTATAAGATGTATTATTTGAATAATAATACTATTATTATAGTTTTTATTTTTGAATTGGAGAATTTGCAGGTATGAGCGGAGGAGCACAAGAACCGAGTTGGAGGAGAAGGGAGGAAGGTATGCGAAAGGGGTGCGCAGGGATCAGTGGAGATGGGGAGAACACGCAGAATGGGGGTGGTCGAGAGGAGGTGTGGGTTATGTAAGCAGGGGTGATGCGAGGGCAGATCGTGTGATGGAGTGGGCTAAGCATGAGGGAGAGTGTGCAGCTAGAGAGGAGGGTTGCCCGTGGAGAGGAGCGTGGGAGAGCTGGTGAGAGGGAAGATGGATTGGAAGGCGTGAGCGCTGGGCAGCGCGTAGATGTGGAGAAGGTGGGGGAGATGTGGAGGACGTAATGGAGTTGTGGGCGTGGAGTGGTGTAAAGGCGCGCAGGTGAGAGGACAGAAAGATATCAGAGAAGAGGGATGATAGCAAGGGCGCGGGGGTGATAGATATTGACGCGGACGTAAAGGAGGTTGCGGTTGGTGTGGGAAGGGACGTATGGCGCAGGGTGTGTAGGAAGGAGTGCGGGGGTAATAGAGGTGGAGAGGAACGCGTGCGGTGGTGCAGTGGGAGGAGAGATTGCAGAGAGGAATAGAAGCGAAGGGAGTGAGTGGAGAGGCGTGGGGATGTAGAAGGGGTTGGCGAGAGGATGAAGGTGTTGATCTTGTTTGGAGCTGGTGCGATGATGAGGGAGCGATGTTGTGAGAGCGTGGGGGAGGAAGGTGGAAGAGTTCGGACCTACAGCCAGCTGATTCTTTCCTTCTTCGACGACAAATTTTTTATATAGAACATCCAAAATCGTGATGCGGTCAACGACCCGATATCAGAGAAACTCTGAATTTATTTTTTCTTCTTTTGGTGGCTAAAAGCTTGTTTCATAGTAAATGCCCAAGCAGGGGCTCTATACCACTGAAATAATATAAATCGTTTCTACTGGAATAACCAGTAAGATGATGTAGCAGCATATATCGGGCTTATAAGGTGACTATTCACCATATGTTTGCGACTTTTAGTTAAATATAATTAATATTATGTTTTATTTTTATTATTATATATTATTCATTATTTTAATATTTTATTTGCTACATTCTTCAAGGTTAATTGGTTGATGGTTCTAGGTTATAAGGTTGAGAGATAGGGGTTGTGTATTAGGTCTTGGTGGGTTGGAGATTTGTATGTTAGTGGGATGGATTTAGGGAGTGGAGATATAAGGGCTTAGTTAGTGGGTTAATGGTTCAAAGTTTTGGGTTTTAGGGATAGTGGGTTAGTTTGTAGGTTAGTGGGTTTGGTTTAGGGGCATGGAGATTTAAGGGCTTAATTAGTGAGTTAATGGTTCAAAGTTTTGGGTTAGAGGCATGGTGGGTTAGAGGTTAATGGGTTATGGGGGGTAGTGGTTTGTGGGTTAAGGAGTTAATATTTCAAGGGTTTAGGGGTTATGAATTAGTGGTTTGGGTTAATATTTTAGGGTTAAGGGTTTAAAGGGGTAGTAGGTTAATGGGTTAGTGGTTAAGGTTAAGTGTTATGTGTGAGTGGGTTAGTGGATCAGTTTTAAGGAGTTATGGGTTAATTAGAGAAGGATTATTTGAGATGCACCCATGGGTGTTAATGCCACCCATTTGACAACATTTTTGGGATGACATGAAATTGGTCATTTCATCATTATTTCAAACATAAATCTAGGCATTTGGATTAGGCATTGGGTATTAATAAGTTAGGGGTTGGTGGGTTATTGGTTCAAGGTGAGTGGACCAGGGGTTAGGAGTTAAGTGTTAGGTATTATTGAATGGGGTTTAGTGAGTTAGTTGTCAAGAGGGTTAATGGTTTAAGGTTAGAGGATCAAGGGATTGGGGGTTAGTGGGTTAGAAGTTAGGTGATGGTGGGTTAGGGGATAGGGATGTTAGTGGGTTAATTGGTTAGCAAGTTAGTGGTTTGGAGTGATTGGGTTAGGGAGCCAGTGGTTTGGGACTATGCATTAGATGTTAATGTGTTAGGGGTTAGGGGTTAATGGTTTGAGACAAGAGGATAATAAGGTTGTAGGTTAGGGGTTAGGAATTATGTGTTAATGCATCAAGGGTTAATGGATGAACAATTTGGGATGTGGGTTAGGGGTCTAGGGTTAGGATTTAATGGATTAGTGGTTACAAGGTTAGTACATTAGTGGTTCAAGAGTTAATGGGTTAATGGGTTAGTGGTTTGGGGTTAGGGTTTTAGTAGTTAAGGGTTAGGCATTTTGTGTGAGCGGGTTATTAGTTCAAGGTTAGAGGTTAGTGGGTTAATTATGAAAGGGTTGATTGGGACCTATATCTAGACGTTGATGTTACCCAATAGACAACATTTTGGGACAATATAAATTTGGTTGCTAATTAAGAAGTTAATCTAGACATTATTTTTGCCATTACTTTGATGTAAACTTTAAATTTGGAATTAAACAGTAGATCTAGATTTGTAAAATAACCAAAAAACTCAATTCTTGGGTTATTCTTGTAATAAAATATTTCCAATTTTAATGAAATATGCGTAGTTAGATGTTTTCACAAATATTAATATAGTTGTTGTTATGGACGCAAGAATGTCTAGTTTTGGGCATTACCTTAGCACATTATTGGTGACAAAAACATCACTTATTGCAACTAATCGGCACAATAGAGACCATTTTGAGGTGCCATCAAGCAAGAGGGGATAAGTAATTTTGGACATTCTTAGTGGGAGAACACTCAAAATCTTGTAGTGTTTAGTTGTCCCTGCCCCTCCCCCCACTTTTTTGTTTAAGCTTTGGAGAGTCCTTTCCCCTCTTGATTTAGATGCCATTGACACCTTCAATGAGAATTGCAATGCTAAGCCTTTGCAAGGAAGACATTTTATCTCTCCCAAGTATCACAAACCCCTCTGAATTGAGATAAAGGAGTTAAGGTATGGATTTACTTTATTTGTTTCTTCAATAACATACCAACTTTTGTTTAACTTGTTCTAAGCTCAAAGTTTTATAAAAGATATTTGTACCAGACATTTAAGCTTGGTATAATTGATTAAATTTTATTTGAATTTTTTTTAACAATAGAGTGGATACCTTACCAAACACCGTAATATGGTATTTTGGTTGGTTTAGTAGGAAATTTTAAAAATACTCCAACTGTATGAGGATTGGGGCATTGTTTCCTTAGAAGAAAATTTTAAAAATTGGATGCAGAAGATAAAATCCCATAAATTTCTACCTATTTTTGTATGTTGGTATATTTGGAATGTGAGGAATAGAAGAATCTTTGGAGATTTTTGTCTTAATGCTTATTTATGTTGTATGAAGTGTTTGGGACACTATAAGGGTTACTTTTCTGATCAATAACCCAAGAGAAGCATATAGGTTATAAGTCGCAAAGCCATGGAGGGTAAGGTAGTAGATATTTTTTATGGCGTTGTTCAAGCGGAATCTGGTGGCTGTGGAATGATTTTAAGGATCAATAAATAATATTTTTTCAAGTTATGGATAGGTTGTGTAGAGCAACTAATACTAAATCGGAACTTTTGGCCCTTTGGAGTTTGTTGCGGTTTGTCATAGTTAATGGTATCATATCTCTTCAAGTGTATGGTGATTCTCAGGCTATAGTTAACTGGGCAAATGGTCTCTATAAGTTGCAGGTTTTAGCATTAGATAACTGGTGCTTCAAAATTAAAGGGCTCTTGTCCTTATTTGTTATCTAAGCATATTCATAGGGAATATAATACAAATGTTGATGCTCTATCCAAGCGAGCAATCGATTGCCCTAAAGGAACATTGTTCTTTGCAGAATTTGTGGAGGGTTCACAAATCTTTGATGGATTTGTAAACTTCTTTGTATAAGAGATTTTCAAGGTTGCTTTAATTATCTGATCATAATTTTGCTCGCTGCATGGATGGATTACCAGTCTGCAATTGTGGAAGGCCCTTAGTACCAGAAGTTGACTTTTGTTGTTTTTTAAATCTTGTATAAACATGGCATGCAAGCTTGTAGCTTTTTGTTGGTTACAATATTAACACCAGTTGATATCTCTAACTTGGAAATGGACTATATATTTTGACTCTAATTTTCTTTGATTCAATATGAATAACAAAAATATAAAATGTTAAAAAAATATTTTGATAAATATCTATACCATAAATACTTGAGTTTGACTTTAAAGCTTAAGATGTATTTTAACAATCAAATATATCTTAACAATCACAAATAGTTACCTGAAACTAGAATTTAAAATGCAGATTACCACATTCAATAAATAACATCCTCCATATCAATTTCAATGTCATCGTTTGTGAGGACCATCTTGAATTTGTAATGGTTCTCTGTACATAGTCTGTACACTATCTACCTACAATTACAGATCCTTTCGTCTCCCAATCGTAATCACGGTTCTCAATATTGAAAACCACGTCATCATACGGATGCCTAGGTGGCAAGAGCAAGAATTACTTCTTCCACACGGCGCTGCAAGATAAGAGAACATGACAACATTACAGAATCAGATGATGCTGATTTCTTTACAATTTTAAGCTATCAAGTTATCAATTCACTGTACTTTTATAACCTATTTTTCCTCTGCTGATCTTTGTATGAAGCCATGGCCGTGCTTCCAATCCGGCCATTGAGCTCGGCCTGCCAAAGGCCGAGATTCGTCTTTGCAGAACCGAATGCTCTAAATTGGAAGAAAAACAGATTCTGCCTGCAAGTATCCGATCCTTCCTCAAATTTTAGGATCCCGCTAACATTACCTCATGGACGGTTAATGTACCATCCTGAGGCCACCAGGAGAATTTCAAATTACCGTGGGGTACGCTCTCCTCATCTTTGAAGCTTTTTCTTTGAACAACTGGTTGTATTTTTGTCCTAAAATCTTAAGATTTCAGATTTATTTATGAATCAGAAAACCCTAAATATGTTGTTAATTGAAACCCTAATTTAAGAAGTCGAGGTTGTGGTCAAGTGGCAAGATCAAAGCAGTTTCAATGTTTAAGTCCGCGTTCAAAACTTCCTGAAGACATGTTTCCTGATTAATGAAGCAAACTGAGCTAACTACCGTGTCCAAGACCACTGGGTGGAAATCCCAGCAATCCAACAACCAAGGGATGCGGCCGATCTCAATGGAGTAGGTCAGGTGCAAGCCATTGGTGAATTTTGCATTTAAGCGAAAAGCCCATTTCCTTAGCAAAGGACACTTCACCTCCCCCTAAATACAACCCTAATTTTGGTAATGGCGGGTGATAGGTTTTCCAAAAAGGATTCGCCCACAGCACGTCTGGCTATTTACACACAGAGATTGAGTCCAGAAGTGACCATTTACAGACCAAAACACGGATGGATACACGAGAATGGAACCAATAACCTTTCGGAGGGCAGCACTTGGCCTGTGTCTGCCTTACATTATTGTTCACCAATCAATTGCAATAATACTTTTGCAGAGTTCATCAGTGTAGATTGAGTAAGCTTTTACAACCCACGGGCGTGGTGTATCTCAACAGAGGAGGTCAGTTGCAAGTCTTGGGTGAATTTTGCATCTAAGCAAATTATATAGCCCACTTCCTTAACCGAACTAAGGGTCATTTACCAAAAAACAAAGAACAAAATAAAAGCTTAACTTTGGTAATGCTGGTTTATATCTTACCCAAAAGGATTCGCACATGGCACGTCCGCACATATACACACAGAGATTGAGTCCATGGGTGTCGAACAAGTGATCTTTTACATACCAAAATGATCTATAAGAATGGATCTAGCAACCTTTCCGTGGGAAAGACTTGGCCTTTGTCTGTCTTACATCCCTATTCACCAACCAATTTGCAATGATACTTTTTCAGAGTTCTTGAGTATACAGTAAGTGACCTTTTAGAGCACATCTGCACAATTATGCAGTCTTATTTTGGTTTTTCTCCCTATGTTTTGACAGAAGCTTCTTCTTTGACAATGTGGCAAGCATGCCCTTCCCAAATCTAGGAGTTATGATGAATGTAGCCGGTATACAACGCTCAAGGAGAATTCCTCAGGCTAAGAAGCTGTGCAGGGGGGTCTTTATAGTTCATTTCACCAAAGTTGCCCAGGATTTGCACCTGGCCCAACTGCTTGAGATGGTCCACTTGCATGGATGAGACAGCCCACGAGGGGCAAAACATGTCAATGGGGGATTTGAACATTAGTGGCACGAATTTCACCAACCCTGCTTAACCATTCAACTGAGTTTCCATTGACACGCACACAAAGATTGGGACCATGTGGTTGAACAAGTGACCTTTTACAGACCAAAACACAAATGGTTCCATGAGAATGGAAACAGTGAACTTTTGTTTGGGCTGGGGAGGGGGGGGCAAGACTTGGCCCATGTCTGCCTTACATCCCTGTTCACCAGTCAATTTGCAATGTTACTTTTGCAGAGTTCATGAGTATAGATTCTAGAACTATTGACCTATTATAGACCTAAAACACAAAGAACTCAATGAAAATGGTTTGGGGGGTAAGATTTGTCCTGTGTCTCCCTGACATCCCTGTTCCCCAGTCAATTTGCAATGGTACGTTTGCAAAGTTCATGAGTATAGACAAAGTGACCTTTTACAGTGCATCCATACATATACATAGAGAGATTGAGACAGTGGCTATCATACAAGTGACCTTTTACAGACCAGTGAAGGGAGCAAGACTTTGCCCATGTCTGCATTACATCCATGTTCACCAATCAATTTGCATTGTTACCTTTGCAGAGTTCATGAGTATAGAACAATTGACCTTTTATAGACCTTAACACAAATGACTCCATGAAAATGGTTGAGGGGCAAGACATGGCTTGTGACTGCCTTATAGATCTGTCCACCAGTAAATTTGCAATGGTACTTTTGCAGAGTTAATGAGTATAGTAGGATAAGTGACCTTTTACAGTGTATCTGTGCATATACATACAGAGATTGAGACCACAGGTGTCAAACAAATGACCTTTTACAGACAAAAACATAAATGATTACATGAGAATGGAACCAGTGAACATTTCGGGGGGCAAGACTTGGCCTGTATCTGTTACATTCCTATACATTAATCAATTTCCAATGTTACTTTTGTAGAGTTAATGAGTGTAGAACAAGTGACCTTTTACAGGCGAAAAACACAGTTGACTCCATGTGAATGGAATGGGGGGCCAAGACTTGGCCTGTGTCTACCTTAGTGTTACTAGACTTTGCTGAGTCTGAGTCTGCTCTCGAGTCTGTTTCTGCTCCTCTAGGAAACCAAGTTGAGTATGACTCAGGCTCTCAAGTTACATAATTCAAATTGAATTGAAAAGTTTGGCTTGCAAATCAGACTTGGTCTTGTATCTATTAAAGACACAGTAAATGAAAAAGCACTCGTTTTGCAGACAATCAGCAAACCTGTTGATTCCAATTTTCCACTAAGTTTTGGTGATGCAGGGATGTCTCAGGGATTTGTGGAGAGACCTCCCAAAATTTGAGGGACTTCATAGAGGATGTTAGGGTCCTTGACATAGAAGACCCCACCCCAAATGTTAAATATATATAAAATGTTAAAAACTCAAAATATAAAAAACAATAGAGATTTTTTAATGCATACTTAAGCATAAATTTATAACATCAACACGACAACATTCATGATCCGACTGGTATCTACATAATTTAGAAATTGATATTCAAACTAGGAGGGTCACTATATTTCTCATTGTAAAATCATCAATGTCCAAATCAAAATAAAATATAATGACACGTCAGTTAATTACATATATAATCTTTTAAATGGTAAAGAGTCAATATTGTCATAAAAAATAGCAAAAAAAGAAATTGAATAATGCTCAAGCCACTAGTCATGCTCAATCAGCTTCTGCTTGGTCCTCTGCATCCATGTGCCATGGGAAACTATCAACATTATCTATGGGAATGTGAAGACAGCTAACTCCTTTTTCAAATCTAATTGTCGCTCTAACGTTTCCAGCCAAAGAAATAAAATAGAAAATATTGATGCTACTTCAACTTTTCACTGAAAGAATGCTTGCTGGGCCTGAAATATGCTTGGAATATGCTAGAAAATCCCTTTTGTCCACTATTTTCTGCATGTGGAAGCTTGCTGTTCCCCAAAATCCAATTTCAACCTCCTCAATGTACTCAAACTAATGTGTTGTAGGTGAGAAACACCAAAAGAGTTTGGGAGGGCTATAAAGACTCAAGAGAAGAAAAGGCAAGTCGAGAGTGGTGGGATTTTCACCATGCTTTCAACTTAAAAATTCTGTTGTTTTTGTCTTTTGTGCTTTACGAAGATGTGCCTCCTAAAGTACCCTCAAGTACCTGGGGTGCTCCATTCTGCCAGGGACATCCCCAGTGTAGTCCCTAAGCACTAGGGGTGTTCAGGGGATGTTCCTGATGAAATCTCCAAGTCTGGGGACTGCAGGAAGTGTAAGGAATGCATCCTTAACCCCTGGCGTTGTATCCTCATGGAAGACCAAATTGTCCAGAATCCATGGCATTTTGTAGTATGTAGTTAGATTGTATTATCTACATATGACATATGTTTGACTGAATTATTATTGAGATTCTCATTATATGGAGTCTGGACATTGTAAATTTTCTTATTAATGAAAAATACCTTTGTTCTGAAATTTAGTGTATGTTTTTAGCTTTTTATTTCTCGGGGCAACTCCTGAGGTTTTCTTGAGTACAAGTCAACTCTTGCCCTTGCCAAGTCATTCTTCGAGTTGAGTCTGGTAACATTCCAACTCTAGCTTATACCCCTGTTCAACAATCAATTTGCATGGTACTTTTGCAGAATGACCTTTTATAGACCAACACATAAATGATTCCATGAGATTGGAACTAGAGACCTTTTACAGGGGACAAGATTTGGCCTGTGTCTACCTACTAGTACTTTTGCTGTGCAAGCAAGATGGGTAGCTGTCATTGTAACTTGTAATAAGTTGCACAGCAAAACAGCACCTGGCGCTTTCTTCCAATAGACAAAATATTTGAATGTTGTAATCAGTTCTGTTGATTGAGGCGCTGATTTGAGATTCAGAGATAACTATATGTATAATGATTATGTGAATATGGAATAAGCAGGCAAATAGTCTTTTTGAAGATGAGGAAGACCTTGATGAAGAGGAAGAAGACAGTAGCCTTGATTTGTTGGTACAATTTGTACAAACCATGTTGAAGAAGATTTCCAGGAGAGCAAGGAAAGCTGCCAGATCAATACTGCCATCTGCAATATCACCACAATTGGTTGGTACCCACTGTTTTTACTTTGAAGGGTTTTAATGTATCCAATGGCGAGTGTAATGTCTTGCATCAATTAGTTGACATTGAAAAATTATGATTTTATTTATGTCATTACTGATCCTGCAGGCTTTATATCTTACATGCAAAAGATGTTTTTGCAAGCAATTGACATTGCCAAAATGTAGTAAATATGTGTAAGCAAATTGAAAATCTGGCTTTGATACTGTTGAGCTTACAACTGAGAAACTATAGAATTCTACCCTACAATAAGAGGATTGTAGAGGGGAACTCCTAAGGAGCCTTTGCACTAGTAGTAGCCTAAGTTGCACTGAAACCGATACAGAGATGGGTGGAGAACCAGAAACAAGAATTTCAAAAAAGTCGGATACAATATGGCTGGGAAACAACAAATACTATATATATATATATATATAAACATGAGAGAGAAAAAAAAAATTAAAAATGAGAACTACCATGATTGCTCATCACTGATCTGCTTTTTAATGATGTTTTCTGACTATCCTAATCAGGATTGCTCTCAAACATGCTAAGATGGCACATGAATATGTATTTTTGTCATTTTTTGGGGCCAAAACGTGGCCATTTTTCACTAGATACATTTTCTAAATCCTGAAATGCTAAGAAAATGTGCTTGAAACAACCCTGCAGTGCTGAATGTCACTTCCAGAATCCAATATGGCTCTGAAACATTTCAGGGCTGTATCCCTCCATTTCAGTATCTGAAATATTGAAACATGTCTCAAGCACCTATGCCAGAAGTCTCCAGCAACTTGGGTACTAGTAGCACAACATATTGAACAATCCAGTACAAGCACTTGTTATCAGGAAAATAAACTAGAAATGAAGAGAGATAACTGTACAGTTGAAAGGGAGAACTTTCAAATATTTGTTCATTTAAGATATAATAGGTCTTCAGCCCACGGGGGGTAGAGCAATTGGTAATGAGTAAATGAGATGAGAAGTTGTAAATGGAAGGTGACAAGTTCAAATCCCCGTGCGTACTAGATTACAAAAAAAAAGATATAATAAGTCTTCTTGCATTTATACAAGTGAAGAGGGAAAGGAGTTATATAACGTTTTTCCATGCTCGTCTTTAAATTTAACAAACTTATCTAGACCAGAGTTGAAAAAATCGGCATCAGCAAAAAATCAGCAAGGGTCCCGAATACAACTTCTAAGTTCTCGGCAACATTGGCAAAAAAATCGGCAAAAATTGGCCAACGGCAGCAAACATTAAAAAATACAAAATATATTCATTTTTTTCAAAATTTTAAACATATAAAGCAACAACAACATCAAATAAACACATTGGCACATAAATATGGAGAAATCATTGATATATATGATGTAATGGATGCCAAATAAAAAATGATACATCAAAGTCGATATTGAATCCTGAACTTTGATAGCTGTCTAATCAAGGACTCAAAAGTGGACAACCAATGGTCCAATACAAAATGACATCACATATATAAATGTATCCCAACATCATGAGGTAGATGTACAATGATATAATCATAAAATGACAAAAGTCACAAAACTAGCAGCTAGCTATTTGTCTCTGATATCAATGCCCTCTCCCCCTTTTGCAGGAAAAGATCATGGGTTGTTTGCTAGGCCTGGCCCTGCACTAGATGTCAGTGGTGACTAGTGGGTGCCAATGTAGGACTAGGCACATCAACTGTTGTAGAAGGTGGTGCCAATGCAGGCACATCACCCTCCATGAAGTCTTCAAGTTGCTCCTTCTCCTGCTCCTGCTCCTCCCGCTCCTGTTGTTGTTGTCGTTGTTGCTCCTCTAACCATGCATGTGCCTCCTCCATGAGAGGAAACTCAATCTCCACCCTCCACTTGGACAATACATCAATATTGTCCAAGGAAATGGCATCCATGTCGAGTGTTTTCCCCACCTGCTTCATCCACAGTCGGAGATTTTAATGGACATACACCAAGTCATTCAAGCATGGGAACTCCAATTTGTAAAAGGGTCATAAAAACTTTAATGAGTCTTGAGGCCCGAGAGACATAATGATAATATCTTAGAGGATCTTAAATTACAATGAATTTAATTGCTTTGTTCAAGTTCTAACCTGTTGCATTTCTTTGAGTGTATTTTATCAAATACACTCCAATTGCGCCAACATATTGAATAGCTACAGGTTTAGCTGAGGACTTGGATGGCATTTTTTTTAAAATTTGGTGCCCTTGCACCATATGTTCACCACCAAACATCTACAACAAATAAGAAAGAAAGAAGAATTGGATTACATAATTCAAATTTCAACTTTTAAATAAGTTATACAACACAATTAAATTTAAAAATTTAAAGTTCTAAATTTTGATTAGTAATCACTTACGTGGCATCAAAACGGTCCTTTCACAGATAGCATCGACAAAGCCAAATAGTCTAGAGGCCTCCCGATACATCTCCATCTCGTGAGTAATAGTGTGGCGAGTATCAACATCAGTTACCATCCTATGAAGACATGTGAGAAGCCCCTCCATCACCTCACCATCACAGTCAAAGCTACATTTGTAGGAAAAGGCGGGGTTGAGGAAAAGTGTTGCTGCATGAATGGGTCGATGGAGCGTCTTGCTACACCGACTATCAATCAAATCCCATAGCATCTTGTGTCTATTGAATCCAGGGGTACCCTTCCCCACATAATAAGACCGAATAGTCTCTTTGGCCCTATCCATGGCCTCATACAAATAGCCCATAGCGAGCTTATCACTATCAACTAATCTTGGAACCTTTACCAAAGGTTCACTGATTGAGCACACTTCTTCTACTCCTGCCTAAAAGGAGTCGGTGTACACCAATCTAGCGATGGCTCTCCCATCCTTTCTTCTGCTATATGTGCAATCACGCCACTCATCACAAACAAACATTTGCTTCAACTCAAACTGACATTGAAGCAAAGACTGAAGAGATATGAAGTTGGTGGAAAAACATGTGATTCTAGGACACATCAACTCCTTGTTTCTTGTGCATCTCTTTATGAGGCTAAGAACAAAAGCATTGTTATATATGAATTTTGAGACGCTCCTAGCCTAATCAATGACCTCCTTGATGAAGGGAATTTCCTCCACATCCTCCAGCATCAAATCAATACAATGTGTAGCACATGGAGTCCAAAATAGCAAGAGGTGCCTCCCCATAAGCAATCTACCAGTAGCCACATAATTAGCTGCATTATCTGTTATGATTTGCACCACATTGTGCAAACCGATATCCTAAAGGATCCCCTCCATCAACTCACATAACAGTGCTACATCCTTTACTTGTGCTGATGCATCGATGAATTTGATAAACATGGTACCTTTAGGACATTGTACCAAGAAATTGAGAAGGGTCCTACCCTTCCCATCTGTCCAACCATCAAACATCACTGTGCATCCGGAGGCCTCCATGATTGTTTGAACTCCTCTAATCTAGTGTTGATGTCTATTTTTTCTACTTGAAGAATTGACTCCCGAATCTCCTCATATGCAGGGCACTTATACCCTAGGCCAACAATAGCAATGGCATCACACATCGACTAGAAAAATGGATTGTTTTTTGTGATGCTAAGAAGTAAGTCACTCCAAAAAATCATCCTCCTCAGAAGCTTGCCTGCTTCATCCTTCTTTTTTTTAATCACCAACCTGATGGAAGGTTGTGCACCATTGCCGGTTCGTGGAACAAAAAAAGATGAGCCCCTCTCGATAGGTGAATTTGTGGTCGTGGAGCACCTACCACTACCCTCAATAGGATAACTATATATCCCTGAAGATCTAGCCACTCCACTAGCTGCATGTTCGTCTCAGTTTGCGATTGCCTCTCCCTCATTCTATCCTTCGAGTGAATTGAATCATGGGCAATTCTCATAATCTCCGGGATAACTACACTACAAAGGCCCACATCATGCCCAGGGAGTGCTACATCCATAGTGAGTAATGATGACTACAAGCTCTCTCCCTTCCTTCTCCAAAAGCTGAAAGTAAAAAATGAGCAAAAAAATTGACAAATTCACCATTTAAGACACGACCTAGCTTGAGAGCCAATTTTTTAGGTCTTGGCGTGAAATTTTCAGTAAACATCGGTGATTTTTTCAGTTGAAAAATCGACAACCAAAAAAGTTACAATTTTTCGTGACCACACTGATTTTTCGGCAATGTTATCTTCTATGATCTGGACCAAGTGGCTTGGTGAAAATGCCTGCAGTCTACTTTTGTGTGGTACTGTTAGTTCTAAAGTCTGCAACTAGACTACAGGGTAGCAGAGTTTAGGCACCTCAAGTTTTATGGGTTGGTTTTTGTTCATGGCTTGTTATGGGTTGGTTTTTGTTCATGGCTTGATGACTATGAGGGATGAAAAAGCAATATCTTTAAAAAATTCACAGACTAATGGAAAATCTGAAAACATCAGGTTCTTGCTAAATAAGGATATGAATAGTGACTTAACAGTCTGGAAAGAAATGACTGATAAAAAGAGGAAATTAAGCTTCAAAACCATTAATGATACAAGAGAAAAAACAAACAGTTTATAAGCTTTGCATCATGGTAATTATGGTGTTTAAAAATACTTTTCAAACATCTCTGCAAAAATATTCATTTGCATATACAAGAATCCATATAGAAAACATCGATATAGATAAAAAGTATATGCAAAAGTTCAAACAGAACCACAGAATATATAAGAACATGAAGGCTAAAACCTAACTCCCAAATTTAAACAACAATCAATTCCATCATCAAATTTGTCCTTATATTAGCAAAATACACATAAGTTTGCCAAAAAGGCTTCCAACATACTCTCGACCCTCATCTATTCATGCTAGTTTCTGATTATCCTTTACAATTTATTAGAAAAAGGTTTCCAAGTAAGCTGTTCAAGATCCACTATTCTAGGATCGAATCATACTAAAGATAGTAAATAACCATATACAATCAAAACTAAATAACAGATGTTAATCTTTGACCAAATTTATCCTGCCATGTGTAACTCTAAACTTCATCAAATAGGACTGCTAAATCATATTCGCCTAGCTGCCTCAGCCAGCACAACAAGACCATCTAATGCATGAGTTTTTTTTCTGGAGACAATTGAATTCTTTTTGAGTCCGATTCAGCCTCTTTTCAAGCTCTTCTTTCTCTTTAACAAGCTCGGTATTCTGCTGCTGCGCCACCTTTCTCCTCTTAACAACTTCTTCCGCAACCTGTACCAGTTCTGAATAGTTTCTGTTTACTTCTTGGAGATCCCGCTTCAACATTCTGTTAGCCTGTAACAAACCATCATTAATTTGATTCACATGCCCATTCTGGAGCTTAAACTGATGTATTTCTTTCTTTTGTTTTTCTATTTCAAATTCTCTAAAAGGTTTGAGTCCTCATTAATCTTATTTGAAGGATTATCCTCAATCGAATTCACTTCCTTCTTGGAGGATTCTCCCAATTCAGGCTCCATAATGGCTTTTCCTTTGATATCATAAGACTCTAGTGTTGTTCTTTCTTCTGGGTCTTCATTTTCAAAACTAAATAGATGATCATCTTCAATAAGGTCAGGAACTTTCTTTAAGCTTTGGTAAATTTTGTTTCATACTTCATTCAGCGTGGATTCTAACACTTTTGCCTTTCGATCCTCCTCATATGACGAGTCCTGAACATTCACAGTTTCATTTTTCTTAATTTTAGGGTTTAGAATAGCCCTCATATTCAATCTAAAATTATTTGCAGGTCGGGTCTTGGGTCTTTGATAAACCTTAAATGGTTTTGATGAACCCTCTGTAAGAATCTAAGATTTGTCATGAAAGGGATCTATATCATCCTTTTGCTTTGTCTCAATCCCATTCTTCTGTTTACTAACCATATCGGCAGAGTCTCCATGTGCATCATCACTCTGAAAACCAAAACCCTGTATCGACCCGTCATCTTCAACTCTTCCTCCATCAAATTTAGAGGGAGTTTGCACAGTGATTTCTTCTTCAATAGATTTAAATTCAGACTGAATCTGTATTCCCTCTTCAGAATGAAATTCTGGTGTACTATTTTCCTTTTCATTAAGACGGGAAGAACTTTTTGGGGTTTTCTTCATAACACAGGCTCGTTTTCTTTTATCTTCTTCAAATTCTTTGTGTTCAGTTTTGAAACCCGACCAAAACAAGAAGTGAGGCCAAGACCTTTCATATTTTTTCAATACTTCTGTTACCAAGAGTTTAACCAGTCCATAATGAAATATGTTGTGACCAATGTTTTAATAACCAGAACCGGGAATCAAACTGGTCTGGGGTCAACTCTGACCAGAACCGGAACTGGTAATGAACCGGAGCGGTTTGATTTCAATGAACCGGACTATTAAAAAATACAAAAAAAATTACAATTTTAATCATAAAAATTATATTTAACATTCCAAGGTATATTTCAAAGCATTAGACTCATTTAACTACCACAAACTTGAAATTAACTTATTGTGTGAATTGCCTTAAGCATCCTTGATCCATGTACATCATCGAGATTCGAGAGCAATGTGCTAGATAAATCAATTGAACTTAACACTACATAAAGATTCCAGAAATACAATTTAAGACGCTATGTAAGATAAACTTGTAAAAATGAACCATATATAAAAGATCATCTAGAATTCAGCATGTGATTTGATTAACAAGATTCAGCATTGAGCAATCATGAAATATTTTGTTGTTCAAAATTTCAAATGACTTAGGACAGAAATATAAAATTAAAATTTCCAAAATTCTAAAGAAGCCTAGTAGCCAATAGTTCAAGTGATTATTACTGTTAAAATTTTAATTATTTAATATTAATTGCCACATAATTTTCAGAAATAACTCCGTGTTGTCTTAATAAATTACAGTGAAATAAACCAACAAAATACTTGAAAATAAACCAATCAATCTAGTTTATACAAAAATATGTCCATATAAAATTGCTCCAAGGGACTCTAAGCCATGTGCAACTAACATCTGTTGGATTACCCCCATACAATTTGAGAGCTAACATATTGTACGAAGTCTATTGCAGATTTCATTTTCAGATTATGGGTATGCAGATTTATGTTTGCTAATCTTAAAAATTAAACAAGTAAAACTGGGATGGAAGAATATCTATTCCCAGCTTTTGATTTTTTTAATATTCATGGGTATTCCCAGGAAGAGTATCTATTCCCAGCTGGTCGGCCGAGTTATTACGGAACCGGACCGGTTTATTCCGGTTAGGTCGGTTTGGTATTGAACTGGGCCGGTTAGGTCCGGTCATTACCAAACCGGGCCCCCAGTCCGAGTTGAAGGCCGGTTTGGTACTCCACTTCAGTTGACCGGTCAAATCGGTCGGTTCCAGTTTGAACCGGACCGGTTATTAAAACATTGGTTGTGACTTGAAGACTCAAGATGATTCTGTAACTTAGTCGCCATTTTACTCAAACTCTTCATAAAATAATAAGGAAGGTTCAATTTCTTAGTACCTGCTATATGTAGTAGAAATCGCATATGGTACAGGAAAATGGTGGCAAACCTCCCCTCACAGGTGACATATCTTTGTAAAATTTCTAAGACGTCGCGCTACTCCTCCAGTAAACAGGTCCTCTGAATTCCTTTACCCCAATCAGGGTTTCTATACTTGGGTAAAAGAAACTGATTGTAATCTTCATCAACTGCATGCCTCTTAAACCATCTTTCTCCCTCATGAACCACATCAATTGCTAAAGCAATGGATTCTTCTGTCACCTAAAATTCGAATCCATTAAAATTCACAACTGACCCCTTAAAGTTTAAACCGAAATGCCTTGTCACTTATGCATTATGACCTTGAATTCTCTCACACAGAAAGAACCAACCCGCTTCTTTTAGTTTAACAACAGAGCATGGAAATTTGCTGGTCCAATCCATATTCTGTGGCTCGATTCGAAGCAATTTCCCACTGGAGCCACTAGGTCGCTTCTTCTTTTCAAAAGTCATCTTTGAATCTGAAGATTGAGAATGGAAAACTGAATACAGAGATCAGATACATCTTTAATCACCTTGGAACCATCGAACCCTTTGAAACCAAAATGACCAATTCGGATTCAATCAGAGGAGTACATGAATTAAATCTGAATGATTTGAAAATCCGGGGCATTAACCTTTTTTTAAAGATGTAATCAACAATCATGACCAAATGTCAGCTGAAATAATTGAAACAACTCCTGAAGTTGCAATGTGCAATAATTAGATAGTATGCCTTTAAATATGTACAAACCATAATTTGACAATCCGGCAGCGCGCATATCTATAAAAATGATGTGACGCGTTGCCAAAATGTATTAAAGCAGAAAATGTCTAATCAAGCTTCAAAACTTAATCTATAATACATTTTGAATGTAAGGAACACTTAAAAGCTTAAAAATTGGGAGCCAAGCTAACACTTACATGACTTAAAATGCAGAAATGAATTCAAAAAGAAATTCAAACAATCGAAAACGGAGTAAAATAAAATGAAGTAAAAGGAATGAAAGGTAGTTATAACGGGGTATAAGAAAAAAAGGAAGTTGACAGATCTAGGACTAACAGGTACAATATTGAAACTCAACCTCATCATCTTCTACAAGTTATCTAATGAAATGACAATGTACATCAATGTGCTTAATATGCTCATGAAACAGATCCTTGCTAATTTTAGAACCCTGATTGTCACAAAATAAACATTGTTGGCTTGATTTGCTCAAGCATCAAATATCCTTGTATTCTGCTAAGCCAAACTACATCACATGCTCCTTTTGTTGTTGTGTTGCTTTGGTAGAAAAATAGAAACAACATGTTGTTTCTTGCTATGTCCATGAAATTGCCCCTGTTCCAAGACTAAACACATAACCAGTTGTTGATTTTTTATCATCCATTGATCTTGCACAATTAAAAATTTGTACAAGTAGTTAATTTTTTTTGTAAACCTCGTACCCACGGAGTTTTGAACCGGTGACCTTATGCAAGGAGTGCCTTAATAGTACACCCATTCACTGTCTATTCTACGCCCCGTGGACTATATAAGTAGTTAATTGAAGTGCATCACTTTCACCGTATAATATTTTAAAATCTATTGTACTTTTAACATATCTCAATATCATTTTTCATTGCTGTCCAATGTTCTACTTTAGGATGTGCCATTAATCTGGATATGTAGTTGACTGCAAAACTAATATCTAGCCTTGTGGTTGTAAGATCAAACTTTCCACTGGTTGCTTGAAAATTGATTCATTTATTGATTTTGAGTCAACCTTTGCTGAAAGTTTCAACCCAGTCGCCATAGGTGTAGATGAAATTTTACTATTAGCCATTCTGTTTTTGTATAACAAACATTTGACACACTTAGTTTGTGAAGAAAAAATACATGTGGTAGTCAACCGAACTTCTACACTGAAACAACAATGTAGGAGGTCTAAATCTGTGATATCAAAAGCAGAACGTAATTCAGATTTTACCTTGGTAGTTTCTCTGACCTCACTACCTGTGATGATGAATGTGCGTATATCAATAATAATACCACATCACCATCATCGCTTTTGACATAGAGATTAGAATCATAAAAACTTCTTCTGAGTCCATGATCTTGTAAATATTTGTCAATTTTTATGTACGTGGGTCTTGGTGCTTGTTTGAGACTATAAAGAGCCTTAACCTATTTGCGTACCATATGCCAGGAACCTAAAACCCTTGAGGTTGATACATAGAAACCTCTCTCCAAATGACCATTGAAGAAGGCACTCTTAACTTCCATTTGAAAAATAGTCCAACCAAAATGAGCAGCAAGAGCCAAAAATAACTTAATTGTAATCATCTCGACAGTGGGAGCAAATGTTTCCTCATAATTGATCCCTTTCTATTGATCGCTAACTTTCCACACCTCCTCCATTTCTTCCCAGAAGGAATCTTGGTACGCTAGTTTAGCAGTGGCTTTCCCTTCCCATTTCTTGTTAAATGTACTAGGATGTTGCTCACTGTAAATGAGCATGCTCTTCATCTACAACATACAACAGAGGAGAGGTTGAAGAGAAATGACATTGGCGGAAAAATCTGTGATGGCAGGACACACCAACTCCCTATTTCCTGTGATTCTCCTCATTGGGCTAAGAACAAACGCATGGTTGTATATGAATTTTGTGATGCTCCTAGCTGAATTGATGAACTTGTTATCACACCATAGTAGCAGGGCTACTATTCTTGTACAGCAGATATCTGCACATTCCAGAGCTTCCATTATTCCAGAGCATGGCTATATATTTTGGATCACTCATGATCAGAGCAGTACATTATTCAGATTTGTATATGACCTTGTGTCAAGGCTGAGCCTTGAGAGTTCAGATTTGATGACTGATGTGACCACTTATCTCATTACAGTTTCAGTTCAGTGCCTAGAGATGTATTATAGCAGTGTTTCAGATGATATTGGATGATTATTATTATGATGATGTTGTATGATCTGTGGATATGTTCTCACTGACTGTGGATTATTAGCTTGTTGATTTAGTCATGATCATAGCACGTGCTTGGTATATTATTCCTGATGTGGCAAGTTATTTAAAATGAACTGTAAATCATAAAATGGACAATTGCTTGCACATTTAGGTCGTTTAACAAAACTTGCTGGTTCTTCACCTTACATAGACATGGTCTTTCCCGACACCAGTTGTCTGCTAGTGTAGGCTCCATATTCACTTGACTCCATCCATACATGACCTTCCTGTTTGACTTTAAACCCTGACTTGTCTCATTTGACTTTCTGATACCGAGGACTTCCCCATTTTTCTACCTCTGTGTTTGGACCGCATCCCCGTTTATTCAGTGTCTCGGCTCTGAGTTGGTGACAGAACTTGCCTTTGGTGAGTTGGATTGTAGGCCTAAATCATTCTGGTCGGTTGTCCCGATGTTTGGCATTGGCTCGAACTCCCCCTAGTCACTTGAGATGTTGTTGGCTAAAACTGAAAGCTCATGTTCTACCTATGGAAACTTAATAAATTCGCCCATGGAAACAAAAAAAAGGGGCAAGAGCGATGAAAAGCTAAAAATACTCCTCGAAGAGTATAAGAAAGGTCCAAAAAGCAATAGTTCTTAAAAGCTATATCTAAACAATTGCTGACCTTGTGAATATATGAAAAACATGCCTTGGATGCAAGCTACAACTAGTTGTGCTTCTCAGCACATCTGAAATCCGAAGGGTTATGTAGGCCAAAAAGGCCATGGAATAAAATTGAATGATCCTAATGAAACTGGATCAACTTGATGTAGACATGATGCCTAAGTTGAATAAGCACTCTCTAAACAACTTATCCATTTGTGAGGCACAGCCATCCCCCGTGTTCTTTTGTCCAGCACAGAGTTTGTAGCTTCCCCCTTCTCCCAGTTCAAAGCATTTTTGAGTTAAGTTAGACAAGTCAAACCCTTGGCCCAACCTTGCTCCTAGCCTTCATCCTTCACTAGCAGTTTGACCATGTCCAATGGGTAAGTTTGTCATTTGAACTATTGTGCAAGTAATTTTATATAACAACGGAATATGTTAACTTGATTAATGCCACTGAATGGAATTTATACTTTGAGCTTAGCTGTGAGAGTGATTAGAGAAGCATTGTCTTAGTCTACTGATGTGATTTATCCTTGATTATATATTCTTGGGATCCGTGATGATGTGGACCATGTATGGATGATTATTGATGATGATTTATGGGCCCACATGTTTGATGATAATATCATATGATGGACATATGATGCAGATGATGTTTGATCCAGTTCAGCAGGTTTATTATTACTTCAGATCAGCAGATTATACATTGTCCATATATGGTGGACCCTACAGCAGGCCCATTAGGACAACCCAGGATGTATGAGTACTCATTCCTAGTGGATTTGGGTCTTCTGGATCCATTGAGACACTTATCTTTCAGTTCCGGGCACTTCTGACAGTGATTGATGCAGTTTTACACTTGTTGACCAGATTTGGGGCTGATTTCCCAGCCTGAGCAGCAGGGGCCCCGAGAGGCCAGTTCACCTAGGGCGCTGATGATGGAGGGGGTGGTCCAGCCACTTGTTATTACCATTTATCCCCCCTTCCAGAGAGCCTGGTGGGCTCAGATTGACAGCGCTAGCACCCTAGGAGGCAGTTTTGGCACTTTCACAGTTCCCGAGGCAGTTAAAAAATGGGATAAAGTGGTCACTGAGGAAATCGATTTGGGCAATTGAGGCAAGGTTTTGGCATTTGGTCTTCACAGAGGTCTTCCAGGGTGGCATCACTATCTTCCAGTCAGTTTTGACCATGTGGGTATGCCCGGATTGATCACAGGAGGACATTTACTGCTTGACTGTCATGGATTCTGAGGACAGTTTTGGTCATTTTTATTATATTGGACATATTTTATTATTTTATTGTGCCTTGGGGATGAGCTAGTAAGGATTGATGCCTCCTAGCCCCACCATGTGCTTATTTTATCATGTCCTAGTCATCATGAGGTGGATCATTGTACTTTTTACCCCTCTAGTGGGATGACGTCACCCTCCATTGTACCATTTAGTGAGGGCGCTTTTGTTATATTGGGTGATCCAAGTGATATTATGTTATGGTTCATCCTAGCCATTGATTGTATGATGAGATCTTATAATCTCAACCACTCATTTGATGTAGTATTGTAGAGTGGTATAGGGTTTTGGTCTTTATTATCCTATATAAGGAGGAGACCCCCCATTGTAAAGCTCACCTTTGGAGCTCTGGAATATTGAAATAGAAGATTTTTTGTGGAGCACATCTCTCTTGCATTGTGGATTCTCTTGCAAATTGAATATACAGTATCTCTTCTATGTATCATTGTGGATTTTGGTGCTTTTGCTAACCTTTTGACAGGAAAGTCGAATTGGAGAGAGGAGGGCGACTTTTTGAGGGTTATTGTTGGAGGGATCCACATATTCTCTCTTGGGTTGATCTTGTGACAGGGAGTATCATTATTGTATCTTCGTGACATAGTTGATGCTTTCTATTACATCTTTCTACCATTTTCATAATCATCTTGCTTGACTTGTTTCTTTGATCTTGTCTTGTAGGAGGAGGACGATTTGGCTATCTTGGAGAAGGGCGATTTGGTTGGAGCACTTGGATCTCACTCTTGAATATACACATAGGAGAATGCTATCAACTTGCAAGGTGGCCATAAGCAATTGAGGTAAGATCTACAAGGTATGTGCCTCTTTCATCCATTCTATCTTCATTGGTCATAAAACCCTAATTAAATCAAAACCCCAATTTTGGTATTTCTTAGATCTACTTAGATCCAGCCTTGCAATTGAAAAGATATTAAAAACCCACCTCTATAGGATCCACCCCTAGTTGGATCTATAGTTTGGTGGTGATTGGCTAAAAATTGACACACTTTTCAATGCAAAAAGCCTTCTTGAACCTAAATCGATTTTCCTAAGAGAAGCTTGTTGGGTTAGATCTAGCACATGGGTAGGTGAGATCCCACTTGATTGACATCTAGACATTTGATAACCTATACCCATATCTTTACTTTGGTGAAAACTACCTTGTGGACATCTCTCCATGTTTTAAGGGGTTGAAACCCCCTTTTTGACCTTCTTGGCATCTTAAAACTTAGATCTACTAAGATCTAGCCATTGGATTCACTTGAAACTTTGAAGGAACATAGATCGGGGTACTAACATCCCGGATCTACATTTTGGTGGCCATTGGACTTGATTTGGTCCACCAAACCCATTTTTGGACCCTCCTTGGGCAAATCGCACCCCCTTGTTTTTTTGAGTTGGTCCACTTCTAGGAAGTGGGTGTTTGAGTTATTCGTGGATTTGGAATGCCCATGCCTTGAAACCTAGGTCTATACTGTCCTTTTGTCAAGATCCGCCTTGGGGATTGCATTCCTTGTTTCAAGGGATTGTGGTCCACTTAGGGTCCTCACTTAAAAAACCTAGATCTAGTAAGATCCAACCATTAGATTTCACTCAACCCACTTGACTTGGCTTCTAGGTGTCCCGATCTACAATTTGACACACTTTTTGACCCCATTAGCCCACTTAACAAGGCACTAGTCCATCACCAAGCAAGTCGCACTCCTTGGGATTGGTGTCAAGTCCTAGATCTAGCACATGGGTATCCTTGAAATCAACTTCAACTCATAGATCTAGCCTACATATAACCTATAGTACCTACCTCACATCCAACTTCACCTTGTGGGCCTACCTAGAATCACTTCACACTTCCCAAGAGAACTAGACCCACTTGTGTAAACACATGGTACTATACTTTTTCATCATACCCCATCATGTGGCCTAGACCATACATAGGTTGAAACGTTAATAATCTCTTACACTTCCCTCAACCATACCTTAAACCTTAGGTCCACTTAGCCTTGCATTGGTTTCCGTAACTCATTACTTACCTACACTTAGAAACCTTTGTTTGGGTCCAATCAACTGTGATTGGGGTATAGGGTCTCCCCCTTGGTCTAGTTATACCTTGACCTAAAGCGAAGAGTGCCTCGGTTGACGTGACTCCCACCTGCATTGGGAACCGTGGCATCTCTTAGGTCACCTCTTTAGTTGCCTGACTCCTCTACCATCCCGGATGGGATACCACTAGGGGCAACTACAAGTTGTGTGATAACAGAACTTCTTGATAAAGTAGATTTTGCACACATCCTCAAGCATCCAATCGATGTAATGGGTGGCACATGGAGTCTAGAATAATGTAGGGTGCCTTTCCATTAACATTTTGTTGGTGACCACATAATTAGTAGTGTTATCTATTATGACTTGCACATATTGCACACCTACCTCTTGGACAAACTCATCCAACAAATCACACAACACAGCTGCATCTTCAATATGCACAAATGCATCAACGGATTTAATAAACATTCTATCCTTTAGACAAGGTACCAAGAAATTAAGGAGGCTCCTGCCCTTTTGATCCATCCAACCATCAAACATCACTGCACATCCAATGGCCACCCACGATTGTTTTAGCCTTTTAGGTCCTCCAATCTAGTAGAGATATCAACCTTTTCCTTTTGAAGAATTGGCCCTTGCAACTCCTCATAGTTAGGGCCCTTATACTCTACGCCATCAACAATGACAACAACAAACATTGTTT
Source organism: Larix kaempferi (assembly GCA_027924585.1). Classification (NCBI taxonomy): domain Eukaryota; kingdom Viridiplantae; phylum Streptophyta; class Pinopsida; order Pinales; family Pinaceae; genus Larix; species Larix kaempferi. The sequence goes on along the minus strand of BSBM01000560.1, from coordinate 2,217,823 downwards.
GGTAGTACAAAATGTTTTGGAAATGTTAAATGGTATGTCACTCCATAGAAACACTTTCCCACAACCATGTCTAATTCTTCCTTCTCCTTCCTTTTTAACCACCGTTTTGAGGGAAGGCTATGCCCTAAGTCTGGTTCTCATAACAAAGAAAGGTGAGGTCCTTATGGAATGTAAACCTGTGGAGTCTCTCTCACTGTGCCATGTCTAGGATATCCTTGTGGTTCGTGAGGTTCTAGCTACTTCTTTACCAACAATCTCAAGTTGGAGCATGGATTTGTCTTCCTTCTTATTATTTATCAATGGGAAGCTCGCATGATTTCTAGGCTTGAAATGGGACAAATGTGAAGATCATGATTTGGGATTCTAGCAAGGTGGTATTTCAAGTGGCTAATCCCTCCCATTGTAACTTTTCCACGTAGCTTACAACTAAATTTTGCCAGTTTGTCCCATCAGGAGGCTTCCATACTGTGAAAATGGGTTCAAAGTCTTTGGAATGTTGGCGAGGTAATGCTCAAACCTAGGGCAAAAAAATCAAAATAAACAAGCACGAAAGAATGCTGGTAAAAAAAATCAGACCTGTAAAATCCTTCTCCAATCCATGAAAAATTGATAATAAGAGGTAAACACTATGCAATTTGCAAATGCTTGCATAAATCTCGAAAAAAGCTATTTAGATGGTGGAGTTTTTACACATACACGGGCATATGAAAACCACAAATAGAAATCAATCCCCACTCCACAAAAATTCTTTGATGGGGATGAAAACACATGTTTGTTCCTCCTAATATTGGTGGTAGACAATGATAAACTCCTTTGCTTTCAATCCCCAACTGCTGCAAAAAAATTATGCAAAAAATTAAGTTTCAGGCTTATATGGATGTGTTTTCATAGGTTCACTTTTGTTTTTCCTATCATGGTGCTATTTTACTAAATATCGAGATGTCCCTATTTTTGCACAGCAATTTATCATGGGCACTTGAATATCGCTAAAAATCTCTGCATCGGCGGTAAATCAGCAATGTTTGCAACATTAACAAAAAATCTTTGCCCTGTGACATCCTTTGATCCCCTGATTGACTACAATACAAGACACAATGTTTTGACCTTTTTCTCTTTTGGCTGTTATATAGGTATAGAAGCATATTACATCTTATTCTGCAGATTCATTAGTTTTTCAAAACTTTTTGTTAAGATATAGATTGGAGATGCCGTCCTCACTTAATGCACTGCACTTGGCATAATTACAGCTTTATTGAATGCCTTTTGTAATTTATACTATTTTACATCAATATTATTTTTTTCTTGATTATAGGTATGTTGTATAAACAAGTATTCTTTTTAAGTTAATTTCTAATAATGTATTCGTTTTAATATATTCTTTTAATATGTTTTCCCCTTTTATGTACTGGCAGGTTGGATTCTCTGTAAATGGTCTAACTACATTGACTTTTCTTTGGATGGTTAAGGCATTTCTTCAGGTAAGCGCCCTGCATATTTTATATGCCCTTAACTTTTAAAACAGTTACAGTTTTGAAATGGAAATGCTTTAAGTGCAAGTTTGTTTGATTAGTACCATTTGTTGAGATTGACTTCTTGCTAAAGTATGGGCGTTCATTATGTTTGCAATTTTGGATAGTGTGCTGAAGGTATAGAAATTAACTTTCATTATTTAGGTGTTGGAAGGGACCTTGCAATCAGGCACTGATTTTCAAAGTTAATTGAGACATTGGTAAATGGCATATACCTGCGTTTTAAACTGTGGATAGATTTTTATTTTTGATTCTCAGCTGGTGAACTGAGGGCCCAAACTTAGCTACAAACTTATTAGATACCCATGTTCTCTCCATGGCTTGGAGGTAGAGTGTTTTTACTTGTTGAAATCTATACGTCACATGTATGCTTGTGAATCTAACATAGTAGAAATTAAAGCCAGTCCATGGAATTAGCAAAAAATGAGAATTTGTGGACATTATATATAAAGCTCAATTTAGAAAGATGGCATTTTACATTTAGTCAACAAACTACAGTAATGGCATTATAACCCAACATTGGTAAATATTGCATTTCAGTAAAGATCTTGACTGAATTTGTATGAGGCATCAAAGAGGTTGTACTGTTTTGTCTTGGGATGAGGCATCTGTTTAAGTTCAAGGGATATGTTTGTCAGAAAGCATGTTATGCTGTCTCACAGAATGAGGAAACAAGAATAAGGTTCAGAAATGGGAAAACAACAGATATATATGTATGCTTATAAATTTCTAAATATTCACAATTCACCAATGTTATAATAAACCCTAAAAAACTTTAAACAATTATTATTAATACTATTAATAGCAGTGTTCCACAGAGATGTGTCCCACAGGGTAGAGGGTGCACCCCCCACACTTCCCATGTCCCTGGGACGGGGGGCACCTAGCGAAACGTTTTCCCATGGCCCCCATTTTGTGAAACGCAGCAAAACACATAGTGAAATGTTTCGCCAATGTGCGGGACATGTCTCACAAAATGGGGGCTTGTGGGTGCCCCCCTCCCAAAAAGTGGGACACATTTCACAAAATGGAGGGCTTGTGGGTGCCTCCTCCTGAAAAGCGCGACTCCTGAGCACCGCCCAAAAATATTTTTTCAAAAAACCCTAAAAACTATAAATAACATAAAAAAGAATTAAAAAAAACTAATACAAAACCTATTCCACTTTACTATTGAGAATGATGAGTCTAAATCAATATATTTCATTTATGATTTTGTTATAAGTTATAAATATGAAAAAATGTGAATGTATCATTGATTCAATGTGAAATATTCAAATATGATAAATCCTAATAGAAACGGTGATTGATGGATCATGTTTGTATCATTTCACCATTTTGGCTTTAGCATTTACATATGAATTCACATGGGATGATTTGTTGTGTTGGGATTTTTTTTTAAATTTTAGAGACATACCTTCTAGGCTAGGGACCTCGATGTCTCCCCATTTCCCATGAATTTTCCTAAAATTTAGTGGGTGTGGGGTCTCCACACATCCACTGTGCTCCTCGCTCCTGTGTCCCATAACATTGATTAATAGTATTTTAATAAGTATGGTGGCCAATGTTGCTAGCCATTTTTTTAGTTCCATGCTGACAAGGGCTCGATTCAAATATCCTTGGGTGAGGTGCACTAGTCTATGTCGACGAGTTTACCGGGGACACCATCCACGAACGTGAGGAAGCATCCTTTGGGTTTCCCTACAAGGTTTTCCTTCGAAAAGGGTAATGTATTAATTATCTTAATAATTATTAATAAGAATATACTATGATACTAGTTTTTTTAGTAGAAAAAAAATATTTATCTATAGTCTTTCCTAGAGAAGGATTTGGAGAAGGCTTAAGTCAAAATAAATTATTGTCCAAGAAATTCAGAAATTTTGGAATTGCATTGATTTGGGAGTTCGAGAATTGAAGAAATTCTAAAACTTGGGATTTCAAAGAGTTGCATTAATTTGAGAGTTTGGGAATTCAAGGAGTTTGGCTAGTTGGGAATTCAAAGAATTCAGGAATTTGGAATTACCTTACGAGGGTGATGAGACAACTTGATGGAGTACTTACAAGTTACATGGTTTCAAAACTATGAAGAAATGAAGTTATTTTAGAAGATTTGTATTTAATGTTTTGGTTCTCAATCAAGATTTGGTATTGTAGCATTGAGAGGGGTGTTGGGAGTATAATGGTCCAATATAACTCAATAATAAGGAATCCTTTTAACATAATTAGATAAATGTAATGGTAACCTTAATAATAATATGTTAGGCATAATTAATAATTTAATAAAGAATTATTAATGAGATGGTTAGGCTGTACGGATAATGCAAGTATCCAATGAATGACATAAAAAAGGAAGCACTCCCATTGTATCAAATGACTTAATTGTGATAAAAACATATATTTTACATGAGTCCATTTCTTATCATGTCTTCGTCTTGCTTGTGTGCTTAAAAGTTTAACAAACATAAATTGGATCAACATATCTCAAGGGATCCCTGATAAAGGGTAAGTAGAGTAGCTTGCAAAACTATGGTTTCCAACTCCACTTTCATTGTCGACAACCTCTCTTCTCCCTATCTCATCAATAATCTCTTTTTGCTTGGCCTTTTTTGCCACACAATCCTCAATTGAGTCTAGCATTTGCTTTCTAATCTCTAAGTCAATGCAAAGACATGGTTTAACATTTCCACAAATGCCAGCTAAGTGTTGTTTCACTCTATGAACCCCCTTGCCCCACACACCCCCCATTTTCATTTTCTTCTTGCAATATAAAGATTTTTTTTTCTTTAACCTCGTCACAATGGCTCCATGCAAGGTCATTCACATTCTTGGGGGCCATGACAATGTCTCAAACAATGAAAAGAAATTTGCAAATGCAAAATCTCTATTTATTTGCTAAAATACAAAAAACAACAATTTATGAGAAACAATGAGTGTTTAAAATTTTCTTGACATGCCTTTGAAGAGGCGCAAAAATCTAGTCTAAAATCTCCTCCAACCTTGTAGATGATATATAGGCTAATAATGTAGATACCAATTCCATTGAAAATAGGCCACAAACAGATCGAAATCAGCTCCAAGCTTGCTCCAAATCATCTCTCTTAACCACAACGGTGCAATCTCCAAATGCTCACAAATAATAGAAGACAAATGAATGGAGAATAGGTCATTGCCATTATATAATGATGAATTAGCATTTGGGAGGGAAGGGCTTTATCCTTTTTTTGCTTAATTTTTTTGGCCATGGGAATGGACGGGTGTGCTTAAATTGTTGAGGGGTAGTGAAACTCGAAATTGGTCAAATTGGCCAATTCGAGATAGATTCAATGTTCGGTATGATTTAGTCCCCTTATGAAGTGCTTTGAACTAATGGCTTCCATTTTGGTCCAATGGTTCTAGTAATACCATTTGGATCGAGGAGCCATTAAGCCTAGTGTGTCCCTTGTGGATGATATATTGTGCTTGTACCCAAAAAGAACGATTCATGGAAGACACATATTGATTTCTAAGCACTTAAGAAGATAATTTAAGGACCAATATCCTCTACCAAGATTGATACCTTGTTGGACCATTAACAATGAGCTAGGGATTTTTCAAAGCTAGATCTAAATCTAGTTATCATCGAGTGAGAATCAAAGAGCAAGACACTTGGAAGACAACTTTTAAATCCAAGCAAGGGCTTTATGAATGTTTGGTAATGCCTTTTGGCATATGCAATCACTTTCGTGAGATTGGTGGATTAGGTTCTCAAACCATTCATTGAACACTTTGGTATTTGTATGTGGATCACATCCTAATGTTTAGTGAGACTAAGGATAAACATCTTCTACACTTGGAGTACGTTTTGGAAACCTTGAAGAAAAATTAGTTGCAAGTGAAGAAGTGTAAATTTTCTAAATATTGATTGGTGAACTTGGGTTTTGTACTTGGAGGAAATGAGTATAGATTATTGTGAACTGGCCAAGACTGAACAAATTTACCACAATGTGTAGTTTGTTGGTGTTGGACCAATAGGCTTTGATAGTTTATCACACCTATGGATCTTCTAGAGATCGTCAATCCATTAAGAGGTTGATTGAGTGGTCAATTGAGAAGTCATCTAAGCACTCCATTGGTTTATTAAGAAAACCGTTATGCGTCCTCACCAATCTATGGGGACCTTGTCTTCCTCACTAAAAGGGAATTGGTTAAATCTTGGTGCTATATAAGATGGTCCTATGGGTCGAACTAAGTGTGTAATAATCATGTGTTGTGTATGAAAATATTTTGTGTATGTTGAGCTATGCTCGGTTGTGCTAAGTGTTGTAATGGTGTCTTTAGACACCACCTCTATCTTGGATTACTAGCTTTCTGATCTACCTAATCCTCCGATTCTCCAGGATGACCAACATAAGTTTGTCAGCGACAAGAAGGATGGGGGTGTAGATTCATAATGACCCACATCACTAGAGATATTTGCTTTCATATAAGCGAGATCCATTGGCTGATTGTTGTTTGGAAGAAGCCAAAGACTTTGTTTGATAAAACCATGAAAATTATGTTATGCAGATTGAGAAGGATCCTCTCTCTTTTGAAAGAATTGCAGACTATCGGGCATTGTGAAGGAGCTTAAATTAAAATTGGCTCAATGTGGAAAGGGTTTTCCTAAGAAAGATGGTCAGCTCATAGAATCGTCTTGATGAATCTGGAGACACCATATGATGTGTTTTGTTGGAGATTTCATGCTAGTGAGACCATCCCCAAAATATGATGGTAAGGATTACACCTTTGATTCCTTTTATAGTTTATGTATTAAGGCCTAGGATAAATTGCTTGATGAAAGGAAACTTGAGGTGAAGCAAGATGCCCATTTGTTGAAGGGAAAAGGTCAACATACCTATAGAGAATTAGAGATAGAGATCAACAAGAGAAGGAATGCGACCATGTCAACCACATTGACAAGAAGAAGCATGGTGAGAGAGAGAGAGGTCGAACACCAAAGGAAGAGTGTGTCCAAAGATTGGAGAGTTGGTTCAAACCGTTCAACTAGTTTGCTTAGTTGCAAAAGTGAATAATGAGAATCTTATGAACTTATCAAAGACATAAGCATTGAGTTAAGCCATGGGCATGGAGACAAGTGCCAAAGATAGGACAACCCTCTATACTAGCGACCATTGCTGTTTTGCCTGGAAGTAAAACTAAGGGTAGTAACTCCTTTTGTAAAGCTTAGGAATTTGATGCAATAGCTTATTTTAATATAGTTTGGAATGTTTATTCCCCGTGAGGGTTTTCTCCAGTTAAAAAATTATCTATGTTTAATTGTTGTGTTGCATGCATTTGTTAGTTTTATGCCATTTATTATATGCAAGCTATTGGCTTACTATAAAGGCGTTTTATGAGTACTATTGGTGGGATTCTGACTTCCCCACCGGGAAAAAGGGATCACCGTAGTGCCCTTTGAATGGCACCATTCCACCACTCTCCGGAGTCCGAACATCTCATTGTTGGAAGGTCCTTGTGGGAGTGATGAGTGTAGATCACTGAGATGCCCAAAGGTCAATTGGAATCAATCATTTCCTTCGAAATAGACCTTGAATGTTGATCACTGAAAGGTCTGACTTGTGTGGGTTGGTATTTTACCTCCTGCATTCTTGCCCCATTGCTTGCTACACACTCTCATAATTGAAACTTTCTTGCTACAGATAGACTGTATTAGTGAATTCTAGTAATTTATATTATATTTTTTTTCCTTGGAATACAATTCCCCAGAAAACTCCTGGGTACTTCCCCTCATTTCGAGGATGGTACCCAGTGTAAAGCCAGTGGTGCCTAAATTCCAAGCACCTCATCTTGAGGGAATCGAAGAAAGTTGAAGCCGTGACCTCCCCTATATCGGGAGAGAGACCTCACATCTGGCAAATGACCACTTGAGCTAACCCTCAGAGCTAATTTATATTATATATTATTATGCCTTTAGATAAATTATAAAGAAACTGAAGTCTTATATTATAGCTTATATGTAATATAATATAATACAAATTTTAAAATTTTAAAAAAAATTGCACGTTTTCAGTATACATGAGGATGTATACTCCTGTATTTGGCCATATATGGCTCTTTTAGATATGGGTTGTTTTGTTATGCCATATCATACGATATCTATAGTTGTATATGGTAATTAGTGTTGGCATTGCTATGTCGAAATCTGATTTGCTGAGTGGAATGCAACTTTAAATCCATTCCATTTCATGTATTGGTTTTTATATGCTAAAAGACAAGAAAAATACCATGGCAGGTTGAAAGGGATGTATATTCCTGATGAAAATTAAACAATGGAATGTGCAGATATAATGTATTGATCAATTATAACTATTGTGGACATTATATCTCTGTTATAGGTTTTCTAAGGACAATCCAGATTACGAATTCTGGAATCCTTTGCCTAAATCAGGATGCTTTAGAACAGCGAGAAATCATTTTTCAGTCTCCCCTTACTTATAATGTATACTTAACTAACTAGTAATCATTTTTCTACTGAAACAATCAGAATAATATATCCCTTAAGTTTCCCTTGGCCTTCCTTGTGGTCAGACCGAGTCTCCACCTTTTTGTTGCATTAAACTTACTTCTTAATCCACTAAGCACAACCACGTGTTCCATCTAATATCTTACAAGGATAGATAAATTAGCAATTAAGTTCTTTCATGGCATCGTGGTGGGGCTGGTTTGTTTCTTAAACATATTTTGGTGTTTTCTTTTCACCTCATAAGAACTAATGAAAGGTTACTTATGTGGTTGTGACGTGTTGAATAATCTTCTGTGAACCTTCGTTTGTTCAAATCCATCTGCATTACACTCGTACTTAATTTTGGTCAGTTCAATACCTTGGACATAAATCATCTTGTTTAGCTGATTAAAGAAATTGAGGGAGTCTCTTTCTCCATCGGCATTTTATTGTTTCCTGGTATCGCTCGACCTTTTCCCAAAACCAAGTCCTGGAAAAATATTAACTCAGCATTTTTCCTTCTAAAAATACTCGAGTATCTAGTGTCACTGTTACAGTAAAACATTTTATATGATTGCATTTTCTTTGCTTTCTAACATACATGCAAAGCTGTCTAATAATATCTTCTGAATTTTTCTATCTTTGCATAAAGTAATCAGTTCATTTTCCTCGTATCTGTATATGAAACCTTTGTTTTTTCGGTGCTAGTTTTAGCTACCTCATCTTAAGGCCCGTGTGTGTTATGCAACTGGACATATGTCTTTCTCTAAGTTCCGTGTCCTTTCAGCCTTTTTAATACACTCACTATGTGATGTACAATGTGATTTGGTGCATTACCTGTTCGTGGGTAAATTGAGTTCCTGTGTTCGGCAAGGATCATCTGAGGAAGTAATCTGATTGTGTTCGATGTCATTCAAACTTCTAGCAGTGCCAAAAATACTTCTGAATGTGACCCAATAAATTTCAACCATTACAATAGCTGTAGGAAGTCAATGTGTGCCTCTACTAGGGGAGAACCTTGGAGAAAGGAAAATTGATATTGTTAACTTGCATAAGGATGTATTCTGATTTTATATATATATATATATATCTTAAAATGAAGTTTGTTTGCCCTTTCTCCCTGAAGTGTTACGTTATTGTTGAATATGTGGAGGTTTCCGGTTTTGTTGGACGTATTATTTTAAATGATTCCTTAGAACGAGCCCACTAGAATTCGTGGTGGAGCGGTTCTAATTCCCACATTTGGAATGATAGAATACCAATATTATAGATTCTTATCGCATTATCATTTAAGCATGGTTTGAGTCATGGCTTATCGATATTTGTTAATCTTCGACGGAAAATATTGCTGTCTTAAACAGGAAATAAAACTGTTATATGTATTGAAGTTATTTTGGCTGTTCACTTATTTGCTATTTTAACTTGTACTTTGTTCCCAGGTGATATGCACACTCGGAAGTATAGTTTTTGTTGCAATTTTACTTCTTAGGGGAATTTGGTCAGCAATTGCTTACATAAAGATAAATGGAAAAACAAATGATGGTTCGTGGAATGGTGCACAGCCCGCAACTTAACTACTAATGGTCCTTCCCTAATGGGTTCTTCCCAGCCTTCGATAACATATGTAATTTTTTATCCAATTATCTTGGATATCAACGGTTACATGAAATCTTATAGTTTTTGTCATCATAAAGTTTGCTTCTTTATCAGCAACAAAGAAATGAAAGTCAGCTCACGAATATTTGGTATAGTGTAATCATAAAGTTTGCTTCTTGTCAGCAACAAAGAAATGAAAGTCGGGTCACAAGCATTTGGTATAATTTATGTAATTTTCTTATCCAATTATCTTGGATATCAACGGTTACATGAAATTTTATAGTTTTTGTCATCATAAAGTTTGCTTCTTTGTCAGCGACAAAGAAATGAAAGTCAGCTCACGAATATTTGGTATACTGTAATCATAAAGTTTGCTTCTTGTCAGCAACAAAGAAATGAAAGTCTGGTCACAAGCATTTGGTATAACTTTCTCCATTTTAGATTACATGCTTGTGATTTGTTGTCTTCTTGCCAAAGAAGAGCAGAATAGAACAGAACAGATTTTATAGGCCAAATGGTCTATGGGACTTATGTGACTTGGAGGTTACATCTGCAGGAGGCTACTTCTTTTCAAGAAATAAAACAACAGTACATTGGTATAACTTCATATATTTTAGATTGCATGCTTTTGATTTGTTATCTTCTTGCCAAAGAAGAGTAGAATAGAATAGAACAGATTTTATAGTCCAAATGGTCTGTGGAACTTGAAGGTGTAACATCCTTTTGCAGTTATACGGGTAGAGGCACAGACTATATTGCAGTTTTTCTTCTACCTGACATATTTAGAATATTAATTTTCATACGCAGTAATTTTGCGGCTGAATTCGAGTGGTGGTCTTTTTTGGTTTTAAACTTGTCTAATTTTGATGTTGCTCGAGGCAGTTGCGAAAGTGGCTTCCCTTTTAATAATAAAATGGCACAGTTAATGGAAGCGTTTTACCCAGAAAATACATTAAATCTTGACATCTCCAATAATGTCTTTACAAAATACTTTGCAATAATCACATCTAATCCATAGAATCTTGAAAAAACTGATCATTTTCTTTAAGAATTACAAGAAGCTTATTAATGACAACCATCATCCTTCTCACTAACAGGTGAAAATTAATATAATATTTAGTTTTAAAGTTATGTTATACTATGCGTAAATATTTTTGCATTATTTATCATTATTAAGTATTAATTAAAATTACAAAGTATTATTAAATTTGATTTAATTTAAATATTATTTAATTTTTTTTTCTTCCCAGAGAAAAATCATTTTATTTGGTATTTCTAAAGTGAAATCAAAATACACATTTATTAGCCTTTCGGTTCAGTATCAGACTTTCAAACTGTCATCACCCTATACTAATGACATACTCCCTGTACTCAAGACATATACACTCATCCTTCCAGCTATTACCAAAACTGTACTCTCTGCATCTCATAAAAAAAACAAGCCATCAACTAACTTAGGTGGTACTAACTATGACCCTTGTGCTTAGAGCAAAACAGAAATAAGATCACCCATACATTATCAAAAAAGAGTTTTAAGGACAGCTGCCAGAGAGATGCTATCTTTGGATTCTTACTCAAATGACCTTCTTGCACTGTAAGACCTTCTTTCAAAAGTTTGTCTGCGTTGTGATTGAATTCCCTATAAATGTGGGTAAAAGAAACTTTATCAAAATGGATTTTATCATTGTTTTCAGTATAGGCCCTAGTGCCAAATTTGTGATTTACCTTTTTCCATTTGCCCAATCCATTAATAGCTTAATATCTCCAAGCACCTGCAACTCGTTTACTTTATGATCTGCAGCAGCTTTAAGCAGAATCCAGAGAGCACAAAATTCTGCTCTATTATCAGTTCTTCAAGGAAAGATGTTGTGTATTATCAAGAAAAAGAATGGTCCTTGCTCCATGTACACCTGGAAAACTTTGGCAAGCTCCATCAAAGAAGCCCCAAGGCCTAGTGAAATCAATATCAGGCTCATGTAAGTTCCTTGAAAATGTTTGTTTAGGAGGTTCCTACCTTATCCAAAAGAAAGTCTGATCTGATGTGTTAATCTACCCACAAGAGCCTCCTTTCCTTCAAATATCATCATGTTTCTAGCTATCCAAATTCCCCATAAGACATAACATGGAAGAGCTTTGTAAAAAGAAACAAATATGTCAATTATCCATTATTCAAAGCAGTCTAACAATGATAATTTGTTTCAAGGGTTCTGAATGTTATAACTATATGGCACCTCCAGCCAAACAACGTTAGTAAAAAGATGATCCACTGACTCACTTGCATTCCTACATATATAGCACCAACCAGGACCCGTCTAGTTCCTTTTTTTACCATTATCCCAAGTTAAGATTTTGTTTGTTAATGCTAACCGAAAGAAGATCCTGGGCTATAAATGACTTGTTGGCTTCCAAACCACTTTCCACCATCACAATCTCCCTTCTCAATGATCTTTAATATTGGCTTCATATCCTAACTTAGAAGAGAGCGCCCCTGTAGCAATCTTTTTAGACCATTTTAACACATCATCATGATTTTTTAGAAAGATAGCATTGTGTTTGAGTTGGTATATGTATTGAGTCCTCTCTACCACTTGATCATCCTGCAAGCCCAAATCTTATGCAAATTTCCAACATGGAATCCCATTTCCTGAAGCTTCAGCTAAGTATGTAATGCCGTGGTAATGCATCTATCTTGAAGAGTCAACCAAAGATACTGTGAGAGTCTATAAATTCCACGAACAATGAATCCAAGGGTCCTCTCCAATTTTCAACTTTGTTCCTCTCTCCATTTTCCAAGCAACCAAATTTTCCAAAACATCAAAAGCTTTGACTAGGCCTTTCGAGACATTAGGTGCTCCTTTAAAAGACTTTGTCTCTTGTCTAATACACTCCTCTAAACCTTTGTTTTCCAAATACTTTGTCTTTATCACTTTCCCCCACAATCCTTTATTAAATAGAAGCCTCTAGAAGCTTTTTACACCTAAACCCTGACCAAACATTGACCAAACACATGCAGAATTTTCAGCCCCCAACCACCAACTCCTTAGGTTTGGCAATCTTTGACCATTTGACAAGCGGGATGCCCTCCACTTCCCTACCACCTATCCAAAGAAAATTGAAACACTTTTTTTGGAATCTTTTGTAAGATGCCCTTTGGAATGTGTGCCACAATAACCAATAGACAAGTATGCTCTCTAAAATAGACTTAACCAAGACCAACCCCCCCCCCCCACCCCTCGAGACAACCACTTGTGGCACCAACATGTGACTGTCATATTTTTAAACTAACTAGAGCCAATCCACATACTTATAATTATTAGGTTTTAAATGAATACCTAAATCCACATACTTATAATTATTAGGTTTTAAATGAATACCTAAATACTTAACGCTATTATCAAATGGCTCCATCTTTACATGAAATAATTATGCTATCTACCTTTTCAAATCTTCACTTGGCCCATTAAATAGAATAATAGATTTATCCATATTGATTTCCATCCTCGTTGCTTGGCAGAAAGAATCTAGAATAATATTGAATAAGTTTTGTTCCCTTGGATTTCCTCTCCCAAAAAGTGAAATATCATCAACAAACAACAAGTGTGAAACTACAATGGATCTTGTTATATCGATACCTATGATGAAACCTTCTCTTTTGTTTTTCACTAACTGTCTGCCTAAACCCTCCGCTACTATAAGAAACAAGAAGGGTGGGCACCCCTTTTTGAGTCCCCTAATAGCCCTAAAAAGGCTTGATCAAGATTGCAAAGTTAGTTGATTCCAAACATATTAAAATCCAATTAACGGATTGTAGATTCAACCTTGCTTGAAGAACCAATCTAAAAAATAACCAATTTACTTTGTCATATGGCTTGGATAGGTCATTTTTCATTACCACTGCAGCTTGTTTCTCAACTTTGATCGAGTGGAAACCCTCATGTGCAGTCCCAATTGCATCGTGGATCTGCATGTTGAATAAAAACATGAATTGTTCTTCCAAAATGGCATTGGGCATTGCTTGTTTTAGTCTATTTGCAATTATCTTCGAAACAATATTATATACAAGATTGCATAGTGAGATTGGCCTAAAATCTTCAAATGCAACGGGGTTTCTCTTTTGGTATCAATGCTATGAAAGTAGCATTCATTGCCCCAAGAAGTTTCTTAGAAACTCTTGACCCCTATCACCTTGATTAGTTCCTCTTCCAAAAGAGCATAGAATCTAAGATAATTGTCCAACAATCAGGGCCACGAGAGTATTTGCCTTTTTAAAAGAAGACATTACAGATTTTGATTCATCCTTCATAACCACTACTTCCATTTTTGCATTTAGTTCATTATTAAAAAATCTGGGAAATATTGTGACTACCTTCAAGAACTCCCCAATATTTGATACAACATTCTCCTTGAACAAAGATTGAAAATGATTACTACCCACTCAAGCTAAAATTTTGAAGAGTGAAACCCTGGAGCCATCAGGCCCCTCCAGCTCCCAAATTGCATTCAAGTTTTTCTATATGCTACATATGCGTGGAAGAAATGGTTATTATTTCTCCCTCCGCTAACCAAATTGCTTGACTTTTGAACCTCCACTTGGCCTCCTCCAATTCTAGTAACACTTTATTTTTTCCTTCCATGCCCTTCAACTTCGAAAACTCTTCTGAAAAACCCATGCATATTATGCTTAAAGGGGTCCTGCATAGCTTCATCATCATTCTTCATGTCCTTTTGATTCTCTAGTGATCTCTCCTCGGCCCATTTAGCTGCTAATGTTTTCACACTGATCAAATTGTTTGAGAACTGGAGCATAGCAGAGATTCTCACAAATAAATTTCTGAAACTTTCCTCTTGAAGCCATGAATAGTTAAATTTAAAAGGAACTAGATCTTTCTTGTCCATCTCTTCTATTTGTAACAAAATTGGCAAATGGTCAAAGAGCCCTTTAGTACCAACCCAAGACTTATATCTAGTAGCTTCCCGCAAAATCCTTTATGCAACAAGAAAATGGTCTAATCTTTTCGAGATCCCTGCCCCATCTCTTCTAGAATTTCCTAGGTAGGGACAACCTTGTGAGCTTGAACATCCACCAAACTGAAATCTTCAAAAATCTAAGTAAAATAATTTGTCGACGGGTCTGGCATTGCACCCTCACACCAATATTCTCTAGAATTGATGGTCAAATTGAGGTCACCTCCCATAATCACATTAACCCCTAACAATACATGATGATCTTTTAGATTATCCCAAAATATTTTCTGCCACTACAGGGTGCATACAGATTCACAATTCTAAAGATTGTCTAAGCCTTTTGCCCATCATACTAACACAATATTTGCAGGAAAAAAACAATATCAATAGCTTCAAAACTATCATTCCATCCCAACAATTCCCTGCGCATCAATAGAATAGAAGTTCCACTCCAACAATGAAGAAATAAATTTTATAGCTTTTGACCCTAAACACATCATCTCTTGGAACAAAATAACATTGGGTTTGAACATCGATACCCTACTTTTGACGGCGAATATTTTGGGGGCACCCCCTAACCCTCTGACATTAAAAGAAATGATGCTTATGAAGGAACAAGCTTCTAGGGTTTATTTGCTCTAAGTGCCCCTTTGATGGTCATATGTTTACCCTCCTTCACTTCTTTCGATGCCTTTGTCTTTTCCTTTGACATATGTGACTTCCTACCAACCGGACAAGGTTTGGATTCCAACACTGCTAAACCTTCCTTTACCCCCTCACCTTGTCTTCTAAATTAGTCTTTCTCGGACGCAATTTCCAAGGAGAAAAAACTTTAGAATCTTGGAAATGATTATTATATGTTGATTGATCACCCAAGATAGAGGACGCCCCCCACGCCCTTTCAACTTCTAAATTTCAATCTGAGCCATAGACGAAGCAGGAGGAAAACCTACTCCTTTAGAAGATTCACATACATGAGCACATGATGTCTTCAATCCCCCCCCTTGAAACGAAACCATGGGAGAAAGTACTTCTTCAATATCTTCAATCAAAAGATTCGAAGCAAGAAAAAAAGAATGCTTACCTTACAATTTTCATCCTAAGTCGCCTCCTTGGACGAGGTTTCCTTTGTAGGTGCAAAACCACCTAAGGGATCTTGCTGTTGGGAATGCAGTACACGAAGATCCTCAATTGTTGGGAATCCAATACATGAAGATCCTCGACCTGCCTGATAGGGATTTGTAGTGATCTATTTTAGCCTATGGTTTGTTTTCATGTGACATTAGTCTCATATTTCTATTGTATGGTGAGCTTATAATTGAGCTTATTATTGCAGTTATAGTTTTTGTTTTAAGTTCCTATTCTCATGGACTAGATGGGATTGTATCATATTCTCATGGAGACTTGGGATCTTATCCCTACTTAGTTCTATTATTAGATTTAGTTACTGGTTTCTAGGATATTGTGAGTTATTATCTCCATGATTTGTTGAGTTGGTTTTCTCCATGTATGGTTATATAAGCTTATGATTTGTTAATAAGAAAGCAATCAGAGATTTTGTTTTTTCACACCTTTGTTGTAGAACTCTACTCATGTTGTGATTTCCCACATCACTTATGCGCATTCGTCAACCTTCCATTTGCTTCCTCATTTAACTTTGGAACCAACAAATTCAAAACCGCTTGTTTCCTAATCCACATTTTATGCTTTTGCTATCAATCTGGTCATTGAATACTATAATATTTCCATGGGTACCCAACCCCATTTCACTTCAAACAACGAAATGGGACCTTCCAATAGTCCAAATTTTGTACCAACACTCAATCACCCCTTGTGATTTCAATTTCAGCTGGTAAGCCATCCCTTACATCCACTTCTAGCAAAACCCTAACCATTTATTTGCCTATTGTGTGCCAGAAATTGTCGTCCAAAGCAATAAATCTACCAATTTGATTACCCAATAGTACTCAAAACCTCCTCACTCCAAAATTCGAGCAATATTCTTGGCAATAGAACCCATAAATGTTGCATATTCATAGGTTCTCGAGGAGGGTCAAAAATCGGTGTCCAATGATCTAAGACCAAGCTTGAGGGACCCCACAACCAATTATGCTTGAGAATTTTATCAACATCCCTCGTGTGCTTAAATTTGAAACATATCCATCCCTTGACCAAGAGGTGGAAATGGGCAATATAACCCAAGATCTTGCACCAACCTACATCCATCCATAGCCTCAATGTTTCCCCTTGACCATTTTGCCAGAGAATCTTCCTACCAAGGCTTGAGTCATTAAGCCTTCAACCCTCTCCATACCTATGTCTAGCCTAAGCACCATCTCAATCTTATCTTTCTTACATCTAATACATTTCATGCTACGTTTGGGCCTGTTAACTTCATGTTCTACCTTCAACTTTGGAAGGGTGGCTTGGTTAGGATTAATTCGAAAGAATGTTAGATTCAGAAACATGTGGAACATACCTCAATTCCTTATGTCTCAAAGCCTCCAATGCTTGACTTGGAGATCACGGGATCGTGTGGTCCTGACATCCAACAGGAGAAGCATTGATGAATCCATTTGCTTCCTTCCTTTCATCAATCTCGGGATTAACCATTTCTTGACATAGACCGCCATCTATCGTTGATGGTATGGAACTTAAAGCCAAGACATAAACGATTGCTTCCTCTCTAAATGCATGAACGTCTTTCAAGATTTCCATATGTTCTTCACATGAACGAATATTGTAGATGGACTAGTGAGGTCATCCTCGTCGTAGTCCATTGCATCCAACCCAAGGTCCATAACCTTGTGATCTTAAGAGAGAATGATTAAAGCCATGCAAAGCTAGAAATCATGGAACCTTTATAAAAAGAAAACCCCTCCTCTCCTTTCGACCCATCCCATCTCAATATCATTATTTTAAGTTTATATATATATGTGAAAAATTAATTTTATTTTATTATGTCCTGCGTAGCAGGATATAAATGGATCGCTCGGACCCTATTATCACCTACCTAGTCTACCTAGTCTAGCTCGTACTCAAGTTCAATTTTTTTTTAGCTATATGGTTTTACATAGTTGCAATGTTTTTTTTATTAAACTAAATTTTATAAAAATTATTTATTTCAAAGCTCATTCGCTCTGAAATGGTGACATAAGTCTTGGAATCGGCACCCCCAGAGCCGGCGGTGCGATGCCGTCAGCGTCTGCTCATTTGTTTAATGCATGACAGGATGTTGAAGCCACGTTGTAGAGGGCGTTGAAGCCACGTTGAGTGATGACGTAAGTCTTGAAATGGGGGCGGTGCGGGTCTGGTCATTTGTTTAATACATCGCAGGTTGACATGACAGGGAGCAGCAGGTTGAAGCCACGTTGAAGCCAACATTCGAGCCATAAAGTCTTGAGCGGGTATGAAAGACACCTGCTAGCTCATAGCGTATTTTAGTTTGTGAGTGTTGAAACGAGTTGATAAGGTTTGGCTTGTGCCAGGGTGACGGTGCTCCCATGGTTTCATCTTGGTTGGGCGAAGGAGAAGTCCAAGGTCGCGGATCGCGTATTCGTCTGCGTTTGTTGCCTTGGTTCAGGTAGATTCAGGATTTGTTACCTGTTCGTGCACGGAGAGAGGAGCAGCAGCAGCAGAAGGAGAAGTCCAACGTCGCGGATCGCCTATTTGTCTACGTTTGTTGCCTTAGTTCAGGTAGATTCAGGGTTTATTTATCTACGAACCTGTGCATATATGTTCATTGTCTGTGTGTATACGTCTATGCTTTGTTTACATGTTTTTAGTTTCGTATTCTGTCTGAAAAGGCTTTGTCCCTGTGCATACATAGTTTTTTTTCGTATGGCTATTTATGTAATAACTTTGTTGTGGATAAATTCTGTGCTAAGGTCTCGGGGCCGAAGAAAAGGCTTATGTCTATGCTCATTCTTTACAAACCTGTGTATATATGCTCATTCTCTGTGTGTATACGTCTATGCTTTGTTTACATGTTTTTAGTTTCGTATTCTGTCTGAAAAGGCTTTGTCCCTGTGCATACATAGGTTTTCTTCGTATGGCTATTTATGTAATAACTTTGTTGTGGATAAATTGTTTGCTAAGGTCTCGGGGCCAAAGAAAAGGCTTACGTCTATGCTCATTCTCTACGAACTTGTGTATATATGCTCATTTTCTGTGTGTATGCGTCTATGCTTTGTTTACAGGTTTTCAGTTTCGTATTCTGTCTGAAAAGGCTTTGTCCCTGTGCATACATAGTTTGTTTTTTCGTATGGCTATTTATGTAATAACTTTGTTGTGGATAAATTCTCTGCTAAGGTCTCGGGGCCGAAGAGAATAGCAGAAATGGAGTTGCAAACCTTTGAGTTCAGTGCGCGGTTTACTTAAGAGCGAGAAGGATGTCAGCATAAAGGAATGCCGCCGGTTTTGTAGCTTCCATGGGCTGTTTTTAGGGGAAATTTACGAAGAACGATTTCTCGGTTTTGATTTTGAACGCTTTCGTTCGGATTTGGGTTTGGGGTTTTGATTTCAGCTTGTTGTGGCATGTTTTCGTGCGGGTTAGGGGTTGATTCATGTGTCGGCAATTTCTTTGGAGGGTTATGTACTTCGAGTGTACTTGTGGAGCCTGGAATATAATGGAGAGTTATGCACTGTGCCTTTGAGCTTGTTTATGATGCCACATTGGGTGGCTTGCTTAGCATTAAGCTAAAGCATATTAAATTTTTTTGCAGCTACTCAATGATTACATGAGTTATGGATTCGAACCTGGATATCTTAGCATGATCTCGCTTAACCATAAGTTATGCTTCCACGTCACATTGTAACTACGTGTATCGTTGATATTGTCCATCGTGGAGCTTATGTTTACGATGATCATTAATATAGCGAACTACCTGGTTGATAACTCAATGCGTATGAAAAAGTTGGTATTTCATGGGTCTTAATATCCATTTAAATACATTGTACTTCAACCTCGGTAGATGCAATGAGGGTTTTCTCCTTGGAGAAGCCTCTCATGACTCATCATTTTCGTTTTGTTCCCTAAAGGTTTCGCTTTGCAACCCTTGTAGGTTGCGAGCAGGCCTGGAATTTCAAATTTATTTTGTGTGTCAAACGGAAATTTGACGACAGTCTTGTATTTTCTGCGCCTTTCAGTTTACGTTTTATACAAATTTAAAGAGTGTCAAATTAATATACCATAAAATTAATAAAAAATAGCCTAAAACCCTAGCGGCCATTGGACTTTTATCCCATGTTCTCTGTGCAAGCTTTATGTATACATAGCCAAACCTAAAAAGCATGCAAATATTATGTAAACTTCTACTGATCTGAGTATAAACTTTTCATATTTTTAAAGTCGGAGTATGGTTGATTTCCACAGATATATCATTTTAGGGATTTTTCGTGCGGGTCAGGGGTTGATTCGTGTGTCGGCAATTTCTTTGGAGGGTTATGTAGTTCGAGTGTACTTGTGGAGCCTGGAATATGATGGAGAGTTATACACTGTGCCTTTGAGCTTGTTTATGATGCCACGTTGGGTGGCTTGCTTAGCATTAAGCTAAAGCATATTAAATTTTTTTGCAAGTACTCAATGATTACATAAGTTATGGATTCGAACCTGGATATCTTAGCATGATCTCGCTTAACCATAAGTTATGCTTCCACGTCGCATTGTAACTGCATGTATCGTTGATATTGTCCATCGTGGAGCTTATGTTTACGATGATCATTAATATAGCCAGCTAGCTAGTTGATAACTCAATGCGTATGAAAAAGTTGGTAGTTCATGGGTCTTAATATCCATTTAAATACATTGTACTTCAACCTCGGTAGATGCAATGAGGGTTTTCTCCTTGGAGAAGCCTCTCAAGACTCACCATTTTCGTTTTGTTCCCTGAAGGTTTCGCTTTGCAACCCTTGGAGGTTGTGAGTAGGCCTGGAATTTCAAATTTATTTTGCATGTCAAACGGAAATTTGACGACGGTCTTGTATTTTCTGTCCGTTTCAGTTTACGTTTTATACAAATTTAAAGAGTGTCAAATTAATATACCATAAAATTAATAAAAAATAGCCTAAAACCCTAGCGACCATTGGACTTTTATCGCATGTTCTCTGTCGAAGCTTTATGTATACATAGCCAAACCTAAAAAGCATGCAAATATTATGTAAACTTCCACTGATCTGAGTGTAAACTTTTCATATTTTTAAAGCCGGAGTATCGTTGATTTCCACAGATATATCATTTTAGGGATTTTCTCATACGTAATTCACTAATGATCGAATTGATGAACTTTCACCAATGAACTTAGAGAGGACAAACTAACAAAACACAGTAATTTTATAAAAAATAAATTAAATGAAAGTCTTGAGGAGATGAGAGGTACCTCGACAACCGCTGTCGTAGATTTTCACCATTCTTTTAACAATTGTTCTCTTAGAGTCCATTATTGTCCTCCACTGTTCTATTACTTCACCTCATTTATCTTGCAATGTATCCATAGTTTCAGTATATACATAATTCAATATTTTTTTTGTTGTTCTATTTTAAGGTTTTGAAATTTGACTATATCTCATAAATTTACCAAAATATTCTTTGCAAACAACAATGTTGTTTGCTTTGGACTTCTCAAAGGAATTTCTAGTTTGGAGATGCCCTCTATAGATTTAACAAACAGGGAGAGCAAGATTGAAATGTTGACTCTCTTTGTTGAGGCAAGAGCAACATTGCTCTAAATTGCAAATACTAACTTGAAGGAAGAAGAGGCATCTTCATTGCGTCAGGCAGCCATTGATATGCACCAAAATGCTTCTTTCACAAGTCTAGGATTTTTTCTTGATTCATGCATAAGATTACTATTAGTAGCATTTTTTACTTTTGTGTGCCTGCTGGTTCTATGCATTATGCATTTTGTGTATGTTATTATCATTATCTTGTGGCCCGAATAGAACTATGTTTGTGTGTTAATTTCATAGCAGTATCTGATTTAGTTTTTTTTTTTACAAGGCCTTTCTAAGTGGAAGGAAAAACAGCCCGTCGTGCTGCTCTATGTTTGTCTATATGCTAGCATTTTTTGTGCTTACTGTTCTTCCCTGCTATGTTGTTGCTACACGTTTGCATGTCAATGCACCTGCCAAATCCAGGTGCATGTCAATTATTGTTGTGCATTCACCTTTGTAGCTGCTATCGTGTTGGTGCATGGAATGGGTCACTGCAAGTCTGCTTGCTTGAATTGTCTTGTCAAACGGTGATCGCCACTTATTAAAATTTATGGCGTGGGCCTTAACCCTGTAAACGTCGAATCAACGGTTTGAAATTGTTAATGGACGTAGCTGTTGACCTGCCAACATTTTTTTTTACTGTCAAATACGTTTAAGAACTGGAAAAACATTCTCTAGGCCGTCAAATTCCAGGCCTAGTTGCGAGCAATGCTAGAGCATCTTTCAAGTTGTCTCTAACAATGAGGTTTTAATTAGCGTATCATTGCCAAGTTACAATCATACTCATGCTATTATTATTATTATTATGTCATGCGTGGCAGGAAATATATGGATCGCTCGTACCCTATTAATTAATCTACTTAATTTACCTCGCACTCGAGTTTAATTTTTTTTTATCTATATGGTTTTACATAGTTATAATTTGTTTTTTATTAAACTAAATTTTATAAAAAATGATTTATGTCAAACCTCATTCGCTGTGAAATGATGACGTGAGTCTTGAAATAGGCACCCCAAGAGCCGGTGGTGCGATGCTGTCAGGGTCTGCTCATTTGTTTAATGCATCATAGAACTTGTGGCAATTGACATGACAATGAACAGGGCATTGAAACCACCTTGAATAGACACGTTGAAGCCAACATTCAAGTCATAAAATCTTGAGCGGCTACGAAAGACAGCTGCTGCGCCACCTGGTCAGTCAGTTTTATGGTTTCATAGCGTATTTTATTTTGTGAATTTTCAAACGAATTCATAAGGTTTGGCTTGTGCCAGGGTATTGGTGCTCGCATGGTTTCATCTTAGTTGGGCGAAGAACACAAAACAAAACACACAGACACAGAGAGAGGAGCAGCAACAGCAGTAGCAGAAGGAGAAGTCCAAGGTTGCGGATCGCCTATTCCTTTGCCTTTGTTGCCTTAGTTCACGTAGATTCAAGGTTTATTTATCTACGAACTTGTGTATATATGCTTGTTCTCTGTATGTATACGTCTATGCTTTGTTTACATGTTTTTAGTTTCGTATTCTGTCTGAAAAGGCTTTGTCCCTGTGCATACATGGTTCTTTTTCGTATGGCTATTTATGTAATAACTTTGTTGTGGATAAATTCTGTGCTAAGGTCTTGGGGCCGAAGAAAATAGCAAAAATGGAGTTGCAAACCCTTGAGCTCAGAGCGCGGTTTGCTTAAGACCGAGAACGATGTCAGCATAAAGGAATGCCGCCGGTTTTGTAGCTTTTATGGACCGTTTTTAGGGGAAATTTACGAAGAACGATTTCTCGGTTTTCATTTTGAGTGCTTTCGTTCGGACTTGAGTTTGGGATTTTGATTTCACCTTACTGTGGCGTGTTTTCGTGCGGGTCAGGGGTTGATTCGTGTGTCAGCAATTTCTTTGGAGGGTTATGTAGTTCGAGTGTAGTTGTGGAGCCTGGAATGTTATGGAGAGTTATATAGTGTGCCTTTGAGCTTGTTATAAACTAAATTTTATAAAAAATGATTTATTTCAAACCTCATTCGCTCTAAAATGATGACGTAGGTCTTGAAATGGGTACCCCAAGAGCCGGCGGTGCGATGCCGTCAGGGTCTGCTCATTAGTTTAATGCATCACAGAACTTAGAGCAATTGACATGACAGTGAACAGGACATTGCAGGTGTTCACAACAGGTTTTCCGTCGAAATTCACCCCAACATCTTCGCTGGCTTAGTTAACAGTTTAACTACTGTTAATGAATACGCCAATCCCTTACATTCTATCTCCATAGCCAGAGCAAGCTTTGATAATAACTTTAAATCCATTCCTTCAGTGAATAGACAGGTTGAAGCCAACATTCAAGTCATAAAATCTTGAGCGGTTATGAAAGACAGTTGCTGCGTCACCTCCTCAGTCAGTTTTATGGTTTCATAGCGTATTTTATTTTGTGAATCTTCAAACGAATCGATAAGGTTTGACTTGTGCCAGGGTGACGATGCTCCCATGGTTTCATCTTAGTTTGAAACGACAACTCCTGAGGTGGGTTTCCTAGCTCGGCATGAGACAGGGTGAATGCACTATGGCCCGACGTGTGGTGGCATCTGCGCTAACGCTATCATATTGCATTTCGTCACCAACCTGTGACGTCGAGATTTATTGTTGCATTAGAGTGTAATGATAACCTAGCGCTCTGAGGCTACTGAATGATGAAGACTTGACATAGACCTGTCTTCTTTTTCGTATTTACACCATCAATGTTTTGTTTACGATTGTTTAGCTGCTGCCTTTTTCTCATGATGCTCATCTGCTGCTGTCTCGATACCAGAAACCCACCGAGTTCTCACACCCTTATTATACCGTCGTCAAGTTGGCCAGAGGTTTGAAAAAGAATTTGTCTGGTGTTGTTCTGTACCTGAAACGGGTTTGTTCCACGGTTTCGCTACATTCCGCTCGCTGATACAAGCGAGTTGCATTGCCCAGAGGTTTAAAAAGGAATTTGTCTGGTGCTGTTCTGTATCTAGAACAGGTTTGTTCTTGGTTGCGCAGAGGTTTGAAAAGGAATTTGTCTGGTGCTGTTGTGTACCTGAAACGGGTTTGTTCCATGGTTTCGTTACATTCCGCTCACTGTTACAGGCGAGTTACATTGCTTTTGTTGAACGCTTTGGGCATCTTGCTTTAGAACGGCTGCAAGCTTCAAACTTCTTTACACAGGTTAGTCTGGACAAACCTCTGTCTATTTTTTTAAACTTTTTTGTGAGGGCAAATAGATTTCTTAAAATTTCACGCACACTACAAAACTAGACATTATAAATTCAGGAAGCCGATAGCTATACAAATGACTTTCCATTTGTAAAGAATAGTATGTAGTTTCCTTTTAAACCCAGTTTTATCAAGATCACGATAATGGGAAAAACCGTGGTATTTAATACTATTCTTTAAAATGCAAAAGATTTAGCATTTCTGGAAAATGCAATAGATTTAGCATTTCTGGATCGTTTTCAAATAAACTACAATTTATTTACATTTATTTATTTGTAAATGATTCTCATGTCTTTGACTTGTTATTAATGATTTGTCACCTTGTGCTCGAGTGGTCTGCTATATAAACGAAAAATACAATGTATTTCAACCATCACTTACATTCCCATATTATGGGACATTTGTTAGTACATTCATTTGTTCCTACTTATCCCAAATCAAGGGTCAAGCCAAAAACTCCTACAAGCATACCTGCTTTATACATTATATAACCTGTTACATCCACTTGAGATAAGATTATAACGCAAATATCACAATAGAAGTGCTAGTATCAATTTCCCGATTTATTTGACATCTTATGTGCAAGTTGTCGGACGTCCAATTTTGGTTTTAAGGGCCATGTTGCTGCATATTTTTATGCAGGATGGTGATCCCGAGGAGTATTGTTGATTTGACACATCATCTTCCTTGAGCTCCCTCTCTTGCCACACATGTGGAGGCATGGTTATATTAACTTGGCATAGTGGCACACATGTTGAGTCACTTTGGTAATCCTTTACTTTGCGTGGGGTTCTATTGCACATATGTTCATGCACTTTGCCACTTGAAGGAGATGTTAAGCATTGCTTGTGCTATTTTAGGAGGGGTTGTTTTTATTGCTTGTAGTTTAGTAATTGGTTGAAAGCATTGACTTCACTCGACTTTCCTAGTCTTATTGGGTTCAGATTGGCTGATGACTAGTGAAAAAGATAATTTTACATAGTTGCTATGTATCAAAGATAGCTTAGTCTATATAACTATATTGATAGAGATCTATGTGTTTGACTATAAACATAATAGGTAACTGATGTTAGGTAAATCTACATGCATGTAATTCCATAACTTTAAATATGCATATAATCTTAATGAATAGTGAAACCAAAGGCTTATCCTAATATATGGAATTGAGATTAAGTTTATCTTCTTATCTACTTAAGATATTTGTACAAGGTTATGTAGAATGATTCATCCACATTAACTAGGCAATGTAATGACTTGCCTTTGATTCTCTTTGTTATAGGTCACTAGTGAATTGATATTGTAAGTGTAGTGTGTCAAAGGCAAGTTAGTCTATGTAACTATATTAATAGAGATATGTGTGTTTGACTAGGATCTAGGGGATTCCCAGCAAGTTCACCAAGCTTGCATTAAGAAGAAGCTGAACTTATTGAGTTTCCTGCTGGTGAACATACATCTAGCTTGTTGGGAGTCCCCATCAAGGAATATAATATGTATGTTGTGAATTGTCTCATAAATAACTGATATGTAACCAATGTAAGCTGTAAGTGATTTATTTAACCTTATGTATTATGTGTAATTATTCATATAGGTGAGATTGTATTACATGGCTTTCGCTATAATTACCTAATGTTGGTGCAACCGTAAGATAGAGAAGAGTGTAATCTCCATAGCAATAACCATACCTAAGCTATCGTAATAAGCAATGCTTATCACGATCATATTAAACGTATAGGTTGTTTATACTAGTAGATATTAGTTGCTTGTATTGATTATTATGATTCCCAGCTTAAGTATAGTATAAGCATTATTAATAACGTCTGCAATTGATTATGGATAAACACATAGGGTTATGCTGATGGGTTAAGCTCAGCACCACATATAAGCTTATCACATTGTTATTATATGGAAGCTAAGAAGGAAGACCATACCTTATAATAGGTAACTAGCATATGTGATGTCACGTAAATCACGTAGATCTACATGTATGTAATTCCATAACCTTAGATATGTGTACAGTGTTAATGAATGGTAGAACCAAATCCTTATGCTAATATATGAGATTGAGCTTACGTTTATCATCATATCTGCTTAAGATATATGTACAAGGTTATGTAGAATGATTCATCGACATTAAATAGGCAATGTAATGCGTTGGCTTTGATTCCCTTTGTTATAGGTCACCAATGAATCTAATATTGCATTGAATCTAATGATTCCCCCCGAGTAGGATAGGAAATCAAGTGTGTAGTGATGTGTGATGAGAAACATTATATCCATATTTCTTCATAAAGTGACTCCGACCTTTTAAGTGCCGAAACCTTTCGCTCTTACCAGAACCGTACCTACATAGTTTCCTACAAAAATCCATCTTAGTGGTTGTAAGATAACAAACTCAAATATAGTTTCAAAAAAAAAAAGACTGAACACATAGACATAGAATTTTCTTGTTTGCTAATTGACATTTTTTTGCATTGATACCAAATCTTGGATATTTAATAATTTCAACTTAGCAATCAACATGTCGTTTTTTTCTATTCTACTAAGAGGGCAAAATACATTTCATTTGAAAAAAGTTTGTTGTGAATATGTTCCTTCCTTTGCTTTGCTTATTTGCAATGACAAGAACAATTTACAATGTTTACAACATCATGGTTTGAAAAAATTCCATGCCCTTCGCTTATTTTCTTTTTCTTAGGATCTGCTTCTCTTCACTTGCCTGCAGGTTTTCCTATACAAACGACCAGAGACATAGAGAAAAGAACAACAAAAAAGGAAAGAAATATATGCTATTGCAAATGTTTTTGTAGGCAATATGGGAAAAGAAAAAAGTAAAAGTGACTATGTTTTAAGGGGAGATGGTCTTGGAATCAAACATTCTAACTGGCAACAAATTGATCACGCTTTGGCTACAAGCAATCTGTTTCGACTAGACAATTTCCACTATGAGCCAGGAAATTGCCTGTTTGATGCACTTGCAGTATTATTGCATTTCCGATATACATCAATAGAGATAAGGGAAGGGATTGTGAATCATTTTCGTGTTTGTCTAGATCAGAAAGATCCCTCTGCATTGTTATCAATGCGCACAGAATTGACAGTTGACTATTTGCTAGAATTGCATAACATAGGAAATGTCAACGAATATCTCAATCGCATGTCGCATTCTGCTTCGCAGCCAGATGATCAAAGTGTATCTGGACTATGGGGTGATATATTTTGCATCAAGTGGTTTTCCAAATGGTTGAACGTTCCAGTCGTTGTTTGGTCATTAACAAAAGAAACAAAATACCTTCATTTCAATTCTGGGAAATTTGAATATTGCTACAATATATTGTTCCATGACCACACACCAGCTTCTAGCCACTTCGAACCGTTGTTGTCATATAAAACAATGCAAGCCAATAGACAAGCCGTTGATATGCTTCCTCATAGCGCAAATGTAAATCAATGTCTATATAACCAAGTTGAAATGTCATATCAACTTTGTGGCAATTGCCATGACTCCTTGTTTGAATCAATCTCCAAATTGACACTCTTCGCTGATGGACAAAGTGTTAGAAAAGCAATTGCGCAAAGCTTTTATAATTGTATTGCTTCAAACGATATTAGAGCAATAGAATGCTTGGACATATATCTTGATAAAAACACATTAGCAGATACATCTCTTGTTTCTGGATGGGAAACCTATATTATCCATTTGGCAGAGCCATATATCATTGGTCATATAGAAGGAGATCGATTTGCTCTCCAATGGTTATGTGAGCTACTAGGCACTAACATACATCTATGGAGCAATAATTTGCAAGAAAATATTGCGATATTCCATGCAACAAATAGATCGTCGAAAGTTCTATGCCTAATGCAACATGTAATAGATAAAATGCATTCGCATTTCCAACCTTTGTTACAAGAACATTGTGGAAATAAAATGCCCTTTTCTCTCAATTGCAAGAGAAATACTTCTACTGCAATTGCAATGGATAATTCTGAAAAGAACAAACAGACAATAGCGAAAGAAAACATTGTAGAGAAGAACATTGACAAGGGATCCTTGAACGAACCAATATACATAGATGCAATTAAAGTAAAGAGGCAAAAACAAAATATAACAAACATAGAAAAAAAAAACTCTTGCATAGCTGAGCAATTTTCAAAAACCAAAACCAGAATGCAAACATGCATTGATGACAATACACAAAAAAACTTGCGCTTGTTGAAACACAATATGCGTAGACAAGGAATGGACATTCGTCAAAAGCAAAAGGAATGTACAAAGGCAAAGAAAGCAGTTGTTAGATACTTAAAAGTTATTCAAGACACACCTATTCATGCATGTTCTGTGTGTAAACAACTGCATTTTAAAAAAGACATTTGTTGTGTGAACAGCTCAATTAAATTAGCTTTTCAAACTCTAGCAAATACAGAAGATGTGACATGCCCAATGCTACTTGTTCAAATTTGTAGACCTTGCAAGAAAGCAATTGCTAATGGGAAATTGCCTATGTTTACATCGCCTACACGAATCCACCGCAATAACATATTGCCATCTGTAACTATACTGACTCCTTTGGAAGAACGATTGGTGTCACCAAGAATAGCCTTTGCACAGATAAGACAACTTGGTTATAAAAGAGCACAAATTGGGCTAACTGGCTCAATTATCAATGTCCCTGTAGACTTGGATAGAGTTCAAACAGCATTGCCTAGAAGTCTAGATGACAATTTGACAGTTGCAATTATGCTAAAGCGAAAATTGGAATACAAAAACGCATATCTATCTGGAAATATTCGGCCAAAGATCATTATGACTGCGTTGAGTGATTTATGCAAAACCGAACTTTATAAAATTGAAGGCATTGTAATCGATACTAGTTGGGAAAAAATATTTAGTGAAACAACCAAACAACAGTCAAATACTCAAGAAACAACGGAACAAACAGATGATGATGAAAATGAAATAAACATAGAACCAATATCAGAAACATTGATACATGGATATGGAGAAACACATCTAATAGATGACTTAGACAACAAAATCATAGAAATTGCACCTTCCGAGAACTTTCGACCATTGAGCATATTCCAAGACAAATACTCTGAAGAGCTAAACTTTCCTACACTTTTCTACGGATTTAGTCGACCAAATGAAATTTTCGATCACTTTTCTTATCAACAAGTATCACAGTGGGAGCTACAACATGAAAGTACAGACTTTGAAACACATGGCACGAACATTTTCTTTAAAGCAATTAAAGTCATAATAAAACAAGTAAAAAACACTGCTTGGATATCAATTCGCATGGGAGAGTTAAAGGACAAAAAAATATTGGCAAAAGATGTCAAGTCAAAAGACAATCTTGTAAAAATACTCCAATCTCCGATCGGGTATCGTACATTGAAAGCAATTAGATCATCACCTGATTACTTTGAAAATATGAAAAAAGATCTATTTGCAATGATTTGACAGCTTGGTCCTCCTACGTTCTTTTTAACCTTTACAAGTGCTGAACACCTTTGGGCACCTTTATGCAATGCGTTGAAACAAATTGAGGAAAAACATTTGACAAACTTACAAGACAATGCATTGGAAGAAAATATTGACACGTTAATAAGAAGACACCCAGTGGTTTGTACTCGCTACTATAGACACAAAATAGCAGCACTAAAGTCTCTTATGTTAAAAAACAATACATTGTTTGGAAAAATACAAGATTTTTTTTTTACGACCGAATTTCAACAAAGAGGAAATGAGTATGAACATGGACTAATTTGGATTCAAAATGCACCTGTTTATGGAAAAAATTCAAACGAGGAGATTATTAGTTTTGTTGATCGCTATATATCCACAGACTCGTTTTTACTTGATCAAAATCTTATTCAAATTCAAACACATCGTTACACAAAAACATGTAGAAAACATCGACATTCCACATGTAGATTCAATTTCCCATTGCCTCCTATGGATAGTACCATCATTCTAGAGCCACTAGAAAATGCTCCAGATGATCTCATTCAAAGAGCAAAAAAAGTATTTGCTCTTATTGAACATAAGGAATATTCTAAAAACATGTCATTTGCACAATTACTCCTAGAGCTAGAACTAACCAGAGATGAATACATTTTGCTACTACGGTCTTTGCTTTCTCGTTCTACCTTAATACTAAAAAGAGATGCTGCTGACATTTGGATCAATTCATTTGCAAAAGCGATACCAGAGTTATGGCAGGAAAATACAGATGCACAATATATCTTAGATGCTTATGCTACAGCAACATATGTAATCTCTTACATCACCAAATTTGATAGATCCATGACAAATGCTTTCAAAAAGATCAAAGAACAATGTCTTCTTGAGAATGATGGAAAGATTGAAACGATGCGTAAGCTTGGAAATGCGCTTCTGAACATGCAACAAATGTCTACTAGACAAGCAGTACATGTCATATTGTCGTTATCTCTACATTCATCCTCCAGGAAGACTATTTTCATTAACACTGCTCCAGATGACAAAAAAATAGTTGTCTTGAAAAAACCATCACTTTT
Source organism: Larix kaempferi (assembly GCA_027924585.1). Classification (NCBI taxonomy): domain Eukaryota; kingdom Viridiplantae; phylum Streptophyta; class Pinopsida; order Pinales; family Pinaceae; genus Larix; species Larix kaempferi. The sequence goes on along the minus strand of BSBM01000560.1, from coordinate 2,186,777 downwards.
GGAAAAAGAACCAGATGACTCTGACGACATTATTTGCCCATCAATTTTGGACAAATACATTGCACGTCCTGTTGAGCTTGAAAATATCTCCTTGGCAGAATATGCATCTTTCTATTCTTGTATCCACTCAATTACAAGAAAAAGAAATAGACCATGTATCATACGATCTATTCGCTATAACAAACAAAAAGACCCTGAGAATTTCTTTAGAGAAAAGATCATCCTCTTTATGCCGCATAAAGACAACTGCAACCTACTAAAAACCAATTTCAAAACATGGTCTGATGCATATGTTGCATTCAAAGAACAAATAGACATTATTGAACAAAACTTTATGGCACCAACAACGACAAAGTGGGGTGACCTTGATAATGCCGTTGAAACAATTGAATTGCAAGACACAACTATGCCTCCTTTGACAACAGACAAAACAACAACTACTCCTGCATTTGAACAATATGACATTCAACATGATCTAATCCGCAAAACTATGTCCAATGGATCAAAAGCTGGAAGTGGGTGCAACTTGACAGAAAAGCCATTTCTATTGGACATGCATGAATACCATGCAATTCGAAGAAACCTAAATACTGAACAACAATCAATCGTGAAAGAAGTTATTGCAAGGAAAAAAACAAGCCCCTGACTCCAATTCGCTTGTTCCTGACAGGAGGGGTAGGAACAGGTAAAACTTACACTACAAAAGCAATCTATGATGGTCTTTTGCATTACTATGACAAGGAAATTGGTAGTGATCCTTTAAAGAAAAAGGGTCTTATAGTTGCATTTACTGGAAAAGCAGCATATAATGCAGGTGGCATTACAGTCCACTCTGCTTTCAGACTGCCACTAAGTTCAAACATGCTTCCTCTAAATTCAAACACCCTAGATCTTTTGACAAAAGATTGTGAACAACTTCGAGTATTGTTGATTGATGAAGTCTCTTTAATAGGGTCTCGAATGCTATACAACATTGACAAACGACTATGTGAAATCATGCACACACCAACAAAAGCATTTGGAAACCTTGATGTCATATTCTGTGGTGATTTGTGTCAAGCACAACCTGTTCAGGATTGTTGGATTTTTGAACAACCAAGATTCCAACAACAAACATTTCCTTACACATTTTGGTCCGATGCTATAAAATGCTATGAACTTACAACAGTTGTACGTCAAAGAAATAAAAAATTCATATCAATTTTGAATAGAATTAGAACATGCTCTCAAACACTGGATGACATAGATTACTTAAACCAACATTGCTACAAACAACCACCAGTAGATGCAACGTTTCCTTATCTTTTCCATAGTAATAAGGATGTTCAACAACATAACTCAAAAATGTTATCAGTTGTGCAAACAGAAACATTCACACTAGTAGCACATGATAGCAAAATTGATTCAATTGAAAAAAATGGCCATAGACAAAAGACATTGCGACTTCCCTCTATGATAGTAGTAAAAAAGGATATGCTTATTGAACTAGTTGGAGGAAACTACTCAATTGAGGATGGCTTGGTCAATGGTGCAGAAGGTGTGTTTAAACACTATACACAAACAAGCCATGATATTGTTTGGATTGAGTTTGCAGATCCAAAAGTTGGAGACAAGCAACGTGCTACTATGCAACATCTTTATACACCTGCTGTAAAGTCCAGTTGGACACCAATCAAAAGAATTGTGATACAAACAACACTTGAAAATAAAATGAATGTTATGCGAGCACAATTCCCAATTCAGTTGGCATGTGCAAGGACAATCCATAGAGCACAAGGATTATCAATGAACAAATTGGCATTTGACCCAAAAGGAATTAAGAGACATGGCCTTGTTTACACTGCGCTGTCACGTGTCAGAGATATTGATTGTCTTTATCTTTTAAACAAGTTAGAACAAAGAAATTTTATAACTTGTCCAAAAGTCATGACTGAAATAAATAGATTAAAAACACATGCGAGTTTGCAATTTGAATACGGTCTGCATTCAATGCCAAATGCTAGGCAATTACTCATTTCATCATTGAACACACGCAGCTTGCTTTTGCACTATGACGATGTTCTGAATGATCATGAACTTATGCAAGCAGACATTTTATGTTTGCAAGAAACTCACATGCACACACTTGCCAAAGAAACAACAATGATAGAAAAATACAATTTCTTTTCAGCATTTTCAATACATGGAATCCTTACATTGATTGAAAAAGACATTGCCATCATCAATTTTAAAAACTATACAAAAAACTCCACCGAAGCAATTTGCGTAGATCTTGAATTAGGCTACAATGTATTGAAAGTAGTGAACATTTACAATAGACCATGTGGTGTGCTTGATGATCTCTTTCATATACTGAGTTGCATTTTGTCAACTTGCACACCAACTACTCAAATCCTAGTAGCTGGTGACCTGAACATTGACATGTTGCAAGAAACAACATCGAAAAGAAAATTGCAAATGTTTATGCAAATGAAAGGCTTGACACTGAAAACAACAAAAGCAACAACAAACACCGGTTCGATGCTTGATCACTTCTGGACAAATTTGAAACACAGAGATATTGTTTTCAATATTTCAGATGCTTACTGGACTGATCACTATTCAACTTTCCTATCGATCCTTTGATAAAAAAGTGTAGTCTGTTCAATTTTGCATTATCTAATTTTATTGTCTTGCTATCTATGGACGGATCCATGATAGCATATTTGCACGAAATCAAAAGCAGGTACTTTTTTTTTCTTCTGCAACTTTCATGCACTTTAAACTATAGCAATTTGGTTTTTTCCTACTCACAGTAAGCTAGATTTAAATCGGCTTTGGGCATTTGCAACATTGATGTCATAGCTATGAGTTTAAATTCTGTCGAACTTTCTCATATTCTTGTAATCTATTTCGTGATGTCAACTTTTGGTTTTTTTTATTGTTGAAAGTTGTTTACATTTTATTTTGTTCACAGTTCAGATCTAAAAAATAGCAATTATGCCACAACAAATGTAGACACTCTTTACAAAAAGTATTCACCTGCTATCTCCATTTTATAAAAATGCAGACCATATATAAGCTACATAAAATGTTTTAATAACAAATTCTTATGTTTGAGATAATTGTACATGAAAATTTGTTCAATATTTGGTTGTAAATAACATAGTTTTCAGCACTTGTTTAATTGAAATTCTTGACACTACATAGACTTTGCGCTATGCATATGTCAAAAATCCAGTCAAAGAATTATAGACATTTGTTTTTTCTTGCTTTTCTTGTTTTTATGCTATCTGTTTGTTGCCATATTTTCCATCTGTTATAAATCTCTTCTACTTTTTACACTAATTAGCAATCTCAGCTACATCTGATTTGCTTAATACTTTTCGCATGCGCAGCTTTTGAAACTCAAATCCAAAATTGCAAAATAATGGAAAATAGTTCATTGCCTGTGCACAACACAACAAAAACAATATCAGCACCAAATAGCCCGACAATGGGAGCAATGTCAACTGCTGAAAGTGCAAAAAGGTATGCAATTATTTTCGTCCTAATTGCTTTTTACATCATTTTTAACACTTGAAACTTCCTCGTTTTCTTTTACAATTTTCTAGCACAGAAAACAACAGAATATAACTATTGCATTGACAAATATTTTCTCAAGCTTGATCTAAGTTTCAACATTTCTGCAATTGATTGCTGATAATTTCTTTCTTGGGCTTTTTCTCTAACTATAACAATAGCAGGTTCAGACAAACACCTCCAGAAGCAGCTACTATTATTGAGCTATGCACAACAACACCAAAAATTGTTTTCGAAGGAGACATCTTGGCCGTATATGGGCCCGCACAGAACAAAATACAAAGTTCTCCTGTAAAGGCACAAATACTGCATGCAGACTTTGTTGATAGAGATCGGCTAATGACAATCACTGCTGGAATAAGTGACAACTTGATCAAATGTTTTGGTAGCTATTTCTCAACCAGCAAAAGTCTAAGAATCACTCGATTTGGGCTAAAAAAAAAAGGCCAGTACGACAGAGGCGATGCCAAGTATTCAATAGTCATATTCCCACATACAATAATTGAGACAATTGATCGAGTTTGCAAAATCAGAAAGCTAGCTCCAGATATGACAATTGGTGATTTGTTGTCATCGAATGACTCCTACTCTGTTGGCTCTGTCGCAGCAATTGTTGTTGCATATGAATACAACAACAAGCAGTTTGACTTGTATATCAAAGACGGTGGAACATCAAACGACCATGCAACAGTAAATATGCTACTTGCATAGCTAATGTTCTTTTGGAATTGCTGTTTTTTAAACGCAAATAAAATTTTCACTTTTTTATATAAACAAGAAAATAGGAAAAAAACAAACACAAATAGCTTTAACGATTTCTAATTGCAACCTATGCTTATTGACTGTTGTCTTCTACTATTGCAGCTACAGGTCAGTGAAGGCTACAAAGAACTATTCTTGCAAATTCAAGAACAACTTGCATCTGATAATCCTCCATTCTATCTGTTTAAAAACATTGTCCGAAATGACACTAAAACAAGCCACATGCTCCAGACCTGTGCAGCTACTTTTATTGACCCTCTTAATGATGATTATGCAATTCAAAATTTGCTGCCAATTATCGACTCAAAGACACAGGTCTGTTGAAAAATTGCTTCTTTCTCAAACACAATGTACTTTGCTGCAAACTAGTTTCAGTGCTTAAGACCTTTCGATGTTTTTTTGTCTCTTCATTGTCTAATTCCATTGCCTTTGTTATCTATAATAGACTTTGTGATGACCAAGAATATTTAAACATCTCACATGCAGGCCGTAGAAAACCAAATTGCTAAAAATAAGTTGATAAAAGTTTCTCAAAATCTCGTCAAACTGATTCTCAAACAAGCTTTAATCATTGTAAAAGTCTGAATGTGCTTGTATTGGCACCAACATTGGGTAGTCTAGCTAAATATTAGCCCTTGATTTGTGCAAAGAAATATGGGGTTAATATTTTGTAGCTAGACCTTCCCAATTGGTAAACCCTCTCATATCTCCTTGAGTTCTCATGGTTTCTCTCTTATATCGGTGTTTCTGATCTTGAGTACACATTTTTCCTATAATCAAGAATCTTGTCTATTTGTAATTCTATCCTCAAGGCTAACAAGCACATGCTTGCCTAAGTCGTTGCTTTTAGGTTGTTTTAGCCATTTGAAAAAGGGCCACTTTGAAAACTCTGTTTTAAAAACAAACCTGTAGATCTAGTTCCTGCAATCAGAAATCTCCTTTTCCTCTACTATATCTCCTGAGCACATGTTGCTTAAAGCTATGGATTTTAAGCTCTTTTAGCCATTCAGACAGAAGTATTTTTTTTTCCATAAAATCAATCCAGTTGTTAGATTTATTTGAGCACATCATAACTAATTTTAAGTCTTCTTTGAGTCTCATTTGGAATCATATGTTTAAGCCTATCCAATTGGTCTTCCCAATAAGACATCTCATTTTTTCCATAGACAAGCACCCCAAATACTTTTAAAGATAAAGGCAATCCATCACAAGCTTCTAAGAATTTATGGAAAGATTCAAATACTACGATTGGAAAAGACTGGTTGAAGGCATCAAAGCACAAGAGCTCTCGGGAGTATTGTGTATTGAGGCCAGTTGCTTTATAAATTGATGACGTTTCCACTCCCCAGCTTCTGAGAACATCTTTATCTTGAGATGTAATCAATATCAAGCTCTCTTTGCAAAGAAGGCTTTTAGGTACCAAAAGTGCATCCAACTAATTCACATTATCTACATCATCTAAAATTATTAATGCTAGATAAGATGACAGTGGCATGATTAGCTTTTTGTGATCGGAAGATAGATGCAGGACACTTAAAGTGCCACGAGACAGATTTTAGATTTGTTTAACTCATCAAAATTGCATTTGCAGCGACGTTGCAGATTGGATATTCTGCTTTTTGCAAAAGTGCATTGTGTGTCTGTACTCTCGATGTGAGAAGGAAAATTATGAGAATACAACCTTTGCATGTCCATTAAATGGCAATCCTCTTCGCACATACAATATTTATTGCATGCTGGCAAAGTACAATTTATTCTCTTCCTATGGGTGGTTCAAAACATTGTTTGCATTGCAACAAATTTTATATTCAAGGCTATAACTCTGTTCACAACACTCTTATTCATCAGTTTCCAAGGATTGCTTTTTGCAATGTCTCTTTGCTTTTACCCTTTGGCTAACAACAGTTAGCCAATGGCTACCTTGCCCATTACCATTGTAATTAGTCATAGTGCTTTGAATCTAAGTTTAATTATTATTCAAATAAAAAAGCATAATTCTATTTAAAAATATGTTGATATTATATGCATTTTCTATTGTCATTTGTTGTGTGACTTTGACAGATACACGGAATACTGAAAGCAAGAAATTCATTTGCACCTCCGTATCGATGCATCTATGCTGAATGTAAACAACCACTGATTCAGAGCTGTGTGGTCTGTACATTTTGCAAAAAAGAAATGGAAATTATATATGAGCATAGTCTGGAATGCAATTTAGACACAAATGATGGATTGATAGAATGCACACTGCGCAACCCACAGCTAAAAGAGTATTGTCCAGAAGTAGCAAATATTTCATTTGAAGAATACTCAAAAAACATATCATCAACAGTTTTCAATCTGCGAAGGTTTTCCCAGCAAGGGCTATTTACATTGGCCTTGAACAACAGAATCATCAACTTGAAAAGAAACTGACTTTTAGGTACACAAATCTATTTTTTGTTCTAAAGAATTCAAGTTTCTTATTCAATATTACCGACCTCTGCAAACTGTGTTTTGAAAATTGTACTCAATTGCATTAGCTACAAACAGAAACACTTTGCCATTTCTTCAGTTTACATTAATGGTTTGCAGCTTCAAAACATTTGGTGTATATCTAGTTTAACATATAATCATTTTTCAATTTATAAACTTTCCCTGGTTAGTTTTCGCTTAAACAATTTTCACAAAGTTTTGATTCACATTTGATTTTGAGTATGTGTTGCAAAGTTCGAAACTCTGATCATAGAATGGCATGATTTAAATAGCTACGATTTAAATACTAACATTTGGTGAAATGCTAATTTCAGTAGCCTAATACTCTAACTATTCATAGAAGTTGTATTACAAAATAATTTACTATAATTTATTACACAACCTAATACAATAATTTGTTACTCTTCGTAAGATTTTCTCTCTTGCTAAATTGTTCCTAAAGATTTATTGCTTTGAAATTATGCAAATTGACATAAACTATGAGTACTTCCAATATTATACTTGAAATAGTATCTAGTCTTTACAAATACTTGCATTCTTGCTACTTTTTTTCAATTATTCTGACTACAGTTTGAATGCTATTGGCAGGTGCAACAACAGTCAAAAACTACCACAATGGCACTGGGGCTACAACGAATACAAAAGTTGATATTACATAACATTTTTGCAACAAAAAAAGTGCAAAGACCCATTTGCTCATGCAAAAGCACAATTGCAGTATGTTGGACTTATTGCCTTTTTTGGTCCTCTGGTTTATTAACAAAACTCAGTTTGTTGGACTTATTCCTTTTTTGTCCTCTGCTTTATTAAAAGAACTATCGAAGAACTGTTTTTTTGCTTATGTAATGCCTTTAGACAATATAAAAAATACACTAAGACTCTTGCCGATTAACATTTCCATAGTTTTTGTCATCTGCTAAGCAGACAAATATACTTACCACAGATTTACATATATAGTATAATATTTCCTACATGGCAATATGTTCCTACATTGTCAAACTCAGTTTAAGAATTGTTCCATGATGTTGATCAAGTAGGGTTTTATGCAGCTGACACCCAATATAGACATCGGTGATTAAAATGAGTGTCTCCTTTGTGACATTTTAGTGTTATTTTTATCTACTCCAAAGTTGTTGACTTTGGAGTATATTGATTTTTGTTTGTTTGCTCAGAAATACGTCTTATAGAATCTCTTTGCCTATGCTGCTGCACTATGGTCGGTATGTCTATGCTGTCAAAGTCATCCAGGGCTTGCACCCGGTCTCATCCGCACCGACTTAGGGGGTTTTGAAGCTGGTTCTCTACATTAATACAAGCCAGATAACCTCGTTGTTCGCCTCTAGACCGCACTTCCAAAGTAAACGCAGAAAAAATTATCCATGTTGCATGGTGATTATCTAAATACATGCTTGGATCACACCTAAGCTAGCTATCCAGCAATCGTTGTTGTGAGGCAATTACAGGTTGCCTTTGAACTATCACGTTTAATACAATAGCCGTGGTCTGACAGCATGCATTTGCAATAGCTATTACCAATAGAATGGCCTTTGTTAGCCTCAGGGCCCATCTTTAGTAAACAGTTGACACTAGTCTATCTTTGAAGCTACATTTTAGTTCCTCATTGAAAACATTTTTATTTAAAATATTGAGGAAGAGAATTAAAAGTAAATATGCAGGGACAGGAAAGAAAAAATCCTATTACCTGAAAATAAAATAGGAAGATGGAATAGTACAATAAAGCACTGATAGAGGTTCATCCAATGCATACATACAAAATATTAAAATGTTTAATGCCATTTAGAGAATTTGAGCTTGAGCACTACTTTTGGGGAAAATAGAGGAGCTTAAGCAGTTCTCCATATATGCTAGGCCACGCTACAACATAGGCACCTAGGAAAGTATAGGGCATGTTTGATCCTGAATATTACCAACTCAAAATTGGAAGTAATAGTGCCTGTGTGAGAAGACAGCTTGCAAAATATGCAATATACAGTAACAAGAAAACAGACACCATTTCTTAGAGTTCAAACTGTCACAACTACAAAAATTGAAGATATATCCATAGCATTCTGCTGAAGATACGAAACTTAAATTATCTTAAGCAGAATGATATGAAAAAAATGGTTAGGAACGAAGGGACCAATGAACCTTAATATGGACTTGCAAATTTTTTGTTTGAACAAATGGCAAAAAACTTTAACTGTAAGAAGTTTTGAATTTTATTTTAAGATTTTTAGTTTTAGTCAAATGGAAAACAAAGAATATACTCAAAAATGATATATCAGTCAAGAATGGATCTGTAATTGTGAATATTTATTATTTTTCAAGATATTAAAATTTACTGCTTTTTTGGAATTTTAAAATTTCTAACCATTTCTATCTGAAATACTTTTACATTATCTCTACCTGAACTCACATATTTCTCCTCTTCTTCCTTATTTTGGGAAGCATAGTCTTATTCCATGCATTTAGAGAATTATGGTGCATCGTTCTTTGTATTTTCCTACTTATTGATTCTAGGAGTTGGAAGCTTTAAGACTATGTCACCACAGGGCATCAAGATATTTGATCCTGGATAATATTTTAGCGGTCCATAAGATGACATTTGATGGATATTAAGCCCTTGCAATTTTTTATTCCATATTTGAAATTTGAATGGATTCAAATATATATAGTGCGAGAAAAAAATATTTGTTACAAAACTATATAAATTGAAAGAATAATTGCACTAGAAAATTGAGATCTGGTTTTTTATTGCAATATTTGGTTCTTTTATTAATATACTTTATGCATATCTGGAATGAGCTTATATATTGATTCCGGTATCCTCTTCTTTTGAAAATAGCTATACACTGAGAAGGCTGCCAGATACTTTCTGCAGTTTTCGAATTTATGTCACCGCAATTTATTGTTTGAGTCCATTAAAAAAGGGGCCAATAATGCTTGAAAGCGTTGATAGACTGGCAGCCACTAATGGCTACTCCCGGTTTATGTTATACTACTTTTGATTCTTACATTCTGGTTAAAGTTTTTAATAATTTAAAAATCAAGTTAGAGGGAGATAACGACTGAATTAAAGGTTTCATGAATTTGTATAAGGCATAAAAATGGTGTCATCTATTAACTGGTATGTAGAAACTGAATCAGAAAATATGAAATGGCAAATTGAAATTTGATTTTATGTGATATTACTGACGTCAGATCTTTTGCTAATAGAGCTTATATTGATTGGTTGATAAATATCTTAGTGGATTAAATATTTCTGTCTTATTGCTGACACTTCACCAAGGTTATTTATTATGAATATTGGATTAATATCTTTGGTGTGTTTATCTGCCACAACACGTTTGCATTATGTGCAAGATGCAAACTTTATCGTTTATCTGTCCTCATCATGATTCACAAATAACTTGGTTTGGTTATCTTCTGCTGTTGCGTTAAAGGCCTTTTATGATGGCATTTATCTCAGAGGTACGATAGTTTTACTTATAAGGACTGCAAATTGTTGGACATAACTTGGTATGAGCACACAGACTGCCATATGTAAATACCGAATCATGCATTAAATCAAATTGCATGGATAGCATGCCAGTGAATAATGATCAAAACTGAAAACCGTCACAAAATTAAGAGGTCTATATTATCTAAACCCTTTAACAGGTCAATGTAGATTCATTTCAGTGGTGTCTAGAAGACATACAAATGGTCACGTTGTATGAAACATTTTCAGCTTCTCCATGTGAGTTTTCCATCTTAGCATGTATGCCTAAGTCGAGGCCTTGTAAGCCCTGGATTATTAGTTAATGAGTGGTTTACCTATAATTTTATATGGAAAAAGCAAATGGGCAACTATAACTGTCCTAGCCTGCAACTATGTACATTTGGGAAGATGGTATTCGATAAATAGCTTTGATCAATGCAGCCTTAATCTTTTAATCTTGTTGACCTTTGAATTCTTCAATATGGTGCAGCAATTTGTGACCAATTCTTCATATAGTTTCTGATGGTAATTTTATGCATAATTGGTGTAACTAAATCAACGATTTTGCCTTTGGCATCGAATGCTTTAGCAACGTGGCAGTTTGATCCTTGTACTAGCAACATGGAGGTTAAATATTAATAACTCGATTTCCCTTCATCTCAGCCTGCAATTTGATGGCATTTGATCAACTCGCTAATCTACTAGCAACTAAAATCCGGTATTCGTGGAAACTATGAAACTGCGATTTGGTTTCTTTTATTCCCAAATGTGGAAATGCTTTAGTCATTTGGTGGAACCATAGCCCAGGCACTGCGATCTCTGCAATAAAGCAGGACATTGCCACCTCGTGGCTCTTGTATTTTAAGTTTATTTTATATAGAGAGAGATTATTAAACAATATCTTACATGCAAAAGGTTGTGAAAAGATTTTAAAAGAAAGTAAAAGAAAAATATCTTTTGAGGGCAGATTTTTGTGGATGTTTCAAGTTATAACTGAATTGATCCATTTGTTAAAATTGATGGTTAATGTGATATTTTGTTGTTGATTGTTTGTAATGGTTTTCGTTGTATATTATGATATTGATTCTAATATTTAGATGTATTGTGTTTTATTTTAAAATATATATTTTTTACACGTATATTTTAATGTTTTATTTATAAATATTTATAAACATTTTTCAAGTGTTTATAATTTTATATTTGAAAATTGGGTTTTCATAATTCAATGTTTAAATTTATTAAAAATTTTAAAAATAATAATTTATAAATTTTTTTACTGGTTTGTAAATTTAACCAAGGTTTATTCAGATTTATCTACAAATTAAGAATTGGTTTTAATTAGTCTTAATATGTGAAGAGAAATTGTTTGTTTGTGACATTTCTTTTCATCATATTTTGTAATAAAATACTCATCAATTTTAAGTGAATGATATTTTTCTTAAAGATATTTTTAATATTAATTATCTTGTAAATTTAACCAAGGTTTATTTAGATTTATCTATAAATTAAGAATTGACTTTAATTATTCTTAATATGTGTAGACAAATTGTTTGTTTGTAACATTTTTTTCTTCATTTTTATCAATAATTAGATTTAATTATTCTTAATATGTGTAAACAAATTGTTTGTTTGTGACATTTTTTTCTTCATTTTTATCAATAATTAGATTTAATTATTCTTAATATGTGTAGACAAATTGTTTGTTTGTGACATTTTTTTTCTTCATTGTTTTCAATAAAATACTCATCAATTTTAAGTGAATGATATTTTTCTTAACTTTGTTAGGATATTTTCCAAACCTTTGATGTTGGAGGGAGAAAATGGGTGTTACGAGCTCTATTAGAATTAATGTTAAGAGGACCAAAGGGGTTGGATCCATTGGTGAAGAGTGAGGAGTTTTTCACCAGTGGGCAAGGTTCAATTCCAATGAGGGTTGAACCTGGGGCCATGGGGGCACCTTGAGGTAGTGGTCAAACGTGTGGTTCCACCCAGAAAGATTGTATTAAATGATCTTGTGACCCGTGGACACATAAGTGGATTAAATTCCACCCCCATGTCCTCCTAACATTTAAGTCAATTCTCCCTAGCTCATTTGGTTAAGGTGTGGGTATCGTCAGCAAGGCAACCCGAGTTCAATTCCCCTTAGGGATGAGCTAGTTGGGAGGAGACACCTAAAAATCAAGCCATCATAAGGGTTGGTGTGGCCCAGGCCGGGTGCGATCCCCAAGTAAATTTGACGGCTTAGATGCCCCTGAGTTGCGGTTCTTAACCAATGGTTCATTGCTATCGGACCCAAGTGGCGGGAAATTGAAAAAAAAAATGTTAAGAGAATATTTTAATAGAAAATTTTTAAGATGTAATCTTGACTTTTAGGTTTTTGTGGGATTGAATCATGACATGTTGAAATAGAATATTTTAATAAAAAAACTCTAAGGATGTAAGTTTGATTAGTGAGATTGAATCATGATATGTTATATAGACATGGTCATTAAAAGAAGGGTTAAAGGATGTGGTGATGGAGAGAGAGGCGTTTGGCTCCAAGAATTCGATTTGAAGGAGTACGTTTGGTTGCAAGACTGATGGCGTGAGGTTGTGAAATGGGCTCCAATACGAATCGACGGAGTACTTTTGGCTTGCTGTTGGAGGGATCCTGAGTGCGCAGGTATAAGGCAGAGAACTAGTGCCAAGATTATGTGTAGGCCAGCCGATCCCCTTCAGACACTGGACTGATGCAAGGCGAGCTCGATTTACTGGAAATGGGTGTGGAGAACGTGCAGATCTGAAGACCTGGGCATACTTTCGCTGGCATTGCTGAGCATTGACTGATTTGGAGCTGGAAGGCATACTGACGGGGATAGCAGTGGGATTAGAAACCTTGCTGTGGCCGATTCGGTGCGGATTGGGTGGGGGATAGGGCTCTGGAGACTCTTTACTATCTGTCCTGTTGATCTGGGGTGTAATGGCAAGCAGTTATGAGCAGGAGGTGGACTACACCTCGGATGGAGAATGTGCCAGAGGGATTTTCGACCTTGGAACATACGCTGCAGTGGCTTCTGGGTCGAGGGCATCAACGGGATCACCCTTGCCTGGCAGGGCGACAGGGTTCTTTCCTGGGCCTGAGGATGAACGGCCAGACTTGGCGGACCTGTTAGGACGGACACTACAACCACGATTGGGGAATTTCACAAACTTCCCAACCTGCTCGGATACCTTATGTGTGGAGGGGATGGACACTATGACTAGAAGTGGCAGACGGAGGAAGGATCTGGGTGGTGGTGTGATATCAGATGGGAATTTGGCTCGGTCTGTGGAATCTGGTGATTCCGTTGACAGGGGACAGGGTAGGGGAGGATTGGGTTCCTCTTCCAGTGGACACATAGCGGGAGTAACTGGGGGTGGAGATGCCTCCATACTAGCTCCTCGTGCCGGGATTTCTACGAAGGCAGAATTACACAAAAACACTGCTAAGAAGGTCAAGGAACGGAAGCGGAAGGATAAGCTAGTGCTGGGCGTGGATGTATCGATTGAGGAGGCTGAAGATTTCTCAAAAATTGCATTGGTTGGCCATGTCCGTGGTAAAAGACTTGGACAAGGTTCTCTCCAGCGTTGGGCAGCCGAGCAGTGGAAAGATATCGTGGCTACTGCACCTATTGTTCGGGTTTTAACGAAAGGATGGTTCTCCTTCATCCTTTCGAATATTGGGGAGGTTGATGCTGTCTTACGCCGACATTGGTCAATGTTGGGCGTACCTATTATCCTGAAACGTTGGTCTCCTTTCTTCGACTCCAAACAGGAGAAAATTGACAAAGAACCGTTATGGGTGAAGCTTCCGGGGTTTCCCATGCACCTATGGAATGAAACACGGTTTGCAGCGATTGGGAACTACCTTGGAGACTATGTATGCTCTGATTATTCCCATATTGAAACAGGCATTTACACAGTGGCAAAGATTCTGGTTAACATCGATCTTCGATTGGGATTAACAGCTGAGATCAATGTACAAACGAAGGATGGGGCTTTCGTTCAAATACTGGACTATGTGGGTGTACCGTTTAGGTGCCACCGCTGTCACACATTTGGACACTTGGTTGCCTGTTGCCCACTTTCATTTAGGGGCAGACCGAAGGTTATGGCAGCAGCTGCTGATTGCACTGAAAAGGTGGTGCACACATCGGCGATGGGAGATGCAACTATCGAGCCTCCATCTGGCAATTGGACAGAATCTCCGGTGGTACCCGATGTACTGAGTGGGCAGCAGGGATCCAAGGAACTTTCTGCAAACAAGGGGTTGGATGTTCCTGGGAACATGGAAACCGCTGAAGCAGGGGCAAATATGGGTACCACGACACCATTGACGCGGGCAGCATCCAGAAAGCACCAGGAGAAGCTAACTATCCGCCGGGGCTCATCTTCGAACAACTTGGGTTTGCCTCCTTTAACCTCTGTTGTTCCTTTAATTAATGACCCTATTGTTTTGAGGGAGGATTGTCTTGGGACATCTTCTCCGGATCGATCTGCTCATTGTACTGTTCTGGATAGTGTATACACATCGTCCATTGTTTCTACTAAACACTCTCCCAGCACTGGACGTAGTATCCGATATGCTCTCCGAAACAGGATGATCAATGCTGATGGCTCGGGGGGTAAGGGACTTGCTGAAATGGCTGGTAGTGTTGGGGGGAAAGGGCGGGGCAGAAAATCTCATTTGTCAATAGCTCAAGAGCGGGCAAAAGTTGATCTAGTCATCGGTACACAATCCACTATCGAATGGGCACTTAGAGCAGCGAAAACCCAGGCAGGGGGTTTCATATGAAATTATTGTCTTTCAACTGTCGTGGGTTGGCGAGTCCCATTAAAAAATCGTCACTTCGGAGGTTGGTGGATTTAAATCAACCGGATGTCCTACTGTTACAAGAAACTTTGGGTGGCAGTGAGGAGGTTGTTGGGGCACTGGAACTATTGCTACTTGGTTGGAAGTTTGTTGGTGTGGATGCTCGTGGACGCTCTGGAGGGCTGGCCACTGGGTGGAAGATGAATAGCTGCAGAATTGATTGCTCTTGGGGCATTCCCTCTGGTATTGGATTGGAAGTTTGGGATGCATCGTTGGGGAGGAGGATCACAGTTCTCAATATCTATGGGCCCTATCTCAACAGGGTTGGATTCTGGGACTCTTTGTTTAGTATGGACATCTTTGCTGGAAGGGATGTGATATTGGGTGGGGATCTCAACCTTTCACTGGGGACTTCTGAAGTTTGGGGGCCTCGGGCTGCTTCGGATCCACTTGCAAATTATTTCATACAAGCCTTTGCAAGGCTGGACCTCCTTGACATACAACCTACCAGGATAACCCCTACATGGAGGAATAAGAGAACAGGGGATCAACGGGTGGCTAAGAGGCTGGATAGGTTTCTGGTAACTGATGTGTTGGCTTTGGGAGTTGATGTGGTCAAGCAATGGGTTGGGACTGGGGGGGTTTCAGACCACTGCCCAATCCTGCTGGAATTACGAGGAGGTAGAGAAAAACCCCCCAGCCCATTCAAATTCAATCCTAGCTGGTTGAAGGATGCGGATTTTCTCAAATTAGTACAGGATCAGTGGGTTCATCGAACACCGGAGTCTCTGCGGCATGCGGGGGAACACTTTCAACACAATCTCAAGCGAATTAAAGAGGTCACCATTCTCTGGGCCTCTGAAAAACGAGGGAAGGATGAACAAAAGTTGAGGGAGGCTGAGATGAATATCGATAGACTACTACACTACAGGGGCTTGGGTTATCTGGATGAAGTGCAGAAAGGGGAGCTGTTGAATTGGGAATGCTGCAGAAATGTGATTCTGTCTGATAGAGAAGAGATGTGGAGAATGAAGAGCAGGGCGCTCTGGCTACAGTGTGGGGACGAGAACACAAAATTTTTTCAAGCCTATGCAAAGGGGAGAAAAGATACAAACTCTATCTGGGAACTATCCTCTTCTGAAGGGGAACTGATCTCCAGCTTTGATGGTCTGGCTGATATGGGAGTAAGACACTTTGGAGAATTATTCACAGCACAACCTGGGGCCTCTATTGCTGAGGTCATACGAATGGCTCAGCTCTTCCCTCGTTTTGTGGGAGAAGAGGAGAACATTATGTTGATGGCAGAGGTGTTGCCGGATGAGCTTTCGCAGGTTATGCACTCCTTCCTGAAAGATAAGAGCCCGGGGCCCGATGGGTGGCCTATTGAATTTTTCTTGGGTTTCTTTGATTTGTTCGGGGAAGAACTTTTGGATGTGGTGGAAGAATCTAGAAAGGCTGGATTTATTCATGGACCCTTCAATTCGACCTTTTTAGCTCTCATACCCAAAACGGACAAGCCTGAAAGCTTTGATGCATTCAGACCTATTTCTCTCTGCAACTGCATCTATAAGATTATTTCAAAGGTTATGGCGAGGAGACTTAAGATTATCCTGTCTCAGCATATCTCTAGTGAACAATTTGGGTTCTTGGAAGGCCGGCAAATTCACGAGGCCATTGGAGTTGCACAGGAAGGAATACACACTATGAAGGTGCAGAAGCAGAAGGGTGCTGTGATCAAAATTGATCTCTCCAAAGCATTTGATCGGGTTAGCTGGCTCTATATCCGATTACTTCTAACACACCTGGGCTTCTGCTATGAATTTATACGATGGATTATGGCCTGCATCTCCACAGTGAGCTTTGTTGTTCTGATAAATGGTTCAGCGAGTCCATTCTTTCACGCTGGCAGGGGCCTACGACAAGGATGCCCACTGTCACCGCTTTTATTTCTCCTTGTAGCTGAAGGACTCGGTCGATTTATTTTAAAAGCAAAAGCTGAAGGCTCTTTTCGTGGCATTTCCATCTCACAGGTGTTGTATATTACTCACCTCCTTTTCGTTGATGACATCCTGATTTTTTGTGATGGATCGAGACAGGATATCGATAAGGTCGCTGAAGGTCTCATTTTGCTACAAAAGGCAGCGGGTATGTTAGTTAACAATGAAAAATCAACGATCTCGTGCTCTCATCTAACCGAGCTGGAGATTCACAGATTGGCATTGAGACTACCCTACAGGACTTTTGATTTTGATGCTGGTTTAAAGTACCTTGGCTTTCACTTAAAACCGAATGCATATTTGAAAGCTGACTGGCACTGGCTCATTGCTAAACTAGAACTGAGACTTCGTGGATGGAGTCACAAATGGCTATCGAGGGCAGGGAGGCTGGTTTTGGTTAAATCAGTGTTGGAAGCGATTCCTGTGTATTGGATGTCACTCGCTTGGATTCCCAAAGGAGTCTTGGAGCTGATCCGGAGGTTGTGTTTTGCCTTTCTATGGAAGGGTAAGGGTGATAACCGTGCTTTGGTGTGGGTCAGATGGGATAAGATCGCGGTCCCCAAAGCACTGGGAGGATGGGGCCTAAAGAATATTTTCCTTTTTGCTAAAGCCTTGGGGGCTAAGGTGGCATGGCGTCTCATACAAACTCAGAGCCTCTGGACTAGAGTGATGTACCATAAATATATTGCTCCATTAACTCTTCTCGAATGGATTCGGCAGGGCAATAAGACGCGGGCAAATTGCTCTTTGGTCTGGAAAGCGGTGGTGCAACATTTTCATCTGATTGGGTCTGGCTTAGTTTGGAGAATCGGCAATGGGAGATACACTCGAATTGGACTGGATCCCTGGGTAGGCTGTAGCGGTGGACATGTCCTACCGGAGGCTTTAAGGAATTTTCTGGCAGCCAGAGGTTGTCACTTTCTGGCTGATATTGAACAACCGGGATCATCCACTCTATGGCAACAGGGGTGGATCTCTGCACAGCAACTTGAGATTCCAGATGACTTGCTTGGTGCTTGGGAGAATTATATTCGGATTTTAAGATACACTAATATTCGCCTCACAAATCGGATTGATGAATTAATCTGGGAACACCATCCATCTGGTAAATACACTCCTAAACATGGATATATTCAGCTGAATGTGAATATACATAACAGGGATTTGGTGTGGTGGTGGAAACATCTGTGGACACTTAAGTGCCCGGGGAAAGCTAAACTACTCTCTTGGGCTATATTGGAAAATAAGGCACCGACATGGGACATTCTGCAGAAGAGATTCACTCAGGGGCCGGGGTTCTGTCCTCTTTGTAGGGAAGCAGAAGAGTCAAATTCACATATATTTGTTCACTGTAGTTTCACACAAGCTGTATGGGCTGCCACTTGCAAACATCTGGCGCTCAATGTGAGTTGGTGGGGAGTGGAATTTCCCGACGCCTTTCAACAGTGGTGGACATCTCTCAAGCATCCCACTTTTCGGGCTGTCCCCTGTATTCTCGCCTGGGGCATTTGGATCACTCGAAACAAGATCATATTTCAGGATTGTCGGGTCCCTCTGGAGCAGGTTGTGGCACAAGCGGTGGCTGTTTTACTACACTTCAAGTCATCCATAAAAGCGATTAGCATTAGACCTGTGATCATGGAATTCATAGATAAATCCATGCCGTGGGCTTATTTTGATGGCTCATCTATTAACCAACAATCAGTGTGTGGTGGAGGTGGTGTTCTACACAAAACAGAATCCCATTATTTTCATATAATGGCTGGTTTGGGGAGTGGTTCAAATAACTACGCTGAACTTATGTCACTTAAACTACTGATGCTTTTCGCACTTGAACAAGGATGTCTAACACTCCAGATTTTTGGAGACTCTCTAATTGTTATCGAATGGGCCATGGAGCGCACACAATGTCATGTGATGATACTCTTACCAATATTGGAGGAGATATTACGGTTAAAACAGGCTTTTAACTGCATTACATTCACCCATGTCTACAGGGAGCGAAATGGGACGGCTGACCAGCTATCTAAAGAAGCACAATCTTTGATTTTTGGCACATGGAGGATCACGATTCATTCTACAGAAGGCATCTACAGCTATACCCACAGGCCCTTCTTTGGGGAAATTGTGGACCATATGGAGAATTAGACCAAATTTTGACAGAATTTAAACAACTGCTGATTGGATACATTTTTGAGACAGGATATATGTTTGTTGTATTGACAGAAGTTAAATGCCTGCGGATTGGATAAATATTTATGAGACAGTGATTGTGGACAGTATAAACTTTGAGAGCTGTAGTGGATACAGATATTGGACAGACATCAGTTTGGAATGTATCGAGTATGGACAGAATATTTGTTGTATGAGTTTTGTTCTTTTGTGAGAGCGAGTTTATTTCTGTTGTATGAGTTTCTTTTGTGAGTTTCTTTTGTGAGAATATTTCTGTATTAGATTGGATACAGACAGTGTGACTGTAGCGAGATAATAACTCAGATTTCTGCTGAGTTTCAGAGTTCTTTGAGAGCGATCTGCGGCTTATTGGCTGTAATGCTAATTGGATACAAACAGTGTGGACTGTAGCGAGATGTAATAACTCAGATGCTGAGTGACTACTTTCAGATCTGTGATATTGTAAGGGACAATTGACAGTCATTCGGTGGACTGATTGGCCTTATGGACAGTATATGTTGACAATGTAGGGATCTCTAAGATTCTATTACATGTGCAGAATGTAATTTTGTTCTCTAATGAAATAAAATTACGACTTTTTCCCAGGAAAAAAAAAAAGAAGGGTTAAAGAAAAAAAATTGTCATTAGATAAATAATAAAACTATTTGTTTTCATAATTAAAATATTGAAAAAAATAAATATATTAAAATCAGAATTTTTAAGATAAAACAAATTAATATTTTAAAATTTTAATGATGGTATAAATATTTTAGTTTGTGATTTTAAAACTTGTAAATAATTAATTCATTTTAGAAATTTAAGGCGATGTGACTATTTTAAATATTTCAGTTTTATGATAGTAGTAACACTTCAGATTTAAGTTAGTCCTTTGGGCAATAATTTGTGCATTTAGAGTTGTGCATTAGGGATTTTATATTGGTGTGAGGTGTTAAAAGCATCAATAAGTCATGGACTTGTTCTCGATAGGACATAGGTTATAATAACATTAACCTTTCCACATAAACCATGTTTATTAAAATTCTTATTTTCAAATGCCCTTTGAAGAGGCACTCACCTTTAGAAGTTCTTTCCACATATTTGAATGAACAATGTTTATTAAAATTCTTATTTTCAAATTCCCTTTGAAGAGGCACTCACTTTTAGAAGTTCATGTGGCCAGGGTTGTGCATTAGGGGTTTTATATTGGTGTGAGGTGTTAAAAGCACTAATAAGTCATGGACTTTTTCTCGATAGGACAGAAGTTATAATAACATTAACTTTTCCACATATTTGAATGAACAATGTTTATTAAAATTCTTATTTTCAAATGCCCTTTGAAGAGGCACTCACCTTTAGAAGTTCATATGGCCAATTTGGTCAAAAATAGTATAAACATTGCTTTAAATCCAAAAGCCCAAGAGGGAGAGTCCAGTAGGAGGAAAAGTGATGAAATCCAAATCTAGGGGCCACTAGATGAGATCATTTGTAATAGTTGATGATAGATGTTGTTGCATCGATAAACCTCATTAGTTCTAAAAGTATACAAAATAGTGTTTAGCATATAAAGTGATGAAATCCAAATCTAGGGGCCATGAGATGAGATCATTTGTAATAGTTGATGATAGATGTTGTTGCACCAATAAAACTCATTGCTTCTAAAAGTAATTATACAAAATAGTGTTTATCATATAGAAATTTTAGCTTATTTTTTGGGAAATGTAGAATCACTCTTCCTCCTATGTTGGGAGAGTGACTATGTTCCTCTCCCTCTGATAGATATGACCGAGTGTGCGCATTCAACAGATAAAGAAAGATGTTGTTACGACCCTAATTTTCTCAAGCAAAAGGGTTACAAATCCTATATTGATGGACAAACTCAATTTGTTCCCAACTTGCTTTGTTATCGAGATCTATTGATGAATTGTTAGAATTTGACGGGGGAAGAAACAATGGTTTTTGGTGACGCAACCATTAGAATATAAGGCTTATATGTTGTAATAAAAGACATTATGTTTTAGTTATGTGTTTGTACTTTTGTATAGAGCAAATCTACTCTACATTCATAAGTGGAAATTATTTGCTCCATGAGTAACCATATTTAAAGAGGTGAACTCCTCTGTAATAATTGCACCAATGACTCATAATATCATATTATGTTTTTTTTTAAACTAAAACGGTTAATTTGTATTGTAAATAAGCATGCAAACTGAAAATTATGGCAAAAATGAAGCATGCAAACTAAAAATTATGTTGCACTATTTTCACTTTTCATAACCCGGTCTTCTACTTCTTCGTATACATTGACATTGGAACTAGAAATGTTGACATCTGCATCTGGTTCTGCTTCGGCCTCCTATCTTGAGCTTGATATATCAACATGGAAAGGTTGATGAACTGATTGTTCAGTATTGTTCTCGCTCTCTAAATTGTCCTCCATTCTGGAGTTCTTTCTGGCTATAAGATCTTCATGTTTGGCCAGTATTAAAGAAATTTCTTTTACTTGAGCATCACAGGCATAGATTGTTCCTTCAGCTTCTTCTATGTGTGAATTGAAACAAGACAGATTGGCATTAAGTTGATGAGAGACATGTTCTACTTCATCCACATGATTATCCAATATATGCACATGATTTGTAATAGGGCAAACCATTGCTATCAATCCTTCCATTTGGGCCTTCATCCATCACATTTTTTTACGGATATCTTAAATATCAGCTTGGATAGCCCCAATTCTCACAAAGATTTCATCTATCTATTTCTCCATGGCTACTCCCAAATTAACTTTGCCAAAAACCCAATTCAGTCTTAAAAACTCTAAGTCCTGAACAACCCAATTAATGTAAAATATGAGCTCTGTAGCCTGCCCAAAACTTTCCACGAAGTTCTCAGAGAAAACCAATTTCCTAAGGGATAAACCAACTCTACTTCCTTCCCAACTCTTTCCACTATTATCTCAGAAACTTCCTCACAGAAATACCAATCACCGGAGACAAAGACTAAAATAACTGCTTCAAAAATCGACCTGGAATCCCAAACTCTCCAGACAAGTGACAGGGAAGAAACTAAACAGTGACCAATGAAAGTTAACTACCAACAAAAGTTGAAGCCTGCACTGAATAGAATTAGCACCCACTCTCCCAATGCATAGGAGGAGGCGACATAATTTGTGAAGATCCAATCCACCATTCCTGAGTCCCTTCTCTCACGAAACCAACTCCCTCCACTATTGATTATGAACTGGAGATGAAAACCCAAGCTTTTCTTTATCCCCGGGAATACACCTTGTTTGATTGTATCTCTAAACAGTCCTACATTAATCCCAATTGTACGACTCTTTGGAACTCGAGGAGTTTCATTTACTGAGAATCCTTTCATCCTACACGTGGTCCAAATACATTACACCTATCTGTCATCTCATTTTATCATTAAATGAATGAGGTGACATTAATAATAAATATATAGTGTGCAAATCTATCATTAGAGGAGCTAGCAAGATTATACTTGACCCTCATTTTCTATGAAACCACCCCCCCAAGGAAGGCATGAAGCTTCATTTGCTAGTCTATCTGCTTTAGAGTTATGCTCTCTTCAAACATGGTAGAATTTTATAGATGGAATTTGAGGGAGAAGACCAATGATTCGTTTGTGAAGTCTTCCAACAATTTGATCCACTATTTCCTAATGATGCCTAGTCTAAGAAAGAATAAGAAGAGAATCTCCAATCACCACTAGAGATTGAATACATAGCGCAACAGATTGTTTCAAACACAATCACGTTTGAATATACAGTTAGAATCTTGATACAAAAGGAATTGGTTTTTAGGTTTCAGAAATTTTGTTTAAATTAAAAGAGATTGATTTAATGTGTTTCTATGGGTTTATATAGATGGAGAAAGTAGGGTTTTATTATTACTTCTACTAGGTTCAAGTTTATCTAGTGATGTGTTTGTTTCATATTGTTTGCTTATGCGTGTGCTTGTGCTTGCAATTGTAGTTGGTCCAAGTGCAAGCCCTATGAGCCTTGGGGAAATAGATACCCTCGCTCATGGCTTTTAAACCAAAGAATTATAGTTCTACTATTGTAATCCATACTTGCTCATTGTAAAGGAGAAAGGCATGTTTACTACATCATGAAAAAATATAGATACCAAAATAGCTATGCTAATAAGCTCTTGGCCCTTTTCTTGAGGTGTCGTGGATACATGGATTTATGACAATGATGGTTGATCATTTTCATCAATCCAAAGGTTGTCTAAGCACAAGAGAAGAAAAGTGTGACAAAGATAGAAGGAAATCATGCTAGATTGAAGTGTTGGCGATGAAGCATGAGTACAAAAGAAGGAAGGTGTAAAACAAAGTTGAGGTGAGATGAAGGAAGTGCATGATGAGGAGGACAATGTGTGAAGAAATATGATGAGAGGAGCACACATGGTTAGTGCAAGGAGTGCACATGACAAGGTGATAGACTGGTAAGGAAGGATGAAAGGTTTGCATAAGAGAAGTAAACAATCAAGTATGGAGACAAGCAAAGAGTCAAGGTGGACCCTTAAGCGACATGGAGACAAGAGAAGAGTTCATAAAAGGATTTGAACTATCAAATATACTATATTAGATACAATGGTGATGATTATAGTTAGGGTAGCCGGTTATTCAAGAATTATTAGAGTTTTTAATAAAAACATATTTTCAGAGTATTCAAGAATTATTAGAGTTGTTAGTGAGAAGCCTAAAATGGAGGAGTCCCAAGAGCACAAACTTGAATGTGTAAATGTATTTGTTTTATGATTAATGAGATTGACTATACAATTTTCCTTTTATCTGTGAATTTGGGTCTATATGATGTCTAAGAGTTGGATGATTTATTGAGATTATGTTAATCCATCTATGTTTTGATTATGTTGTTATAGATAATTGTGCATAGATTGAAAAGGTTGGTACTTTGGGCACATGCGCCCCAAACTATGCTATGAGCACATCAATTCGGATTGTAGATTCTTCACATAGGAATGCATCTAAAAAATCAAGTCCCCAACGCCCCCACCTTGATTTGTCATGATACATCACGGATCCAACACGGTAATGTCCCTAGTTTTGACCCTTGACATAAATTATGTAAATGATGTAATATCGTTGATGTAATTGATGGAACATGGTGAGGAGCTCAAAGCAAAATCCCTACCATGGACATACCGAATATATATGTGTATACCATCAAGTAAGGTGGTTAGAGAACCATGCGTTGGTCAAGCGCAAGTATTGTAAATGTGATGTACATGTGCATGATAATAATAAATATTCCATGGTTGATTGTGCAAAGCAACAAGAGCAAGGGGCATGATTATCCTATAGTTAGGGAAGGATGTATTGCATCCATGAAGCCAATGGATGAGAGCCAAGTGTCATAGAGAGTATTGATGAGCCATCGGATGTCAGTTTGACTCGTGCACCCCAATCATTTAATGCTTTTAAGAGGAAGGTAGTTGAGGCAGTTATTACATTGGAGGTGTGGATCTAAGTTTCCTTGTGACAGAGTAGTGTTAGTTCCTTGTGTTAGTCGCCCTACAAAAATGGGAATGGGAGTTGCTTAATGGGTAAGTAGTCAGTTGCATTGATGTCATCCTTAATTTACCTATTAGGGAGTCTGTCAATCAATTAATTAGTTTACGTGGGCAAGTAACTCGATCTCCAATGGGGGTATCTATCTCGCCCTACCTAGAGTGCAAGTCATATCATTACCCATCAACCAATCTATCTATTCGGATCAGAGGATAAAGAGTTGACCCTTTCTTGAGAGGAAGTCGAACTTGAATAGTGATAGAGTGGAGATTTGATCTAAGCCATGATTTGTGGTCATGACTGTGAGTCGAAGAGGAAACTGGAGAACGCAACTGCTATGCATTACTCTGTTGATCTAGGCAGTAGAGTGGTATCGAATTATCCAACTATTAGCGTGAGCCTGAGAATCCAGAATTTGTGTTGAAGACATGTGTGATAGGGTATGTTCCCAGGAGTGGTCTGAGTCAGACTAACAGAGTGGTGAAGCGTTGCAAATCCTCAGTCGTGCACCTGAGAGATCATGTTTCCTTGATGTTGAGTCAGGCTAAGTGCGGTTTCCTATGAGCCCTATTATAGAAAAGAGATTTATTGGACAGTGATCGAAGTGATTCCCTAGAGCCATTGGTTGTGCGCAGCCGAGATTGGTAAGCCCTGGGAAAACAGATCCTGTAGGTAGATGATCTGGGGTTTGGGTGATCTTTCTATGCACACACGGGTATAACACCTAGAGAAAGGTGACACATGAGGTATCGTTGAGTGGTAAAGGGGTACCTTCTTGGTGTTATGTGGGGCAGGTAATGTGGACCCGAATCTAGCAGAACCTGTGCAAGGCGTCTATGGTTTTGGAGGTAAACAAGATCCTACTATTTGTCCTACTTGAATTGTTGAAATCCCTTAGAAGTGGGCAGAGTGTTGAGCACTGACTGGATTTAAATCCAATAGTGGTTGTGCGACCTCCTGATGGAATAGCGGGGTTTTGGTGGTCTTTCTACACACACACACTAGAATAACACATGTGCAGTGTTGTGTGGGGTAGGTATCGTGGACCCCAAGCTAACGAGTCTACGTGAGTTTAACAATGTCTCGGCCTTGGTGACCCAATGAAGTCAAGCTCCACATGTTAGCTGGGAAAGACCCAGAAGCAGAATGCCTTTGCTAAGATCATATATAGTCTTCCTTAGTTGATACAATTCTTGCCTTAGTTCATTCACCACAATAGACATGTCTCTCTCTACAGTTTGCCCCTCAATTTCTTCTGAAACCCCATGACTAGAATCCTCCCCAGTAGAGCCCTAACTTTTCTCATTGTTTTCTATATTAGGGTTAAGGTTTTGTTTTGAAGAATCTAAGAAAAAATTGATAGAGCCCTAAGAGATTGAAGGCACGATTTTCTGTGAAATTTATATAACCCACTTTGTAAGGGGAATTTGGATACGTGAAAATGACCTTGGCATGTGAGGTAAGCATTGGCATTTTTGTATCTATAATCAAGTAGGGATCTTGGGGGTTTTACATAATGATTGGAATCATGATCGCGTCCCAACAATTTTGTTTAGAGAGAAGAAGCATGTGAAACTGTGGAGCAACATATCAAAAATAGATTTTATGTTATGTTATATAGCTTCCACAATGACATTTAAGCTAACTGGTTACTCTATTGCATGTCGTGGAAAATTCTAAGTAGAGGGGGAAAATGGAAAATAAAGAAGACAATGAAATAGTGATTACCAGATGATGACGAAAATATCCAAACGCCATGGAAGGTCTGCCCAACACTTGCATGTTTGGCTTTCTTGATGATGATAGATGTAATAGACATGTATATGTATTGGCAATGAGTGTTGAATTGCAGCACCAAACATCTTCTTCCTTCTCCAAGTTGGATTGTAGCAACCGATATATTTTGTAATTTTTATTTTGGTAGTAGTCAATTTTTGCAGGGCAGCTTAGAATTATATATTTAAGGTATATTTTATGTGAAATTAGAAAAAAATGAGCTATTTACACACCCTAAGGTGACTTAGCCCTCCTGCTTGTTGTAGGGAACATAGAATTTGTTGGCCTAGTGAGTAAACAAAGGCAAATTAATATAATTTTAAAATAGATACCCCATTCAAGGAGATGACAGATGATTTAGTAGATTACTCGGTGGATCCCTTTGAAGGAGTCCACATGGAGTACTCACATTGCATGTAGAGGTTCAATTTCACCTAGAAGTTATGTTACACTTCTTAATCCCTTGTTCATGAACCAAGATACATTTGAGTCTTTAGGTCTGGGTCAAAAAGGTTTTCCAATTGGCACGGTGGTAAGATCTATGGATGTTAGAAGCTCTCATGGGATGGATCAAACCCCATACATACTTAAGTGCCAACTAAAGAATATTAGAGATCTAAATATTGATTTCACCTCCTAGCATGTTATTGGGTGTAGTGTCATGAAGCATAGATGACACATCCATGGATATTGTAAAAAGGAGTTCAAGAAGAAAAATCCAAATTATGAACATTATAAAGCATGTTAAAATGACTATACCACTAAAACTCAATTATTTATATGTAAGAAATACTACTAATTCATATTCATGTAGTTGTTATCTAGTCGTATTTTTTTAATCCTTGGACTAAATTAGTAGTTTACATTGGTAATTTTTAGATGTGTCACTTAAAGTTGCTCAAATTTGGTAGTAGTTTACTTAAAAAAATGTTGTGACTAACTTTTTTGGTCGCGTAGTCACTAATTACCCATTTGTGTACTAGTGTTAAGAAAGCACACTGGTGCACTTTACCCATTTATGCACATCAAAGACGGAGATATTAAGAAAAAAAATCATACATGTTTTCATCAAATGCACATAAATATCCAACGGGTAAATACGTGGGAAAATTATTTTCGAAAGTGAGTTGCAAAAATGTGTTTATAAAATAAAATCTAGTTATTATCTCAATATTTTTCCAAAAGTTCGAGGGAGAGTTCTACAAGAGATATTACCACGACATTACCACAAAAAATTTGCACTTGCTTTTTTCAATGCACATAAATATCTAGGGGGTAAATGAGCAGTAAATTTATTTCTAAAAAGTGAGTTACAAAAAATGTGTTTGTAAAATAAAATCTAGTCACTATCTCAATATTTTGCCAAAAGTTCGAGGGAGAGTTCTACAAGAGATATTACCACGATATTACCATAGAAGACTTTGGAGTGGCCAAATTTTTTCTAAAGATCCAAAATCGGTAAGGTATTGTGGGTCACCGACAATTCTACACAACAAAAATTCCTCGTATTCAGTTTTCCCTAATAATTTTTAAAAATCCATTAAAAAATCATTCTTATTAATATTTACAATATATTTTGAAGTTTAAAAAAAAGTTTTTACTAATTACCTTTAACACTTTAAAGCCTTATTTTCCTGTTGC
This sequence comes from Larix kaempferi, assembly GCA_027924585.1. Taxonomy (NCBI): domain Eukaryota; kingdom Viridiplantae; phylum Streptophyta; class Pinopsida; order Pinales; family Pinaceae; genus Larix; species Larix kaempferi. The sequence continues at coordinate 2,158,525 of BSBM01000560.1, read as the reverse complement.
TTCCTTTTTGTTTTACGTAGTTGCAAAATTTATCATTAGAGTTTAATCCTCTCTTCTATTTCACAATGCAAGTTTTTTTTGTAGACATTGTATGTTTGATGTCTTTGGGCTTTTATATTGAGGCATCTATTGCAATGGGTCCACTCAGTGCATCAAATGTTGAAAACTTGTCATCCTTGTCAAATTTTTTAAACACTGTCGTTCTTTAGTGTGTGGTATACATATTAATGCACCAATACATTTCACTAAAAACCACACCATTTTAATGATAAATATTTGAATATGCCGCCAAAATTGTCTATGTTTTGTTTATTTTTTTAAACGTTGTTTTTTAGGCATATTGAATAAAGTTACACATTGGTGCGCTTCAATAAAGTGTGTATTGTTTTAATGTTAATTCTTTTAAAAAGTGGTCACAAGTATATTGGTGTGACCCATATAGATTATACGAAGTGGTGAAAATTAAGTCATTTTAAAAAAAATATTGTCACACTATATTGGTGCGTATGAATGGATTTCATGCACTAGTGTGTTTCTAGGATTATAAAGCATCAATGCTTATTTATGTACAAAGCGCACCGATTAACTATACAATATTTTTAGTAAAAATTATTTAATTATTTGTGAAAAATATTGAATAGTTTCTCTGTTTAATGGTACATGGCATTTATTGGTAGAATATGTCTGATTGAAGTTCAGGGAAAAGAACTTGTTGCAATGAGCACAATGGGAGCACATCTGGAAAAAAAGAACAAGGCAAGTTCTTTGTAATTTTAGTATAAAATTAGTATATTTGAACTATTGGTAAGTTTAAATTATGTATATTGGTTAATTGTGTCATGCAGAGCAAAAATTTGAAGAAACTCAATAAAATTGTTAGCAATCTAAGTGTAAAAGAGCATAAAACCTTGATGGAATAGTTGCAAAGAGATGAATTAGGTGAATCAAAAGGTAATCAACAAAAAAATAAATTGATTTTTAGTAATAATGTATTTCTTAAGAATATTTGCTAACAAGTTTCAAACAATCTATTTCACATTTGTTGAGTGTGCAGGGACCGACAACAAGGGAAGGGAATGTCGTCTTCAGAAGATAAAGATTATGAAAGATGCAAATGATGATAAATTGGTCCTCAATTCACCTGGAGTGGCGTTGGAAGTTAATGAAAGGGGGGAACTTTTATAAAACTACGAGGGATTTAATGGAAAGAATGTATAGACATACTTTCCACTTACAATACAAAAATCAATCCAATAAGTCTAAGAATCAGGTTATATATAAACTACACGAAGCGTTTTCAAAGCAATGGTCAATGAAAACTATTAGACTTGAAATAATGAAAACATCCAGTAACAAGAAAATCATTTAAAAAGTATTATTCCTAGACATGTTTTTCTCTAATGTGTATATATTACTACAAAAAATTATGAAATTAATATTTTGGATATATATATATATATATATAATCTTGTTTTTTTGTGATTTTCACTCTTTAGGAAGATTTTGAAAATCCCGAAGAATGAATGAGCTGATATGCAACAAACTTAGATTGGGATGTCCAAAAAATGTACACGGATATAGTTACATAAATGAACATAATTGCATCACAGGAGAAACTATCTCAATAACAACGTGCATCAAACGTATGTAATTGTAGATTTTTTCTTTTATGTACATGAAATTTAATTATTGCATGAAATGTTAATTTTCAATTGTTTTGTTGCAGAAAATAAAACAAAATGGTACCTATCCAACACCCAAGACAAGACGGCAAGGAATAAAAGAATTGATCACAATGTTTGTGAGCACTTGTGTTTTCCTTACTTGAAATTTCTATTTGATGTGATCTTTATATTTTAATTATTTTACACTTGTCCTTTAATGTCTTCTACAAGGTGTTAAAATACAAAGAAGATTAGTTTGAAGAGTTGATTGACATTGGGTTAATTATGGGTTGTGAATACATGTTGTGGTACCAATAGTTAATTGTGCAATTTGTAAGTAACTATGCTGTTTTACTTCTTTCATTTCTCTCATTTTATAATTAATAAAACAAGATGAAACCTTTATATTAAATCTATGATTTGTCATGACGTTTAAAATTTGCAGGAAACAAAGTATGGAGTGGAGCCAATAGAAAAGTTGTTAAGAGACAACATGCAAAATGGCTTTGAAACAATGTGTATCATTTATGAATCACTTCTTGCTATGGTATGATTTCCAATTTACATAATCATGTATATGATTTATTTTTGCATTATCCCCACTGATGTAGATATACTCATTACACATTATTTTTATGTTTGTAGATGGAACATGACCAAGAGGAACAAAATCAAGCCAATCAATAAAACATTTGGCTAAATAATCCAAGTACAATATCATCTAATGTGATGAAAAAATGAGACACCATGGAAGTAGCTTGAGCATTGACAACAGTTCGAGTGAAGAATGATGATCGATATATATATATATATATATAATTGGATGCAATGCAAGTTGTATGTTTTTAAATGTTTGTATGTGAAAACCAAACATTTTGTTTAATGTATTGGACACACTATCTCAATTGGTTGCCAATAAATGTAATGATTACACATTGTCATTTTGATTATTGTGGAATTTGTTGTTGTCCCATTTTGTACAATGAAGGGCCTCTTATTCATATATAATAAAATGAGTTTCTTATTATATTGCATTGTCCTATGTTATAAATTGTCACATTGTTGATTAAATATATGGATGATAATATATTGCAAAGAAAATATGTGTAATCTGGTAGTATACGACATTAATATGATCATTATATCCAAACACAATAATTGAAATTAAAGTATCAATATTATTATAAAAATTATTTCATTTTATGATGTTTAATGGAATTAACAAAAAAAAATGAACTTAATGTGCGGTGCAAGGCATACATAATTCTTTTGCAGTATTGATTTTTTGCTAAAATTGCTCTCTTCGGTGCTTTTAAACCAATAAGCTGCACTAATGCTGCTTTATGGGCCTAATGGTACGCTTGAGTGGTCCTAATGGTTAAGAACATGTGTTTCCTCCCAGGAAGTCATAGGTTCAAATCCGAAGGGGGGTAGGGTATGTACACCTTCGTAGACTTTAGTAATTAAATCGTTGTATGAAGGGGGTCCCTTGTCCCGCAAATAAGGGGGTCTCATACACCAATTTGGTGTCTGGCTTGGTCGTGATCTTAAAATTAAATTATTATTATTATTATTATTATGAAATACATGCCCCGGTGCTTGTATTGACAATTGCATTGGTGCTTCTTCAAGTAAACATGCACCACAAATACTTATTGGTGTGTTTATTTTAACCCTACTTCCTAGTGTGATATGAATGATAATACGCCTGGGTACGATAATGCATTAATAACACACTGACTCGTTATGTTAATGGAGGGCACCGATATATCACATTTAATTTGAATGCATTAATGTTCTTTGAGTTACAAAACACCGAGGCTATTATATGTTATGGGTGCACCAGTGCAAAATATTCAATAAAGATGACCCGATGCATATTGTTATGTAACTTGTCAGTGTGCTTTTTTTGACACACCAATGCCTAATTTGTAATAAAGCATTGGTATGACGCACTTAAATAAAAGCATGGGTGCGTCATTTAAATGTAAAGCACTAATGTAAAACATTTAATAAATATGTCTTGGTGTGTATTGTCAAGGAATGCATTGGTGTGTTCTATCTATGTAATCGCACTGAAGAAAACCATTTGCTAAAGCCTTCAGGCGCCTATATTTTTTTAGTTATAATAAATCTTCGTTACAACCTCCACTAAAACATCCATTACCATGTGTAGAGGTTTTAGGGATAATTTTTCTCGATCTTGTAACACTAAAAACCTCCGCAACAACCTCCACCGGAAGGTGTTTTCGTTGTAGTGAGAGAAATAATCTTCATTGGGGCACTTCCACAAAGGCTTGCCCTTCTTTGAGCACCCATCTGATGGTCAATTGCTTTCCCTCTCTGATCTCCGACTTAGTTTTTTTCTTTATCAGTTGCCTACCCATCCCTTATCCCTTCCAAGATAGCTTCCTTTCTAAACCTAAGTAGGTATATGGGTTTGGTTCTCCCTTCTAAGTCCAAGTAGTAGTCCTCTATCTCTTTTTCCCTAAAATGGGAAGTAGGGCTTTCCCATGATTTTGCCGGACATTCTCTCTCCTATTAGGTTCAATGGAAACCTTTCCTAATACTTTTACCTCATTAACAACCTCTCCTCTATCATTCAATACACCCTTAACCTTCCCTTAGCCATAATTTTTGACAAATCTATCTAGTGAACCCATCTCTTCTTCTAGACCAAATTTTGAACATAGATGGGAGTTATTGAGAAAAAAATTAATTTGCATAAATTTTTTTGAACCTCATTTTGGTCTCTTGATGCTTGGGCTAGAGAGCCCTCCTTCTGGATTTCCACCTCCTTGTTGTTGGATTCCTCTACTTCCTTATAGTCCTTCTCCTTCTTAACTGTTGCTGCCATTGTCAATTTCCTCCTAACTTTGTCTTCCTTCCCCTATTATCCATTAGATAATCATTTTAATTTACTTATTATAGACATTTGAGGGTTTCCTTTTTCTCTTCCATACTTGTTTCCTTGCCAACTTGGAGAAATCCTTAAATGCATGGTTAGTAGTATGGAAATTTAGTGGTTAGATGTATGGCAATTCATATAATCCTACTGTATGATAATTCATATACCTGAAAGGGATACCCATTAGTCTAGATCTTGGGTGAAATTCAATTTACCCCATGAGATTTCTAATTCATAGGAAACACCCTTGCACAGAACAATTTCTATTAGGATCTCACCACCCTTCTAACCACTTTTGTGGATAAATTCTCCTCTAACTCTGGGAATTTTCTTATTCCATTCCCCTAATATATTTAAAACTTCTGCACTCCACATCTCCATTGATACCTTAGGTAATTTCACCCATACTAATTACAAATGTGATGGCTCTCTTCTAAGGTCGAAGTATATGTTCCATTTACACATATTAAGGAAAGCATAACCCCAATATCACTTTAAGGAGAACATCTTTTTAAAATATTACATTGCTTTGAACTTGGATGCTAGCCATCCTTTAACAAGGATGTGGAATTTTGGATTGTAACCTAGCAATCCTCTCTAATTCATCTCCAACCATCTCCTCATAGATCCCTCCACCACTTGTTTCCCCACAAATTGCCTTACCATTGAGTTCTCTATCATATTCATGATGTCCCTCGTACCTACATCTTCTCCAAGAAAGATTCACCTTCTTTGGACACAACTTAACACACCTCTCTCTTTGTTTCAATCTGCAACTTGGAGCATGTTTTTCCTCCTTCCCTCCAGGTCATACACCTCCTATCAATTCTTTAACAAAAAGATTACCTAGACCTTGACCAAGACTTGGGCTATTTTTCGAAATTTCCTTGCTACATAGTAATGGTGTTCACTTTGGCAAATTGAATGACCTCCTTTCCTCAAGCCCTTCGCCACATAGAGTCTCCTTTAATAAGATGACCTTTCGACACTTGCGAAACCTGTCAATTGTCCCTTATAGATGCAGGTTGGACCTTTTTATCCAGAACATTATATAGACCCTGTACATGCCTTGTATCGCTGTTCCTACCCCAAAAAGTTAATTCACTAATATTTCCACCAATGCAAAGTCTCCCTTCCGATTTTCTTTCATATCATCATTGTAAGCCATTGTTAATTTCTAAATTTCAACCAACTCATCCCTAGCATTGAAGATGGATTTTAAGGTGAACTCCTCTACTTCCTTCGAAAAGTCAACTAATTTCTCCTTCATTATGCCATAGGTTCTATTATCCCACATAATTGATTTGTAGTGATACATAAACCCCACTATATCATGACCCGTTTGATAATTAACACAACCACAAGGAAATGACGCTTTATGCTAACATACTAGTTGATTAGTGAGGAACGAGTTTATTTGTTAAGTTAGCCTTTCCCTAACAAATCCTTGCGTGGCACTCCAACACAGTACCTTCTCTATTTAATTTTTTACCAAAGCAGATAGATCCGACCTACTAGCTGGGATTGCGAGGGTTACATTAGGTCTAGAATTAAGAAACTAGGGTTCGGTAAAGTGTACAGGGTTTCAAAGAATTAGGGTTTTAAGCACGCGCCCGGAAGGGTTGAAGGATTTCTTAGTTTTCTCTGGGAAGGCAGAGGTATCTGGCGAGGCGTGAGGAGTGAGCGGAGTGCGGAGACATCATGGTTAGGATTCCATGGCTCTTGTTGTTTGTATTTTCTGTGATGATGTTTACTGTAAGCAGTTTATTGTCCCTGAAGATAGTTCTGTAATATATGGATCGTAATAATGCTACAGTTTTCCCATAGTCAGATCCAAAAACCAGTTATACGAGTGCATTTTTCATAGGATCGTTTTAGATCTCCTAAGGTTGTTAAAATCCTTGTTATATGGCTTTTATCTCGTGTACATGTTCTTGTGTTCGAGTTGTAAGGGCTTATGCTTTGTAATGCAGTCAGCAGCTTAATGTTTTGGCCCCTGTTTTCGATGAGGCAGCATTAATAGACTTATCTATTCTGTATGAACGTTTTTCGTAGGGCATTGATAGATCCATTTTCTGTGGTACTACCTTAGTTATATCGATTCGTTTAGTGCTTTTGTTTTATGTCTTTGTTTGAAAGAAGTATTTTTTCAATCTACAGGAGAGAGAGTTTTTTACGGTTTTCTTACAAAATATTCTTCTGAGCCTGATGATCTATGGATGGGTTGCTTTCTAGATTATTCATATAGTCACGGCCTCTTTCATAAGAAATCATATTCTAATCTTCCTATAAAAGTATATCATTTAAAACCAAAATACCTCACCTTGCAGTGCTGTTTTATGTTAATTTCCATGTAATTTGAAAACAAAATTCTCCTTTTTGTTACCGTACTGCGTATACTGTTCTCGCTCAATTGATCTTTCCTGGAAAAGTGACTTGTACATGGATATATTTGTTTGTTAGTAGTTGCAGCCACAGATACGCCTCGAGGGGCTGTATTACATTACACGTAATTCCTTTAGGTTAGATGCCAGGTCCTAGGGGCTTTTATTCGGACAGATTCAATCCGGACTTGCTCATGGTCTCAGCTCTTTATAACATGCCATTTGGGTGGGGGCAGACCACAGTGAGAATGGAACCTTGTAGGGTAGCTCAAGGTTCGTCAACCTCATCGGGGAATTAAAGGCCCATTAGCATGAACAGAGATAAAAGTTGATTTTCAACAGAAATACGAGACGTCAGATAGCCTACTCTCTCGAGGAGCTTTGCTTCACCCATATTCCTCTGGGCTGTCACCATATTCACCAGTGATTGTAGTGTGGACAGGATTGCTGAATACTCTATTTGTTCTGGTGCTTTAGCTTATCGTCCTTCTCCTGACTGGTTTGAGTTGAACTTTGATCTACTTTCTTATCTCAGCAAATATACTGGTATGGCCAGAATTATTCTGGCCAGGAACCATTCAGAGTTCATGACTGTTCTCCTTAACTCTCCAGCAACTGAGGCCCCTCATCCTGAGCAACCAAGGCCTCTCATTTTCTTCCCTGTTCTCCTTAATCCTCAGCTTGGCCCCACAACACTACCATTCCTCTTACTACTTCCGAAGAGGCAAAAGACAACAAAGTTAAAAGGTCTGAGCATGACTGGCTCAACAATTTTATCATAGCTGAACCTCTTCCTACCTCCCTCTTTTGTGACTCGAAGGAAAATTGAGTAAGGTCTTACCTCCCTCTTTTGTGACTCGAAGGAAAATTGAGTAAGGTCTTCCTCCCCTCCCAGCATCCTTTACAAAGATGCATCGTGCTTTGCCATTGTCTCAGATAAATCTTGCTGACATTCCTTTATCACATGAAATGCTATCTGAATCTCAAACAACTTGCCACCCACTCCAGAATCCAAACAGACAGGCAATAATTTAGGTTTCATGACTGCTCAATTGATGTATCATCGTTTTTACTCAATCTATATTAAGCTAAGTTTCCTGGTGCTACCATTGCCATCAATACATTGCTGCCATTTCTTATTCTGCTCCTGAACAGGTGAAGGACAATGAAGGTGAAAGTTCAAGAATCACAGCAATTTTATAATAGCTGAGCCTCTTCCTACCGCCCCTCATGTGACTCAAGGCAGGACTTTTTGAAAGATTTTCTCCCTCATAGCATCCTTTACAAGATGTAGCAGGCTTAGCAATTGTCTTGGGTAAATCTTGCAGGCCCAATCTTCCCTACTGTCCCAGTTTCAGGTGAATTAGGTTTATATCTTTGTGATTAAAACTGTGCACAAGGATTATTGACAAGTCAATTTGCCCTATTTATATGCTTCTCAGAAATACAGTATTCAAATCAGGAACTTTGTATTGCAATGCTTTTTTTCCCAAGCCCGGGGAATGTCTTCTTAGATACCTTTCATAGCTAAGGAGTTTCACCACTATGTCAATGCATCTTTCTTTGTTAATGCTTGCTTTTACTAAAGTTAACAATTGTTTTCCATCAATGTTCTATGGGAATTTTATGATTTGAAATTTTTAAGGAGCTTCTTTCTTCCACTTTCTATATAGGACAACAAAACCCATAAGAAGAATTATTTTAAGTGTTTCTGTCTGGTAAGCATTGTACTTGAACAGGGAAACTGCCATATATATTCTCAAAATTTCAATTTTTCTCTTTTTAGCAGGTTCCTTGAAGGGAAAAACTAAAGGAACAGGTGTTTAATATTAGTTTTTCTGAGTTTTTTTATTATTGTTTGCAGCCTTTCAGACGCTATGTCAAAGCATCTGTCTTTGTAACTGCTTACTTTTACTGAAATTGACAATTGTTCTACATCTATGTTCTATGGGAACTTTATGATTTGAAATATTCAAGGAGAGAAAGTACATCTTTCTTCCACTTTCTTTATAGGACAACAAAACCCATAACAGGAATTATTTTAAGTGTTTCTGTCTGGTAACCATTGTACTTGAACAGGGGAATTGCCATAATTATTCTCAAAAGTTTAAATTTTCTATTTTACATGTTCCTTGAAGGGAAAAACTAAAAGAACAGGTGTTTTTTATTAGTTTTTCTGAGAGTTTTTTTGGTTATTGTTTGCAGCCTTTCAGACGCTATGTCGAGATCGGGCGTGTAGCCCTTGTTAACTATGGGCCTGACTATGGAAAGCTTGTTGTAATTGTCGATGTTGTCGACCAGAACCGGGTATGTAGCCTCTGCCTGCCTTTCTATTTGTTCTGCTTACATAGTGAATCTTTTTATTCAATGCAATTTTCAGTTAAGTTAGCTGTTAATGAATGGGAAATACATACATACTGCTTTGATGTAAATACACTAACACTATGAATTGACACTAACTACAAAGATTGTTCAGCACTTAATTGGCTGATTTGAGAAGCATCTTGCTGGCTGGGTATGGTAGTGTGGTAGTTTGGCACATGATTGGCTGATTTGAGAAGCATCTCACTTCCAAAGTCACCTGACATGGGACATGTAGGACACGAAAATACGAGAGTCCGACACGGACACGGTGACCCCCGAAATCAGGACACATAGGATACGTTTTATATACATATATATATATATATTTTTAAATATATTAAAATTTAAAAATATAGACATATAGATCCAAAAATATTTAGAAACTAGAACATTTACAAATATTCAATAGAAATTTCAAATTAGAATAAAAACACATTAATGATTACACATTTGTCATTCACAAATCACGATTCACAACACATTTGTCATTCACAAATCACAATGAGACACAGATGCATGTCGGAATCATATTTCTCATTAAGTCATCAAAATCAAAATGTATATGTGACACATATATGTCGGAATGCCTGGGCACTGGGCCACTGGCAAATGCCAAATAGACTAATAGTAAATACAAAAAGGGGTGGATCAAGATGGGAGAATCCCATATGTTAGTAATCCTCCTCCATGCTTGAATCAACATACTCATCATTGCCACTGCCTTGATCCTCATCCTCCTCCCCCTCCTACTCCTCTCTGCCCATCTGACGATCTGCATCTGCTGCTGTGGAGGATGACCCCTCTGTACGATCACTATCATCAAAAGTGACCAGCTCTAGCACTGGATCATTAAGATCCATGTTGGCTAATGCCAATTCAGTACTACTGTCCAAACCCATATCATCAAGAAAGACATTCCACATCTTTGTCTTTCCCTTCACCCACTCCTCCCTCTTCCTGTAAATAAGACGAAGGTTGGAGTGCACATACACCATCGACTCTGCCCTGGACTACTCAAGCCTGCTCTTCTTCACACTGTACAAGTTCCCATATGTGCTCCAATTCCTCTCACAACAAGAGGATGATGTAACTTGAGAGATGACCCTGAAGGCTAACTTCTGTAGAATAGGGGATGTTGCCCCATGAGTTGCCCACCAAGCATAGGGTTTCTTACCCTCCCTATCTCTAAGCACATCATAGCCTCCAAATCTCCCAGTGCCAGTGGAAAAATCTACAAAGCCATCCTCCACCTCCTCAAGCATGTCTCTATCCTGAAATAGCCGTCTAAGTGCTATCTTCCTCCCATTTGCAATCTCTGCATCCATGTGAGGAGGGACTCTGTGTGAGGCCCCCGATCCACCAATGAGCCACTCCTGAGTGTAGAACTTGGGGTTCAAGGAGTGGGCCAAGCAATGCAAAGGTGTGCAATTCTTATCCCACCTGGAGATAAGAATATCCCGAATAATGGTCCATAAGTTCTCTACCGATGTCCCATACTCGGGACACTCATTCTCCATGACAATGGACCTCATGGACTCAATCATGGAATCCCACCCCTCATAAACCTTTGCTAGGATGGGCTGGTCCGTGTCTGCATACCGCAACAAAGAAATGATTGGCTCCATGATCTTAATAGTAAGATCCACCGTGTCTCACCAACCATCATTTAACACCAAGTCCTTCACCTTTTGTGAAGCAGCCTGATCCGTCTTTCTCCAAAAAGCCCAAAACTCTGAAATCACCATGGACCCAAGAGCGGTTTTGACCTCCCTCAACCTCTTGAGCATGATGAATGAGGAAGCAAACCGAGTATCTGCAATCTTCAGCAATGAAAGCTGTGTGTACTGTTTGTAGATGGTGAGGGCATTTGTGTGGTTTTGTACAAAGTTACGGATATGGCGTGCATCCTCAATAAGGTTGTTAATCCATGCCACATCCGAAGCAATGGCTTTTAGTGCTAAATTCAAGGAATGGACAATGCAAGGTGTCCAAAAAACCTGTAAGAGCAATAAAAGCATGTATCAATGACTCTACAACTCTAACATTGGAATGACCAAATTCAAACAATGAGCAAATTAGAAATGAAAGGTGTCCAAAATGAACATACCTGTGGATATTTAGTTTCCACAATCATGCCAGTAGCCTTGCAAACAGGTGCATTGTCCGTGATGATTTGTACACACGACTCAACACCCACTTCTTCAATGGTTTTGATGAATAAATCACCCATAAATTGTGCATCCTTGTATTCGCCAAGAGCATCCACCGCTTTCAAGAACACTGGTCCATTTTGGGAAGATACCATGAAATTGATGAGTGGATGGCGTCCATCCATCAGAAACAATACTCACACCGGATGAGGGCCACGCTGATCTAATTGGCTCAAGAATTTTATCTACCTCCATCTTTGCTTTAACCAACAATGTGGTTCTAAGCTTCTCTGAACCAGGAGGCACATAACCATTTGGAGCTCGTTCCAAGATAGTTTTAACCGTCTCAAAATACAATGGTGACCGTGCAACATTGAATGAAATGAAGTTGAGGTAGAAGAAAAATGCAATAGTAAGGTCTACCTCTTCTCGCGCCTCTTTTTGGAAAATCCTATCCATTGGACCACCTGTAGATTGCCTCTTTCTTGTTTGATAAGTATCCCCACGCCCACGCCCATGAATGCTAGGTGGAAATGGAGGCTTGGTGCTAGAGGACTTCCTCAAGAATGGAAGAGGATCATCCTCTTTTTTCTTGCTTGCTGCTGCCACCTTCCCTAAGCCAACATGATCCTCTCTTTCCATATCCCTCCTTTGGTGAACAGTCACCGCTTTGCATGAAGAAATCCCACAAGAAGGAAGGGCCAACAAATGGCCCTTAACCCGGAAATATGTGCTCATGAACTCATGCTTGCAAAAATTGCATCTCCAAGACACATTGCCTCCCCCACCAAGCTTTGCCCCGGGTCCATCTTTCCTTGTCACATACTTCCACAAAGGGTATTTTTTTTCTTGGGCTTGTTGTCTTGCTAAAACAGGGTTAAGTGGAGCCATAGAATGAGCTCCACTAGCAGCCGATGGAGCACTTGATGGAGGAGGAGAACCGTTTGTGCTTGGTGGAATAGGAGGGGAGGCCCTAGATGGTGCATTTCTCCCTTTCCTTTGCCCCCTACCTCCTGTCCTAGCTGATTGAGACATTCCTTTTCTTTTGTGATGGTTGAGCTTGCAATCCTCTCCACAAATCCACCGGAATGCACTTGGAATCGCTTGGAAACAATGGATAGCCTTCAAATCTCCTTCACCTGCACATACAACTCACTCTCAACCAAATGCTTCCGTGCTAATGACAAAAAGAAAGGCAAAATTCTGTTTTTAAGTGAACGCCTTTTTCCGCCAAAAACGTGTCCTGTTTTTCAGGTACGTGTTTGACAGTCGGGACACGTTGTAAATTTGTGTCCGATTCGTTTTTAGGACGTGTCCCGATTTTGGATTCGAAGTAAGGTCGAATTGGACACGAATTCATATCGAATCGTGTCCGATTCGACCGATTCGGGACACGGCTGGGGTTTCATACGAATCCGGTTTCACAGCTCACTTCTCATTATTTTACAATGTTCCTTTGAATACCATAGACTGAGATTTATATCAGTGGAACCAGGAGTGCAGTCTTATTAATGAAATGGATTTTAGCAGACCTAGGTGTAGGGAGCATGTTATTACTAATGTATCTATTATTCTATTTCTCTTTGTTTGTCCATTTTTTGTTGCTCAAGTTCAGAGTACATTTGGACTGGCATAGTATTATCCCATTCTTCATGAATGTTACATGCTTGGGTTTCTGAATTTGCTGTATGTTATCAATACCCAAACGTTGAATTTTATCTGATTTATTAGTTTGCTATTAATCTAACTCAAATTTGTTTTATTTGAGTTGTGAGTTGTTGGTTATTGAGAAGAAGCAGTAATTCAGAATAATCTAGTATGCAACATCCAAGTGGAATCCTGGTTACAGTTATTGAAAATAAAGTCAGAGCTAGTGAATGAAACCATTGATAAATGAAATAGGATTCAATGTGTGGAGTCTTGACTTCTATTACCTAGTTTATTGGCCAGATGCTGGCTTCTCAAAACAAGATTTAGTTCAGGAATTTATTATTATTATTATTATTGTATAGAAAAGCTGTATAACACAACCATTGTGGGACCACACAATATGTACTATGGGGAGGGGTGATGCTATAGGTTCTAAAAAATCATATTGTGTCCTCGTAGGGTTCATGCTATGCAAGCACACTTCTTTAGTCAGATGTGTCTTGTGAACCGATTTATCCCTACACACACACACTTGCATGGATGTGTATCAATTGCCACACCAGTGCCAATGCCAAATTTAAAATTTTTGGAGTTTGTGTGAATTACACTTGAAAATCTTGATCTTTATGCCTTTTTCTTTTGTTAACTTTAAATCTCTGGTGCAAACGTATACCTCATATGAACTATTTCTTTGTCTCGAAATATAACTTGGCATGTTAATATTGGATCTTTTTAGCTGATGGAGTTGTGTGGAGAGTTTGAACTTCTTTTGAGTAAATCAATTAAATGAGATAGGTAAAGTGTATCTTCTTTTGAAATAGCGTAGTGGTGAATTATATCATCTGATCAATATAACTCAGTAATAATGAACTTTTCTTCAGGATCATGATGCTTGGAAAATGAGATGCTTTACAATTTTGATCAATTGAAATGTGTAAAGCCTAGATTGCTAACCATTTTGTGTTGCAACAGGCATTGGTTGACGCACCAAAGATGGTGAGATCTCAAATTAACTTTAAGAGGCTTTCACTGACGGATATCAAGATTGATATTCCTAGAGTACCAAAGAAGAAAGTTTTGATTGAGGCTATGGAGTCTGCAGGTATGAAATGTTTTGCTAGGCCAGTTTTATTTTGATGATACTTGTGGTATTTTGAATTTTGGCAGTGAGGTGGTAACTTTTTGTTTAAATTTTATATAATAACTATTTTTTGGTTTAAATTTATATAATAACTATTTTTTGGTTTAAATTTATATAATAACTATTTTGATTTCAATTTAATAAACAGAAGTTCAAAAGAGATGGGAGAATAGTTCATGGGGTCGAAAATTAATTGTGCAAAAGCGAAGAGCAGAATTGAATGACTTCGAGAGATTCAAAATCATGCTGGCTAAGATAAAGGTTTGTTCTTGACCTCATTTGATGTTTGTTTACCAACTTCAAAAATGCTCTCTAGCTCAAAACCAAAATACCATGTTTCTGATGTTAAAAATTGAGTTAGTGAGCAAACAATGATTAGTTTTTTTTTAATTTGTTGGAAATTTTCAAATTATCTCACAGCATCTTATGTTGAATGCAGAGGGGATCATTAATCAAGCGTGAACTTTCAAAGTTGAAAAAGGAAATCCGTGCCTGAGAACAAATTTGGAAGTGATACTGTTTTATTAATTTTAACTTTTAGAGACTGCCACAAATTCTAGCTCACCTGATGGTTGGATTTTTAAGAAATTTAAGTTGTCATTTGTACTGTTGCTTATGTTTTACAAATTTTATGGAAATTTTGATCTGTTGGTAGTGCTTATTTCCAAAGGCAAGCTTCACATTTTGAGATAAAAACCTTGAAGCATCAAGAAAGCATGCATTCGAGGCAAATCAATGAGCATGGGAGATGTTATTTATCAAATATTTAGAGCATTAAATATCTGGTTAGCCTGTACCTTCAGTAAATGGGTTTTTAACTGACTATTCAATGTTAAAGCTTGTTTTGGAACGCTCTTTTCTCAAATGCCATGCTTTAAATGCTTACTAGTTCAAGTATTCAACTTGAACATTATCTCAAAAGTTTCTATATATTATTTTGTTGCTTGTTCTTCTTTGTTCTTAGTGTCTTA
Source organism: Larix kaempferi (assembly GCA_027924585.1). Lineage (NCBI taxonomy): Eukaryota > Viridiplantae > Streptophyta > Pinopsida > Pinales > Pinaceae > Larix > Larix kaempferi. The sequence continues at coordinate 2,143,293 of BSBM01000560.1, read as the reverse complement.
CCAGAGACCTGACCAAGAAACCCGTTACTTGTTCTTCTTTGTTCTCGTAGTATCTTATAAGAGACCTGATCAAGAAATCCATTACCTGTTCTTTTCCCATTCCCATTTTGAAACTATATTATTATATTACTAAACAATTTAATGTGCCTAATATATGCACATATGTTATCCCATGAAAGCCTTCAGTCTTGGCTCTTGTTCAGTTCCTATTTTGCATTGGATTTTCTGTTTCTGATAACATCTTGGATATGAATGTTCTATTGTCAAATTGATTAGTACATTTTCAACGACTGTAATTTAAATAAGGTATTCTGAAGAGATAGTAGTGAGTATAAAATTTTGGTTGGCTTCTTTTAATATTTTATGGACATAAATGTTCTTTTATGACTACTTGCATTTTGATTGTATGATTAAGGTGGTGCTACAAAGGCCACGAGTTCTGTAGGGCCTGTGGATTATTCATGATTCTACATATGCTACGTTGTTGTACCATCTCATTTTATTTTATAAGCAGTGTGATCAGTCTGCTCCTGTGATGTGTCACAGTATATCATGTGACACTGACTTTTATAATTGAGTGCACACTTTTCGACCGGCATCTTAGGCTTTAGGCGAATGATTATGATATCTTCATTGGTTGACAATATTGTTCCCTTGTGGGATGCTGAAGTCAATTCCTGTTATAAGTTTTCTAATTGTTGGTTTTTGCTTTATCTTTGTGTAATGATATTGATAATTATTGTTCCATCTACATATATTTGAGAAAATTAATAATTGGTAGTGTTTGAACTTATCATTTATTATTTGTTATGGAAGTTGATTTTTCATAGACACGATCGGGTCCTACACCTAGATACATTAACTGGGGACTTGAGCTCCAAGGAATTGTACATTGAAACAGAAAATAAAAAACTTTGTATAAGAGAATTTTATTTCATAATTAAATATGAATTTATTATTGTAATTATAATTATTATTAAATTATGGTTAAGTTGTGTTTTCGACTAGGTTACATAGGTTACATGTTCAAATCTTGGGATGGGTAAGTTATGTACATCTTTTTAGACTTAACCTCAAATTATCAAATTGTGGGGTGGAGTGGAACTGTGTCCCACGAACAAGGGGTTTCATACACCAATTTGGTGTATAGCTAGGTTGTGACCTTAATGAGGTTATTATTATTATAATCAAATTGTCATTAAAAGATTAAAAAAACGATTACTTTTTATAAAATGTTACAATGTAGTTAACATCTATATGGAAAATATTATCATTGACCTCAAAGGAAATATGCAATTTAATTTCTCGCGGGTGATGGGTGTTGTCTAATACACACCTCGAATAAAGTGGCAGAAATCTTCAAGCCATGTCCTTGAGAGCAAGCTTCGAGTAGAGTTATTGTCAGTCAACACTCGACGACTTTGTTTAGGCTAACTCTTACTAAAGCTAAGGGGTGGTCTCTAATAAAAATAACCAAAGCTAAGTAAGAAATAACAAAAAGAAATATAAGATTTTAATGTAAGAGCGATAATCAATCCACTTACAGTATCATCCTAGATCTCAATGGAAATCAAAGGTTTAGTTTTGCATGGGGCTTGGTATGGCCTCAAATAATGGGGCAAACGCATTGGCAATATATGAAGAATTGTGTTTCTCAAAGCCAAGGGGAATACCATTTTCTTATGAGGGAATCTCCTCTATATTCAACATTTGCATTGCCAAACAACTTTGCAAGATATTCACCTAATCAAACTCATTACTAGAGATCAACGCAGGGTATGAAGAATTATGTTTCTCAAGGCCAAGGGAAATAACATTTTCTTATGACGGAATATTCAACATTTGCATTGCCAAACAACTTTGCAAGATATTCACCTAATCAAACTCATTATTAGAGATCAAGCTTTGCCAAGGGAAATAACATTTTCTTATGAGGGAATCTCCTCTATATTCAACATTTGCATTGCCAAACAACTTTGCAAGATATTCACCTAATCAAACTCATTATTAGAGATCAAGCTTTCGCAAAAGAGTTTGAAAAAATTTAATTCTTTTAGATCCTTCGAGATCTTTATTCAAGTGCAAACAAAGAGATAATTTAGGGGTTGAATTATGAGAAGTATGTAAAGTCGGGGGCGTGGTGTTGATCATGTAACTCTACTTTGACATAAACTAAAATCAGTCATGAATATATCATGTTGCAATGTGTGTCAAATCAAGCATGCACACAAGAATCAAGAGTTAAAGTCCCTATGGAGGTTGCTACCTCAGCAGTCGTCATCAGCCACGTTTGAAATTATTATCAATGTAGAGATGAGATTGATTCTTGCATGTTTTTATTATTTTGTTCTTGGAGAAAGGAATCATTGTTCTAGGTGGTTCCTTGGATTTGAAAATAATGAATATTAGGCTTTAGGTGATCCCCAATAAGGACTCCAGGAATTGCAATTGGTTGTCTTGTGGCTTCGTCAGTTGCTCTATGTGAGATCCTATTGGAGAAGGAGATTGGAGCTTATATGCACATTGTAGGTTGCGAAACACAATGGGATTAGTTAAACTCTATGGTAGATTTGGAGTCTTTATAGCTAGTTGTCATTACTGATCTAGATGTTTCATTATGTGTGAAATATTGGAGGTTTTAAGAGGACTCAAAAAGTGTGTGCCAATTTTCAAAATCTCAAGGTGAATTTTTCAACTCTTTCCAAAAATAGAAAAGGTGGCAAGAAGAGTGTGAATATATGGCACCAATGGAAACTCGAAAACAAGATTATACCCTTCAGATCTCTACTTTCAAAGAGAGGAAGCATGGATATGTAATTTTTAAGAACAATGAAAAGAAGAAATATGAGGATTTAGAAGTTAGATTGAGTTCTTTGTGCTCCATGATTGGTAAGAATTATAGGGTTCCTCCAATTATGAATAGAGATCATGCAATGTTCTTTTGTTTCACCCATGTATTCTATTGTGACCACATCTTGCTATGGTTTGCCTTGGGTAAGAGAGGAGGTTACAACTCTGTATCATCCATCCATCCATCCATCCATAGAGGTTACAACTATGTAAAAGAAGACCGCATTTGAAATTCCCAATACTTCATCAAAAAAATAACACACTCATGACCTCGCCCTCTTTTCATCTAGAATGATCCTCTATTACAAAGTTGGGCTATTTTGCCTATCTGCCTCCTAAAAAACAAACTTCTCCTTTCATTAGAATAAAATCGTGATAATTTAGCTTTCCAAAGTTTTTATATTACAAAATGAATTAGTTGACACAAGAAACCAAATAGTCCATAACAAAAAAATGAATGCTAGTATCATACTTTGCACTAGATCAATAAATTTGAAAGGCATGAATTATGTTCTCTATCCCATGGGTAGATTCCTGAACATATATGACACTAGATGGGCACTCCAGGGATTTCTTAGATTGAACATATTCCTCATTGTTATATTCCCTGTGAACGTGTTGGAAGCTCATCTCCAAAAACGCGCTTTGAAGAGACTTTATGCATGCTTTCCACCATTCCCGAATGTTGATCTACAACATGCATTTTCCTAGAACCTAATCAATGACCACCTTCGAATCTCAAGCGACCTGGAGGCGAGTAACTTGCTTAAGTCGGACCACGTACAACAAACCAATATACATAATTTTGTTATATGCATTGCACATCATTATAAAAACATTGTCAATTAGAGCGTCTGAGTGGTTGTGGGATGAAGTGTTATCCTCCCTACCTAAGTTATATTTATATAAGTGACATGTTGAACTCCTTAAAAATATATTGGTGTGATGAATTCAAGCTCTATTGTTGACCTAGACTTATACCTTGAAAATTTTAGAGTTTAACCTAATTAACATTGTAAAAAAAAAAACCCTTTTTTTTCCAAAATAACATCATTATAAAAACATTGCATAATAAATATTTATGATTGAAAAAAATATTACCTTCCATAATAATATTAACTATATAAAAATAGTTTGTGAAATGTAAAAACACTACCAAAATATGTGAAACTCATCAAATGGTTATTGAATTTTGTTAATATTTTTTTTTATAATTTTGATAAATCAACTTTCATGTTCATTTTTACTTTTTGTAGTTGGAGTTTACAAAAGTTTATAGTTGTTAATTTCTTGGTTTGATTTATATGATGTAATTTTAAAAAATTATCCTATAAAGGTTTTGATTTTTTTATTAAAATAATATTTAATTTTAAATATAATAAACATTACATTTTATTATCTTAAAAACATCTTATTTTAAATATAATAAAAAAATATATTTTATTGAAAAATAATTTATAACATATTTTATTTTCATAATTTATATTTTTATTATTATAAGAATATATTTTTATTATTATAAGAATAAATAGAAAAATAAATTATGATATATTTAATAAGTCTATAGCATATAGAGAAGTTGAAGGGTTGCTTAGAAAAAGCAAGTTGTGTTGACATGACTCTAGTTGGTATAATCAATATCATTTTTTATGCTAACGATATTGTTCTTATGGTGAGGAGTCCTATCATCTTGACAAACAACTAAAATTTTTTAAGGATTTTTTCACTTTACAATCACAAAACAAAGGTTGTGTTAATCATATCCAAAAATACCATTTATGCTAATTTCATGTATGACAACAACACTTTGGAAGAAGTGACTTCATACAAATGTATTTGAATCGATCTTCATCACAAGATTAACTAGAACTATAGCATTGAAAAATGATAAATTGCATGTGGAACACTTATTATGCACTTGAAAACAATTGTAGACCAACAAACCTTTGGCTCTGGGATATGAATAAACTCATCTTTGAAACTTCCATAACTCATGTTATCTTATATGGTTGTGAAGTTTGGGATTGCAATATATTTAAGGAATCGTGGAAAAGAATAGAGCAACAATCCAAAATCATTTAATAACTTACAATCTCAAAATTAAAGGCAATACACCATATCTTATCATTCTCATAAAGCTAACATGGTTATGACTAAATACATAATCTACAAGAATATGATAAACATGGAAGACAAGAGTGTTCATCAACTTGCTTTAAACACCAACCAAGGGGGAGGGGGGGTGGCATTGAGATTCCAATTATTTGCTAAACCATTGGGGAATCAAGGAAGAGGTCACTCTGCATAATAACGATAATATAAAAAATATTATTACATTTAAGTTTAAGGAGAAATTGGAGTGCGAAAAATAATAAGAGAACTTTAAAATACTATAAGGAGGTGATCAATCCTAATTGAAAATATCAAAATTATCTCTTTATTTTAACTAGCGTGTAGAAGAAAATAAACTAAAATAAGAACAAACTCTCACAAGCTCCATAGTGGAAGAAAGGGCATTAGATAATTCTTAAATGTCTGGGCCAAAATAATGTCATCTTAAGACACGAAGAGGGTTGAAGATGAAAAACACTTTCTCTCATGGGCCAAAATAATTTGTCATTTTTGTGACACTAAGAGGTTTGAATATGAAAAGCATTTTTTCTTAAAATATCCCATGTACACCTACATTAGATCGCAATTGAAAATATTTGTCCTAATACCAACCTTCCTAGCATTTTAACTCATCAAAACTATAGTGATTTAAAATTGCTTCTCTTAAAGCTTCTCAAACACAACTAAAATCATAAAGCAAATCAAGTAATTCCTTATCTTTTTTAAGATTCAATAAACTAAAGTTGGTCTCCATAAACATTAATAATCATAATCATCATCATCATTATCATAAATACTTTTAATCAAAATACTTTCTTTTTATTTGAAATTTTAAAAAATAAAAAAATATTATAAATATTTAATACCCACATTGTATCTAATATATTCATAAATCACATATCACATTATCTTTCTTAATATATTCATAAATCACATATCACATTATCTTTGTGATAGTCCCATAAATTATCACATTATCTTGTATTCGTAAATCACATATTACATTATCTTTGTGATTACTATCAATTATTAAAAGAAAATATTATATTCATTACATTCATAAATCACATAAAATTTCCCAACTTATAATACCCTTCACTGGAAATACTTCACAATGACATGTTATGAATATACAATACTTTTACCCCGGATGGGGTGCTTAACGATCAACCAGGACACATTAATGGTGATGTAACGGGGGCAAATCAACAAGACGAGCCGACTAGCATCGAAGTGGCGACGACGATGTCGGTTGCTCGACATATTAACTCCTTCCCCATCTCCCATAGAATGACATGACTGGTTTGCACATGTGTTATTGCACGATCATGGCTGCTCTCGGTTCCTGCATCGGGTTCTCCATGGTTCATATGGATGGCCAAGGTTTCATTTCTACCTATTTTTCCCTGGGGTCTGGTTGGCTTCTCACCAGTGCTCTCTGCTATGGTAGAATCTTTACTCCCTTGCAGTTTCAGACGAAGACGAAGAGTGCAGAGATAGTTAGTGATAGTGGTGGACTCTGCAGCATGGCCTGTGAGCGTCATCGTGCTCCTAGCAGGCGCGGTCGTGGACATCCTGGTAGCTCTCAGGAGCATAACAATGCGAGCATTGCTCGCCACCTAGCCACAATGACGAATACGCTGCTGATAATCCGTAAAGACATCAAGGACGCCGAGGAAGACATGCAAGCTAGAATCTTGGAGCTCCGACACAGGGTTCAGATTCTTATCGACTATTGCGTTGGCATTGCCGAGTTATACCACCTTCTTTCACCTCTGCTCACCACCATTGGAGAGGGCGGACGAATTCACTTCGGCTTTGACTCTAAAGTTAGGAATGAGGTGCATCCTAGGGAGAGCGAGGTTCAAGCTACTTCAACTGTCGTGGTCAAGGAGGAGAGCTCGACTGAAATATCGACAAGCAAGGCGAAGATGGACGAAGCCATGACTACTAGCACTAGCCGTACCAAACATGAGGCTACGAGCAACATCAAGGAGGAGGGGGCGAGCCTCCAGCAACCAAGCATTGGGCACACCACAACCCTGCCGAGTAGAGTTTGTCTTTGCCTTAATTTTTTGGCACTGTTCTGCCTCTGCTAGAAGGTTTTAATTTTTGTTTTCAGATGAATGTTTGCAGTTCTTTTTCGGATATTAAGGCTCCTAACATGCTTAGATTATATCAGACTTTTCTCCCAAGTTTCATTACAGTTTACAGGAAGTCCTCTGTATATCTATGCCATACTTCTAGTTTTTTTATTAAGGGTTGTTTTCTCTTTTTGAAAGGCCCGATGAGACTTGTTTCTAGGCTATTTTCTTCTGAGAAGAGGCCTGATTACTCTGTAACTCCTTGTAACAGTTTTTTTTTACTATAATGTAAATACTAAATTACAAAAAAAAAGAATATACAATACTTTTATTTTATTTATTATATGCATAAATTATACATCACATTTTGTAATAACATGTTATGAATATACGATACTTTTATTTTATCTATTATACCCATAAATTATACATCACATTTTGTAATAACATATTATGAATATACAATACTTTTACTTTATTAATTATATCCTAAATTTGTATTAACATATAATGAATATACAATACTTTTATTTTATTAATTATATCCATAAATTATACATCACGTTATTTTTGTAATTAACGTGGACTATTAAATAAAAATAAATTTAATAAAGAAAATATTGTATTTATTGTATTCATAAATCATATATAATTTTATAAATTTCACATACACCACATTATTTTAACATAAATTATTAAAGAAATTTAAGAGAAAAACTTATATTTAATAATTCATAAATTGTATATAATTTCCTAAATTTAACACTATTTTACATTGTATATATTAATTTTATGACTAACATAGATTATTAAGGAAATAAATTATTAAAAAAATATTTTAATTATATTCATAAATTATATAATTTTCTAAATTTGACCTCTATTGTGTTATTTGACCTATGTTTGTATGACCTCCCTCAAATCATATTATTGATGCATTTTTTAATTATTTATTAAATATCAATAAAATTATCTTATCAAAACTTTTTATCATATTGTTTTTAGTTATTATTTCCATACTTTCATAAATCACATATCATCATCCAACCTAAATCACATATCATCATCCAACCTATAATATCAGTATGTATAAATATATTATTCAGTATATTAATATAGTGTACCATATCAATAAATTAATTTTAATTGTTTTATATTTTGTGTTACTCTCTAAAATTTGATTTGTCTCTCAATCAATCTTTAAAACTTGGCCCACGTGCCCTCTTGAGTTAAACTCACCTAGAACTAAGTTCTTCAAACTCAAACAAGGCAAAACTCCAAAACTCAAAATACAAGAAATTTTGATTTATTTTTTATTTGTCAAGTTTCGTAGAGGCTTGAACCATGTTTTGTTGATTCTCAAGCTAGCGAGTTTTTTTATTCTTCAAAGTTTTATGGAGACACTAAGTTGTTTCTTTATGCTGAGAGGTGCTTTCTACAACCCAAGATGAGGGAGAAGAGTAATTTTGTGCTCAACATGGAGTTGACACTGTTAGATTTTTAATGATATGGCAATATAATTGTCACATAATCAAGCACAAGGACACGAAACACAATAGTTTACCTTGGGAAAAACCTAGCAAACCTTTCTTACTCAGAGAATCAATGCATAATACAAGTATATCAAGGATAAGAATGATGAAGATCACAAAGAGAAGAGATGCCAAAAGGAGCTCCAAAATGTCTTCTACAACCCAAAATCGAAACTTTCCTTTGCTTGAGCAAACTTGCTTGAGGTGGTTGCAAATGAGGAGGGCGACCCCTCTATTTATATAGGACTTTGAAGTGATTTTTCCAACTGAGCCGACTTGCCTCTTTTACTGGGCCAGCTTCTCTTTTGTAAATATAAAAATACATTTTTTTATTTATTTATCTATTTCTTTTGTAGGTCGGATTTAGCTAGTGAGGATAACCCACGTAGCTACAACAACAACAGACACGTGGCACTTTAATAAAATAATAAAACATTTAGTAAAAAATTTACAACATTAACCCTAAACTAAAGTTCAAAACAAAGATATATATATATATATATATATATTCCAATTCATTAAAACTAAAAAGATATGAGATCTATCCAAGTATGAAGTTCTCCCTATTTTCAATCGGAGGTCATACATTATCTAATTTACTAATTGATATCACTTTCAATGAGTGCAAGTTTGGCGATGTCCAAATAATTACTTGATAATGGATATTATGGTATTATTTGTCTATCTTTACATCTTTGGAATTTACAAATTTTTTTATATTCATGGTGGTATTGATCTGTTATGATTTCATCTAATATAGTTTTATCACCAATGTAAATCCATTTTAACTCTAGATCTATCATGGGCCGATAGGAATCAAATCCCTCGAGGTGCAAACTTTTCCTCAAATTGGTGCACTCTAAAAAGTGTTTGCACCTTAAATATTTGATCCCTATCGGTGCATGTAGATCCGGAGTTAAGATGGATCTACACTGGTGGTAAATGTTCCAATAATTCCCAACCACAATATGTAACCATCTCAACTTTTCCTATAATAGTTCCCCATAATCCCAGGAATTTCTATAATGTCAAAATATAAATACAATGAGGTTGACAAATCCTCTGTTTCATACTTACCAATCTTTTTTTGGAAAATCTACAAAATCAAACTACTTTTTTTTTTTTTTTCCTTGGAAAAATTCGTAATTTTATTTCAAAAAGAGGAACAAAATTACATTCTGCACATGTAATAGAATCACTAAGATTCCTACATTGTCACATATTACAACAAAATCAAACTACTTAAGCACATTAGCCTAAATATACTTCCATATGGAATTTAAACACAACTGTACATACTCAAAATCAGATACTTTCCCTGCCTTGATTGACTCGTTACCGTTCAAATTGTGCAAATCAAGAGATGATAAAAAGAGGTAGATCAGACAAGATGAAATGAGCTTGCTCATAACTGTCTGTTTCGTACTTACCAATCATTTTTGGGAAAATCTACAAAATCAAACTACTTGAGCACATTAACCTAAATATACTTCCATATGGAATTTAAACACAACTGTACATACTCCAAATCAGATACTTTCACTGCCTCGATTGACTCGTTACAGTTCAAATTGTGCAAATCAAGAGATGATAAAAAGAGGTAGATCGGACAAGATGAAATGAGCTTGCTCATAACTGTGGGTTTTCTTTCTTGTGGATGTAATGCAATGCAAGGCTTATGCTCTCACAGTCATATTCCATAATCTTCATCCAGTTCTCAAAATCTCCAATTTCCTACAATACATTTGCAAAGCACAGTCAAATTTAGCATTTAGAACTTGACAAATACTAAGGTTGCTTGTGCATGCCAAACCCCACCCCCCACAACGGTGGTAATCTTATGCATAAGACATCATGTGAATCTTACATGTAAACAGTCCAACGTAGCCAAAATATCAAAATCCAGTCAGTTACCCAAGCAATCATCACTAATTATGACTCAGTACTGATGTTACAACATAAATAATACTTATATTAGCATCACAAAGACTAGATCTTCACGTGAACAGAACATTGATTTGCAATTAAGTAAATAACATGCCATCAAACTCCCATGCGTTCAGAAACTTCTAAACAATAACTAATACTAAAAGGAGAGTGTGTCACCTTTAGAGCTGAATCCAAGGCATTGACTACTCCAAGCCATTGATTTGTTTGCTTTATATACCGCTGCACTGTTGCAGACAATGCACGAGTTTCATGTTCAATGCGTTTCTCATTAATAAAGGATTCTTGAACCCCACTATTCACACTATCGACAAGCAGGTCTGAAACACGGGTTGCAGTTGCTAAAGCATCCTTCTTCGCCTTTTCTATGCGAAAAAAAAAACAAATGTGAGGTCCACATACAAGCTGTAGTGCATAACGACATAAATCTAGTTACTGAAACTGAAAGGCAACAATCTATATGACAATTAATCCAACAATTCCTTCTGACATTTTAGACTCTTGCTGATTGAAGATATAAACCATTAACTTCATCTGCATACTCCAGGTGGAAATTTGCATTCCTTAATCTCCCATTTCTTTGTTATTAAAATGCAAAGGAACTCGGCGAACTCTGTTGAGATTTGTATCTCGGGATGTCCTTGATGCACTCATGCCTTGCTTGGAGGGGCATTATCTGAGTAGGCATGCATGTAGGGTATGAGAAACACTCTACCAGTCAGCACGGCTTCAGTGGTGGAAGCATACAAAGAGTCCTAAGACTTCTACCTCTTGCATGCAAGGTTTGCATGCGAGATTTTCTAATGTGGTAGTTTTATTTTTTAATGCGGAAGTGTGATTTTGCATAAAAGTCAAATTAAAGATTTGGAATCATAATCAGTCACTACAGCTATTAAAAGGAGGCCCCCTGAAAAAGTAAAGGTACTCAAGACAGTCTTCAAAGATTGAAGAGCAAAAGAGTGGGGGCGCATTTCTGAGAGAGGAAGGCGCAATTCTTGAGGAGGGGCGCACTTCTGAGAGAGAGGGCGCAGGCTTGAGGCTGGGAGGGCTGAGAGCAATGAGGCATATTCTTCAGATATTGAGGAGTAGGTGCCTAGATCATTCAGAGACTGAGTGACAGTCAAAAAGCATTTCTATTCAGCAGACAGAGAGCAGCAGAAAGGGGCACATTCCAGAGAGTGGAGGGGTGCATTCTTCTGAGGCTAAGATAGCAAAGGAAAACTGGCGTGCATCTTTCAAAGACTGAGAGGGGGTGCACTTCCCTAGACAGAGATCCAGAGCTGATTGCATCAGATATTAGAGCAGACAGAGGGCACACTTGCCAAATTGGTCACACATGTTCCAGAGGGGCACATTCCTTCAGAGACAGTAGCTGTTGAAGTTTTCACCCAGAGATCTAGCACGCCTTCCAAGGCATCAGATTCTTCTGTGTATTTGATAAAGCTGATTGTAACCTCTCTCATATTTCTCTGCCTCAAATTATAGAAACCCTAGTTTGCTGGTATTTCTCCATTGGGGTTTCCAGGGTAAATCATTGTGTTTATGTGTATGATTTCTAGTTCCGCTGTGCATCTTAGACAGTTAATTGAGTTAATGTATTGCTGCTTATACAATCAAATCTGAAAGTTATTTTACATATATATGTGCATCTGGGATTTGTATTGAAAGTAGTAGATCAGAAAGATAAGCTCTCAGAGATATAAAAAATCAACAAACTCAACCAAACCATTAACATTTAAATGCAGGATACCAATTGTCTTGCTTTGCTTAAAAATTATTTGGACTTTCTGTTAGGATATGAGGCTTATATGTTGTAATAAAGTCACTTTATGACTTATCTATGTTTTGTACTTTTGTGTAAAGCAAATCTATCTCACAGTCATAAGTGGAAATGATTTGCTCCATGAGTAAACCATATATAAGGAGGTGAACTCCTATGTAATAATTGCACCATTTACTCATAATATCATAATGTATTATTGTGTGTATCTCTCTCATGCGCTCTGTGATGTTTCTCTATTTAGGTTTTCTAGCTTTTGTAATATGATATCAGAGTGGGAGCAAGCCTAGGACTAGTCATGCAAATTAAAGATCATGTTTTTTCTTGAAAAGTTGAGTATGCTCTTCTCCTGCATTGAATGATGATCTAGAGAATCAGAAGGCTTGATAGAAGAACTAGATTCCCACTAATTTTCAATAGAACTTCGATTTTATTCACTGAATTTATTATTTATTTTTCCAGCAGTGTTCCCAAGCAGATTTCACTGGTTTGGACAATATTGTTCATAGGATTGACACAGAATTCGTGTTTCCAATGGAAATCCCATTATAAAAATAGTATGGGTTCAATTTCCACAACTAAAAAGTAAAAATTCAGATACAATTGATGAATAAAAAGTTAAAACCTATGGGGAATAGTAAAAGGGACTGAAAAATCACCTATAGATACCAATAAATTACTAGAATCACAAAGTAGTGATGATAAAGTCAAAGCCATTATTGGTCTTTCTCTCTCAGATTCAAAGTTACATCATATAGATTTGGAAAAGTCATCCAAGGAAATGTGGGATAATTTGAATACATAGTTTGGAGCAAAAGCAATGAATGCAAAGTTTTCTCTAAAGCTTCAATTGTTCAAATTCAAGATGTCTACTAAAGTCACTATGTCTAACCACATAAGCAATCTGAAATCTTTCATCAGACAACTAGTAGAAGTCAAAGCTACCGTGGAGGAAGTGGATGCCAAAGCCATCTTGTTAAATAGTCTTCCTATATAACAATGTTCTTTTTACTCCTAGTCAGATGTCTTCGCAAAGTCTAGAAGACATGATTGTTGCTCTCTTAATTGAAGAAAAGAGAACTATTGCAGGAAATACGGAAGATGATTCTCAACCTGGGACTGCATTGTACTCAAGATACAAGAATGTTCTTTTTACTCCTAGTCAGATGTCTTCGCAAAGTCTAGAAGACATGATTGTCTTTAAATAGTCTTCCTATATAACAATGTTCTTTTTACTCCTAGTCAGATGTCTTCGCAAAGTCTAGAAGACATGATTGTTGCTCTCTTGATTGAAGAAAAGAGAACTATTGCAGGAAATACGGAAGATGATTCTCAACCTGGGACTGCATTGTACTCAAGATACAATCATAGCATATTAGCTAAAGACAATGGGGAGATGGAGTGTTATTATTGCAAGAAAATGGGTCAAGCAGCTTGGAACTATAGATTTCAAGCCAATGATGTTCTCAAGGGAAAGCTCAAGGACAAACCATGTGTAGCTAATCTAGCCGTCGAAGATCCACCAAATGCTAACAATGGCAATTACCTTGCTGAAGAAATGTCATTTTATGCATTTTAAGAAGCTTGCACTTTGAAGAAATGAAGGGATCTAATGTAGATAAAGTTTAAAATGGATGGCTACTCAAATAATTCGGTTGTTTGTCAATCTTGGAAATTATACCCTTACGAAGGTCATGAGACAACTTGATGGAGCACTGTGGATGTAGCTCAACCTGGATGGTTGTTCAATTATTCGAGATATTCATATTTCGGGAGTTCAGGTAGGTGGAATCTAGGAATTTGAGAATTCAACTTGGGAGATACACCTTTATGAGGATTATGAGGCAACTTGATGGAGCTCTATCTGGTACATGAACTGTTTTCAAAGAAGAAGCTTCTAAAAGAATGTTTGGTTTTGATTACTTCTAATATTTTGATTTTAGCCAGTGTGTGTTTGCTTTCAATTAGTTTGGGCTTCAATATTTTAAGCAGTAATAAGAGGGGTTGTTAGGATAAAAGGCTTACATGTTGTAATAAAAGTCACTTTATGACTTAGTTATCTTTTTGTACTTTTGTGTAAAGCAAATCTATCCACATTCATGTGGAAATGATTTGCTCCACAAGTAACCATATATAAGGAGGTGAACTGCTATGCAATAATTGCACCATTTACTCATAACATCATATTGTGTTATTGTGTGTATCTCTCTCATGTGTTCCATGATGTAACTCTATTTAGGCTTTCTAGCTTCTATGATACTTTTTCCATTGTCAAAAAACTTACTATAGGAGTTTGTCTAGTTTAATTTCCTTAAGTTTCTGTAATCTCACACAAACTCTATCATTGCACCCTCCCAACCCCAACCTCACCATACATTTGGAATAATGGCCTAAAGCATCACAGCTCAAACTATGGTCTTTTCCATCAATGTTTCTGTTCATTTTAAAAGAAACTCAATTCAGGAATTTTAATTGTATGTCAGTTGTAGATTTGTTTTCAGTATCAGCCATTTTATAATTAGTTCCTAGTCTGCAGACTTCTGGGTATACCATTGTTTAATTTGAACCTTGCAAAATTTCATATAATTACGAGTGGATCAAGATACCTGTAAAGAATTTGAAGGATGTAGTAGAAAATAAATTAAAAATTGGAAACTCCTCTATCCAACTAAGCTAAAGTGGAAAATGTTCATTGCAAAAAGAAATGAAATTTATATTAATGTCCACAAAAGACCAAAATAGTTCAAAGGAACAAGAGAGACCAAACCATATTTATAGCCAACAAAGGGTGTGCATGAAGCACCCCTTAAAAGGAGACAAAAATGACTACAATATAGCAATATGACAAGACGAAGCATACAAATAAACAAGTTAAACCAAGAAGGTGAACCCTAGGAGGTGAAGAAGAGTCAACAAAGAGACATAGTCCTGAGAATGAGGTGCAGCGAGTGATGAGCGGCAAGCAACAAGAGAGAGTGGAGCTAGCTCCACTCGTCATCCAAATCAGTAGTGCACACTGCAGACATCAACACCAAGTGCCTGCTGAATGATGTCCTCTGGTGAGTGTCCTACACAAATACAACCCTGGGAGTTAACCTTGGTGACATCAATATGCTTCTATTTGTGGTTAAGGTAGAAACAGAAGTGGGAGTACTCGTAACATCCAAAGCCAACAAACTGGAATTTTCTTATAGCAAAAGAAATACAATTTTCAGATCTGATAATTACTTCCTAATGATTTCAAACAGTAATTTCATCCCATTGTTATCATTGAATAATTACACACTGAAAATTTCAACTTTAAATGCAACGGAAACAAAAGACCATAGAAGAATAGCCATGCACAGTAGACACAAAAATTTTACCATGGGAAACCTAACCTTGGGAGAAAACCTAGCAACTTTTCTTAGAAGAAATCATTACAAGTACATCATTACCATGAAGATGAAACCCTAGCACATAGAGAAGTTCAGCTTCTTTCATGAGGAAACCCTAGCCATCAAGTTCGTCCTCTTTCATGAGGAAACCCTAATCATCAAGTGCATCCTCCTTCATGAGAATACCCTAGCTCAAGATAGCGAACCTTGAGAGATGATAAGAACCCAAGAAAATTGCTCCTTGTACCTTTGCTAGGCCTCCTTGGACTTGCGCATTAGCTGAGAAGAGATGTTATGTTTTTTTAAATGAAATGTTTTAACTACTTATTTATACACTTTAAGTTGCCATCATTTCACTTTAGGGTCTGTTACCGGAAAATTAGCAGGGCTAATTCCCAATAAGCAAAAATAAGATCAGTGACCCAATGTCACCTCGGTCACCGTTCTAACTTCTTCGGAAGTCGGAACCTCCAAGGAGAAGTATCCTTATGGAATCCTGTAGAACACTAGGACACCACAAAAAAATGTTCTCTATGCAATTTGTAGTTAGACCAGTGCCTAAATGAAGTCAATAATATTATGATCAATGCCAGTGAATGAAAAAGATATGATCAGAATCAATAATCCACTTATATCATTCACCAAATGTAGCTTCAGGATCATTTACCAATAAAGAAATGTAATAAACGTATACACATGTATTACAATAATCAATATTGGATCAAAAGACTATATTGCTAACATACTACAACCAATAACCAAATATGCATCAAGTTGTGCTTTTCAATGTCATGTACTTTATTGCAATTATGGCAGCAGAAGTAAATAATTTAAATGATGCAAGGAATAACATTCATCAAGAGTCAATTAGGTAAGTAAATCTGTATTCATTAGTTATCACTTAACCTTGCCATCAACATGAATATAACTTCTGGATCTACATGGAGATAAAGTATGACAGCATAAAATTAGTTAGGGAGATTTCATTCATTAACGAAAGCGTATATGTGCCAACTATCTTCAGCGTGTAAATCAGTCCAATGTCATCCAATCAATTTCAGCATTTAATATCATTCAATAGGCGGCACTATCAGTTAAGTATGGAGTTTCTTGTGCAAAGGTTGATCACCAAAAAGGTCTTATCAATTATGTATAGCATTCAACATCATTTAATATTTAGCAACAACCAGCATTACCATTAAATACGTTTCAACTCAGGATCAATTAATCATTTCAGATCTGTGCATATATAAGGTAATGTCACAGCAGTAGGTCAATAAGATAAGAAGGTTAGTTAGGAAGATTATGTTCACTAGCCAAAGTGTATATAAGCCAAATACCTTAACTGCAAAGTACCCAATTACAAGAAGAGCTTATCAAAGATATGTCGATCAATCTAGTATCAATATCATAAGACAAACATAGAACTCTAGGACAAATGTGTTAATGTCAATGTATATGTCAAAGAGCCAATATTAGCAATCAACCATTCAAGATCAGATTTTCTGTATGTTACCAATTTGAAAAAGGGTACAGAGATCAGCATTCAAATTTAATGACAATTCATCACTTCCAGATCTGTATATGACGCAAAAAATAAAACCTCTTCTCAATGACTAAATTTAGACTTATGAATTATTAATTTATTAATTAAATTCTGCGTTTTCTGTGTATGTGGGCAGGGGCAGCGAAGAGGAGAAGCACACAGGGTCTGCATAAAATGCAGACCTGTGTAATTGTAAAAGAGTAGGTTGGAATGGAAGAAAGGGTAATGAGGAGCAGGCCGTGGGTAAGGAAGGAAGGGAAGGTAGGGAGAAGAAGGAAGAAGGGAGTGGGAAGAAAAGAAGGAACGAGAGATGGAAGGATGGGGTGAAGAGATGGATAAGGATAGAGGGATGGTAGGGCAGCGAACAAGAAAGGAAGAGAAGGTGAAGTGGAAGGGAGAGGGAGCTGGAAAAAGGTGGAGAAAGGATAGGCTGAGGGTAGGAAGAGATCGAGCGGAGGAAGAGAGGGAGCTGCGAAATGGAGAAGGGAGCAGGCAGCAACAGCAGGGTTCGGACTGTGGGAGAGCAGGGAGCAGGTTGCCGCAGGTGGCCAGAGAGTGGGAGAAGGTGAGAACCGAGGGTATGAGGAGGGAGAGGGAGTTAGGGCGAGTTTGTAGGTGAGGGGAGCGAAGGAGAGGGAGGCCAAGGGAGGAGGTTGCTCAGGTTTTTAGGTCTGCGGTTTCTGCAGTTTAGGGTTTTGACAGAGTTTTAGCAGAAATTCGTATTTTAGGGCTTCTTTTGAAAAAAATAAAAATTACTAAATCACATAAAAATTAAGTAAAAAATTAACCTAAACCTAAAAAAAATAAAAAATTAACCTAAGAATAATATGTACAATAATTACAACTTCAGAAATTTAGGTTTAGAAATAGATGAGCAACCTAGGGTTTCAAGAGAAAAGCTAGTCACCCAATCCTAGAGCATCAATGAGAGAAGCTACCCTCCTTGAGATGGTACTTGGCAACTAGGGCTAACCTCAACAATCTCTAGGATTTGTCAAGGGAGCCTAGCTTTAGCAAGACTTGAAGACCTAAAGCTCAAGCTTGAATGCTCTGGTGACCAAAGAAAAAAATGAAATGCTAATCAAGACAAAATGAAGCAATAATGGCTTCCATTCAACCCTAACGAGCATCACTTTCATACAAATTGACAAAGAGACATCAAACTAAAAGTATGGATACCTCTAAGTGCATGTGTTAAGCAAACAACTCTAGCCTCACCTTAGCAATGGCATGAACAATAGTAAAACTTCCAAGAAATGCTTCAAACTTGCAAAATAACCTTCATCAAGGAGTGCGCATCCCTTCAAAGAGCCCTAGTTAGGGCTTATAGCAGACATAATGAATTTTTCCCAAAAGTTGATATCTAAAAATGAAGTGAGGAGATTGTATTTATATGATCTCACATTCACTTTTACATAAAATAAGGTCAATTTAATATTAAAAATGTCAACTTAAAATTAAAACAAAAATAATATAAAATAATGATAAGAGTGGGTAAATTGGGGTGTTTTCCCCGGATTTGACCCAAACATGAGCAAAATGGTTGAACAAGGCCACATTTGACCAAACTGATGGCCAGACTGTGTAGGGGGGGGTCGTCATGTCCCAACTAACCCCAACAGTGATGAAAAACCCTCAACACCCCCCCCCCCCCCCTATCAAGCATTACAGTCTGCCCAGGAAGATGACACCATCCTCTGTAGGAGGGCCCAGAGAGAGGGTGTTGGAGGTGCTCTGAAGGATAAGCAAATGCCTTAGTGCTGAAGAACTTGCCGCTGGAGTGATAAAACAAGGTCGGAGTCATGTGACCCAGTGACCCACCCTTGGAAGCCCCAGACACCAACCTCAAGGTTTCAAACCCTTTCATGAGGTAGTCAACGATGCCAATAAGCCACAGTACTTCCAAAGGAGGAACCAGAGGACACCCCTTTAGCTATGCCTTACCTCAAAATGAGCTGGCTAAACACTCCTGGTCAGAAAAAGGACACCCTCTCCTTGGGGCACCTCTGCAGGTACGCTGGTGAAACTCTCTAGACCTCCTAAAGGCTACCTCTGGACTCTCCTCACTATCATTCTCCATGTGAGACTCTCTAAACCTCCTAAAGGCTACCTCTTCATCAAAAGTAACATCCCGACTAACCTCAATCTGACGTTGTCCTGGAATATAGATCCTGTAGGCCTTCCAAGTCTTGTTGTATCCCACTGTTACTAGATGAACTAGCAAGGCTAGTGTCCGATGAACAAATGTATGGAAAATGTGACCACTGTCACCTCAGTCACACATCCAACTACTTTGGAGTGTCGTAACCTCCAAGGGGAGAGGCCCTTTGATGCCCTGCAAACACTTAGGATAAAATATACTGTGCCTTCTAGATGACCAAGTTAGTGACCAGTGCCTTAATCAATTAATTGTATGAATGAAGAAGACATACTACGTTGATCAAGTGCTTGTAGATGTTAACATAGACATATCCAAGTTAAGGTATTCAATCCACAATATTGGAGATAGCAATAGAAGCATTCAAGACTATTCTAGCACACAAGAGATCAATGACAGTGGGGAATAGGCATCAACGACATAACCATAGATCATCCAATATAAGCGTAATGACATAGTACGTACTTAAGATTAGTGCTACCAATAGCAACGGTTTCAACAATAAATTAGGACAACAATAGATATTCAACCAATCACTTCAAGGACAAGTAAAGAACTGATACAATGATAGCAGTATGGCAGTCCTCTTTAACAGTATTATAGAAGCGTTTATGAAACCAAGGAAGATGTGTATAGAATAGGTTTTATGCAATTAAAAGATACCACACAACTTCAACCTTTATCACAACTCTTATCCAGTATATAATAGTTATTAAAAGTATGTTTCAGACTTGTATATCAGCAGTAGTATGTGTATTTTCAGACCTTAAATTCACTTGAATATAACAGCCCTTTAAAATAGTAGCAAATTGTAATCATTCATTAAATCTTTTTGTGTTTTGTGAGTAGGAGTTATGCTGGTTTAGGAGGACTATCAAGAGTTGACAGTCTGAAATTATTTGCTGACTGTGGTAGCAGTGGAAAGAGGACTGTTTTAGGGCTGCTACAGCCTTGGACAGCCCCTAAAATATGGGACTGAGGCCAAGAGAGGGCTTAGAGGGGAGGACCGAGCCACTTGGAAGAAAGGTCAAGGCTTTTGAGGGAGACCCTAGGTCTGAATTAGGGTGATCGAGGGTTGGGAGAAGGAAAGAAAAGAAGAAGGGAGAAAAGGAAGGAAGGAGGGAGGAAAAGAAGAAAGGAGAGGGAAGGAAAAGGAAGAGGAAAGAAGGGGGCCGCTAGGGTTTAGATCTGATTTTTAGTAGTTTTAAGGGTTTGTTTAGGAATTTTTGATACTTTTAAATTTTTAAGGCTTCCTAAAATTTCGCCCTAGCGTTTTTAGGGCTAAAGAAGGCAGGCCGAATTTGTAGGAGAGAGGGCTGAAATTTTAAGGAGGCTCAAAATGTAAAATATATATATATATATATATATATTTTCTAGGGTTTCAGTCATAAAATTGCAGACCTAATTCTAACCCTAATTCTAACATGAAAATGCAAATTTACACATGCATATGCAAGAAAATTTGGTAAAAGAGTGACAACTTAGGGTTTTTGTGGATATTACCCTTAAACCCTAGCCTTGGAGGAAGGTGACCAGCGTTCCTCTTGGAGGTATTTCTCCTTGTCTACTAAATTAGGGCTTCTTGAAACAACCTATAGTGTTCGTTTCAAGACCCTAATCTAGGGCAAAGTTGGAGATCCAAGGCTAAACTTCATAAAAACCTCCTCTTGGGAGCGTTTTCACTATGCTAAGAGGATAGAAGACAGATAAATGGCCTTATTCAGAAAAAATGCAGCCCTAAGGCCACCATTCAATCATTCAAGAAGCAAAATTTACCTACCATTCATCAAGCAAGGCTAAAAATGGAATAGACTTACTTGAGCACGAGTTCTTCCAACCATTCTAGCATCCACCAAGCATTAACAAAGCAAAAGAAGACCAACTTTCATCCAAAAGAGCAAGAAGACTTCCCTCCAAGAGGTGTGCATCACTTCATAAGGCTATCTTGGGTAAAAAAGTAACATTATGAAATTTGTCCCATGACTTGTGTTTTGAAAATGAAGTGAGGAGAGTTTATTTATAGCCTCACACTCACTTTTACAAAAAAACCAAGCCGACATGCCATTAAAATGTCAATTTAAAAATATAAATTTCAACTTAAAAATATAAATTTCAACTTAAAAATATAACATGAAATAATATAAAATAATCATATATGTGGGTAACTTGGGGCATTTTCCCTGGAGTTTATACAAAAATGACTAAAATAGCTAAAAATGAACAAAATACTCCAACCTGAAGGATGGAGTAGGCAAAGGGGGGGGGGATGTCATGCCCCATCTAACCCCAACAGTGTTGATAATCCCTCAATGCCCCCCCCAAAACAAGCAGTACGACCTGGTGAAGATGATGACGTCATTAATGGAGGACGCCCAAGGAGAGAGCGTTAGGCTGCAGAGGGACTAGGAGGGTGCCTGAGGTGACTTAGAAGAGAGGCAAGAGCCCCAAAGCTAAGAGAAATGTCACCGGAATAGTGAAACAAGTGGGGGGTCATGTGACCCAGTGACCCACCCCTAGGAGCCCCAGACACCAACATCAGGGCTACAAGCCCTATAATGAGGTAGTCAACAATGCCACTAAGCCATAGTATTCCTAAGGGAAGGACCAAAGGGTCGGGCCATGACCACCACTGAAAATGCTGGATAACACTCCTCATGGTCCTCGAAAAAAAATGACCTTCTCTCCCTGGGCACATATCTGAAGGTGCACTGGTACTAGTACCACGTATCACCCACAAAAGTACCCTTCTTCCCAGAAGGTTCTAACTTTGTCCTCTTCTCCTTGGGCACATGGGTGTATACTGGACAACCAAAGATCCACAAAGGATTAACCCCTGGCTTCACTCTTGTAAATGCCTTTTCAGGAGTCTTGTCCCCCAATATCCAGTGAGGACTCCTATTTTGAGCATAAACTGTTGTACTGGATGCCTCTGCCCATAAGAACATGGGTAAATCCTAATCATGGATCGTCACCTTGACAACCTCCACAATGGACCTGTCTTGCAATACATGACAAAATTTGTCCACAGAAGTTAACTAGTACCAATCAAACAGTTATGTTATTCATCAACAAAATATCAATTCAATTTTAAGTAAATAAAGCTCATTGCTTAAAGCATTAAATACTTATCTTGTTGTCGACTCTCTCTTAATTCCATCCTCCTTGTAGAAATCACTGAAGTCCTTGGAGGTATACTCTCCTCCATTATCTGACCTTAAGACCTTGATCTTCTTCCCCGACAAGTTCTCTGTCTGAGCCCTAAACACCTGGAACCTGCTAAAGACTTCATCCTTGGTCTTCATGAAGTCGTTCCATGTCTTCCGGGAGAAATGATCAATGAATGCTACATAGTACAAGAAGCCACCCAAAGATGATACTGTCATCGGTGTGCTTACATCTCTGAAGGCACTAGATGAAATACTCTTTCCGAAGTTCATCTGCAATCTCATCAAATTTAGATTCTTTTGTCTTCTTTCGTGGTGGATGCTCATCAACATCAGTTGTTGATGCATGTTGCCTTCCCTTCCTTTTCTTTTGAGGACACTAAGAAGTATAGTGACCGAATGTATGACAATTGAAGCACTTGATTTTCGAAAGATCCTTCTTCTGTTCTTGGACTGGCGCTGATCCTCCGCTTGTATTTTTCTTCCCAAAATTTCTTCTTTCTTTTCCTTTTCATGCATGAGCTACAAGAGCTTAATTTTAATTATGAGGTCTCTGCAAGTCATTCTTGGACAATATTATGGCCTCCTCTTTGACAAAATCAATCCATAGCCTATCAAACTTGGGTAACTCCTCTCGTCCACAAATGCTCTGAACAGATGACTCCCATGAAGAAGGAAATCCATTAAGAGTCACAGGAACAAGTTCTGCATCATAAATGGTGTCTCCAATGGCCTTAAGTTGTTCTCCCAACTAGAAGACTCATAAAATAAGTGGCAACTGAATCTAAGTTGGTCATCATGATACAACGAAGTTCATTCCTCAAAGCTAATTTCCTGGTAGTGTTCTTACTCTCGAACAATCCCACCAAGGCATCAAACATTTCTTCGGTAGTCTTCAACTCAACAATATGTGGAATCAAATGATCCTTTATGGAATCTATCTAGATCCTCTTAGCCTTTGCTTCATTCTTCTTGTGCTTGGCTTTCTCCTCGACACTTTCTGGTTCTGAGACATCTTCTTTTACATAATTCTTAATCTCATTTTCATCCAAGATGAAGAGTATCTTGGTCTTCCAAGATCTGAAATTTGTAGCACCATCCAATCTATCTTCTACTCTGAAGACTAGATACCATCTTGAACAGAAGTCCGAAATCTGAACCAGAAACACTCGCACCAACAAAATATGTCAAAACTGAACTTTGACAAAACTGAGAAATGACTTCACCAATAGATGCGCCCTGCCAAGGCGACCTTGAGGATACTAGATTCAAGCCCAACATTCAGCCAGAAAGGGTCCAAGCCTGAAACTCTAAAATTTCAACCTTGACCAAATGACAAACTGAGAGCACCAATAAATGCGCTACGAAAATGCTAGTTGATTTGTAGCAAATTTAGCCCCAATGTTGTCCAATAAATGCCCAACAACCTTGAGATAAAATTCAGATCTATGCTACAACAATTTTCAACAAAGCTCCGATACCATGTTGAATTTTCTTATAACAAAAGAAATACAATTTTCAGATCTGATAATTACTTCCCAATGATTTCAAGCAATAATTTCATCCCACCGTTATCATTGAATAATTACACACTAAAAATTTCAACTTTAAATACAGTGGAAACAAAAGATCATAGAAGAATAGCCATGCACAGTAGACACAAAATTTTACCCTGGGAAACCCAACCTTGGGAGAAAAACCAACAACTTTTCTTAGAAGAAATAAGTCCAAGCACATTACAAGTACATCATTACCATGATAATGAAACCCTAACACATAGAAATTCATCCTCTTTCATGAGGAAACTCTAGCCATCAAGTACGTCCTCTTTCACGAGGAAACCTTAATCATCAAGTGCATCCTCCTTCATGAGGAAACCCTAGCTCAAGACAACAAACCTTTAGAGATGATAAGAACTCAAGAAAATTGCTCCTTGTACCTTTGCTAGGCCTCCTTGGACTTGCACATTAGCTGAGAAGAGATGTTATGTTTCTTTTAAATGAAATGTTTTAACTGCTTATTTATATGCTTTAAGTTGCCATCATTTCACTTTAGGGATGACTTGTCCTTTTTGTCTTCACCTTTCATTTTACCTCCAAGGCCAACTTGTACTTTTTGTCTTCAATATTTCTTGGGACTTCTTCAATGGTTCATTTGATTTGACTTGTCTTCTTGGTTATTTCTCCTTTACTAGAAAAGTTGTCCATGAGCCGTGTTGATGTTATTCTTCTCCTCACATGCACGTCTATTAATATAGAGCTCTAATGTTGAATAGACCCACTAAGAAGCCCCAGACACTTCTTAGAGTCTACGTCAATTCAACATTAGACTAGAGTTGTAAATAAATCAAACCTGCTCATATATAAAATAGATCACTCTGTCCTGGAGCAGGCAATGTGAGAGAATCTCGAGCCTATTCACTCTTATCCAAATCAGCATGGCTAAGAAGGCTTCGCCTGGGCCATTCACCATAGCCAAATCAGCATGGCCCTGTGAGAGAATGTATCATCCTCCCTTGGTCAAATCAGCATGACCAATCTGGGAGAATGTCTGCCCAATGCTGCTAACTAGAGAAACATCAACACAAACCACTACTAGTAGTTGCCCCCAATAATAGTATGGAAATAGACTTCTCAAATCTAATCTTACAATCCACTCACCCACAAATTTAGCAAGTTATTAAAGAAAAATATTAAAATGAAATTAATGCCATCTCAATCCTTGTTTTGAGATTAAAACATCTCTATCCTTGTAATTTCCATCTCTATCTTCGATCTCATAATTTATTGAACCATTACCATAGTCAAAAGATAAATTTCTCCTTCTAAATACTTGATTTTGTGTGGTACTCTACTTTCACTTGACTTTAGGATGTGAGTTGTAATTTAAGATAGAAGAGGCATTTGTATTTCAAAATAAAAGTCAACAAAATAGAATAAATCACTCTTAGATTGACAGAATAAGCATGATTTTTCATAAACCTATCATGGGCAACTATTGTCACAACTATTTGACAGACAATTTGCACATATGTCACATGTTATCTTGATTTAAATTAGGGTTGCTAAATGTGTGTTTTTGATGGTCACAGAAAGACAATTGCAAAATAGTCCACCATTCATTGTTGAACCAAGTCATTGAGTGTAGGTAAACCTTTGTACCACTATAAATCAAGAGTTATAAACTTGTAAATCTTGCAAAATGATACATAGATATATATGAATATGTTCGGGCATTTATTCTACCATCATCCAATCATATAAGAAAAATTACATGATATTCAATTCCTTCAACAAGGTAGTTAGGAGGAGCATTTCAAAATGCCTTTGTCCACAATTCAAAGTTCTATTTTTGGGAGCTTGGACTCCAAGGGAGTCATGTTTCCCTATTTAGCACTTTGTTCTTCAGAGGCCATTGCCTCAACCAATCCCCCTAGTTGCACTCGATGTTGGTCTCCAAAGGTCTCTCGATTACTTCAATGAGTGGCCATCTCTCCAAATCGTCGTCAATTTCAGGGACTCCCTAGACATGCCAAGTCACCTAAACCACCAAAGGGTCTTGGCCCGAAAATGACCTTTTATGTTGAGCATTATTTGGAGCTAAGAGATGGTCTTATCTTCAGACCTCCATACACACGCAAGCATTGGATACATGCCCTTAGGATCCCCATTGGGAGTGAGCTACCACAAACTCCAAATTGAGATGGACCACCACCTCCCACGACTAAACAGGGCTTGCCAATTATGTCACTTACAAGAGACTAAGACTGAGGAGAATATTATTTTCGATGTCCCATCTACTATGAGATCAAAGGGTGATATTATTACCTCTTTCAAGATTCGAGGGGAATCCCTTTCCTACTTCTTTCACTACCCCGACTAGAGATGTCTTGCCCTCTTCACAAGGTAAGTGATTCTAACATAGATAAGCAAGATATCCATTACATGTACATGTAGGATAAACCAAACTCTCATTGAATTCAATCTTTCCATTGAAAGGGGCTCATCCATGTTCTGCAATATCACTAGTAAATACCCCCTATTATAAAAATTCCTTAGTGTTAGTGGAGTTCTTGGTTCATCAATGGATTGGCTTGTAATAATACCTATCGATTATCCTAATTTGATCCTAATTCAATCAAGTTAGTATGAGTAGTACTCCAACCATAACATAATTGACAAATTCGAGATATACTCTTGCAAGTAAAGGGAGTTTGAATATATATTGGTTGTGTTCGAGGTTTTATTAACTGATTGGCAAGTCCAATCCCAATATCCTAATTGCATGGGGCAATGCATCTCCTATTTATATATACATCGTCTATTAGCACACATCCAACCAATATTTGCATTCGTACAACAATTTCATTTCGATCCCTCTCTTGACCCCGAATGGGACTTATGGACCACAATCTATTCCACATACTACAATGTGTTCAACCACTACAATGAGTCTATGTGTGAGGAATCAGGCATCTATTGTTCATACAATAGTGTCCACAAATCCTTTATGAACCCCATAATAGGAAATGATATATTCCATCAAAGAGAGCTCTTGAAGTAAATTCCTTCAAATGGATAGATCAATGACTTGTCCTCGAGGATCTAACATTAATCCCCTCACACCTACTAATTGGTGGACTTGAAATGTACCTCCCTTATCTCCTGAGAAGGACAACACATGTACTGGATCTAAGGGATGAACCATGCTAAAATTCATATTCACTTGTAGCATATCATATCTCAATTGATTGACATAATTTTTCCACTACATGTACATTCCCATAATGATTATGTTTCTCCAAAATAGAACATTGTTCCGCATCTTGGACAAACCTTTGGAAGGTGTTGTTAAAAGATCAGCGATTCCTAATGAAATCATTGTATCAATAGCTTGTAGAAAACCTAAAGTCTTGAGTTGATCCCATATATGTGATGTATATGCCATTACAAAGTGATCTATTAATCTACTAATAAGCTTCTTAATAGAAGATTTATTCATCGCTTTATTAAAAAAGGGCAAATTTTCAAAGGGTAATCTTGTTCATTCATAAGGAAAAATCTCCATATTTTTACAAGCATGGTTAAGCAATGGGTTTAAGTCGATTATTCAAAGGCTTCCTAAATCTCTATTATATGCACTAATGAAAATATAATAGGCTCAATAACATTAGATCCTAATCATTGGTAGGGATTTTTTGGGGTGTTCAGAATGGCCAAAACCTTGTTTGGTTTCTTCCATTTCTTAATTAAAACTAGTGCAACCAATGGTTCTTCGAGTGTATATGTTAAGGATTTCTCCCATTCTACCTTTTCTTATTCAATAATATTCATGGATTTCATGGAAGGTACCCAAAGATTTGTATTGAACCTTGATAGGGGCTTCTTGGTTTACTAAGGTAATGATTTGCAAATCCACTTTCCCCCACTAGAGCCACAAGGGGCTATATAAGTCAATTCCTTCTTGTCAATATGCACTCAGCACATCGTCGTAAGTTGTAACTATAAAAGGAAGGTTTCTTAGAGGAAAAGATTTTCTTTTTGAGTGAACTGTGATACAGGTGGTAGCTATTGCCATAAATACCTTGATTATTTCCGATTGTTGATATATAAAGTCTAAGAAGCATATCTTGAGTCAATATAGAAATAAGATCTCTAATAATTGGAGACAGAAGATTTGACTTAGAAAACATGAGTAAACTATTAGATTTTAACATAGCAGTATAATTTTCATCTCTTTCAACTTTTAAATCATAGTTCATTTCATCCCACAGTCATCTAGTTGCAGCGGAAATAAAACAAAGGATCACTGAAAGATAACCATGCACAAGAGACACAAAGATTTATCCCGAGAAACCCAAACAAGGAGAAAACCCAGGAAACTTTTCTCAAAAGAAATTAATCCAATACAAGAACAATACCAATCACGAAGATTAATCCCTAGCACAAGAGTGTGCTCTTCTTCCACGAAACCCTAGCGAGGGTAGATATCTTTCAAGAGAATAAGAGAAAACCAAAAAATAACTTCATGTGACTTTTGCTAGTCCTCCTTGAGAAGTGCGCACCACTTGAGAGAAGAAGATGTGATGTGAAGTATCAAATGAAGTGTGAGAACACTTCTATTTATATTCTTCAGTTGACTTGATTTTCACTTTTGAAGTTGGCTTGTACTTTTATTTATTCTTTATTTATCTTTCAAGTTGACTTGTCATTTTGTCTTCTAGGGTCAATTTACCCCTTTTACTAGGGTAGTTGTGCTCTTCCTTGCTTTCCACTTTCTCTGGGACTTATTCAATGGGTTGTCTTGACTCCTTGGTTATTTCTTCATCATAGAAAAGTTCTCCTTGTTGATATATCCTCACATGCAGTCAAATTGTTTTTTAGTAGAGCTCTAATGTTGATTTGACCATACTCTAAGGAGTCACGGACACTTCTTAGAGCCAATTGTCAAATTCAACATTAGATTAGACTTTGTCTAATATACAAGGAGATAAGATCTCCTTGTAACATAGACAAGTCATCTTACCCTACAAGAATAGATCACTTTGGCTAAGGAGCACTCCCACATGGAGTACACAATGTGACCTCTAGCCCCCTACAATCCAATCCACATGATTGAACGAGGCTAAGCATTTGAGCCACAAACAAGGGCCACGACGGGGCCATTCTCTCTAGGTCGCAAACCCATCCAAGAGAATGATCTACAGAATGTTTGCCCGATTTTGGAAGCATGGAGAACATCAACATAAACAAGCTTCTACTATAGCTTCTAGAGATAGAGGTACATGGACAAGCATCTAATTTATGTTGAAGTCTACATTAAATCCGATGGCATGTGAACGAATGGCACATCCTTCTACTAAAATAGGTTGAAACACTTTTCCTAATTTTTGTAAGGTAGGTGATCAATTCAATAATGCGGGATGTCCTTGCATAATCTCTCGAAGTACTTCCCATACAATGGGCCCCTTATCTCGAATACTCTTAGGTTGGAAGCAATATGTCATCCAGTGAGACTACAAATTACAAATGTTGGAAAAAACTCTTGCTATGTTTGAGCATAATCCACATTGATACAATAATAGAACGTGACCCACCACAATAATGAAGCGACCTGAATAATCAACTTGTTTCCCTAGTAAATTTTTGAAAGATCTTCCCTCTTTTTCTTTGATCACATATGAGAGATTTATAAGGCTTGTCATGACCGTCTCTCATTGGTTGTCCACAAATGCCATAATCAAGAAGCAAATCTATGGTTTCTTGGATCAATTTTTTTGACAAATAACAAATGACCTCGACCTGAGATTTGTCTAACCTCCGATGTTGAATGTTGCTCTTAAACACGAGACAATACCACTAGTCCATTAGAAAATTCAACTCCAAGAGGTCCCAAATTCGAGCTCAGCTTGACTAGCTCACCACCCCTCAAGTTCACTAGAGTAGAGTAGGCTTCCATCAAGAGTTTCTTCCCAATGGTCTTGGGAAGTTGGGAAAGATGGGCTTCATCGCTTTTGTGCTCCTCCTAGGATCCACAAGGACACCTCGATGCCAACCACCCTTGAGAGGGTATCATTTGCCAATGCATTGGCCCTTTCATAGTTATTAATGACTCTAATCAAGAGCTTACCTCTTGGTCCCCTCACTCATCCTTAATGCTTTACTAAGGATTAACATCTTCACTTGTGTTCAACATGTTGAGCTGGCATTGACATCTTTTCTTATGTTCAACATCAAGACTTCTTGTTCAACAAGACGACTCTATTTTAAGGAATACCCCAATTGCTCTTTCTTGTGTCAAAATAATTCTTTACTAATGAAATGGTCTTCACTCTTTACTCTTTACCTTTTGTATCTTGCTTTCTCTTTATAGGAGCCTCTTTGGTGCTCCCACTTTATTTTAATGGCATTGTACTCAGCAGTCCTATTGACCTACCTTTGTGGTCGCTTGTTGGAAATTAATAAAATTATCTTATCTTTCTTATCTTATCCAACTAGAGATAATGAATTGCCTTAGTGCAAGCAAAACTTCATTTATATCTTACCACCCTTGCGACCCTTGAGGGGTGTGTTACCAACTATTTTGTACCATAGTTGGACTTCTAATGAGCCACCAGTTTCATGAACATGTCAAGTGTTCATCATCAGTGTTCAAAAGTTCAGAAGACTTTTTTAGGGCCAATTTTGGCCCCTTTGTAATAATTGCATGTCCAGACCCCCTTGGGGGAATTGTAATAAGTTGGTCTAAGCATGATTATTTTGTAAAAGACTTGGCCTACCTTAGGTTTGGCTATCAGGGGGATACTCTAGAGTGTTTTTTCCTTAGGAATTATGCGTTGCGCTTCAGTGGCGTATAATTCCTGAGTTTTTCACTCACACCTCCAAAGCTAGAGTATTTACCATGGTGGTAGAACCTAGGGAGGTTATTAAAGTCTATGTGTCTATGTATTTTTTACATGCTATCCATCATTAATGCGTTTTATGGACATGCACTAGGTCCCCTAGGAGTTTGGTTTCATTCCGATAAAAATATTTTTTCCCGTAAAATTAGACCATTTTTGAATGGTTTAATTGGAAAAATTCGAAGTGTAATAAAAGCATGGTCTGGAGGCGGAATTTGGTGTGGGGATGCTCGTTTTCACACTCAGAGCGTCCTCTTTAACCTAGGACCCACGTTTTTTGGGTTTTGGGCAATTAAATTGTCATTTGTGGCAATTTTTCTTAAAGATGCTACAAAACAACACTTAAATGCTGTGTGCTACAAAATGCACAAAAGTCAAAAATAAAAAATCCAAAAAATGATTAAAAAAGGTTTGGAAGGGGTGGCTAATTAATGTCATATGGAGGGCGACCATGTTTATGGAATAAAGCACATGTCACAATAAAACTTTGGATAGCGAAGGTTATTTCAATTTAACTCATGTGCTTATCCTTCTTCCTCACGTGGGTGTCATCACCATGCATGTAGGAGCTCGTAAAGGATTGGGCCTTGGTTCCAAAGTGAGAGGGGCGCCCCAATTGTGAGGTGGTTGCCACCTTATCCCCTCACACCAACCCAAAGCTCCTAGCACTTATATCAACCCACGAGTCACTCCATTGATTTAGGGATGCGCACTCCAAGCTCTCACCCTCCATCCCAAGCGCCCCCTGCTTGTAATTTCTTATATAAATGAGGCTTGCTCCATCATTCAAGAGGGATTGCAAGGAACCTTTGCTGTAATCGTGTGTAATGTTTTTGCTATTTGGCAAGCAGTTTATGAATAAAGCGAAGACTTTGGAGGTCTAAATGGTGCAAAATCTCATGGTGAATGCTTGAATCGAGGTGATATTAGAATAATTTTATTTGTCTTTCATATGCAAGATTGCTAGCTTAGAAGGCTCTCTGTAGTCCATAGAGTAGACATTTGAGGTTTTCAACTTGTTTACTTGTGCTAAGTTATCTAAGATTTAAAAATAGCAAATTGTAGTCGGTTATACTAATGCTCTTTTGATTTTATTTAGTTTATCACACTAGATTTGATCTTGTTTGTTGAAGGTTGTTTGAGTTTTGCGGATCATCGAAGGTGAAGTAGAACTTGGAGCTTGGTTGCTTCCTTATTCTCTTTGCCTCTTTTCATTAAAGCTAATGGTTTTTTGTCCTACGGGCACTTCCAAAGTCATCTCATTGTTCAAGCTTGGGCTTGGGTTTCTCCTTTCTATCTTTTCAAAATTAAAACAAATCTCTTTCTTGGTTACTTTTATTTTATAAACAGTAGATCTAATTTTTCAAAGTTTATCTAATCATCTATTGTTATATGCTTAGGAAGATCTAAAGAGTCTCATGTTTTTCACATTTCAAGTTTAGATCTAGTCCTAGTTGGTTAATACTTGAAGTCTTAAATTTTCATTATTTCGCAAGTATTAATTTTTTTTGCAAATTCTATTGTATTTTTTAGGCTAATCCACTAATCCAAATAAATCATAGTTTGCTGGTTTTTATGTTTATTTTACAGAAAAGCGAGGAAAGGGAGCTTTTTTGGAGCATAAACTTATAAAATCTCCCTCATCTTCAACCCCTTGCTCTCCCTCCGCCTTCTAAAAGGCTTAAAGTCTCTTGAATCTCGCTATTAGCGGATCAAGAGCGCTCTCTATCGGAGAGTTAATTTAAATGTAATAATCATTAATAAAAAGCAAGTGGGATTACGACTCCCACACCCTTCTTCCCCCATTTGGGGGAAGCCTGTATCTTTTATTTATTTTTCTTTTTACCTGCAATTAAACTAGACTAGTATCATGCTAGGATATTTTTCAAAGTCTTATAAGAAAGTTCAAGTTCATTTTTACTTAGAAGTTAGAATTTCGCAATTTCATTAAGTTATTTTAATTTTTGCAATTTGTTTAGATTTATTTATATGCTAAACGAACTACTAGCCCCCTTGCTTTCCCGAGTACGGTCTTTGGACCTGAAAGAGACTCTTGGGTAGTTAATTAGAAAATCTGTTTCTTTTTGCTTCACTACTTTGTTTCTTTTTGTATCTCATTAAAAAACATTGTTCATCTAAATCTCTTGAATCTCGCTGTAAGGCGGATCAAGAGTGCTCTCTGTCGGAGAGTCTATTTCATTTTTTCATAAGAAAATCTCTTAAATCACGCTTTTAGCGGATCAATAGTGCTCTTTGTCGGAGAGTCAATAAAATTGGAACGAACTATTTGAAAACACCGTGTATGCTCTACCCATCGCAGACTAATCTGAACTTTGGGATATCAAAAACGGTTGCTTTCACTCCCTTAATTTTTCACATTTAATTAAGTTAACTCATTAATAAAATTAAGTCCCCTCAACCAACGAAAATCCGGTGTTGCCTCGATAGTGGTCGAAAGTGGGGAAATTTCAACTAAAGAAGCGGGAACCACTGGGAGGCGACCTCAGAGCATAGTTAGACTACACCCTTGTTGGTGTAGTGTTGAACACCGCCTTAGAGACTCCATTCCAGCTCACACATCCTTGTACGAAGCCACCTAGATCACATTCCGGACATATTCCCTATACCGCAAGGTATATCGGGAATCCCCCCATCCCACAATAAATCAACCTCATCTTTCAAAATCTATAATAAAATAAACCAAGAAGCATTCGCACAACAGTCCTTTTAGCACTCCAACAGACAGTGACTCCATTAGCACTGGTCTTTCATCAGCAACAATTGTTCAAGTCTTTGCTTTTTATCTATCTTGAATTGTTGTTCATCTTATGATATCATGTTGTGGATGTTATTTTGATTAAGTTTGGCAAAGTTGTTGTTGTTGTTGTTTATATGTTGTGGATGTGCCATTGATTTAATTTGGCGAATGAAAACTTGATTTATTTTTGCATAAATCAGAGACTTGGTTCCAATTTGTCTCAAATCAAAAAATCCTAAAACAACATCCATTCTAAACACATCAAACTTAAACTTTAAAAATCCTTAGCAAACCTTTTTTTTGAGTAGAATCTACCCCTCCTTGGCTTCGTTAGGAGTTTGCCGAAACAGAGGAGTCGGGATCAAGTGACAGCACCTGACTCTTATCTTGCCCCCAAGGCCACATCGAGCAGCTTCGAAAGATTTCTGCTGCACTCCCCCCCATGTGTGCAATCTCGGCGGCAACAGGGTGGAGGGTGTGCTACAAAGAATAAGCTTTCTTCAATAAAAAGCAATCGTTTGTCTTCAATCATTACCATGCCACACCCATTATATATTCTATAATACAGGACACGTTGCTTCATCGGTCGACTTCTCCTGCCAACCAACTATTCTCTCCAACATGTTGAGGTTCATAAAGATGTTAAGATGGTCATTCAAAATGAGAATTGATGGTATGAAAATGGGGTTCTTCATTGTATTTGCACCCTATTTTATATCTTTTTGTAGTTATATTTCATCTTTTAACTTGATATTTTGGCTTTTAGCTAGATACTCAATTCTTTATCTTTTCTACTTTCAGTTTTGTCCTAGGAGTTGCTTCTGCACTCCCTCATACCTACATTGGATGTACTCTTTTAGTTCCATTGACATAATTTTGCAGTCATTTATTGGACATCAATGAATTATCTTATCTTATTACTTGTTCATAGTTATTAGGCCTTTCAATCAATAATAAAAAAATATTAGAGTAGCTCATGTAGCACAATGGGAGATGTGAGACTTGAACTATAAACATTCCTCCTACCAACTTTTATTGTGTCTTTATTTGAAAGACTCATATAACATTGTAGACCCTCTTATTCACCCTCATCTACCAAACTTACCATCAATATACTTCTCTTTTGAAAAATACATCTTATATTACAAAAAAAAAATTACAATATAGCTTTTTTGTAATACATCTTATGTTTACAAAAAATTGTATAAAAGATGGAATGCTATATACAATGGAGATCAAAGACTCTTCATCAAAGCAACTAGAGCTTAAATAAAATCCTAATAAGTTGTTGGATCCAAAGATCGTGCATCTTTTATCAAAATAGATCCTTTAGCGAGCAACTAATGGGTACCTCATTCTGCCACATATAACAAAAGTAAGACAAAGAACTAATCTCATGGGCAAAAACAGCCTTGCACCTAATTTTCCAATGAAGAAATAGAGCAAAGACCCTCAAACAATGCCATATCCCTACAAACACAAGGCAACCTGATAGCAACAATGCCCAAACAATGTAGACCACCAATAAATCCTACCTTGAAGCAACCCTAAGTATCGATCCCAAGAAACCTCCAACCATACTTGACAAATGGACACTCCCAAAATATGTGTTTAATTGTCTTTGAACAATGGTAAACAAGACAATGGCCTTCAGAAAGTCCACTCTTGGCAAACCTAGCCTTGGACGAAACCCCCTCATATACCACCAACCATGGAAAAACTCTCAGCTTGTAGGAAAGTTGAATCGACCAAACAATATGAAAGCAATGTATCCATCTATCATCTGGATCCATGGATAGCTAGCGTGTATTAAGGACTGAGGATAACAAATGTCAATGAGAGTCATACTAAAGAAGTGCACGACCAAAGCACCAACCCCAATCCCTTCAAAATGGCCCCAAGCATCCCAATGTTCATCTTAAATAACTCTATCTCCAAGATTTGCTTAGAAAGTTGTTGCAAGATTGGTTTGTTGGAAATGGGAGGCAAGTAGGATGGAAGCTAATTATCTTACAAGATTTGGAAGCTAATTATAGGTCAATAATGAGAACTAGTCCCTCAATTAAAGCCCTACATCCTCTAGTTGTCCAACAAACATTAGCTTGTATCTCATTATAGACCTATAATTAGATAGCATTTCATTTGCATATAGTACTTATGCGTTAGTTTACATCCCCATGCACCACTTCTCTCTTAAGCCTATTTCAATCATCCCTTGCATATTGCTTTTACCTATGGGTCCTCCACATTGTTCTCCCATGCTATATCAACAAACGAGAACTCAATAAGCCCCACTACAAATAGATCCTCCAAAGGGATTTGTTGTGTCCGGTTCATATGCTCGGGGGTCCAGTCCGATGCTACTAATTGAGCCCACCAGATAACTACTAGACGACA
Organism: Larix kaempferi; assembly: GCA_027924585.1. Lineage (NCBI taxonomy): Eukaryota > Viridiplantae > Streptophyta > Pinopsida > Pinales > Pinaceae > Larix > Larix kaempferi. Next base: position 2,107,187 of record BSBM01000560.1, on the reverse strand, counting down.
ATATGGGTCAATTTAGATTCATGCCCACCTTAGGAGCCATCCTACTAATGTGCTCCAGCATCCAAACATTCAGTATTGTCCCATGTGTGCCACATACTTAGTGCATCACAACACACTAGAACTAGGGAACAAATTTTAGTTTTACCCAATTGTACTTCTAACCCTCGAGTACAACACTCCATGATTGGCCACCACTTCAAGAAGATCATACTCAAGTTTTCTCCAGTGACTATCCTAGAAAATATAGCACCAACGATAACCTTGACTACCTTGGCCTCACAATACTCACATATGGCGCTAAGGCATACTCATGCTCTAAAGAATGTGCCGAGAATTAATAGGTCACCTTGCAATCCAGCAATTAATGTTTGTTCCCCCATTGCATCCTTTTGTACTACAAAACCATTGACAATAAATAATTCCTTGTTGCTCAATTCGAGAATCCTTTAACATCATACATTGTGAAGGGGGTGTCCCTTCCTGAAAAATCTAAAGCAACAATCTTGAGGCTCACATAAGCAAATGACATCCTCCATCATCCATCACTAGAAGAGGATGGTCTGCACTTGTGCAACATTTCTCAAGCCACATCTTCAGAGAATCAATCTCTCTATCCCTATCAAAGCCTCATAAGATTCGAGAGTCTAACATTCCCTCTCTTGGTCATTGATTCTATGTATCACTCTAGGAAACTCAACTCTTTCCTATACAAACAGACACATTGAACCCTTGTCAATCTCACCACTTCAAGAGTGAAGTATGTTAAGTTTTGATTACGCAATAAAAACCAAAAACATGGTAACATTGGACTTATGCAAAATATGCTTTGATTACAATAAAGTCATCGAATACATTGACATTGAATCTCTTTTAAAGAGTTTATAGGTGGTTGGATAACCTAACTACTTAATAACTGCCTTTCATCAATAACCATATTAATGACAATTATGACTTTGTTACATTATTGAATCCCTATACTTCAACACCCCCTCTTAAGGCCACAATAATAACCATTAAAAATTTGATTGACAACCAAAAATTAAAAGTAAACTTCTTAAGTAGCTTATCTTCGAAAACAATTCTTGGACCAGGTAGAACTCCATCAAGTTGCCTCATAACCCTCATAAAGGTGTAACTTCCAAGTTGAATTCCCGAGTTTCCAAATTCCACCTCCCTGATCCCAAATTAAATTACTTGTTTGCTCTGTATGAACTTTCTATAAAATAAAATTGTGTGTATATTTGCCCTCTCTGCTTGAGTACCTCTGCTTGTGATAGATGTTATGCTTGTTGAAAATCATCAAATTATTGTTGCTAGGGCAATCTGTTAGAGCACAATCTCCTCTGCAATCTATATGTCTGTGTGGACTTAGAAATTCTTGGGCAAATGTAAAAGAATCTCTAAAAAACATTGTCACTTCCCATGGATCTAGAGAACAGAAATTAGGGCACGAAATAAAAAAACAAAAATAAAAATAAATTATTGTACATTTATCTAAATGGAACGTGATCAGATATGATCATTGATTGGATGCTTTGCATGCTTGTATCTATGATTAGGGCTTTATGGTGGCGGACAAAATCTCTTTTACGCATCATTTAAATCTCTCAGCTCTCTTCCCTAATGGCAGTCTCTTTTCTGGCAGCAATGCTCTCTTCCAGATGGCAGATTCTTACTTTTACATACACAGGGATTCAAATCTCTCAGTGCTTTTCCCTAGTGGCAGTCTCTTTTTTTATCAAGTGACGACTCAATGCCAATAAGATACGAGCTATGACCATTCTTCTTTTCCTCTGAATTGATATGGCAACTTGGCTGGCTTGGATTTTTTCTTTACAATGACGATTGTCAATCTTTGATATAGCAACCCTCTTTGTATTTAATATGGAAGCTTTAATCTTTCATACACACGGCAAACAACTATGGTGGATAACCTTCTATTGGCTTCTAGTTAGTATGGCGGCTTTGCCTTTTTTTAACCTTTTATCTCACTACAACACCTCCGCGACTTTTCTTTAACACAAATTCTTGAGGCGGAGATTTCTTCTAAACTTCATTTTTATTTCCAGTGTCATCACAATTATGAATAAATAAACCTTCTATCACATGAAAACTGAATTGAATTTCTGTGGACTCCATCTTTTCACTCTGATACCAAGTTAAGTTTTGAATTTTGATTATACAATAAAATCCAAAACATAGTAGCAATAGAATTATGTAAAATATGCTTTGATTACAATGAAGTCATTGAATACATTGACATTGAATATCTTTTAAAGAGATCATAGGTGGTTGGATAACCTAACTACCTAGTTTAACTTCCTTTCATTAATATCCATATTAATGACAATTATGACTATTACATTACTGAAGCCTTATACTCTAACAAAGTAATTCCACAGTTTTAGCTTCACTCCTACATATTTTAAAGCTTTCCTTGCTTTTCCCTATTTTGTGCATTTTTTACCAAGATTTGGCATTGTTGTGCATGACAACGTTCTTGCACAAAGCAACAAAAACCTCTAGTGCCACAGAGGATTTTACAAAAAAGGACCACTCAATGCCCACAAGCTCATAATTTTGCATGGAAAGAATAACAAATGAAAAGAAAATGCAAAAACAAACAAAATGGTGCAATTTTAAAAAAAGTGGATGCATTCCAATGAAAAGAAAATGCAAAAACAAACAAAATGGTGCAATTTTAAAAAAAGTGGATGCATTCCAACCCATTTTCTAAGCATGTATGACCTTTTGTACCCAAGGTGTGACAACTCAATTTTTGCCATAAAACATACATGTTGGTAAACATATAGCTCACCTTAACCATTTTGCACCAGCTTAGTAGTCCATGTCAACATAGGTGTCCACATCAACAACACTTCCTACTTGACGTTTCCAATTAGGTAAGTTTTGTTTTCTTAACCTTACCTTTTTATAACAATTATTTTACCTTGTTTACTTACTTTAGAGAAGGAGGCTTACTGTATTTTTTAGGCATATGGTAAACCAATGCTTGTAAATGAGTAGCCAATTCTAGCATTTTTCACCTCACCAGATCCATTGGCAACCTTGAGACAACTTAAGACCTCTAGCTGTGCATTACACCCTAGCCATTGACATGCGTATGACACATACATGCAACATGTCTACGCATGTCGATAAGAAAATAACAGTGTTCAATTATCTACTGAAATTTGCTATATTGACCTTCCATATCAATGAATACCTTTTTTTGAAAAAAAAAACTTCCTTTGACTATTAATGAGATCAATATGTAAAAAAACAAAGTGAGTTGCTTAAGCAACCTCCACAAGCATAGCAAAATACAAATAAGCATGGGCTAGTGATAGCCAAAACTGAAACACCCAAGTGTCAAAATCAAAAAACGGGTTGGCTTATGCCAAAACACCCATAGATTATCAAAGTGCTCACCCTCTACAATACAAAAGTCATAAAATCATAAAACAACAAAATTAAGCATTTCTTGATGTAAATGTAACTTCGGAAGATATTCACTTGTATTTTATATTGATATTATTATTGTATTTATTTGTACTTCCGACGGAGATGTTTTTCCTCCGTTCAGCGATTTCATTATTATCTTTGGTCATGCAAAGTCATTGAGGTAAAACCTCCATTGTAAGTCGGGGCAATAGATCCCCTAGAGTCAAATGTAAAAGGTTTTATTGAGTATCCCTAGGACAGGTCGGCCCAGTCAGGTTAGTGAGGCCGACCTAGTTAGTGAAAAGGTCAAGTCAAAAGTAAAGTATAAATAGAGAGAGCCTTGCTCTCTCATTTAAAAACACTATTCACTCACACAAGTTCGCATAGCAAGGGAGAGAAGACAAGTTCGTTGGAGGAGAAAGAGAGAGTTGCAGAAGACATATTTTGGGTTTTGCATTTTTGGCTTGATATTGTATTAGTGACAAATCTATCTTTGAGGAAGTTGTGGGGTTTTCTCCTTTATGGTCTCCCCAAGGAAAACTATTGTGTCTATTGTGTTTTGTTGTGCTTGTTATTAAATAGAGAGCCTTTCTCTCTCATTTAAAAACACTATTCACTCACACAAGTTCGCATAGCAAGGGAGAGAAGACAAGTTCGTTGGAGGAGAAAGAGAGAGTTGCAGAAGACATATTTTGGGTTTTCCATTTTTGGCTTGATATTGTATTAGTGACAAATCTATCTTTGAGGAAGTTGTGGGGTTTTCTCCTTTATGGTCTCCCCAAGGAAAACTATTGTGTCTATTGTGTTTTGTTGTGCTTGTTATTCTTTCAGTTAAAGATCCTAGATAATATTGAATTAAAGTACAAACTCTAACATGGTATCAGAGCTTACCTGAAAAGAAGGCATTGTGCAATAGGAGGAAACTAGGGCTTTCTAGTTTGAGGTCTTCTCTCCACAGATCATCAATAAAAGGAGGCTAGGCTAACTCACCCTAGGAGGGTGCATCTTTTGGAGGAAGCATAATAAAATTCCGAGAATTTTCAGTTTTGACCCAGACATTGGCGCCGAGAGAAAACTAGGGCATCAAGCTTTTGGGGTCATCCTCCATCAATTTGGAAAAAGGAGTACATTGGACAACTCGCCTTGAGGAGGTGCATCTTCTTGTCCAATCAAAAGTTCAAGATTCCAACATTCAAAAATTAGGGTTTCTCTAACAAACCCTAGGCCAGCCAACTCCAGAACCAGGTTGGGCATCTCAAATTGGTAAGACCTAAATCTTTGCTATTTCCATTTGAGGTACTCATTCAATATGACTCACCACACCAAGCTTGAGGATAAGCTTGAGGGAGCTGATAACTTCCGAGCATGGAAGTATAGGATTGCCCTTGTCCTTGAAGAAAATGACTTGGACAAATATGTTAGTGAAGAGGTTCCAGCACTAGAGGAAGATGAGGCTAAGGCTATCCACAAGAAGAACATGGTTAAGGCCAAGAGAATTATTGCAAACTCCATTAAGGATCATCTCATCCCACATGTGTCATGCTTGAAGACACCCAAGGAGATGTTCGATGCGTTGACAAGGCTATTCGAAGGGAAGAACATCAATCGGAAGATGACATTAAGGAACCAGCTCAAGAACATAAAGATCTTGAACTCAGAGACCATGCAATCCTATTTCACAAGGGTCTCACAGATCAAGGAGCAACTTGAAGTAGTTGAAGAAAAGGTAGAGGAAGGAGAGATTGTTATGACCAACTTGAATGGTCTCCCAAGATCATGGGACTCATTCATTCAAGGGATATGTGCCAGGAAGAAGTCGATCACATTTAGCAGACTATGGGAAGAATGTACTCAAGAAGAAACTCGACTTGTGGCACGAGAAGAGAAGATGGAAGCAAATGATGATCAAGCTCTCACAGTTCACGCTAGAAGAAATCACAACAAGAGAGAGCAACACCATCAAAATAAGAGGGAAAACTACGATAGACAAAGGAGACATGGAAGAGATCTATCCAACATTAGATGTTATACATGTGATGAGAAGGGACACTACTCCAGAGATTGTCCCAGAAATAGAGGTCCCTCCAAGAAGACAAACAAGAAGAGACATCATGCTCACACCGCGGAAGATGATGAACCTACAAGGACAAGAACCAGAGAAGAAGAAAGAGATGATTCTTCAAGTTATGAAGAATATGTCCTGATCTCAACACTCACGGGCACTATTACACATGGGCGCAAGGATTGGCTTGTAGATAGTGGAGCTTTCAAGCACATGACGGGATACAAAGAATCATTCGTCAATCTATCTGAGCATGAGTCACCTCATAAGGCTAAACTTGGGGATGATTACCAATACCCCATAAAAGGAAGTGGAGAAGCTTCCTACAAGCTAGACTTCGGCAAATCTCTGAAGATGAAAGATGTTCTATATGTTCCAGGATTAAAGAAGAACCTTCTCTCCATATCAACACTAGATGTTAAGGGAATGAGGGTTGCATTTGTTGATGGCCAAGTCCTAATGTAGCCAAGAGTAAAGACAATAGATGACGCGACAGTGATTAGAGAGCAAGAGGGAGGTTTGTACAAGTTGAAGGGCCAACCTGAACAAGCATTGGTTCATGACTCCATGGAACCAAGTGAACTATGGCATAGAAGGCTTGCACATGTGCACTATAGAGCACTACCTATTGCAAGCAAAGCAGTTTCGAGACTTCCAGAAATCCAGACAAGACATGAAGGAATTTGCAAGGGATGTGCGGAAGGAAAGAATATAAAGAAGGCGTTTCCCAGCAGTGAAAGCAAAGCGAAAGGAGTATTGGAGATAATCCACTCTAATGTATGCGGTCCCATCTCATCCAACTCACTTAGCGGGTATGTTCATTATGTTTCATTTATAGATGACTTTTCTCGTAAGACTTGGATTTACTTCTTGAAAAGTAAAGATGAGGTATTTAGCAAGTTCAAGGAATTCAAAGCCTTGGTCGAGAATCACACAGAGAAGAAAATCAAGACCCTTCGATCAGATAATGTCGGAGAATTCACCTCAGAAGAATTCAAGAACCTATGCAGGGAATCTGGGATTAAGAGGGAGTTGAGCACTCCCTACAATCCTCAACAGAATAGCGTTGCAAAACGAAAGAACAGAACGATAATGGAAGCAACGAAAGCAATGCTACATGACCAAGAACTTCCGATACACTTATGGGCAGAAGCTACGAGGACAGCGGTGTATGTACATAACCGTACTCCTCACCGAGTACTAGATAACTAGACTCCAGAAGAAGCTTTCTCCGATGAGAAACCAAAAGTCAGTTATCTCAGGATATTTGGCTGCTTAGTGTACCATACACATTCCGAAGGAGAAGAGGACGAAGCTAGATCCTTCAGGAAAGAAGGGAATATTCGTAGGATACAACGAAACCTCAAAGGCCTACCGAATATACTTCCCAGGATTCAAGAAGATCAACATCAGCAGAGACATGACATTCGACGAAGACTCGGCATACAACAAATAAAAAAAACTACCCATTGAAGAGATTGAAGAACCTGAAGTTCCCAGGATTAAAGATTCGATGATGGAAGAAGCAATTCCAGAAGATCATGAAGACCGCGACATAGCAAAACCACAAGAACCTGCACATCCACCACTTGAGAAGAACTCCCACAAGAGGAGACCAACATGGGTACGAGAGGCAATACAAGATGCAGAGAAGTATGGTGCTCCAGATGCACAGAGAAAGCAAGAGACCTAGACCATACTCCAGCTATGTGGCCCTGGTGTGTGACATCATTGATAAAGAACCTTCCAATTATGAGGAAGCAGCAAAGAAGAAAGAATGGAAGGATGCCATGATCGAGGAGTACCAATCGATTATGAAGAATGATGTCTGGGAGATAGTTCTGAGACCAGAAGGGAACTCTGTTGTGACTTCGAAGTGGATCTACAAGATCAAGCATGCTGCAGATGGTATCATTGAGAAACACAAGGGAAGATTTGTGGCACGTGGCTTCTCCCAGAAAGAAGGCATAGACTACGAGGAGACGTTTGCACCTATAGCCAGATACACTTCCACCAGATCTATACTGGCATTGGTTGAAGTAATGAAATGGAAGGTACACCAAATGGACGTCAAGACAACATTCTTGAATGGTGTAGTAGAAGAGGAAGTGTACGTGGAGCAGCCACTGGGATTTGAGACACATGACAGGCAGACTCGTGTGCAAGTTGAAGAAAGCCTTGTAAGAACTAAAGCAGGCACCCAAGACGTGGTACGGCAGGAATCAGGATGGACAGTTTTCTGATGAGCTTGGGATTTACTAAGAGTAAAGCAGATTCCAACCTTTACTTTAAGGTTGAAGACGGAAGTCCAGTGATACTTTTGTTATATGTAGATGACCTGTTTCTGATAGGTGAGGATGAGCTCATTGCAGATGTGAGGAGGAGGCTTGGCACAGAGTTCGAGATGAAGGACCTGGGGATGATGCATTATTTCTTAGGCATGGAGGTGTGGCAAAGTGCGGATGGAATCTTCCTTGGACAAGGAAAGTATGCAGTGGAGATTCTGAAGAGGTTCAGAATGATGGACTGCAAGGCTATGACCACACCCATGGCATCGAACTTGAAGCTACTATGTGATGCTTCATCAGAGTCAGTTGATGCCACGATGTACCGTCATATGATTGGTTCATTGATGTATTTGACGAACACGAGACCAGACATATGCTTTGCTATGAACACCCTGAGCCAGTTCTTGACGAATCCGAGAGATGTTCACTTGATTGTTGCAAAGCATGTATTGAGATACCTGAAGGGTACAGTTGACTATGGGCTCGAGTATGAGGCGAATCAGAAGATTAACCTACAGGGTTATGTTGATTCGGATTGGGCAGGCAATGCCGCAAATAGGAAGAGCACTTCAGAATGTTGCTTCAGTATGGGATCCGGTATGATCTCCTGGTTTAGCACGAAGCAGTCATGCGTGGCAACGAGTATAGCCGAAGCAAAGGCAGTATGGCTTCGGAAGCTACTGTCAGATTTGTTTGATCTCCAGTTAGAGGCGACTTGTATCTTTTGTGACAACCAGAGTTGCGTGAAGTTGTCCGAGAACCCGGTGTTCCATGACAAGTCGAAGCACATTGAGATCAAGTACCACTATATCAAGGATATGGTGCAGAGAGGAGCAGTGAAGCTCCAGTATGTGGCGACAGACGAGCAGATAGCCGATGTGTTGACCAAGACGTTAGCCAAAGTAAAGTTCAAGTACTTCAGAGAGAAGCTTGGTGTTATCCAGATCAAGGTTCCTCCTAAGAGGGAGTGATGAGACCGGAAGACATAGATGCACTAGAGCCGTTCTCGCATGGTGGTAGACGTAGGTGGTCCTGGGGACGTAATGCATCTGGGATGCTCCTGACTGTTCTCCCATGTTGGTAGATGTAAGGGATGGTTCTCGTATGGTGGTAGGCGTAGGTGGTCCTTGGGAAGTAATGCATCTGGGATGCTCCTGATTGTCCTCCCATACTGGAGACGCTGAGAGGTCCACTGATCATAAGACATTGTGTGTGCGCCTAGGTAGGATCTCACATGATGGTAGGAGTAGGCGGTCCTTGGGACATAATGCACCTGGGGTGCTCCTGATTTTCCTCCCATGCTGGTAGACGCGGGCTAACCGTTGAGTTACGTAATGCACCTGGGGTGCTCCTGGGCTGTACCCACTAGGTGGGAGACGCAGGTGGTCTGTTGGACATGGGATGTGCATCTGGGTTGTGCTCTGTGTGATGATGAGATGATTTGGATACGATGAGATGATAGTAGGAGACGCAGGTGATTGTTGTGGCAATGTAATGTGTGGTCCTGGGCTGCACCTACTTGATAGCTTGCTCGCAGAGATGATGAAGACCTACAGGAGGGCTAGGCCTACATCCAACATGAAAAAGGGCTAGCTCTGTAGAACTTCCTATGACGGAGAGATTCGAGAGATGTCACTAATCAATGATCAACGAAATGAGGATTGCTGCAGCAACGACGATGATGATCTAGTGTTGATGATGATGTTCCAGCATTGAAGATGATCCAACGATGATGATGTTGTCCAGAATTGTGTCTAGGGTGATGATGACTGCGACGAGAGAATACTTTCCTAGTTAGGAGGGAGTGTTGATGTAAATGTAACTTCGGAAGATATTCACTTGTATTTTATTTGTACTTCCGACAGAGATGTTTTTCCTCCATTCAGGGATGTCATTATTATCTTTGGTCATGCAAAGTCATTGAGGTAAAACCTCCATTGTAATTCATGGCAATAGATCCCCTAGAGTCAAATGTAAAAGGGTTTATTGAGTATCCCTAGGACAAGTCAGCCCAGTCAGGTTAGTGAGGCCAACCTAGTTAGTGAAAAGGTCAAGTCAAAAGTAAAGTATAAATAGAGAGCCTTGAGAGACTCTCATTTAAAAACACTACACTCACACAAGTTCGCATAGCAAGGGAGAGAAGACAAGTTCGTTGGAGGAGAAAGAGAGAGAGATGTAGAAGACATATTTTGGGTTTTCCATTTTTGGCTTGATATTGTATTCGTGACAAATCTATCTTTGAGGAAGTTGCGGGGTTTTCTCCTTTATGGTTTCCCCGAGGAAAACTATTGTGTCTATTGTTTTTTGTTGTGCTTGTTATTCTTTCAGTTAAAGATCCTAGATAATATTCAATTAAAGTACAAACTTTAACAGCATTAAGCCCAACCATAATATACATACCCACTCAATGAACTGGATGACATAGGACCGCATACATCAGAGTGGATGATTTCTGTTATCACCTATTTTGTACAAATAGATGAAACTCCATTGAGCCGCTAGTGATGGAACACATCAGTGTTCACTTCCAGAGTATCAGGGTTTCAGATGACAATAATTAGCCAATTTTGGCTAGCCAGTTTTATTTTTCAGTCAGAATGACCATGGCCCCACGGGGTTTGTAATAAAGTGTGCTAGTAGGATTTTTTGAGTGGCTCGATCCCCCATGACTTGGTTAAGCAACTAAGGTATTCCAGGGAGTTTTTTTCCTTGTCAATTATACTTTGCCTATAGACGAGCTATAATCGATGAGGTTTTCTCCCGCTTCCTCCAAAGCTGGAATGCCCGATTTTGAAAATTGAGCCTTGGGGGGTTATTAGAGTCCAACTGATGTATATAAGCCTACTAGACACTGTTAGAATAGACTATGGTCATGTTCTAAGTCACTAGGACCCTCAGAAAAAAAAAAAATTGAAAATTTTTTACCGGGTCCTCCAGTTTTTCGTTTTTAATTATTTTTATTTTTTAATAAATTTTTCCATAGTTTAAATGGAAAAATTTCAATTTGTAATATGTCAGTCATCCGGGGTCCGAATTCAGAGTTTGAAAGCTTAAACCTTAAGCCAAAAATCATTCATGACCCCCGGACCAGCTTGGCCTAAGTTTCAGACAATTATTTGGCCTCATAATTAATATTTTCTCAAAAAATCAAAAAATGAGAAATACTAATTAAAATATTCAGAAAATAATAAATTGGAGATAATTTAAATCTCTCCAAAAAAGGCCAAATTAAATAAAGTAAAAGTCAAAATGACATGGAACTGAGCACTTATGATGATTGCAATCAACTCCCATTCATTTTAGTCAAATATCAGAGCACTGTCAGAGCATCTTCATGACGAAATTCGCCCTCTCCTTTACATTGACGTTTTTGTGATGTGGCACTTGATGGATGGCTTGGTGATAGTAACGAGGAGCTAGGGTGGGTGCCTTGCCTAGGTGGAGGCCACAACCCCACTCTACATCAATGCAAAACTCAAGTTATGGGTAGATCTCACTCCAAGCTTTGATTTTTTGGAGTTTGTGATTTGAAATTCAATTTTCTCAAGGTGCCATTTGTCTCTCTCAAGGCAAATTCGAATTAGGGTTTAGTGGCTTCTATTTTTGTATATAAGGAAGGCATTGCCTCCTCTTTTCTCATGGATATTTTAGGCAAGAACACTCTGCCAAATTCTCATTGTAATATTTGTTTATGTTATTGGAATAAGAAGTGACTTTGGAGGTCTATGCATGAGTTTTCAGATTTGGTTCACATTGTCTTGGTGATATCTCTCTCACCTCATCTTTTATTTAAGCAATTCATTATTCAATTTATGTTATAATCTATGTTAGAAATATCTTGTTCGGTTTTGCTTGTTTGATCGTGACGGTTTTGCAGGGATCATTCAAGGTGGAGAGTGGCTTGGAAATCAAGCTTTTCTTTGCTCACACAATGGCTTTTCCTCTCTAACTTTTTCTCTTGCAGTTTCTCCAAGTCCTTCTCTTCTCAAAGAAAAGAAACACAACAAAGAGGATTTAGCCTTTCATCCATCAACAAAAAACTATTTCAATCTCTCTTTTGGTTACACTGGTTACTACAAGTGGATCTCTATTTTCCAAGGTTCTATTCTATCTCTTTTCCACTATTTCTAGAAGTTATCATGTTATTTAAAATTTGTATTTCAAGCTTGCTTGGCTTCTACTAAGTTAGATCTAGGCTTTCTAGCCTTAGATCTATTTTTTTCAAAGCTAGATCCATCTTTTCAAAGACTCATATTTAAAGATCTAGTTTCATTTTCCAAAGTTGTAAATTCATCTTCTTCTCTTCCAAGTTTTGCCTTGAGAAAGTAGCTTGGGATTTGATCCCAAGTGCCACATAATTTTGTGGCTATTTCTCTTTCCCCATTAGGTCAACTTGTTCCAAGGTTGATCCCACCTTGTTTGTTTATTTCTTGGTTTATTGCTTGATTTGGCCTTGTCTTTTTCTCTCCCATTGATTTTTCCTTTCATTGCTTATTTGCCTTGGAAAACGTCCATTAATTTTCTCGAAAAGCGTGCATATTTTCCACTTTTTAGCTTGCTGGTTTTTTTCTGTGTTTTCCGTTTTTTTTTCAATTCTGGAATTTCTTGAAAAATATTAAAAATTCAAAAAAAATTCAAAAAAATCATTTTTTTCGAAATTTCTCAATTTTTTAGTGTTTTTCTCGAAAAGTGTGCCATTTTAGGCTTGCTGTTTTTCGACTGATTTTTTCAATTTTCTGCTAATTTTCAATTCTGGAAATTAGCTTGAAAATTTAAAAAATTTCAAAAGTTTTTATTTTTGGATTTTTTGGACTTTTTTGGACTTTTTTCTCGAAAAATGTGCAATTTTGTACTTGCTGATTTTTCACTGATTTTCTGCAATTTTCTGCTATTTTCCAGATTCTGGATATTAGCCTAAATTATTAAAAAATCCTTAAATTTCATTTCTCAAAAAATCTCAAGTCATTTCGCTGAAAAAAGTGCGTTTTACATAAAAAAACAGTGAGTTTGTCTTGTCTTTTCCAAGGTCTGATTTTTTGGTCTCATTTCACTGTTTTGGGCTCTTATTTCATCTCATTGGGCATTTATCTTGTTATTCACTTCATCATTTCGAATCATAGGTAAAAGTTTGGTTTCCTAACACTCTTACTAGTTGTTTAGAGCTCTTACTCACAGGTGAACCCAAAGCAAAACCACGCAAGAAAGAGCAAGCAAAACTAGATCCAAAGACAAGGATCCAAAACCAAAAAAGAAACCATTTATCCTTTGTACAAATTCATAGGAGTTTTCATTTCACTTAAGTTATTTCTCAAAAGTCCTTTCAAGATTTCAATCCCAAAGGCACTTGTAATTTTCCAATAAAAGCTTGAGTGGGGTTTTTAAGCCCCCACTTCCAACTTCCCCCACCTGGGGAGGTTTGTGGTCTCTTGATGTGATTTGCTTTGGTATCTTAGAGTAGTTTCTATTTTCCTGTACTTAGAAATAATTTGTTTGATTAGTTTTTTTTCGCTTTAGAACACTAATCGTTAGTTAGCTTCCATTTTGCAACTTAGAAACTAATTGTTAGTTCAGTCATTTTTTTTATCATTATTGAGCTATCACGTGTGTTCTTGTTTATAAACTGCTTCTATTTTAACAAAAAACCAAAGTCTCTTGAACTTGCAATAACATAAGTCAAGAGCACTCTCTATCGGAGAGCATTCCCACTGCATATACCAGCATCAAGCATATAGTTTAGCTAAGTCTCTTGAACTTCTGTCTTAAGACGAAGTCAAGAGCGCTCTCTGTCGGAGAGTTGAATTGTGTGCTCTTAATAATAAAAAATTCTAACTCACACCCCCTTTAATAATTTATCTTCGTTGCTATCCAACATTCTTATGCTCTGCCAACCCTAAAAGGTTGGGCTAGTACTCAGAAAGGTGTTGGATTTGTTAATTTTTTATAACATAATAAAATTTTCACCCCACAACCAACCAATCCGGAGTTGATCGATAAAATAAGTTCGGTGGGTAATCTCCTAGTTGGGAGCGTCGGGGTTCCATGTTCAACCTCTAGTTTACTGGTTAGCATTGCGCAACTTGGCTAGAGCACTGGGTGGCCCGTCATGTCCTTGAACGGAGGCACTTGATACTATCTTTTCCGGACAGACTTCCAGTACCTCACGTATCGGTTGAAAGTATCCTTAGCCTTAATAATCAAAGATCAGTAAAACTTTTAAAATTTACAAAGATCACTTGCAAAACGATCTCACGAACACACTGAACTCTTGTATCGAGCATCCAAGCACTTTATTTTTGTGACTCCTTTACCCATTAGATAAGGCACTGGTCCTTTAATTATTTCAATTTATCTATCTGAAGTGCATTTATTTTTATTTAAACTGTGGATGCTTTGTTTATCAGTTAAGTTGTGTTTCATTTAAAATCTTGCAAGTATATCTCTGTGCTGCTCAAGTTATCTTAAGTTGTGGTCTCTCTCATTTCAAAAAACTCCTAAACAACACCCATCCGCATCACCATACACCAAAAAACATTTTAAACATAAGAGCCATAGAAAACTCTTTGTAGGGACTACCCCCCTTGGCTTCGTTAGGAGTTAGCCTAAACGGGGGAGTTGGGATTCAGGTGATAGTACCTGGCTCATTGCTTGCCCCCAAGGCCACACTTCTCCCCACTTCCAGTGAGGGAGACAGCTTTCGAAAGATTTCTGCTGCTGGTGTGCATCTCGGCGGACAACAATTTCCAATATTCCTTTTGCTTTGCTTTCGCTACTTGGAAATGCCTTCTTTATGTTCTTTCCCTTTGCACATCCTTTGCAAACGCCTTCATGCTTCGACTGGATTTTTGGAAGTCCTTCAATTGCTTTGCTTGCAATGGGTAGTGCTCTATAGTGCACATGTGCAAGCCTTCTATGCCATAATCCACTTGGCTCCATGGAGTCATGGACCAAGGCTTGTTCAGGTTGGCCCTTCAGTTTGTACAAACCTCCCTCTTGCTCTCCAATCACAATTGCATCATCTATAGTCTTTCCCTTTGGCCACATTAGGACTTGGCCATCAACAAATGCAACCCTTATACCTTTTGCATCTAGTGCTGATATGGAGAGAAGGTTCTTCTTTAGTCCTGGAACATATAGGACATCCTTCATCTTCAGATATTTCACAGAGTCTAGCTTGTAGGAAGCTTCTCCACTTACTTTTATGGGGTATTGGTAATCATCCCCAAGTTTCACCTTGTGAGGTGACTCATGTTCAGACAGGTTTATGAGGGATTCTTTATATCTTGTCATATGTTTGGAAGCCCCACTATCTACAAGCCAATCATTACTTCCATGTGTGACAGTGCCCGTGAGTGCTGATATCAAGACATACTCTTCATCACTTGAAGATTCATCACTCTCTTCGCTAGCTCTCTTCCTTGGAGGTTCATCATCTTATGCGGTGTGAGCATGGTGCCTTTTCTTGTTGTTCTTCTTGTGACAACCACTTTTATTTCTGGGACAATTTCTGGAGTAGTGTCCCTTCTCATCACAAGTATAGCATCAAATATTAGAAAGATCTCTCTTGGATCTTCTAAAGTTATCCCTCTGACTTTGGTGGTGGTGTTTCTCCCTCTTATTGTGATGGTGGTGCTCCTTCTTGTTATTATTCATCCTGGTGTGTGCAGTGAGAGCTTGATCATCATTTGCTCCCATCTTCTCTTCTCGAGCCACAAGTCGAGCTTCTTCTTGTGAGCATTCTTCCGATAGCCTACTGAATGTGATTAACTTCTTTCTAGCACAAATCCCTTGAATGAATGAGTCTTGTGATCTTGGGAGACCATTCAAGGTGGTCATCACAATTTCTCCTTCTTCTACCTTTTCTCCCACAGCTTCAAGTTGCTCCTTGATCTAAGAGACCCTTGTAAAGTAAGACTGCATGGTCTCTGAATCTTCACATTCTTGAGTTGATTCCTCAAGGTCATCTTCCGATTTATGTTCTTCCCTTCAAATAGCTTTGTCAAAGCATCAAACATCTCTTTAGGTGTCTTCAAAGATGATACATGTGGGATGAGATTATCCTTAATGGAATCTGCAATGATTCTCTTGGCCTTAACCAAGTTCTTCTTATGTAAGGCTTTAGCCTCATCTCCCTCTGGTGTTGGAACCTCTTCATTCACATACTTGTCCAATTCATTTTCTTCAAGGACAAGTGCAATCCTATACTTCCATGCTCGGAAGTTATCAGCTCCTTCAAGCTTATCCTCTAGCTTGGTGTGGTGAGACATCTTTAATGAGACCTTCAAATGGAAATAGCAAAGCTTTTAGGTCTTACCACTTTTAGATGCCCAAACTAGTTATGGAGTTGGCTGGCCTAAAGTTTGTCAGAGAAACCCTAATTTTCCAAACTTGGAATTTGGAACTTCTGATTGGATAGATAGATGCGCCTTCTCAAGGCGATTTGCCCAATGTACTCACTTCTCCAAATCAGTGAACAGAAACCCAAAATATCTGATGCCCTAGTTTTCCTCTGGTAGTAGTGACGGGCCAGAAAATGAAAATTCTCGGAATCAAGTTCTGCTTCGACAGAAAGATGCGCCCTCCTAGGGCGAGTTAGCCTAGCCTCTTTTCGTTGATGATCTATGGAGAGAAGACCCAAAATTAAAAATCCATAGCTTCCCGCAGCTGCACAATGTCTTCTTTTCAGGTTAGCTCTGATACCATGTTAGTTTTTCTACTTTTAATCAATATTATCTAGGATCTTAACTGAAAGAATAACATGCACAACATAACACAAGAGACACAAAGATTTTCCTTGGGGAAACCATAAAGGAGAAAACCCCACAACTTCCTCGGAGATAGAATAGTCACCAATACAATATCACAAAAGTAAAACCCCAAAACAAAGATGGTCTTCTGCAACTCTTCTCTCTTTCTCCTATGCGAACTTGTCCTCTCTCTCTCACTTATGCGAACTTGTGTGAGTGAGTGTATGTTTAAATGAGAGAGCCTTGCTCTCTATTTATACTTTATTTTCACTTGACCTTTTTCACTTGCTAGGTCGGCCCTAGCTAAACCTGACTGGGCCGACTTCTCTAGGGGACTCAATAACCCTAATACAACTGATTCTAGGGGGATCTATTGCCCTGACTTATAATGGAGGATTTACCTCAATGACTTTACATGACCAAATGTAATAATGACATCTCCGACTGAAGGAATAAACATCTCCGTCGGAGGTACAAATAAACTACAATAATAATAATATAAAATACAAGTGAATATCTTCTGAAGTTACAATTACATTAACAAAAAGTGTGTCATTAACAAGGTATAACCAGTTGTAAGCCTATTCTTAGATGTGCTCAAACAAGCAATTGTAAGTATATGGCAAATGTCAGATCAGTTTTAGCAGTCAATTACTGAGCATGCAAACATTATCACCAATGATCAACCAATATATAACCATTCACCAAATGAATTCAATGTTTGGTCATTTGCATTGAGTAACATTTGTAGGCATTGACTAACTTGCACTTCTCAGATCTGTGTGTATGTACTTTAGATAAGAAAATCAGAGTTGTTATAGGTATTATTCTGAGATGAAAAAGTGCACAGAAATGCTCAAAAATTGAGATAATTCCTAAAAAAATACACAATACTTACCCAACCAATAGCCAACTTGAAGTTTCCTAACACTAATTTGCTTGTCATTATCAAACACTAGCCAATGATCTATATTGTCTGGAATTAAAGGTCTAAAGTTAATTTCAAATTTCCCATTCCCTTTCAATAACTCCTCAGTTGGTTGAAGTGTGGATGTTGCTACTGCTAATTGATTTGCCTCACTATTTTCTTCACGTGAAACTGCCATGATATCTAATGCATCAAACCATTCCATAGTATCCCACATAGAATTCCTATACTTTTTTAACCTTTCACTTTTGCAAGCAAAGATGTTTTTAACTTGGGCAACAACTAAATCGCAATCTCCTTTAATAGATAATATTTTGATCCCCATGTCTTTGGCAATTTCTAACCCTTGCAAAAGTGCCTCATATTCAGCCACATTGTTTGATGCATCAAACTCAAGTCTGAAAGCAAATTTATAGGTTTGCTTAGAGGGAGAAGTTATAGCAATTCCAACTCCTTTTCCAGCCATAGAGCAAGCTCCATCAAAACTCATCCTCCATACTTCATCCACTTTTTCATCTTTAGATGTTTCTTTAAAGGGTGCTATGAAATTTGATAAGATGGCATAGTTTCCCAAATTGTCTGACTCATGCACATATTCATTAGCAAGATTTTGCGGATTTTCAACATGGAATTTTCTAGCCTGTTCATTGTATAACTTAACCATTGAATGTTCTGATGCAGGAATAGTAGCATATGACCAATCCATCCTTATGTCCCCTCCTAAAGATGCAGCCCATTTTCTTAATAAAAGCATACCCCAATTATCTGGCACATCAATCAATAACACATCCATAGTTAAATGGACATTGGGGTACTTAGCCAACCTAACAGATAGATTTAGGATTACACCAATGGTGTCAACCTCTCTAGAGTCCATGGCACAAACATTGTGATAGGGTCTATTTGCTTTCAAACCCAATTGCTCCATAACCCTTTTGGTCATAACATTAGAAGAGGCTCCAGAATCCAACATGCAATTATGCAAAAGCATATCATTGACTAACAAGGAGATGTAGAATGGAGGGTGATCTTCTTTTTTAGGATCCAAGCTATGCAAAATAACAAGATCATCTTCATGATTGACTATTTTTTGAAGCTTGGGTTCCTCTCATGTTTTGCTAGGGGCTACTTTCATTGATTCAATTGAAGCCTTGGTTGTTTCTTGTGCAGGAGGATCTATTATCTTCATTAAATCTTCTCTTAAGCTTGGAATTTTGATAAGGTCAGTCACGGGAACAGGATTCTTTGCAGAAGACAACCATGCACCCAAATCAACATGTAATTTATCTAAGGTGGGAGGAAGTATTACCTTAGGAATATTCTGATTGACTTTGATGTTCCAACAATATCCTTTTTCTGATAAGTTATTCCTTTAAACCTTGACATTTCCAGGATCTTTTCTGGTGAAGGCATCTCACCAAATCTATGGGTTGCTTTGTCCTTCTCTTGATTGTAATGTCTTGCTTGTTCCCAAGTTTCTTTTGAGACAGGGTGAGTTTGGCCAACAATGTTGATATACTCGGGCTGGTTTTCAGGCAAGCTTGTTAATTTGACACTGCTACTGGCTTCTGACGGATCATGCTCAATTGTCAATTGAAAGACAGCACATGAAGACTCTTCATGGAAATTAGAGCATGCTCTACAGTAAGGAGGAACTTCTTCTAAAACTGTATGTGCAGTTTCCAAAGGATTTGGGGTCCTTTGATCTTGAATGGGTGCCCTTCTTTGATATTGAGGTCTAGGAGCATACTGTGGCTTAGGCACAAACTGGCTAGAGACTTGGTTGGCTTGAGATCTTTCAATGGCGATCAACCTGTTCTGTATGGCAGTTATGTTAGAAGCTTGATTTGAAACAACAATTTTCAATATTTCAGCAAACTCTTTCATAGGTTCCTTTGCAGGATCCTTAGTTTCAGCATTAATGGCCTTTTCTTTATTTTCGTGTTACTTCATTGGAACATTAGCTCTAGTGAAACCAGGAAGATGAGACTTGCCACAACTTAGCATGTTTCTATCAATCTTTTCAGCAATCTCCATGGATTTTTTTCAGATTGGTAGGTTCCCTATCAATCAATTGATATTTCAAGTCCCCTTCAAAGGCCTCCATGTAGTAAATGAGAATGGAATTGTCAAGTGGTTTAATATCAACATGAAGTCTTGAAACAATTTCATTAAATTTATTGTTGAATTCTTCCATTGTCTCGTTTTCTTTCTTCTTAGTGTTGGTCAAAGCAGCCAAAAGGTAGCGGTCTTCTTTGATATCCCCCCATTTTGCAAGGAAAGCAGTTTCAATTTCTTAGTAGGTTTTGTACTTGTCAGCTTCCAACTTGGTGAACCATTCATAAGCATCTTCTTCCAAAGATAAAGCAAACAGTTTCATTTTCACATCTTCGTGCTTGGAATTCAAGCACCACTTGTCATAACATTGGCAGAAACGTGTTATATGAGAATTAGCACTAATAGCATTGTTTCCTTGAAAGGAAGGCACATTTTCAATGGCCTTATCTGGAACATTATGAGGATACCCAACTATAGCAGTAAAATCAAAAGGATAAAAAATGTCAGCCATTTTAATAGGAAGATTATTCAAATTATTTTCCAAAAATAAAAGCTGAATATTAGAAATTGACTGAGAACCAAGATCCTCAAGGGTTTTTCGAGAAGATAGCTTGCTTTTCCTCCTATGGTAAACCTTTTCAGGCTCAGGAATGAACTGAAGCAAGCCCTGAGGATTCCTTCTCGTAAAATGCCTTGGTAAAGTTGTTGACAGTGGAGTCACCAGATGTTCTTAATCAATTTAAAAAATTCACTACATACATCAAACAAAGCAAAAACAAAAAGGAAAACTCAAAAGTCGTATTCCAGGAATAAAAAGACTTGTCCTCGGCAACGGCGCCAAAATGTTGCCGCCTGGAATCACACCTGGGAAAACGCGGCAAAAATCTTCAAGCCGCTGGTGTGGCCTTGGGGGCAAGCCAGAGTCAAGTGCTGTCACCTGAAACTCGACTCCTTCGTCTAGGCTTACTCCTAGCGAAGCCAAGGGGGATGGACCCTAAAAAGTAAAAATAAAAACTAAGGTGTTTAATCTACGAAAGATAAAACAACTAATCTAAGAGTCAGAATTTTTTTTAACACAAGAGCAATGCAACATAAAGATAATAGCATTCATCGTTCCACATCATCATTGTCATTTGAAATATAAACATCCACCATCATGAAAAATAAATAACAAGACCAATGTTGATAAGTGGAGTCAAAATAAAGTGCTTTGAAACAAAATGGTAATGTTGTGCAATTGTTCTTGGTAAATTTTATTATTAATGTGGTAATGAGTCTTTTTATTATGGATGGGGGATTTCCAATATACCATAAGGTACTGGAAATATGTCTGGATTTTTGACAAGGTGGCTCCTCACTTAGACATGTGGGCTGGATCGAAGTCTCTGGGAGGTGTTAAACACTATACCAAACAAGGGTATAGTCTAACGGTATCCCGAGGTCACTACCCAGTGGTTCTCGCTTCCTTTGAGAAATTTGTCCACCAGAGTCAAATATTCGTTTACGCCGGATTTTCGTAAAAAGGTGGTTTATTGGGAAATGTTAAACCTATTACTAGTCACTATGTCCCTTTCTGGTGTGATCAGCATGTTCAGATAGAGCTGCAGTGATCCCAAAGCATACGAGGACAAAGCCTTGTTAATTTTTAAGTATTTTGAACAAATATTTTACTTTTTTAAGCCCCAAGAGTCTCTTTTCAGGCCAGTACTAGGGTAAGCCCTTATCCTGAAACCTTAATTCGGGAAAGCAAGGGGGTGTTTTGAATTGTAGTAAAAAAGGAAAATTGTAAAAAAAATGATGAAAACTAGGTCCTGAGTGAACTCGTGGCCCGCCAATGGAACGGACCAACGAGGTTAATTTTAGCCCTAATTGATTTTATTAAAGTACTAAAAAGCAAAACTAAGCTAAAAAATGCACACCACGAAAAAATGAGTCGACACAGTTCCCCCCTGGGGGGATGGGGTGTGGGCGCTGGTTAGCCCACTTGCGCTCGTTTAATATTCTGTTACAATGCAATTAGAAGTGCCCCAGTCCTGCAAAAATGACTCAACGGCTTACAATAATAGAGGGAGAAAGTTTCTGGTTTAAGAAAATATGGTTCTGGGTGTTCCGGATGGCCCAATCTACCGAAATTTGGCCAGCACCTCCTCCTATCTGTTCATGAATTGTTGCAAACCAGCAAGCTAAAGTTAGTGAAAGATGCCCAAAAACACTTTAAGAGTGTATTTGGGTCACCCAAAAAATTCTAAGGGAAAAAACTAAGTAAAATTGCAAAAAATGAACTAAGTGAGTTACAGCTTGTCTCCTTAGGATCTTTGCACACTCAAAGAGCAGCAAATTTTAAGCTCTTGAATCAGCCAAATAAGCTCTTTTAAATCAATGAAACATACTACTTGTTTAAGCTTTTAAAATATGCAAAAAATCACACTTTAACAAGAAACATGCTTCTACTAGATCTAGCTAAAGAATTTTTACTTTGAAATTACTTAAGATCAATGTTCCCCCAAGTTTCCGGGACGCGGGAGCGCGGGAACGTGGAAACGCACGTTGGGGACGTGTGGAGACCACCCCCAAATTTTAGGGAAATTCGGGGGGAGCGGGGGGGCGTCTAGGTCATAAAAATTATATAAAAATATAAAATATAAAAAAAATTAAAAATGATAAATGATAAATAAGTTAATAACAAATATCATAAATCTTAACTTTCATCTAACTTTGATCCAACTTTCAAATTAATAATACAAGCACGTTACACAAGGTGACAATTCATCATGATCATTTTCAATTTGTCATTTGATTCTTGATATTCATGATTCATAATTATAGTTCAGTCATTCTAATTGAAAAATAAATTAATAAAATTGAATCAATGATACATTGATATTGCATGCAAATAGTAAATATAAATATCAAATACTAGATACTAAGTCTGAAATAGACATTGAAACAGTAAACCATTAATAGTACTAAGAAAATGACTAAATTAAGTTTGCTCAAAGAGTCAAAAATATAAAAGAGTCAAAGACTCAGTCATCACTGATCAATATCTAGAGTCAAAAGTTCAAAACTAACAAGTAACAACAAACACTGAAAACTAAAAGACTAAAGTAGCTGAAAGAAAGCAACATAAAATGAGCATCAAGGAGTCAACTCCGTGGATTGGTCCTCTGCATCCATCTGCTGCATGAAAGCATCGGGACCATCAATGGGAATGTCATCATCTGGGTCTGAGTCACTCTCAGGAGTGACTAATGGCACACCAACCAAACCATTCTGCATCTCATCTGGCCCATCCTCCTCGTCTATCTGTGCATCATCCTCTGGATCCACATCCCATCGTACAGCTGGTCCCATCCGATACTCTGGTGTCTTCCTGTGTGCAAGACGCAGGGCACTATGCACTACAACTAGCTTCTCCGCTCTCCTAGAGGTAAGTCTATTCCTCTTGATAGAGTGAATGAAGCTATAGGTGGACCAATTCCTCTCAGCTGCGGAGGAACTAGCAATCTGAGACAACAAGCGAACAGCAAGATGTTTGATCTTTGGAGCTCCATCCCCATGCATTTCCCACCAACCAATGGGGTCATCTTGGGCTAAGCCGCTACGGTCTGCCTTGGCATCAGACTTGTTGAAGGGACCTTTGAGACCTGCAAACTGAATCCACTGTTTCCTAAGTGTTTGCCCCTCCTCTTCACTGTACATCTTTGTAATGGCAGCTCGAAAACCCCTCTTGATCTCTGAATCTTGATAGGGAGAAATTCTACCAGGCCTAGAAATGTACCATTTTGGGTTTAGTGCATATGCTGCCATGTGCAAAGGTGTGTTCATTCGATCCCACCTACGCTGAATAATGGGTCGAAGTTGGTTAGTGTAGAACTCCAAGGAGGGCTCTTTCTGACGGATGGCTTCCCTTACCTTACCCAACATGCTGTCAAAAGTCTCATAGATTTCTCCAAGACTAGGAGAATCAGTGTCAGTGTAGCGAATGACCTCAACTATAGGGCGCAAGAATGAGACCAAATAGCTGCAATCTACCCACCAATCATTATCCAATATCTGAAGCCTGATCCTCTTCCCCTCCTGTGTCTTCGACTCTGTCCACCTGTTCCAATCTGGAGTCACAACCATGGCTTGCAATGCTGGCTGTATCTCCAACATCCTCTCCAATAAGAGAAAATAACTAGCATATCTAGTATCTGTGGGCTTGAGGAATTCCTTCCTCGAGTGAGCCCTATACATGGCTAAGGAGGTGTGGTGGTTGCAGATAAACATTTGCACATCCCTTGCAGCTATTACCAAGGTGTTTACCCAATCAATTTTTCCAATGTCTTTCAGGGCATTGTTGAGAGCATGGACACAACAAGGGGTCCAAAATATATGCCTATACCTGCTCTGAACTAGTAAACCAGCTGATCTGCACACTGCTGCTGCATCTGTCACAACCTGCACAACATTCTCAGGACCAACCTCCTCTATAGCATCCCGAAGAAGCTCAAATTGGAAAGCTGCATCTTTGCGCTTTCCAGAACAGTCAACAGCTCTAAGAAAGAATGGCCCATCTATGCATGTAATTATGATGTTAATAAGTGGACGTTTGGTAATGTCTGTCCACCCATCCATAACAATAGAGCAACCTGACCTCACCCATACCTCTTTCATTTGTTCTTTCTGCACAGTAATATTGGACACCTGCCTCTCTAAGATCGTTGTCCTCAACTTGTGCTCACCTGGGGGCACATATGAGGGTCCCGATGCTGCAATTAAACGGACCATCTCCCTATAATAAGGAGAACGAGTAACATTGAAAGGAATGCCATTGGCAAAAAGGAATTTTCCAATGCCATCATCTGTATCATCACGGTTAAGTTTGCCATACATCCCTGTAATGGTCGGTGCTATAGAACAAGAACGGACCTTTTTTGATGAAGATGTCTCAGTAGAAGATGGTGGAGGCATACAAGTGGATGAGTTACCTTTCCTTTTGGAACTTTCTTTTGCACCGTGATGTTCTTTTAGTTTTGACCCGACATTTTGGCTAGAGAATGTGCCCTTAGCATCTGCTGCCATTTGCAATCTCATAAGCTCTGTTCTTTGCAACATGGTTAGCTTCGAACACACGGAAACCCCTTTGCCACCAATGCCCAAAAGGTGTTGTCTAACACGACTATAACTCCCAACCCAAGGATGGCCACACACATTGCATGCCCAATGACGTGACCCACCACTTTTCTTGTCTTTTTGGTTGGTTGAGGGAACATTTACTTTGCTTGCATATAGCAAAAGCGGTTTTTTGGGATCAAATGTCCCCTTTGCATATTGAGCCAATGACCTGTGTGGGGTGAGATTGGAATTGCCTTCTCCTTCACTTTGACTTAACCTGGTTGATGAGGGAGTTCCACTCCCACTTCCAGTCTCTGTCCCAACTCCAACACTTCCACCCTCAGTCTCACTCTCAGTGTTGTCACTACTGTTGCAATTGCTAGAGTTGCTCATATTGCTGCTGTTTTAACTTTAAGGTGCTGTATAATTGTATTTGATTTTGGGCACCCTGCTGCAACAAAACTTTTAAAATTTTATTGTTGTTTTTCTTTAAAAAACATTAAATTTCATCATCATTGTTGTTAAACAGATTTAAAAACTAAAATTCCTAATTGTAAGTAACATTTTCAAAATTTAAAATTTTAATTTTTAATCAAATATTAAAAATAAAAACAGAACTGCTCCAAATTAGAACACTGTAATAAAAAAAAATTAAAATTAAACACTAACAGTCAACAGACTGTCACTAACAGTTAAAATTAAAAATTAAAATTTAACAAATAAAAATAAAAAAAACTTACCTGTGTTCCTCTGCTCGACGTCTGCAGGTTCCTCTGCTCGACGTGGCCCGTGGGTTCACTCACAACGGCCTCCGCTCACAACGGCCTCTACAACGGCCTCTCCTCGGCCACGGCAATGACCTCTGCAACGGCCTCACCTCGGCCACGGCAACGGCCTCTGCAACGGCCTCTCCTCTCACACGGCAACGGCCTCTGCACTCTGCAACGGCCTCTCCTCGGCCACGGCAACGGCCTCTGCAACGGCCTCTCCTCGGACACGACAACGGCCTCTGCACTCTGCAACGGCCTCTCCTCGGCCACGGCAACGGCCTCTGCAACGGCGTCTCCTCGGCCACGGCCTCTCCTCGGCCTCTGCAACGGCCTCTCCTCTCCTCGACGCTCGCAACCTGTCGGCTGTCCACTACTTCAACGGAAACCTCCCTCCCAACACGGCTCAAGCCCACAAGAAATGGGAACACAACCCACACAGTCGAAAAAACGAGTCCTCGGGCGGCAAATGTGAAGTGAGTTGACTCGCGGGAATGAATGTCGCGGAATGAAGAGGTGGACGTCGACCGGAAATGAAAGGTAAGTTGAAATTAGGTTTTAATTTTTATGTTTTTTTTTTGTTTTTTCAAATTTCGTTTTTTTTATTAATTGTAATTTGGAAAATCGCGGGGGGGGCGTCTAGGAGCCCCCCATGCTCGGGAAGGGGCGTCTACGCGTCCCCCATAAGTGGAACGCTGTTCGAAAGGTAGGAACACGTCCCCATGTGCGTTTCGGAGGGTTTCTGAATTTTGGGGGCGATGCGAAACGTTTCGGAGGGAGCCCCCAAGCCCCCGAAGCGTGGGGAGCGAGGGGGGCGAGCCCCCGACCTTGGGGGGCGAGTTTCCGTGGAACACTGCTTAAGATCTAGTAAATTATATCAAATCTATTATGATATTGCAAAGAAGAAGTAGATCTAAGATACGCAAACCGAGGTAACCAAGAAGATTTGAAGTTTTTGGTGACGAGAAGGAAGAAGAAGAAAACGCCTTGAACTTGGGCAATGGGGTCCTCAAGAGTGGGGATCAATGGGACTAGTTCTCCTTGGATCAATTCTGAAGACAAATGGATGCAAGCAAGCTCCACAAACCCTTCAAATTGGCAACCTGTAGACACAAGAAACAACTCACACAAGAAAGATCAAGTGCAACTGGTGTGGACTAAAATAGAGAGCTAGATACAAGTATTTAAACAAAAATAACTTTGAAATCTGACTTCTCTACAATAACCAACAAAAAAAATAATGGATTAGATCACACTATTTCACCTTACTAAGATAAACATCTCCTTCAAAAGCCAGTTCTTGATCAACAAACAAGTGCGAATAAAATTATAAAGACACAGATTACCTGATGCATAAGCTAGAACATGATCATCCACACAACACAGATCCACACACTGATTTGCCTCCAAAGCCTTTATTCATTAACAAAATTCAAAAGATTTACAATACTTGAGAGCAGAGGTTCCACCTTCTCATGAGAAATCATGGAGAGGGGACATGCTTTTATAGAGAAAGAGCAAGAGGGAGGGCACATTTGTGAAGGAGGAGTGGGCGAAATGGTGGAGGAGATGGTGGAGCAAATGGGGCTGCCCACTCCCATCTATTTGGCTGCCCAAACGCAGCAGCAAACCAGCCTTAACTCATGCTGCAAATTCCTTAACATGTGGGGCCCCACTCCCTTGGGAAATGCACCTTCCCTCATGGGAAATGCGCCTCCCTCAAGTGGGGAGTCATGTCCACAATTTAGGCTGCCCAAACACCTTACAAATCAGCTCTTTTATCTCCTAGATTAGTGCTGATCCAAAACTGACTTCCAATCCCCCAAAATTCGGAAATTGATTTTTTCCAATTTTTGACGTTTTTGCAATTTTTTCTCCATTTTTCACTTTTTGGGGATTTTTTGACATAAGTGAAAAATAAATGACTTTAAGACTATGGAAAGTGGGTTTTGGAGTATGGTGGGTGCTCTAAGCTAGAAAACGAGCATCCCCATGGCAAAAAAGACCCCTAGACCACACTTTTACATCATTTCCAAAAAATTTAATTAAACCATCAAAAAATGGCTTAGATTTACAGAAGAAAAAATAAAAAAAAATAAACTTTTTTTGCCAGAACTAAAAAACAAACCTAGGGGGACCTAGCACATGTCCATACGACTCAAAATTAATGCCTAGAATGTTCATAAACATTGACCCATGGACTTTAATAACCCCCTAAGGCCCGTAAATCTCATCAGGCATTCCAGCTTTGGAGGAGCAGGACAAAAACTCAAAATTTATGAAATGCACGAATGCAAGACATAATTAATAAGTGAAAAAACTCCTTGGAATACCCGACTTGATTGACAAGTCCTAGGGAGCCAAGTCCTTTACAAAAAAAAACACCATGCTAGTACATTTTATTACAAACCCCGCAGGGCATGGACATGTGAACAAAAAATTAAAAAAAAGGGGCCCTCAAAAAGCCCTGATGGATACCAAATCACTGAAAAAAATGAACATGTGACATGTTCAACATTGCCCGCTCGCTTGATAGTCCAACCAAGTACAACTTAGTTGGCAGCAGGTCCCAAGATGACCTTCTACGCTACGTTTCATGGATCTAAGAGATGGTCTCATTGTTCGACCACCTTCCACATTCCACCACTAGGCACATGCTCTTTGTATTTCTTTAGGCCAATTCAAAGTGGTCTCTCACTGTCTCTGTATATAGACAAATCACCATCTCGACCAGTTAGACAGGTTCTGCCAGGTATGTCACCTTTGAGAGGTTGAGACCAAAGAGCACTTCATCTTTCAATGTCCAATTTACTACGAGATTTGCAGGCAATTTCATTTTCTCTTCAGGGACCTTATCATAGAGCTCCAGATGTTGACTAGATTCTTCAAATACCCTGATCATAAATGTCTAGCAATATACTTGTAGGAGGCTCTCCGTCTTCACTCCTTCACCCTCTAGCGATATTCTCAGTCAAGACCAATCTCCACTCAAAGTATCACTTCCTTCCTCCCGATGCTTTATTCCTCTAGGGGCACCAAGAGACAGATAGATGGGGGCATTGATCTTGACTGCTCAGTTAGGTCACAATAGTCCACGATAGTCCACCTACACCTCTGTCCAAGACCAACGACGAGGACAATCTTGGCCCCATCTTGGTAATCGAACGACTTCATATAGGATGCGGTAGCAGGCTCCCTCCTCTAGGCAACGACGCACTACCCACTGCAGTTCCTCTTCTAGTTCTTCCTCTAGACAAAGTACTCTTTTGAGCTTCCTCCAGTCGGGCTCAGATAGTAGGAGAGATATTCCGAGTGTTTCCAGTGTTTCTAGTGCTTCCAGTGTCTCCAGTGCCCCATGACAGTGACAGTTTTGCCAATTTTGCATCAAAGCGCTTGGATCCACTTCCTTTATACTTTTTCCTCTCTTGGATCAGCTCTCTTCATATCTCTCTTTGTATATTTTCTCCAAGATTGGCTCTTGATTTATGGAGTTAGAATGAGGTTTAAGTTATGTTTTTAGCTTTTTATAGAAGCTACTTTTTGGGCACCCACTTTGTATTGTTATAATGGTACCGCACAATCCCATTGACCTACTTTTGTGGTCATTTTTTGGACATTAATAAAATTATCTTATCTTATCTTATCTAATCTTATACTTTCAAGTTTTTGCTACTTGCTTAGGCATTGGTCAGTGCTACTATATGAAGCCCAAAGAGCTACATGTAGTGCATTACATTAAATGTTTCTACTCAAAGGTACTATGAATTAATGGAAAGAGCTATGCAGTCCATGAAGCGAAATGTTTCCACATAATCTTTTGCCTAAGCCAATCTATATTTTATAGCCCCTCAAACCTTGATAACCTTATCAACAAACTATTATGTAAAGGTTCATTAATAATTAATTACTAGAACATGAAGTACTAGACGAAAAATTATTATTGAGCCTAGAATTGCACACGGAAATCAAAACCAACTTCTAAGGTTGAAATTGGTCTACTCAACTTGAAGTCATACTAAATCTCAAAACAACTATGTAGTTCAATGACCAAACATTTCCCTTCACTTATACAGCAGAAGCATTAATGTGAAACATAAAATGAATGATTTCTATATGGCTTTGCTTATCACAACAAAACAGTTGAGCCTTGCAGATTGAGAGAACTATACACCCCAAATGGGAGAGAACTATACACCCCAGCTCAAAACATTTGGGCCCTTTAATCCCATGCTTGCAAGATCATACAAAACTGAAATGCTAGATAAGGATGACCAAAGGTGAGACCAAATCTCGCCTTCTTCATTTAAAAAAACAATCCACAAATTTTAAACGGTTGGGCAACTACCTAAATGGTTTAACAACTTCCACCACCAATAATAGAGATTTGATTTTCAAACACAATACAAATTTCATGACACAAGAAAAGTAAGGTAGTTTATTTTCATATTTGACATCTTAACAACTGGAATACTTTGATGCTAAGTTTTCCCATGAAGCAATTCTTCCCAAATATCATTTAAAGATTCTCATGTATCTTTTGGAAAGATTTATGTAAGATTGTGAGTTTGGATATATGCTACATACATAATAATTGAATATAACCACTTGCAAATCATTATTATTGCCAATCGAGTAGTGGTTCAGGTTGAAGGTAGTAGGGTGTCAAGCGACCCACCAAGGCTCAATTCCTTCAAAGGCACAATTATGCAAGTGTGGCTAGGTGCAAATCTTGATTGATTTTGACAAAAGAGTAGCCCATGTCAGGGCAGTTTATCTAAAGAAAAGTGCTTATGATTAATGATTTGCCCTTTAAGAATCATCTCACTATTAATTACCAAAGTTGGTCCAAGTCTTTGGTCAGACTCACTACTCATCCCTAGTCCCAAAGGGGCAAGTCAAATCAAACTTGGTTGAGAAGGTTTGCTTGAGATCTGAGTTGCAGGAAATGCAAGTCTGGCACTCGTTTCACCCCCGAAAACCCATTGAAACACTGAAACGCGTACGGTAGATGATGGAAACGTGTTTTCGTCCATAGGAAACGCATTTCACATACAGGAAACACATCCGTACGGACGGAAACGCATTTTCATCCATACAAAACACGTTTTATGTATGAGAAACGCTTTTGTATGGACAGAAACGTGTTTTCGTCCGTATGAAATGTGTTTCCTGTTCGAGAAACGTGTTTCCATCATGTTTCCTCTCTTGTACGACGCGTTTCCCGTCAAATAAAACCCCGTCACTTAAAAAACTAACCCGTAAAGTCTTTTTCCGCCCACGGATTTCAATAATTAAGGGTTAATACATTAAATTTTAAAATAATTATCACTTGGCAATGTTGCTTGCAGCTAAATGTAATTAATAATTTATGGTTTATGATTTATAACAATTGTCCTTGCTCATATATGCATATCGTGTTTCCCTGTTTCCAAAATTTGGGGGGGTCGCATTGTTAAAATTTGGTTAGGGTTAGGGTTTGATACAGAAAATCAAAACTTATATACTTTATTGCAAAAATTCAATATAACAAATTTATACTACAGCAGAATAGTACAGCAATAACTTTAATTTAAACAAGATAAGTTTAAAACATAATTTTCATCTCTTTCAACTTTTCTACTACCAATTGGGTCATTGTGTTGAAGTAATCTTTAGTAACATGTAATCAGCAATAGCAAAATAACTAACTTGTTTAATTAACAATAAAAGAAACAAGTGAGGATACTTACCTGGGGTGTGGAACCCTTCCTGTTTTAAACTCAAAAATTTTACTTTCATAAAAACTGTGCCTTTCAGAGGCCAGTCAACACTAGGAACCAGCTGACCCTACTAAAGGGTAAGTACAAACCAAAGAGAGAGAGTTGATTGGATTGAGGTATAAATAAATAGTCAATGACAATCAGAAACACAGTGACAGTCTAACTCAAAACTCAGTATAAAAGATCAGATCCCAAAAGGTGTCAGCACATAAGTTTAACCACTAGCAAATTCTTAATACAGAGAATAGAGCACAGATAAGAGAAAAGATTTGGTCAAAAGCAAGTCTCAGCATAAACAATAAGTCAAAGGCTTATGATCCCCACAGTTGTGCACATAACAGACCCAAAATAAAAATCTCAATAACAGATCTAAATTACAAAGGTCATGATCTTCACAAGATCAGTCCCATATGACACATAACCTCCACACGTGTGCACACAGTAGGCAGATCACAAACAAGTAGAACAAGTCAGGAAGGGTTTACGGACTACACTAAGAGATACACAGCAGGCATATCTAGAGCCAAAACAGGTTGCGGTCTCAACAATAGGGTAGATCAAACCCCATGCAAACCCTCACACACAGATCAGACCTCTAAATCAGCAGATCGGATCACTTACAGGCTACGTTACCGGATTCGGTCACCCAGGCTCCGTATCCGTATCCGATCCGCACAGGAAACGGGGAATCGGAGATTCGGTTTGGATCCGGTTCAGAGAAGATCCAGATTCGGTTCAGAGAAGAAAAGCAACGGAAAAAAAATCCTTGAGCAAAATCGGCGTTGGCATGTCGCTATCTACACTACGAGCTGATGATAGACTGAATTCTATGCTACGAGGAGGGTAGGGCAGGTATTCTCCCTCAATCCCAGTTGAGATCGATATCCGTTACAATAGCGAAGCAGCTGCCACGATCTCTTTGAAGCCTCTATGTGCCACGATCTCCTTTCAAGCGAAATCACAATCTCTTTGAAGGGTGAAGCGATTCTTCTATGTGCCATTTTATATATATATAAACAAATAAATAGTAAACTTTTTAAACAATTAAGTTATTATCTCTCTATATATAAACAATCAATTTAATTTTTTAAACAATTAAGTTATAGTAACTATATTGTTAGTTATGTTTAAAATTTTAAATACATGTGTAAGAACCATTACACAAATATTGTGAGCCAAAAGAACATTATTTATTATTATTTATTGTTTAGGGTGTATCAATCTATGATATATTAAAATTTGAGTATGATTTTAAATCTGAGAATTTTTATAAAATTTAATTTTTTAAACAATTAAGTTATAGTAACTATATTGTTAGTTATGTTTAAAATTTTAAATACATGTGTAAGAACCATTACACAAATATTGTGAGCCAAAAGAACATTATTTATTATTATTTATTGTTTAGGGTGTATCAATCTATGATATATTAAAATTTGAGTATGATTTTAAATCTGAGAATTTTTATAAAATTATAAATTTATAATATATATATATATATATATATATATTATAAAAAAATTAGGGTTAGGGATCCAAATCCCCGCTTCCTAATTTTGGATGAATGTCGAATCCCGTATCCAATTCTTCAGCCGATTCCGATCGCACCCACGGTTCGTGTAACCTTGCTTACAGGCAGATCCGGTCACTTACAGGAAGATACAGTCACTTTAGCAGGAGATCGGATCTCTTACAGGCAGATCAGGTCACTTTAGCAACATAACAGATCTCTTACAGGCAGATCGAGTCACTTTAGCAACAGATCGGATCTCTTTTACAGCAGGTCAAACCTCAAACATGATCACTGATGAATGGGTTGGGCTCCACAAAGAAAAGACCATCAAAAAATACAACAGAGAACCCTAGCATCCAAAGACGTCAACCTTCAGCAATGTCTTAAATAAGATCTGAGATATTTGACAGGTGGGTGGATTCCAAGAACAGTTGAGAAGGCAGCAGTCAAACCCTAGAAACCCTTGACGTCAAGCTATTGTAAATATCAGAGCTGAGATGTGTTATTGTTGTCTTATCAAATGAGGAACAATAGATCTTAATATATAGGATCTAGATCTTCTAGAAAGGTCATTCTTTATTTAAGTTAGGGTTCCATCAATTTAGGAAAGTACCACTTAAAATAAAATCACAAAAATATAGAATAAAAATAAAGTGACTTTAGGTGGGTGCTAGCTCATAAAGGGTTAAGTCATAAGAATAAAAAAATAACATGAAATATAAGTAGGATAACTTAGGTGGGTCGTGTTATCATTAGGTGAGGGTACAAGGACCACAATCCATATGGTACAAGTCAAAACCATAAAAACAAAGGTGGGTACATGACCCATAACCCTAGGACCAAGAGGTGTACCATAAGGTGGGCAAACAACCATAGTACCCATAAGACCAAAAACATCAAGGTATAAACCAAAACAACTCAATGTCGGTAGAAGACCCCACTAACCACAAGTCAAAGACAAGGTACCAATAATCAACAAGGTGTAAAGACCAAGGATGAGCAACCAAGGTGGGGCACAACCAATCATCTCTCTCTCAAATGTACAAGTGTTCCATACATAACCTGAAAGTTCATCATCACTGTATAAGGAAGGATCCACACTGGATGATGTGATCATGTGATCCTCTAGACTGCTCCTCAAGTCAAATGCTAGTGGCTCCATCAAGGGGTGGCCAGTCCCTTGAGAAGACCATCTAACTCAACCATCTCGAAGACCTAGGAGAAGAGTACATCATACATCATCATCTTGGTCCTCTGACCAAGATCCACTTGGTTAACTGACCAGGTTTGTCACTGCAGGAACTACTTGGTCCTCGTGACCAAGAATCTGCCTGGTCCCAGACCAAGAGGTCTTTGTCTCAACCTGCAGGACCTGCTTGGTCCTCGTGACCAAGAAACAGTCTGGTCCCAAACCAGAATACCCTAGAGACAAATAGGGGCCCTAGCCACATGCTAGGGACTTTTCCATGGCATCTACCTGCTTGGTCTCAGACCAAGAACCCCAGGAGACAGCTGGCAGCCCTAGGGTACCTTCTAGGGTCTTACTCTTTACTCTGCCTGGTTAAATTGACCAAGAACCCTAGTTAACTAACTAGGGTACCATCCTCTCTGAGAATAGGTCTCGCAGCTGCACTAACTTTAACACAAATTTCCAACATTTCCTCGTTTTCCTTGTTTTGTCCCCATTTCCCCGTTTCGTGCAACTTAGCTTGAGATTATTTGGCTATTGACAATTGTTTATACTACAAAAGCAATCACAAATTGCCATTTTCAAAAAGGGAATTTTCATAGTTTCTAGTAGCAACTTTCCAATGGACTTGAACCACATTTCTCACGTAGTTAAAACATGTCGCATCACCAGAAACAATCATGATCTACATGCCTTCACCTTTTCTATGTTTAGCTAGGACCTAACTCTAGAAAGTGCTAACTTTAATTATATATAATGTCAACCATCATATAAATAAACAACTATATATATATGGGGATTATATAGTGAATCGTTGAAGCTAATTCTAAAAAGTGCTAATTTTAATTATATACAATGTAAACTTTCACAAAAATAGACAACAATATATATATATATGGGTATTATAAAGTTAATCAAGAATTGGTTTCCATTGCTTTAAATGGATTTATTCCTTCTTGGATGCCTTTTGTTTAAGGTGTTTGTGCTTGAGAGACCTTCCCAAAATTTCCAAAGATTTGGTTGACCTGGTGTAGGAAGAAATCATATTGTAGTCTTGTTCAAAGCAACAAGGGAAAGTAGAAGCGATTAGTCTCATTGGGAAGATGAAGAAGGGTAGTAAGAAATCCTACAAGAAGAAGGAAGGTATGGATATAGGAAAGGACTTGAGTAAGACAATGTGTTTTCGATGTCACAAGATGATGCATTATGCCAACCAGTGGCCATTGAGGAAGAAAGGGAAGGGAGAAAAACAAGTTGCAGTCAGGATCGTAGCAGGTGTAGAGGAGGATCCTTTTTAGTTTGAGACTGCCTTCTCCATGGTCTTTTGTCTTCTAACACTGTGTCTAGCGTTGGATGCTAGGTAGACAGTGGAGCCTTGAGACATATGACATATGATAGGTCATTATTCAACAAATTTTAGGAGCAACAGGGAGGCATGAGTGTGGAGCTTGGTGATGATGCTACTTCTCTTGTGAGAGGAGTTGGCTCCATTTCCTTCCAAATGCCTTCAAGTGATGCTCTTGAGTTGAGTGATGTTCTACTGGTTCCTCATTTGAAGAAGAATCTTCTTTCAATTTCTTGTATGATAGATGTACAGTAGAGAGTTGCATTTGAAGGACAACATTTCACCATCATTAATTGTAGTCTAGCTGGTCCGAGGACTTTTGCTACAGTGGTGAGAGGGTGGATTTTACATGTGAGTTGTCAATCTTGTGGCACTTGTACATTCGAGTGAGACGCTCGAAGAGCCTTCTAGCATTGAAGAGGTATATGTAGAGCATGCATGGTGGGATATCGTGGAGACATGTTCAAAACCTATTGTGGAATTTGTGATTGGTTCTAGGCTTGCAGCTGATGGGAGCGTTTTAGAGTACAGGGACTAGGTTATTGGATTCTCTCAGATAGAGGTAGATTATCGTGATGTTACTCTTGCTTCAAGACTATTTGGAAAAGAGGAAGTTGCCCTAGTTTAAGATGTTTCACTTGAGTTGTTCAAGATGTTTTGATTTTGGCCTGTGATGTTGACTTGAGGGATGATGGAGTTAGGTAGGAAACTTATGATCCAGAGTTGTGTTCCTTCAAATTCACAAGTGGTCAACACTCTTTGGAGGTTTGGGATGTTGTGATGGATGGATGACAGTTCCTTTTCAGGAGATAGTGATTGATTCCAATAGTGCAACATGTACAGATTTGCAAATGGCAAGTTTGGTGGAGTTTCAAAGGGAGTTGACAGGTGTTGGTGAAAACACTTTCCTTGTGGTGAGGGAGTGTTAGCTTTTGACCTTACTCTGAAAGTGTTTACACAATGTTTGAGGGTGTTTCATGAGTTTTGGGGTACATGGTGTGTGATCAGACCCTAGATGGTCCGTGATAGATTTGTACCTTGGATGTGGCTTGATTAGTCGTTGTTTGACCTCAATTGGAGGCTTGCATGACATTCTTCCTTGGAGTGTTGGAGATCTTCAACCACCTTGGTGACATTCTACATGTTGGCAAAATGGAGGAGGTTGCTTTATTGGAGAACACCCTACATTGGAGGAACATTTGGGATTTCAGAGAAAGTGTTGAGCCCTAAACAACATGAGGTAGCTTGGATGCTTGCATGGAGGCATAGAGTTGACTTGGGGATATCTATGTTGTGACAATGTTCATGCAAGGGTAGTGGACCCAATGGAGTAGATGGTTTAGGAGGAGCATTAGATTCCTTGGAGGAGGGGCATTGGATCATTTCATGGAGCACCCTTCCATTGGAACCTTGCTTATGTACGACATCACCTTGCACCTTGACATCTACACCCTTAGAGCATAGAGCTTCACGTGTGTGAGCCTACTTGTGGTTTTGTAGCTTGCTTGTGAGTATTTAGGCATTTAGGCACACATGTATTGTTGGCCTCCCTTACCAATCATATATAAAGAGTTAGGAGAGTGTACCTTCATCATCATCATTGTACTATTTTCTTATACTTGTCTTCTTGGAGTAAGGCGCTAGGGTTCATGAGAAAACCCTAGGAGTTATCATGAAGAAGAGGGTGAACGTCTTTGTTGAAGGATTCTTGTGTGAAACAAGGATTTAGTCTTGTGAAGAAGACATTGGATATGATGATCTAAATCGTTCTCATTCTTGATCATCATCATGTGTTAGTGATGTGAGGAGAAGAACGCACTATTCTCTCTCTCTTAGTTCTTCATCTTTGTACTTTCTCCCTCTTGTCTTGGAAGCACTAGGGTTTCTTGGAGCATTTGAAACATACTAAATACTAGGGTTAGGGTTTCATCCCTTGGAGACATTGGAGCTAGGGTTTTGTGATTAAACCCTATATTGTACTTGTTGAGGAATGGAGAAGAGGAGACATCTTGCCTTGGAGATCTTGCTAGTGTGATGCTTGTTGGAACTCCTTGGTGTTGGCTAGGGTTTTTCTTGGCTTTCCCTAGCTAAGGTTTTGGAAAGCTTCGAGGGTTGTACCAGCTTCTGATGCGCTGAGAGTATGCACTTGAACTTCATCTCTTGAATATATATATATGAATTTTTCCGCTATCCAAAATTGTCTTATTGCAGATTTGATTTTCAGCTATCCATTTCTTCATGGTTTGGTAATTTCCAGCACTAGTATGTCTTTCTGATTTTACATAGTATGCCTTTCTAATTTGACATAAGTTAAGACTGAAATTGTTAGGTGATTTAACATCAATCTTAAAGAAGATGGGGCAAATTTACTGCTATAAGTACTGCTGTTATTTGGTGATTTTCAGATCTGGTTCTTTTGCAGGATGAGATTGCCCTAGAGGGCTGAAACTTGTTTGCACACATTTGGTATCTTTTCTCTTGGATTGCCTTATTGATTGGGGTTGTTAAGAAGTAAAATATTGTCTATTGTTGCTGTTGTTTTATCATATTTCATAACAGCCCTAGGGCTGAAAATTTACAGGGTTAAGATCCAGGAAACCTGTAGAAAAAAATAAAATAAAATTGAAGTTGAATTAATTGCCCCAAATCCTATAGGTGGAAGAGGAAAAACCTAATCCAAAGAAATGACCACAATCAAGCACGGATTTCCTCATCTTTTTCAATAAGTTGTTGGTTATTGTTTATTTTCTGTAGAAGGCCTGCAGTCTAGTAGTAATAGGATACCTGTCAGTTTTGGTGTGTCATGGATCTATCAGTCCTTGAAGCAGAAGAACTTCTTGCTGATTTGGTTCCCATCCAACAGCTTTTTTATGTAATTTCAAAACTTATTACAGGCTCTTCTCAGTGATAAAAAATCTTTTTTTTTAACCAAAAAAAAGAGATTTGTAGCACTGAGGAGAACCTCTAACAAGTTGATAAATTAAAATTGCATCTATGTGTGTGTATATTGGTGGACATTTGAATATGGGGTAGGTGGGGGGGCAAACAACATGGCAGAATTAAGGGCAGTATACATTCATTATTATGGCTCTGGCTATTGAGCTTGGTTTGGAACTTTGGACACTCTTCAAATGGTTGGGGAACACATGATGGTCATTCAGTGGGCTTAAAGCAACATTTTCAGCAGATTTCTTTCGTACACACAATGAGGGGGAACAACACACAGGCAGACAAGCTATCCAAGCAAGCAGTGGAGACAGCATTTGGAGAACTGAAGACTGTTTGTTTCAAAGGATGGATCAGTTCAAGAACAACTTCTTAGGAGGATTTTGTTTTAAACATTTTTCATCTTTTTTCTATGCATGTTCAGACTTCGTTTCAGTAAGATGGATCATTGATAGGAAGTTATAGCTCTTGTAAGCACGATATGTGCCAAACCTTATACAGGAAAGTGACAAGATCTGATTAAACCAGCTGCTAATAACCAAAATTGGTAGACTGCTTGGTGTTTCTTTTTATTGACTTTCTAGTCTTAGGCTAAATTCATAGTACAAAATGTACTCTTTGTTGTATTAAAGTAAATAAAAGGCCAAGAACTTTTATTTGGAAAAAAAAGCAGAAATGTATATAATGTGTATGTTCATTTTTATATTAATTGAGTCCCCACTCTATAGAGTCAATATTTGACTGTCCAACCAAAACTAGCCAATGTTGAATTTTATCTTAGCAGTATACTTTTCATCTCTTTCAACTTTATTTCATAATTTATTTCATCCCACAATTATAACACCATTCATTTGCAGCAGAAATAAAACAAGGATCACTGAAAGATAATCATGTGCAAGAGACACAAAGATTTTATCCTGGGAAACCCAATAGGGAGAAAACCCAGCAAACTTTTCTCAGAAGAAATCAATCCAATACAAGTACAATGCCAATCATGAAGATGAACCTTGGCACAAGAGAGGTTCGCCCTCCTTCACAAGAAACCCTAGCAAGGGTAGCGAATCTTCCAAGAGAATAAGAGAACCCAAAATTATGCTTCTTGCCTTTGCTAGGCCTTCCAAGGATATGCGCACAAGTGGAGAGAGAAGATGTGATGAGTGAATGAATGAAAATGAAGAGTGGAAGCACTTTATTTATATTCTTCCATTCACTAGAAGTTTCCTCAATTGGAGCCGACTTGTCTTCCTTCACTGGGTCGAGTTGCTAGTTTTGATCTTCTTCTTTCATTTGCCTTCAAGCCGACTTGACTTGACTTCATTTTCTTCTGGAGCTTCTTCAATGTTCTTTGGAACTTCTTCAATGGTTTGGCTCGACTTCTTGGTTATTTCTTCATCGTAGAAAAGTTATCCTTGTTAATATCTCCTCACATACAAATCAAATTCTTCCATAGAGCTCTAACGTTGATTTGACCATACTCTAAGAAGTCCCAGACACTTCTTAGAGCAAGTCCCAGACACTTCTTAGAGCCAATGTCAAATTCAACATTAGATTAGACTTTGTCTAATATACAAAGAGATAAGATCCCTTGTAACATAGACAAGTCAACTCACTCTATAAGAATAGATCACTCCCGTTAAGGAGCACTCCCACATAGAGTGTGCAATGTGACCACTAGCCTTCCTTCACTCTAGTCAATCCACATGACTAGACAAAGGCTAAGCATCCGAGCCTCAATACACATAGTCAATACACATGACTAAATAGGGCTACGACGGGGCCATTCTCTACCAACCATCGGTCAATACACATAACCAATCTAGGAGAATGATCTGTAGAATGTTTGCCCGATGTTGGAATCATGGAGAACATCAACAGTCAAGTGCCTAGTCCAGTCTGATAACTTTCATCATGCTCATGGAAACGGGTTCCTTGTTGTGCCTAAAATATCTTGGCCAAATGTAATGACTTAATACAAAACATACATCATTTTATAGGCATGTCATAAGAGGAAGAAATGAAAAAGTTTTATCTCAGCCTTCATACAATTTTACAAAATGAAAAGTAAACAACCTTTCCTAATTTTTATGAGTTATGAAAACCCATCTCCAAAAGTTCTAACAATATTTAACCCTGCCAGATTTGATGTCAATTTCCATAGTAAGCAATTCACTTCTGCAAAACCCTAGAAGTGGCAGCACAATTTTTCCTTTGCAGTGGGGTTTTTGCTCATGGATCCACCCCCTGATCCAGATCCCAGGGCAGCGAATCGGAGCATCGATGAAGCATTTAAATTTTAGAGTTTTGGTCGCCTCTCATCCCCCTCCCTCCTCTGGAACGGTGGCACCCTCTTCCAGATTTGTGAAACTGGCATCAGTTCCAAAGGTCAAGCTTTTCTCGGCTGCAACAAAAAGGAAGGTTCTAGGCTTGTCAAAACAAGGATTGGTGGGACTCTTTACCGGATTATGGCCTTCCCCAAGAGCCATGGAGATTTGGCTCGACAAAAACTAGCACACTTTCATCTTTGGAAGGATGCAGCATCACTTCTGTGGTCAAGGCTATTATGATTTCCTCTTTGGGAGAAAGGAGGACAAATATCTCATTTTTCGAAATGGTCCGTACTTTATGGGTCCTCATGGGATGTATCTCAATAGGTGGAACATGTCCTTCGATCTAGAAAATGTTAAGATTAGCAGAAAATTCACAACAAGAGCATAATAAGGATTACTGAAAGAAACACAATCACAAGATAGACACAGATTTATCCTGGGAAACCCTCATGGGGTAGAAAACCCAGCAAAGCTTCCTCAATATAGATGACCAACAAATACAAAGATGTAATCCCCAAACAAGAGCTCCTTCTCCTCCTTCGCAGATCTCTCTCTCTCTCCTATGCGCAATTCACAAGTGAGTGAATGAGTGAGTGTGTGTTCAAATGAGGAACACACCTCCTCTATTTATACTTTACTTCACTTAACTTTTAACCCTAACTGGGCCGACTTCTCCTAGGAGAGTCTAATAACCCCTAAACACTTAACTCAGGGGAGACCCCACTAGGGAAGTCTATTAACCCTAGTTACAACATCCCGACGGAGGAATAAACATTGCTGGATATATAATAATGTCCCAACGGAGGAATGAAACACCTTCGGATAATAAAGTACAAATAGAATATTCTTACAAGTTACAATATTTCAACACTCCCCCTTAACGAGAAGGATATTCTAACAACATCTGCAGGAGCAAGGAGTCATCACCAACATGATACATCTATAAATCATTGGAAGCTTTCTTCAATCATCATCAGTAACTCAAACAGTTACTGGAACATCTTCAATATCTTCAATACTGGAACATCAACATCTTCAGTACTGAGTCTTCATCTTCTGCAACACTTGATCAACTACAGCAACATCATCATCTGGATCTCCCGATCAATACCATCATCATGTGGATCTTCCGATCAACAGCATCATCATCTGGATCTTCCGATCAACGGCATCATCTGGATCTCTCGATCAACAGCATCATCATCTGCAATACACATGATCCAATTACGGGATGATCAATCCCTCTCACTTTAGGACATAAGTCCAAGGATGATACAATCCTGATCCACTTCCGGGATGATCAATCCCTATCAATTTAAGACACCATATCATGTCTAGGGACGATGCAATCTGTTGTCTGCCAAACTGCACACCAGCAGCAGAAATCTTTCGAAAGTTGTCTCTTCACTACAAGTGAGAGAGGTGTGGCCTTGGGGGCAAGCAATGAGCCAGGTACTGTCACCTGAATCCCAGCACCTCTGTTTAGGCTAACTCCTAACGAAGCCAAGGGGGGTAGTCCCTAAAAAAGAGTTGTCTAAGGCTCTTGTGTGTTTAAAATGTCTTTTGTATGGGTTGATGTGGATGAGTGTTGTTTTAGGAGTTTTTGTGATGAGACCAAGAAATATGAGAAAATAAACAACAGATAATAAGCAATCCACGTTGCGAAATAAGATAACAAGATGGCAAAATGATTCAAGACTTGATTAATTTCTAAAGCATTCACAATATGAAATAAACACAAGGACAAATGGTCCTGATCAATATATATGCTTTTAAAAAACCAGTGCCTTATGGAATCAAGAAAAATAAACTTTGTGATGCTGAAAGTGTGGGTCTTGAAGAAATGTCGTTTGTGAGATCGTTGTGCAGATTATCTTTGTAAATTGAAGATTTTAATGGTCTTGATTACTAAGGCTAAGAACAAGGATATCAAAGGAGTGGAACCTTAACCGAGAAAAACACTAGCAACCTTTTAGATGATAGGTCGGGAGCACCCAAATTCAGAGAACAAGTGTTCTTACGGCTTGACCGCCCTCGAGTGTGACAGTGGATTCCCGGCACCACCTGTTTCAGGAAGTACTCAGTGATTTTGTCTTGGTTGGGGTTTTGGGTAAAGTTTTAATTAATGCTGTCACTTATGAATTTAACAAGTCTTCCACCTTTCTGAGTACTAGCCCAACCGTTTCCGGTTGGCAGAGAATACGGGTGTTAGACGATCAACCAAAAGTAAATTTTTTAGGGGGAAAATGTGGCTTGAAATATTTTATTATTTAGAGCACTTGTTCAACTCTCCGACAGAGAGCGTTCTTGACTTGATCTTATGGCCACAATTCAAGAGACTTCCTACTTTAAAATGCCTAATACAAGGGAAGATGCAAGTTTAACAATGCTCTCCGACAGAGAGTGCTCTTGACTTGGATTTGGCCAAGTTCAAGAGACTTTGTTCGTTTTAAGAAACAAGTAGCAGTTGTGATAACAAGATATTGCAACTTTATAATATTTAAATCACGTGATAGCTCAAATAGATGTGAAATACTGCTAGCATGCTACTTGCAAAATAAAATGAAATATATGAAAGATCTAGTGTTCTACCAAGCAATTTTACACTAAGGTGGGATCAACCTCCGAACAAGGTCAACCACTAGAACCGTCAGTCTTGGAAACCTTCCAGCTAGCTAGATGTCCACAAGAAGCTGATGGGGGAACGAGAAGCTACCACAAGACTATGTGGCCTTTGGGATACAATCCCAAAGTTAGCTTACTCTAGTCAAAACTTGAGAGAGAAGCAACAAGATTAAATAAACTACTCTAAAACAAGAACTGAAAAAGACTTAAGACAGGCAAACCCAACACTCTTCCCCAAATGGGGAAGAAACCCAAAGGTGGAGGACTCCTCCACTAGAAACTTTTATTAACTGTTACAAGTGCCTTAAGGAGAATTCCTTGAAAGGTCTTAGATCTGACTTGAGATAAACTTTTAAAGAGAGGTTCTTAGAGCCCTTAATGGCTAGTTACAAAGGATAATCGTTTGGGTTCTTTTGCTTGGTTCAAGCTCCTTTCTTGAATGTGACTTTGGTCACTTTTATGCCTTGCTCACATAAGCACTTCTCTTTCCCTTTTAAAGATCTACACAAGTTCAACAAATCCTCAACAAGCACCCTTTAGTGTTAGGAAAAATCAAACAAACTTTGAAACTTAGTCTATGAATGAAAACTAAAGTCTAAAACATAGAAAGCATGAGATTTTAACTTGAAATTGTTAAAATGGTAAAACGGACCAGCAAGCTAAAATGCCCCAAAAATCGATGGGAATGAGAATGCAACCACAAAATTTCATACTACTTCATATGCCAACTTACCTACCCTTGAAATGAAACTATAAAATTTTTAAGAAAGAGACTAGATGCAAGCCCTAAATGACCTTTTGATATGCCTAAACTAACCTTTCAATGCATGAAATTTTGATTTACAAAAGAAATCTAACTACTAACTTTTCAAAAGTGCAACTAGCTAACTCTAAACAAATAAAAAATAGATGATACTAATCAAACCTTTGTTTTGTTTTTAGGGCTCTTAGGGCACTTTTTAAGGTGGACGAGAGGAGCTAAGGAAGGAGGAGCGAAAAGGTGGTGAAAGGGCAAGGACGAGAGCAAGGGATGAACTGCAAAGATGATGGACGAATCTAGGAGAGGATGAAAGCTAGGAGGGGCGAATGGGAGAGGAAGGACTTGGAAAAGAGGAGGAGCGAATGGGAGAGGAAAAGAAAACTTGGAATGGAGATGGGTTTCAAGTGGAACACTTGAGGGTTTGAAACACTGATATGGAAATCCTCCAGTTAACCGGTGATACGCCAAAAACAAGTGTTGAAGAGAGCACAAGGGAACAAATCCCAAGCTATTCCCCAAGGTTGAAGGAACTTCAACCTTATGGCAAACTGATCTAAGGCTTAAAACAAAAACAACTTCAACTTTGGATCAAGATCTGGAAGGGGTTTCCACAAGAATGAAGGTAGATCAAAGTAACTAATAACCAAGAAAGTATTTTGAGTGTTTGATGGAGAAGAGCTAGATCCTCTTGCTTCTCAAAACCATAAAGCTAGAACTCCTTTGGTCTTATGTGGAGTGAAAATGTACCTGCAAGAACCTTAAGCATGGGGTAATATATATGAAACAAAGATATTCAAGTGAAAAGAACTAGATGCATGCTTGCTTGTGCTAGATTGTTAGCCATCTTGAACATGATCTACAACTTAAAAGCCTCAAATATAATGCAAAACAATATCACCTTGATTCTCAAGTGAAGCAATGAACACCAAGAGCCTCCACGTTTTTGACCTCCAAAGTCTTAACTTTATTAACAATAAAAATGATTACAATTTCTCCAGAGTTTCTTTGCCTAACAATCCATGAAGAGAAAGCCCAAATGGCCTCTCTTATATAACAAAAATCAATGCTAAAACCATAATTCGAATTGGTGAT
Source organism: Larix kaempferi (assembly GCA_027924585.1). Classification (NCBI taxonomy): domain Eukaryota; kingdom Viridiplantae; phylum Streptophyta; class Pinopsida; order Pinales; family Pinaceae; genus Larix; species Larix kaempferi. The sequence continues at coordinate 2,062,240 of BSBM01000560.1, read as the reverse complement.
GAAGAGAGCCAAAAACTCCATCAAAAACCAATCAAATCCATGTCAACACCAACCAAATCGAGCTTGGAGTCTTAACTCATCTTTAAACCTGAATTTGGAGCCCATAATTTGAGGAAGGAGCCCCACATGCATTGATTTCATAATCCAACAACCCATTAATCAATTGCCAAATCACAAAAACGAATTTGCATGAAGGTGGGCGAATTTCTCAACTGTAGATCACTCCCAGTGCTCCGAAACTGATCTGAATCAGGTGGGTGAAGATTCCAATCATCATAAATGCTTTTTGCCATGTCATTTTGACTTTTACTTTATTCAATTTGGCCTTTTTTGGAGAGATTTAAATTATCTCCAATTTATTATTTTTTGAATATTCTAATTAATATTTCTCATCTTTTTATTTTTTGAGAAAATATTAATTATGAGGCCAAACAATTGTCTGAAACTTAGGGTTAGCTGGTCCGGGGATCATGAATGATTTTTGGCTTAAGTCTGGAGCCTTCAATCACTGAAATCGGATCCCGGATGACTGACATATTACAAATTGAAATTTCTCTATTTAAACTATAGAGAAATTTATTAAAATTTAAAAAATAATTAAAAACCCAAATTCGACGGACCCGGTAAAAATTTTTCGAAATTTTTTCTAAGGGTCCTAGAGACTTGGGACATGACCAAAACCTATTCTAATAGTGTCTAGTAGGCTTATATACATTAGTTAGACTCTAATAACCCCCCATGGCTAAAATTTTCAAAATCGAGCATTCCAGCTTTGGAGGAAGCGAGAGAAAACCTCATCGATTATAGCTCGGCTATAGGCAAAGTATAATTGACAAGGGAAAAAACTCCCTGGAATACCTTAGTTGCTTAATCAAGTCATGGGGAACCGAGACACTCAGATCCTACTAGCACACTTTATTACAAACCCCCATGGGGCCATGGTCATGTCGACTCAAAAATAAAACTGGCTAACTGCTGCATTCTGAAACCCATATACTCTGGAAGTGAACACTGATGTGTTCCAACACTGGTGGCTCAATAAGGTTTCAACTATTTGTACAAAATAGGTGATAACACAATCCAGATCTACTTACGGGATGATCAATCCCTATCAATTTAAGACACCATATCATGTATAGGTACGATGCAATCCAAATCTACTTACGGGGTGATCAATCCCTATCAATTTAAGACACCATATCATGTCTAGGGACGATGTAATCCAGATCTACTTACGGGATGATCAATCCCTCTCACTTTAGGACATAAGTCCAAGGATGATGCAATCCTGATCTACTTATGGGATGATCAATCCCTCTCGCTTTAGGACATAAGTCCAAGGATGATGCAATCCTCTCGTCTACTTAGACAAAGTCTAAGGACCACTTCATCAACCTCATCGTCGGTATCATCGACCTCATGGTCGGAACAGGTATCCTCATCATCAATACAAGTATCCTCATCATCGATACAAGTATCCTCATCATCGACCTTATCGTCGATGCAGATATCATCATCGACCATATCACTCCCCCTTTCGAGGAGGGTCCTTCTGAACTACACCAAGCTTGTCACGGAAATACTTAAACTTTACTCGAGACAAAGGTTTGGTCAATACATCAACAACATGTTCATCAGTGCTCACATACTCGAGCTTTTTAGCTCCTTTCTGCACCATACCCCGTTTATAGAAATATCGGATCTCTATGTGCTTTAACTTATCATGGAACACTGGATTCTCCGTCATCTTGATACAACTCTGGTTGTCACACAGGATCACAGTGGAGTCCATCTCTAAGTCAAATAGTCCTGATAACAGCTTCCAAAGCCATATGGCTTCACAACTAACAAGGCAAGCTGCTATATATTCCGCTTTAGCTGTGCTGAGAGCCACACTGGACTGCTTCCTGTTAAACCACGAGATCATGGCAGATCCCAGACAATAACATCCACCCGATATGCTCTTTCTGTCTGAGACACTTCCAGCCCAATCTGCATCTGTATAACCATACAAACTGAAGTCATGATCTCCAAGATAATATAGACCAAAGTCTACCGTACCTTTTAGGTACCTCATCACATGCTTTGCAGCTATTAGGTGAACACGTCTAGGCTCAACCAGATACTAACTCAGGGTGTTCACGGCAAAGCATATATCTGGCCTGGTATTCGTCAGATACATCAATGACCCAATAATTTGTCTGTACTGAGTTACATCCACTAATTCTGACGATTCATTAGCTAACAACTTCAAGTTGGTATCCATGGGAGTGGCAATGGCTTTACATTCCAACATATCAAATCTTTTCAAGATTTCCACAACATACTTTCCCTGATTGAGAAAGATTCCTTCTGGGCCTTGCCATACTTCCAGACCTAGGAAGTAATGCATCAATCCGAGATCTTTCATCTCAAATTATGTAGCTAGCTTCTTCTTGCTTTCCATGATATGTTTCTCATTTCCTGTCAAAAAGAGGATCATCCACATACAATAATAGTATGACAGGTTCATCATCCATAACCTTAAGGTAAAGGTTAGGATCAGCTTTACTTTTGGTAAAGCCCAAGCTTGTCAAGAAGCTATCAATTCTCCCATACCAAGCTCTAGGAGCTTATTTCAATCCGTACAGAGATTTCTTCAACTTGCATACGTGAGTTCTTCTATTTTCAACCTCAAATCCTCGTGGTTGTTCTATGTACACTTCTTCCTCAATTACAGCATTCAGGAAGGTTGTCTTCACATCCATCTGGTGCAATCTCCACTTCATCATGGTTGCAAGTGCCATGATGGTTCTAATGGAAGTGTACCTTCCAACTGGTGCAAATGTTTCTTCATAGTCAATTCCCTCTTTCTGAGAGAATCCTTTGGCCACAAATCTTGCCTTGTACTTTTCAATGCTACCATCCGCAACATGCTTTATCTTGTATATCCACTTGGAGGATACCACACTCTTGTGTTTTGGTTTGGGAACTACATCCCAAACTTCATTCTTCATTATTGACTGGTATTCCTCCGTCATTGCTTCTACCCATTCTTTCTTATGAACTACTTCTTCATAACTGGTAGGTTCTTGATCTACAAGATCACACATCAAAGCCACATACCTAGAAAATGGCTTTGGTTTCTTGCTTGCTCTAGTGGAGCCTTCTGGAGCTCCATATCTTTCTGCTTCTTGTATAATTTCTCTTGCCCATGCTGGATTTCTCTTCCGTGATATGTTCATAGGTGGGGGTTCTTGAGGTTCTATCATATCACGGTCTTCTGGTGTTTCTTCTTCAAGGAAGGAAACAGCTTCAGTATTTCTAGGAGGTATATCTTCTTCATATACTTCTTCACACTGGCTCTTTCTAGATCTTTTGAGAGCACCTACTTCATCAAATGTTACATCTCTACTCATTTCCATGTGATGGAATCCTGGGATGTATATTCTGAATGCTTTGGATGCTTCACAATACCCAACAAATATTCCCTTCTTTCCGGAAGGGTCCAACTTAGTTCTCTTCTCCTTTGGTATGTGAACATATACAGGGCACCCAAATATCTTGAGGTGGCTTACCTCAGGCATCTTCCCTGTGAACATTTCTTCTGGAGTCTTGAATCCAAGGGCACTATGAGACAATCTATTTTGGACATAGACTATCGTCCTTGCTACTTCAGCCCATAGATGCATAGGAAGATCTTGATCATGTATCATTGTCTTCACTGCTTTCATAATGGTTCTATTATTTCTTTCTGCAACACCACTCTGTTGAGGATTGTAGGGAGTGGTTAGTTCCCTCTTGATTCCAGCTTCTTTACAAAAGACTTCAAAATCCTTTGAAGAATATTCTCCACCATTATTTGTCCTAAGTGTCTTGATTCTTCTTTCTGAATGGTTTTCTATCAGGGCCTTGAATTCCTTGAACTTTCCAAAAACTTCATCTTTTCCTTTAAGGAAATATATCCAAGTCTTTCTTGAATAGTCATCAATAAATGTAAGGTAATATTCATAGCTACTCAGAGATGTGGAGGGCATTGGACCACATACATCTGAATGGATCAATTCCAAAGTGCCTTTAGACTTTGTTTCACTCTTTGGAAATGGATTCTTGATATTCTTCCCTTTTGCACATCCTTTGCAAGTGCCTTCATGATCAATCTTCAAATCTGGTAGTCCTATAACTACTTTGCTCACATGAGGTAGTGCTTTGTAGTTAATGTGAGCAAGCCTCCTATGCCATAGCTCACTTGGGCTAGTGGCTTCATGAACAACAGTTGCTTCCGAATGTCCCTTGAGTTTGTATAGTCCTCCTTCTTCTTCACCAATGACAACAGCTTCTTCAATTGACTTTCCTTTGGGCCACATAAGTACTTGTCCATCTATGAATGCAACCCTATAACCTTTCTTGTCTAATGCTGAGATAGAAAGTAGGTTCTTCAATCCCGGTACATATAAAACTTCCTTCATCTTCATGGGGGTTCCAGAATCAAGCTTGTAGCTTGCTTCACCAATTCCTTTGATAGGATATTGATAGTCATCTCCTAATGATACCTTTTGAGGAGAGGTACTTGTTGCCAACTAAGTTGCACTTGGTTGGATTATCAAGCGAGCGGGCGGAATGGAACATGATACATGTTCAATTTTGGTGATTTGATGACCAGCTGGCCTTTTAAAGGGCCCCGTTTTTATTTTTTTTCCACATGTCCATGGCCCTGCGGGGTTTGTAACAAAACGTGCTAGCATGGTGTTTTGTAAAAGACTCGGTTCCTTAGGACTTTTTGGCCAAGTCAGGTATTCCAAGGAGTTTTTTCACCTATCTATTATGTCTTGCATTAGTGCATAACATAATTAATTGGTTTTTCTCCTGCTCCTCCAAAGCTGGAATGCCTGGGGAGGCTGACGGGCCTTAGGGAGTTATTAGAGTCTATGGGTCAATGTATATGAACATGCTAGGCGTTAATTTTGAGTCATATGGACATGTGCTAAGTCCCCCTAGGTTGTTTTTTAATTTTCGGCAAGTTCTAATTTTTCCGTAAATTGGGCCATTTTTTAATGGTTCAATTAAAAATTTTGTAATTGGCCTGTAAGGGGCGTCTGGAGGTATTTTTTGCCTTAGGGGTGCTCGTTTTCTAACTCAGAGCACCCCCTAAACCCCTAAACCCACTTTTCCTAAGGTTTGGGTGCTTCAATATTTTCCTATGGCCAAAAAACCCAAAAAAGTCAAAAAGTCATGAAAAAATTGAAAAAAGTGAAAAAATGACTTAAAAAATTATTAAATTTTTGGAGTAATTGCAACTCAGTTTTGGACCAGCATGGTTATAGGAGGGTATTGTGCTGATTTGTAAGGAGTTGGCAGCCCCATTTGGGGAGAGAACTCATGCTAAATAGGAGGGGTGCATTTCACTAAAGGAGGGGGCGCATTCATGGAGTGGGCAGCCCATGGTTTAAGGAATGGGCAGCACTATTAGTGCTGCTATGTTAGCACGTTTTGGGCTGCTATGAGCAGCTAAAGACATGGGGATGGCAGCCCCATCCCCTCCACCATCTATGCCACGCTCTCTCTCCCTCTTTAGGCAAGTGCGCCCCCCTTCACTTGGTGGTGTTTCCTATATATTGCAGCTTGCTCTCATTGTTAGTTAGTGAGAATTGGAGCAGCAGACTTATGATTGTAATAGTTTTTATCATTTGAATAAAAGAAGACTTTGGAGGTCAGCTTGTGGTGTTTTGTTATATGTGGATGAAGTATCTTGATTCCTTTTCCAAGGTGACTTGTGCATAAGTTTCATTCTTCAAGGGTGTGGTGTGCTCATCTATGAGATAAGTTGTTTTCAATTTGTTTATTGTAGCAGCTTAGTTTCTTATGAGTATATATATCTACACTTAATATTTTGTTGGGTGAGATCTGTGATGTGCAGGTGTTTTCTTGAGTTGGCAAGAAGGAGGATCTTGTTTGTTTCCCCTTTTTACTAATCATTGTTTGCAGATATAGTCCCTTCAAACATCACTGAACCATCTTCAAAGCTTCGATTTTCAACAAGGATTTGTTCCATCTCTCTCTCTCTCTCATTTGAGAAAAATCAAATTTTATGGTTATCTAGTACTTTCTTTTCAAAAACTAGTTTAAGTTGTCGAAATCTTTCAAGTTTTTCTAAAGTAGTATTAGATCTGATTGCAAAGTATTACCTGGCTGCCATAGAGCTCGAAATTTGCAGCCATTAAAGGGCTAGCAAAGATCCCAAGTAGACAAGCCCCATAGCTTGTTTTACTTGGTTATTTTTCGTCATTTTTACTTAGTTTTTAACTTAAAATTTTTTGGGTTTTTTAGGAGGTGTTCCAAAGACACTCTTAAAGTGTTTTTGGGCATCTTATACTAATTATTGCTTGCTGGTTTGCAGCAAAAGACGAACAGGTAGGAGGAAGTGCTGCCAAAATTTCGAGCATCCAGGCGATCCGGAGGACAAAATTTTCATATTTTTCAAAACCGGTCATTTTTCCTATAATTTTGTAAGCCACCAAGTCACATTAAGTAGACTGGGGCACTTCTCTATATCATTGTAAACAATCTTAAACGAGAGCAAGTGGGCTAGCCAGCGCCCATACCCCATCCCCCCAGGGGTGGCCTGTGTCGTCTCTTTTTCATGGCGTGATTGTTAGAGTAGTTTATTTCTTTGTTTTCCGGCATTTAATAAAATCAATTAGGATTAAAATAAACCTTGTTGGTCCGTTCCACTGGCGGGCCACAAGTTCACTCACAACCTAGTTTTTCACATTTTTTACAAACTCATAACGCCCCCCCTTGCTTTCCCGAAGTAGGGTTTATGTATGAGGGCTTGCCCGAAATACGTGCCTGAAAAGAGACTCCTGGGGTTTTAACAAAGATAAAATTTGTGTTCTTAAAATTTTTATAAAAAATACCAAGGTCTTCTCCCGTATGCTCTGTGGCCAACTTGCAGCTCAGTCTGATCCAGTTGGTACACACCAGAAAGGAGGGGATGACTAGTAATAGGATCTAACACCGCCCCAATAAAAAATCCTTTTTGTGAAAATCCGGCACAACACGCATTTTGTTGTCGTGGGCAAATTTCCCAGAAGGCTTGGGATAACACTGGATAGTGACCTCTTGGAAACCGTTAGGCTTGCCCTCGTTGGTATAGCATCTGAACACCTCCTCGAGACTCCGATTCAGCCCAAAGCCTGAGAGGGAAGCCACGCTTCAAATTTCCAGACATGTTCCCCCGTACCTTGCGTATATCGGGAACCCACCTGCCTTAATAAAAAGATCACCATCACATATTTTTTTAAAATAAACCAAGAACATTCGCACAACATTTACTATTTCTGCTCATGCATTTGTTAATTTGACTCCATTATAAGGCACTGGTCTAGTTCGTTTTTATTTTCATATTATTGACTAGTGTGCAGTTAAATGATGATTATTCTAAATGGGAGTAAATGATAAATGAAGTTTTATCTGACAAATGTATGTGTTGTTTATTCTTGGTTACCAAAAATGTTTCCTAACTCCTAGATTAGACGCCTTAGTTTCTTTTTATCTTTAGGGTCCACCCCCCTTGGCTTCGCTAGGAAAGCCTAGACGGAGGAGTCGAGTCCCAAGTGACAGCACTTGACTCTGACTTTGCCCCCAAGGCCACACCAGCAGCTTGAAGACTTCTGCTGCGTTTTCCCCAGGTGTGGAACCAGGCGGCAACAGTACTCTCTTCAAGTCTTGATAAAGTTTTCTTTTGTCCCATCATGTGCTTTGAAGCACCACTATCAATAAGCCATGTGTCTTCTCCAGGTGTTACAGACTTAGAGAGTGCAGAGAATAGAACATACTCTTCTGCATCTTCTTCTTCTACCTTAGCTCTTTTCCTTTGAGGCCTTTCCTCCTCTTCATCTTCACTATCATCTTCTGCTAGATGTGCTTGATGTCTTCTATGGTGGAAACCCTTCTTCTTCTTTGAAGGACAATCCTTAACAATGTGTCCTATTTTGTGACAATTGAAACATTGGCATGAAGAGTGATCTCTTTCTGGAATGGTTCTTCTTTTCTTTTGAAACCTTTGTGGAGGTTGAGACTCCTTGTGGCTTTCCTTCTTGAAGTTGGATTGACTCCTTCTTCTTTTGGTATGGGTGGCTAATGCTTGATTATCTTCTTTGAGTAAGGCTTCTCTATTGGCTACTCTAGCCTCTTCTTGAATGCACTCCTCCCATACAATATCAAACTTCATGCTTTCCTTTCTGGCACACATGGTCTAGATGAATGAATCCCCAAGGTCTAGTGAGACCATTGAGAGCAGTCATGACTAGTTCATCTCCATCAAGGGTGTCTCCAATGGCTTCTAGTTGTTCCTTGAACTAGAACACCCTTGTGAAGTAATCTTGAATAGATTCTCCTTGACTCATCTTAGTGCTCTTCAATTGAGCTCTCGGGTTCATCTTGCTATTGATATTCCTTCCTTCATACATTTTGGCTAGGGCATCATACATTTCTTTTGGGGTCTTCTTGGATGACACTTGAGGGATCAAGTGATCTTTGATAGAATCAGCAATGATTCTATTTGCCCTAATCATGTCCTTCTTGTACTTCTCTTTAGCTTCATCTTCATCAGGTTCTGCAACTTCATCTTTGATGTATTGGGCAAGATCATTCTCTTCAAGGATGAGACCAATCCTATATTTCCATGCCCAGAAATTCTCTATACCCTCTAGCTTGTCCTCAAGCTTAGTGCTTGGGGCCATCTTATCCAGGAGGTCACCAAAATTTGAAAATTCTCAAAATACAAAATAGATCTTACCAGGAGATGTGTTTGACTGAGGCGAGTTGATTGGTGCACTTGGTTTCTGGAAACTCCAACTTTTCAACCTTCAAACTTGATCAGCAAATTTCAGATCTGCAATGGGTTTTCTAGTTTACTGGTTTGCAGCTTTTCTGGTTTACTGGTGCACAAGTTCGCAGCTTTTCTGGTTCACTGGTGCATAGGTTCGCAGCTTTTCTGGTTCACTGGTTTTCTGGTCCAAAAGTCAAACTAGGGTTTGACTTTCTCGGAGATCTGCCCACTCAAAAAGTTCGATCTAGGGCTCAAAATTTTGCTTTTGAGGAGGAGCATCCAGCCATGCAATCAGATTCCAAAAATTCCAACTTTTGCATAAACCCTAATTTCTCACCGGAGGAGAGAGATTTTCACCTTGTGAAAGATGTCATATTCAGGCTAGCTCTGATACCATGTTAAGATTAGCATAAAATTCACAACAAGAGCATAATAAGGATCACTAAAAGAAACACAATTACAAGATAGACACAGATTTATCCTAGGAAACCCTCATGGGGTAGAAAACCCAGCAAAGCTTCCTCAATATAGATGACCAACAAATACAAAGATGTAATCCCCAAACAAGAGCTCCTTCTCCTCCTTCCTTCACAGATCTCTCTCTCTCCTATGCGCGATTCACAAGTGAGTGAATGAGTGAGTGTGTGTTCAACTGAGGAACACACATCCTCTATTTATACTTTACTTCACTTGACTTTTAACCCTAACTGGGTCGACTTCTCCTAGGAGAGTCTAATAACCCCTAAACACTTAACTCAGGGCCGACCCCACTAGGGAAGTCTAATAACCCTAGTTACAACATCCCAACGGAGGAATAAACATCCCTGGATATATAATAATGTCCCGCGGAGGAATGAAACATCTCTGGATAATAAAGTACAAATAGAATATTCTTAGAAGTTACAATATTTCAACAGAAACAGACATTCCTTTAGTTGTTTCGGTGTGGGTGAAAAGCTTCCTCATCTGCCTCTTCGTTGTTGATCAGATGAGGACTTGGCAACTGTAGGCAACTCTTTCGAGAAATACATTGACAGATCTGAGAAAAAATCCCTAGTGTTTTCCTGTCCCTGAATCTATGTGGAAGTAGATCTAACAAAAGGGCTCCCAGAAGCAATAAATCTCACTATGGATGGCTGGACTCATGTGTAGAAGCTTGACTATGAGCAATTTCCTTTCATGTGTAAAGTGTGTCATGAGGATGGCCACTCTGCCAAAAATTGCCCAAAAGCCCCAGCTAAGGAACCTATCAAGGAACAAGAGAAAGGATGGCAGCATGTTTCGGAATCCCAAGACCCCTTGTTAAGGATAACCCTCTGTTGGCCCCTTCTACAAACCAGTTCCAAATTCTATCCAATGCAGATGATGGGGTACAGGATGGGGAACAAGGGAATCAGGTGAAAGTTCCGGTGGAGTCAAATTCACAGGTTCTATTGATGCCTCGAAATTCGTAGCACCAATCCGCAAGGGATTCTCCCCAGTAAGCAAGCCCAATTAGATCGCTCACCGTTTGGTGTAGGGAATCCGTCCGGTTAACGGTCCAGCTACCGTATAAGATTTAAAGATTTGTTTTCATTCACCGGTTGCAGCCCGATCCACCGTTTATGTATTTTTATGTTTAAAGATGATATGCAAGTGCCCTATCTAAATGCATACAATTAAAACAAATCTGATCTAAAACTGTCTAAGCTAACTAATCTATCCCTGCAGGGAGCAAAACTTAAATATGAGTAACACGCTGGAAATACACCAAAGAATCCCACAGATAGTTGTTTAATAATGTAGACGCATTTACAACAGAAAGTAAAAGATATAAAAGATAGCTTTGACAGAATTAAAACATTCCATTACTCATTTTAACACAAGTATTTGCACAAAAAATGAAAGCATTCACAACTAAGAATTAATTCAGGATAGTTAAGAACGATCTCATAGCATATGTATGAACAGTGCAGAAATAATTCAGCAAAAATTCAACACATCCCAAGCAAAACACAGTGCTAGCTTTCCCAGGTAAGAATAGGCCCTTCTTTATTGACGCAGCAAAATAATTCACGTACAGCACAAGTCCGTCCTTTCACCTACCAAAAGTCCTTTTCTCTTCTCTTCTATTCTTCTATTTATAACTTTTACAAAATTTGTCTCTTCTCATACCCTAAACCTAGGGAAACAAAAAAGTTTGTCTTCTAGTACCTAAATGAGACAAAAACTAATTTCCAGCTGTTTTAAAACATTTATACAATAAAACAGCCTCCAGTTGTCCTTTCTGAATTTACAATAAAACAAAATTAATTCCCAGCTGGGCCTGCCGCCTCAGTTGGTCTTTCAACTTCAGCTGACCCATCCAATTCAGCAGGTTTGTCCACTGCAGCAGGCTTGTCTACTTCAGCGATGTAGCCGGTCCACTGGGCGATTTCTCGTATGATACAATTGGCTCACACAGAAATCATCATCTTTAGTGATATTTCATGCTTAAGCCAATCTGATTTAATGTTTGTTGCTCCTGCTACTGTTGCCTGGGCGATGTCTTCCATAAAATAAGCATGAATAGAAGTTTGCCCAATAAACCGATGGACGTCTTCTGGTGTTAGGACATCTATCTTCCTCAGGTACTCCATCTCTGAATTCAGGTCGCCCTGCAGGTCTGACAAACGCTGCTCTCTGTCAGGAAAGTCATCTATGATTTGAGGTAAAACCATATGACATTTCTCATGGGTCTTCCAGACCTTTGAGTAGAAGTCGGTACACTTTCCGATGGTTTTCTGGATTCTGATTATTATCTTTGTACCACAGTCCCTGCAAAACTCAAGGAGTCCTATATCCAGATCTGAGTCATCTGCGGACTTAACAGTTAGGTGCCCCGGGAATCCTGATTTCCCTCTTCTCCATTCAAGTTGTCTATTGATTTCCTCTAAGTTGCGGACATACTTTCTCTTGAGTCTCAGCGCCTCAACTTCAATTACCTTCATCCTTGCAATCATTCCCTTTACTTTACATACCTCCTCTGAAATCAGCTCCAGTGATTGATGAACTTTCTTCAGTATATCGCATGCTTGCTCATGGATCGCAGTTAGATCCTGCTTCTTCTCATTTGCATCCTTCAATTGTTCTAACAGCTGCTCATTTTCCTTTGTCAGTCTTTCGAACTGAGGCTTGCAGAACTCAATCTGCTGTATATTGTTGACCTCACTCTGCTCCAATACTTGTATGCAGGCTTCTAACCCTCTCTTTTCGCCTTCTGCGATTGCTAGTTGCACATCTAGACCACTCTTTTCAGCCTCGAGCTTCTGGGTTTTGCAAAGATATTTCTTTCTTTTCGTCTTGAAGCTCGCTATATTTTCTCTTTAGCTCATTTCCCTGGTGCACCACCTTCGTAAGATTATCTTTAACCTTGAAGCACTTGTCCTTGTATTGCTTTACCTTTTTAATTAGTAGATTTACATTGTCGACACTCACTTGAGCCGAAGCCACAGTGCATGGACAAGTGACCTTGAGGTTACTACATTGAGCAGCAGCTTTGCCTTCGGGGTCATGCCTCCTAAAGCTTTTTGTCCCAAAATGGAAGGCCTCTAAATCTTTAGCGAATTCTATACCATCTTTTGCCTTGGGGAGCTGGTATGCTCCAATGATAAATGGCATTGGCGGGTATGCAGCCCTTCTTGCCACTGAGCACTCAACTGACTCCATCCACAAAGAGTTGCCTTACAGCTTCTTTATGCACAACATAGTCTGTGGCATATCGGGGCAACATGGACAGGGCACGACTCCCTCCATACATTCTGAAGTATGTCCCTTCCATAGAGAAGTAGTAATCTCCGAATGCTTCTGTGATAGGCATAGCATTCTCGGATAGGCAGTTTGGTTCTGCCTTAAAAAGTAGTTGATATAGGGGCATGATGAACTTTTCACAGATTTGACTATAGTAGCTTGCATACTTGTGTGCCCACGTTATCTGATAAGCTACATGGAGGGGGGATTCTTTGCATTTCCAGATGCATCCCAAATCAGGGAAAGGGTGCTTGACCAGTAAGCAGTCCACCACATAAGAGGACATGAAGAAATCGGCCTTGTTTTGAGTCAATCCTCCTTGGGCAGCAGTTATAAGTGAGGCCATGTAATCTGAGATGATGTCTGCCCAATTGAATATTGCACCTTGTGTGGCCACATGGGACATCACTGGCACCCAGCCGAGTTTATATATGTTTCCATTGGGCATGCCAAAAACTCGACTCAACATCAGGGCGATAAGCCTGTACGAGGTCCTTAGATGTTGACTCTCATACTCTCCACTGGCTCTTGACCTTATTTGTTTTTCACCAATTGTCATGTTTCTTGCATACTCCAAAGGGTCTATCTTCAGCCCGGTTAACCATTCATCATTCAGGAAGGTCTTAGGGTATGACAGTTTGTATGCTGCCATGATATGCTCTGGCGCGAAGAATGCAAGACTCATCCCGGTGACATCTGTGATGAATCTGGTGTCAGTATTCACCTGGGGTAGGATCCAACCAATGACCTCAGAGCATGGGAACAACTCAGGGCGGGTTGCTGCTTTATGGAGACCAGACTTCTTTACGTTCTTGTAAACGATTAGTTCTTCCAAGGAGGCCTCGGGGAAGTTTTGGTCTTCTATAGCTCTGTATAGTTCGCCCCATTGATATTCTGGGGCAACCCCTGTAATAGCTTTCGTATCGCCAAACATCGTCTCGAGCAAGGTGTCTAACAGGATCTCTATGTCTGAATCAGACTCGGCTAGTCTAGCTTTCTGTCTGGCGGACCACCTATGCATATCAGACCTGTGATGAAAGCGAAAAAATAAATGAGGGATGCCATTTATTTATGATCAACATAGTGTTCAAATTCATGATAAAAATAGAACTTGAGTAGACATTCATGCTAGCCTTCTTTCCCAAAATATTTTCATACAATTAATTAATATGGCAGCTTAATGATTACGACTTAAAACAGAAAGTAAACGCTACTGATGATCATTGATATTATCTCATCACCGGAAATAGTAATCAAGCAAGGGCCATCGGCATTATTCTAGAAAATCAAAGTGTGCAATATTTAAGTTGTGGAAGACACAAAACTTCAAGCAAAACAAAACATTTGGTGCTTGTGCAAAACTATCTTTCGAGCAACCCAAAAGAGGTGATGGAGGAGGCTTTAGTGCGATCGGTTCGGGAAAACCAAAACAGCTATGCGGGTGTATATAGAACTTCATAATTGCGAGCAACGTGTTTGTGTGAAAGAAACAGAACACAGCAACTAAAAGAGACTTGCCCATCACATGATACTTCTGGTACTTGAAGCCAGAGCCACTCCCGTCCAGCTCAAGAAAAACTAACTCAACTAGAACAAACGGTCAGCACTGTTATATGGGCTTTGAGGTTTCGATGAAGGCTTAGGGAGAACGGGCTTAAGGATTGAAAACGATCCGCAGCAAAGCTTGGGACGAAAAGTTTAACGCAAGCTCTAGACTCTGATAGTCTTCAAGGCAAACAACCGCGGCATGACTGTTCTAGCTATGAGCCTAACATCGACAAGAAAACTAGAGTTCTACTGCCTCTCGGCGTCATTTACAGGTACATGGGGAGGTCTTTTCTTAAAAGTTTACACCCGAAAATCCCCAAAACCAGCTTAAAAGGCCCAAACGCTAAAACAGAAAACCAAGCAGACCATGCAAACGGGATGGGTTTGAAAACCTACCTGACAGTACTGGAAAGGCTCGCTGGGGGAAGTAAGCTTGCTCTGATTGGCGATCAACTAATGCTCCCAATGGCATTTGACGAGTACTCGCTATTCGCAAAAAGGTGATAAAGGAACTAAAAACCCCATTGAGTGTATATATAAAACGATGTATTTAAATCGCACGAGTTGGCAGTTGGGCACATTAACTGTGCACAGGGCTCAACGGAACGGACCATAAATCCGCACGAAGGAAAAAATAAAGTCCCCACCTACTAAACCTTCACACTTTCCAAATGAAAAAACTACGCCGAAGATCAACGACTGAACCCTAACTCTTGCGCAACGATCGGCGAGAAATGAGCTAAAAAGACTGCGACGAGGAGAGAAACAAGGTTCGTGGCAAGGCGTTCGGTCGGCGAAATGTAAGACATATGCCAGCGCAACGGTCGACAAGCCTAAGCCTTAAGACTACGACAAGGCGGGTGGTGCAATGACCGACGACCCTCTTTAAAACAGAAACCTACGCAATGGTCGCAGGGGTTGTGGTTAGTAATGCGACCATGCACTGCCACGGGGATCGGCGAAGATAAGGCTTGGATTAGTGCAACGGTCGGCAAAAGATAAAACAAAATGGCGCGCAACGGTCGGCGAAAGATAAAACACAATGGCGCGCAGCGGTCGGTGAACGATCAAACAAAATGGCACGCAACGGTTGGCAAAAGATAAGCCAAAAGGCTGCGACCAGTCGACAACAGATAAAACAAAACAGTGCGCAACGGTCGGCGAGAATAACCTTAGCAACTGCGACCAATTTTGGTGACAAAAATGAAGTTTGCCTTAGCCAAAAAACAACTTTTCTTGAGGAAAGAGAACAACTTAAAGGGTCAGAAAACAAGTTTCAAGAGACCACGAGACTTCTTCAAAAAGAAAGGAGGGGCCCTATGATTTTTTAGAAAATCATGGGGATCAGGTTGCAGCAGCAACAGGTTCCTAATGCAGAAGAGGGGGAAGAAGTAGAGATTCAAGACACACAAGGAGAATCACCCCAAGGAATCGTACCTCCAAGCTTCCATCGGAATGCCTTTCATTGAAGAAACAGGTATGGAAAACTATATCCCTCTTATTCGTCAAGAACTGTTTCAGGGAGTCAATATTTCTCAAGGAAGTGAGGCGTCCAGAATGGGAGGGGCAGTCACTCGCCAGAAGGCAAAGCAACCTCAAGAGGATTCCACAAATGAATCAGAGGAGGTTCGATCCACGCAAAAAAAAGTAGGAAGGATAACTTTAAAGCAGCAAAGAGAGGTAGAGACAACAAAAGAGAAAATTTTAGGTCAACAAGCTTCCCTCGATAAGCATGTCAAAGATATAGAACCTAGCAATAACTCAAAAGAATATAGAGAAGATGGAAGAGGCAAGACAAGCCTTTTAATCAGGAAATAATGTTGACTGTCACCTGGAATTTTAGGGGCATAGGAGGACAAAAGATGGAAGAAATAAGGAATCTTGCTTATAAACTAAGACCTTCTATACTCCTAATCCAGGAGACCAAAATCGAAACAACAGAGGCATGTAGTCAGCTTTGTAAGTCATGGATATATGGAAGAGGTTATTTAGTTAATGTGCGAGGGGCTTCCGGGGATCTGGCCACCTTGTGGGATGCCAAGAAGTTTAGACTTTTAAATCCAATGAAGAATGAAATTGGCTCTTAACTGAGCTTGAAGTTCTTGAGATGAAAGAGAAGATTATAGTTTGTAATGTCTATGGACCTCTTTTATATGGGAGAAAGGAGGCCTTTTAGAGATCTTTAAGGATATTGAGTGACCATCCCTGTAGCATTGTGGATGGGGATTTCAACGCAACTATATCAATCAAGGAGCATAGAGGACGAAGCCTTGCTTGGGATCCTTTCGGGGAACATCTTGAGGACTTCATTTCGAACTACAATCTAGTGGATATTCTCCAAAAAAAAAGGCACTTTCACCTGGTCAAATGGATGAATTGGGCCAAGCCATATAGCTGCTAGGCTTGATCGGTTTTTGGTTCACAGTTATTTTTTACAAAAAGGATCTTTGGTCCACGCTAAAATTCTCCCTTTAGTTGTCTTGAATCATAGGCCTATTGAACTATTTATTGACCTTCCGGAAGAGCAAGGTCCCATTCCCTTTTGTTTTAACCCTCAATGGTTACTTCATGAAGAAGCACAGAAGATAGTCTGAGATTCCTAGTCTTCATGGATTAATTGATCCCCAGCCTATGTCTAGGAATCGATGCTAAGACTTGTTAAAGTTGCTCTCAAGCAGTGGACCAAACATCATTTTCAATCCCCATATCTCCAGAGGATCGCTATTCAAAAAGAGTTCGACTCGCTACAAACATGGAAAGGGCAGAAATCACCCCAGAGATCCTGCAACCGAAGAAGAATCTCAATGCGGAGTTCTTAGATATCAATAGACAAGAAGAGGAGGCATGGATATTAAAATTTAGAGCTTTGTGGCTCAAGGTTGGGGATCGGAATACTACCTTTTTCCATAACCAAGCTAAACTTCGTTTAAATAAGAACACAATAAGGGACATCCGAGATGGGGAAAAAATAAGCTATCTGGTGGAGCAGCTATCAGTTAAGAGGCATATAATCATTTTAAGGAATTAAACACAGATCAAGGGAGTGTGAATGGTAAAGCCAGGGAGGTTATGTTAGAAAATATCCAGTCGGCACTTTCCAATGAGGATAACCAGATGTTGGATAATCCTATCTCAAAAGAGGAAGTTATGTCAACAATCTAGAGTCTAAATCCGGACAAAGACCCAGGATTGGACGGGTTCACAATTAGTTTCTATCGGTCCTGTTGGAATATCATTAAAGCTTATCTATGCAAGATGTTGAATTGGACTCGAGGTAAGGAAAAAATAGGTGGGACTACTAATTCTTGTTTTATTGCTCTTATTCCAAAGGAATCACGACCCTCCTCTCTAGCTCGTTTCAGGCCAATTTCGTTGTGTAATGTTGCATGCAAGATTCTAACTAAGATTATGGCGACTCGTCTCAAGTCCCTTTTACCCAAAATTATATCAGAAGGACATGGGGGTTTTGTTGCCAATGGGCAGATTTCGAATTATTATCTTAATTCGAGAAGTTATTCATTCAAGTGTATCCAAAAAAGAACCAGGCATGGCAATCAAACTATATCTGGTGAATGCCTTTGATAGGGTTTGACACAACTTCATATATGGTATTTTAGCCAAAATAGGTTTCTCTCTTTTTATTAAATGGATCAAATCTTCTATAGGGCGCCCGTGGATTGCTCCTCTCATAAATGGGCGTCCCGCCCCCTTCTTTCAAGCCTCACGAGGAATTCAGTAGGGTTGCTCCCTTTCCCCATTTCTATAAATCATCATAGCTTAATCGCTTGGTCGGAAGCTTATTCATGAGCGGGAGAATGGCTCTCTTTCGAGTATCTCTGTGGCCATAGGGGTCCCTACTATCAACCATGCCTAGTTTGCAGATGACACAATTTTTCTGGGGGGAGCCTCCTTTATCAATGCTAAAGGTTTAAAGGTGTTCTTGATATGTTCATTGAAGCTTCTGGGGGTCTTGCTAATGAGGCTGAGAGCAAAATATACAGCTAGAATGTGACCCCCTCTCAATTGCAAAGAATTTCACACATCTTTGGGTTTGTTGGTGTTAATAGTTGGTCTTCTTTCAAATATTTAGGCATTTCACTTGCTTTTAAGAGAGTCAGGTCCATTGATTGGCATTGCATCTCTCATAAATTAAAAGAAAAGGTACAAGCATGGGGAATGCACTGGTTAAACCGGGCATGGAAAACCACCCTTACCAAGTCAATTCTCTCCTCTCTGCCCCTCTTTAAATTCTCTTCCATGCTTGCTCTGGTTGGAGTAATGCTCTCCTTTTACAAAGATATTCGGAAATTCCTCTAGCAAGGAGGTAAATCTAATCAGAAGAAATTCCACCTTGCTAAGTGCGACAATGTTAAGGCACCTCGAGAATTTGGAGGGATAGGTATCAGGGACCCCAAGCTCATGAATCTGGACATGGAAACAAATTTGTTATGGATGCAGATCACTGGGGGAAAAGCTTGGTGGAAAATGATTTTATCTCGCAAGTATTTCAAGTGCTCAAGGCTCTGTCATCTTGATATATGCGAATGGAAAGGACCAAGCTCTAAAATTTGGAAATTATGTAAATTTGTTGGTAAACTTATTCAGGAGGAATTGTATTGGCTCCCTGGGAATGGGAAACGAATCAATATCTAAACCAATAGTATCACTGGGAGAACTCCTTTGATTAGAAAGGAAGGTCTTTGGGACCTAAAAGATTGGTTAATGGACAATGGCTACGAGACTTTGTTTGACATCTCTGGTTGGGATAGATCTGGTCAATGGGTGTCATGGAAATGCTTACTTACCCCTTCGCACGTACTCCCGGTTTACAAAATGTTGTTCACTTTGTTGCAAGGAGCTGCACCAAATAGTTTAAATGATAGAGACAGCAGAGGATGGGGATCACTTGGGAGCTACACAGTTATAAAGGGATAAGAGAAGCTAATTCAAGGACTCTCTCTCCCCCCATTTTCTACACTTTGGGGCCGAATCTGGCATCAGGATGGACTCTCAAAAGTCAATGCTTTATGCTGGGTCCTTGTGTTAAATTTTGAGCATTAATTCACAATACTTTAGGATCTTTACTGAGAGAATAACATGTACAGTATATCAATGCATAACAATCATATCAAGCATGTCAAGCATCACAAGAATCAAAAGCATGAGAAACAAGAGACACAGAGTTTCCGTGGGGAAAACCCTAAGGTGAAAAACCCCACAACTTCCTCAGAGATAGAGAGAGCAATGGCTCAACCAAAGTACAACCAAAATACACTGAGATAGTCTCCTAGTAGCAGATGATCCTCCTCCTCACTAGTGCGCCACTTTCTGAGTGAGAGAAGTATGAGTTTCCGAGTGATCCAAATAGAGATCTCCCGATCTCTATTTATACTAGTCTGTTTGCCCAGTGACCTTATGGGGCCGACTTGTCTAGCTAGGTATATCAACCATATAATATATATTTCAGGGCCGACCCCACACATGGTGGTCTAATAACCCTTCGTCAAGTACACACACTTGCGACACTTGTCAATACACATGACGACACTTCCTTATAGAGGAATAACACATCTCTTATAAGGGTACAATAAATATATATGAAATACATTCCGAAGTTACATATACATCAACACCTTATACATGGGAAAATTCTAACCGCAAAAAACCATAAGCGAAGGCAAATAGTAGGCCCATCTAGATGTGTTCTTTGTCAACAGGAGGAGTTGATAAAGCATCTATTCTTTGAATGTCAGTAGGTTATTCAAGTTTGGGAAGCAATTTTACATGAACTTGTTAGTTTTTCAGAATTTACTTCAATCTAATCTAGGATCTTAACTGAGAGAACAACATGTACAGCATATCTACAGCATATCAGTCATGGACATAATAATGCAAGCACACAAGAGACAATAGACACACAGAGTTTCACTAGGGAAAACCATAAAGGTGAAAAACCCCACAACTTCCTCAGAGATAGATAGAGCAATGATACAACCCAAGCATAAGAGATATACTCCTAGCAGAAGCTTCTCCTCCTCCACTAGTGCGCCACTCTCCAATGAGTGTGTGTGAGAAGAATAGAATGATCAAATAGAGTACCTCTCGCACTCTATTTATACTTGACTTGACTTGCCTAATAACCTTTACTAGGTCGGCCTTAACTTAACCACATTACATAATGCTGACAGGGTCGACCCCCAATAGGGTGGTCTAATAACCCTTTAACCCACATTACTTATACAAGGCCGACCCCAACAAGGTGGTCTAATAACCCATCAAGTATAAGTTACGACACTTACAATATAAATGACGACACTTCCGTATAGAGGAATAATAACATCTCTATAGGAATACAATATACATATATGAAATACATTCCGAAGTTACAAATACATCAACACTCCCTCTTAACTAGGAAGGTATTTCTCAACACATGTATTCTAGCACAAGTCTTCTTCTCTGGATCATTGTCATCGAATCATCATCATCGTCACTGCTGCTGCTATCTCAATCAATCTCTGAACTACTCGTCATAGGAAGTTCTACAAAGCCAGTCCTTTTTCATACTGGATGTAAGCCCACCACCTGCAGGTCTTCATCATCACTGGCCATACTGTGGAATCCTCAGGACTAATTACGTGAGTCAACAAAACCTCGAAAGAGCATCCCAGGCATTTTACGAGCACACAGCTCAACCTATCGGATCTCCCGGGATCTTTTACATGTGACTGTCACAAAACCTTAAAAGAGTGTCTTGCCCAGCAAGATCTCTAAAGAGCATCCAAGGCCTTTTACATGTCTAGCACAACCTGTCTGGATCTCCAGGACTTATTACATGTGACCCCTACCACAAAACCTTAAAAGAGTGTCTTGCCAAGCAAGATCTCTAAAAAGCATCTGAGGCCTTTTTCATCCTGTCTAGATCTCCGGGACTTATTACATGTGGTCCCCACAAAACCTCAAAAGAGTGTCTTGCCAAGCAAGATCTCTAAAGAGCATCTGAGGCCTTTTTCATCCTGTTCAGATCTCCAGGACTTATTACATGTGGTCTAGCAAAACCTTAAAAGAGTGTCTTGCCAAGCAAGATCTCTAAAGAGTATCTGAGGCCTTTTTCATCCTATCCAGATCTCCAGGACTTATTACATGCTACCCTTGCACAACCTGTCCAAAGCCACAGAGTATCAACCTGATACTCACCATACATCGTCTTGATGTACATGATCATCTTGATCATCATCACTGCATCGTCCTGATGCATGTCATCTGGAGCATCGTCCTGATACTCATCACATATGATCATCCTGATCATCGTCACTGCATCGTCCTAATGCATGTCATCTGGATCAACATCCTGAAGCTCGTCATCCATGATCATCCTGATCATACAATGCATCCACCTGATGCATACCAAGTATCTACCTGATACATATCATCATACATGATCCACCTAATCATACAATGTATCCACCTGATACATATACAGATACATGATCCACCTGATCATATAATGTATCCACCTGATATATATCAACATACATGATCTACCTGATCATACAATGTATCCACCTGATACATATACAGATACATGGTCCAAGCATCCAACATGATGCATATACATATACATGATCCAACTGATCATAACAAGCATCCAACATGATGCATATACATATACAGGATCCAACTGATCATAACAAGCATCCAACATGATGCATATACAGAGCAGTAACTGGAGCATCGTCTTGATGCTCATCATCCAATGCTTACATCCACGGCCATGGGAAGGATCCTCCTCTCACCATGCTTGGAATGGCTTCCAGCAAATGTGTCCATCACTTCTTCCTCGAAGTGTCGTTAATCTGAAGAACACCAAGCCTCTCTCTGAAGTACTCAAACTTCACTTTGGCTAGAGGTTTCATCAGCACATCTGCAACCTACTTATCCGTCGTAACATACAGGAGCTTCACTGCTCCTCTCTGCACCATATCCCTGATATAGTGATATTTGATCTCAATGTGTTTCGACCTGTCATGGAACACCGGGTTCTCAGACAATTTCACACAACTCTGGTTGTCACAAAAGATACTAGTAGCATCCAACGGGAGATCAAATAACTCTGACAATAGCTTCCTCAGCCATACTGCCACACAACTAGCCGAACAAGCTGCAACATACTCTGTCTCGGCTATACTCAGTGCTACGCAGAACTGCTTCCTGCTAAACCAAGAGATCACACCCGATCCCATACTGAAGCAGTACCCAGATGTGCTCTTCCTATCTACAGCACTGCATGCCCAGTCCGAATCAACATAACCCTGCAGGTTAAACTTTTGATTCGCATCATAATTGAGCCCCTAGTCAATTGTACCCTTCAGGTACCTCATAATATGCTTTACAACAACCAGGTGAACAGCTGACATTCCTGGCAAAACTTGACATGTTTGTACACATCGGCAAATATGGTTGGCCAATAATATCCAGCCCTAAGGATTTTGTGAGCAGTTGTATTTGCTGCATAGTGTCCTCCACAAAATCCTGAGTGAAGGTCAATCAAGATCTTTTTGGAATCTTGTTCATGGACACATCTAAGGATAACCCCATCAGGGCTTCTCCAACCCAAGCCTTCTTGAGTAAGACAATACCTAGCAGCTTTTAGTCTTAATGCCCTTCGTTTGTGTCCTTTAAGGTGGTCAGGGCAAGTCATATGTAAGAGGAAATATATAACATCAGAATACCAATGGATATCTAACTCCCGCAAGGCAGGTGTCATACGTGGGCAATCAGGTTGATCAGTGCAGTTTATGTCAATGGCTTCCTCATTCTTTTGGGTCAACATTTTGGCTAGTCCTTGTCCCTTGATAAGTTTGGTAGGTTTTATTTCCAAGTCATACTCCTGGATCTTGGAGACCCATGTGCCTCTTGTTCCTAAGCAATCCTGTTGGGATAGGATGTCTTTTACTGCAGCATGGACATAACCTATAACTTTATTGTAACCAATGTATGTTCTGAAATGTTTCAAAGATTTGACCAAAGCATAAGCCTGTTTTTCCATTATTGTGTACTTTAATTCTGAATTTTGTAAAGCCCTGCTCATGAATGCAATTGGTTGCTCGAACCCTTCGAAGTTCTTTTGGAGCAAAACCCCAGCTATAGCATCCTCAGAAGCAAAAGAGAAAATCATGAAATCTTTGGTATAATCCGGACTAACCAACACAGGTGACCTAGTAATGGCATCTTTAATAGTATTGAAGGCTTCCCTCCCATCGTCAGTCCACACAAACTTAGCATCTTTTTTAAGCAACCGCTGCACGGGTTTCATCAACTCTGCAAGGTTTGGAATAAATCTTCTGATAAAGTTTATGTGCCCATTGAAAGATTGCAGGCCTTTCACATTTTTGGGAAGGGGTATCTTCTTGATGGCTTCTACTCTTTCAGGATCAATCTTGACCCCATCCTTGTTTATAATATGCCCTAAGAGTTTTCCTTCTTCAATGCCTAAGACAGACTTTGCCGGATTTAGGGAAATACCATATTCTCTACATCGTTCAAAAACTTTTCTCAAGTGATCAACATGGCTGGATCTTTCCTTTGAAAAGACAGTTAAATCATCTTGGTATATCTCGATGATTTTTCCTATTAATTCCTTGAAAGCATAATCCATGGCCCTTTGGAAAGTGGCTCCTGCATTTGTAAGGCCAAAGGGCATTCTCAGATATTCAAAGGTTCCCCAAGGAGTTGTAAAAGCAGTTTTATGTTTATCCTCTGGGTTGATGACAACCTGGTTGTATCCTGAAAATCCATCAAGCATGGACATCATATTAGATCCAGTTACCCGTTGGAGGAGGGTCTCCATGTTGGGAAGTGGATAATTGTCTTTTTGGCAGGCCATGTTAAGGTTCCTGAAATCAATGCATATCCTGATACTTCCATTCTTCTTTCTTACGACGACTAAGTTGGAGCACCACGAAGTGTGTCGGGTGGGTGTTATAATGCCTGCTGCTAACATCTTTTCTAGCTCTCTTTTGATAATAGGAGCCAACTTAGGATTTATTTGCCTTAGTTTCCGACGAAAAGGCTTGGCATTTTGCATTTCCGGTTTAAGGGGAATGGTATGTTGGAACACATCTTCCCTATAGGCCTTCAACTCGTCATAAGTAAAGGCAAATATATCTCTAAACTCTCTGACAAGGTTTATTAGTGCATTTCTTTCTTTTTCTGATGTTCCTTTTCCAATTTTTATGATTTTTGGATCTGTTTCTGTCCCGATGTTAACCTCAATGTAATCCCCTGGCTTCATCTGGTCAATGCTGTTCTTTTTTCCGTCATGCCTATCAAAGATGTTCTCTAACTTAGTGAAACCACGTGAAATTGGGTTCATGGGCTGGCTTTCCTCTTTATACTGCTTGCCTTCTTCCTGTTCATTAACGTTGAAGTTAGCAAACTCATCTAAGTTGTTTATGAACCTTAGAATTTGTTCATCATCTTTGAAAACCTGCCAATGCTTCATGTTATCTGGGACAGATGGCCTATAGTTGATCTCAAGGGTACAATCCCCTTTCAACATTTCCTCTGATGGCTGGAGTGTAGATGCTGCAACAGCTAATCTATCTGCCATACTGTTTTCTTCTCTATGGACTGCTTGTATATTTAGAGCATCAAAGTATTCCATGGTGTCCCATACTGCATTTCTATATCTTTTGAGCCTTTTGCAATGGCATGCAAAGTTATCCTTGATCTGTTGTACCACTAAATCAGAATCTCCCTTAATACTAAGCATTTTGATCTTCATGTCTTTAGCAATTTCTATGCCTAGTAAGAGTGCTTCATACTCCGCAACATTGTTGGTGGCTTCAAACTCAAGTCTAAATGCAAAATTGAAGATTTTACCCTCAGGTGACATTAAGACTATACCGGCACCCTTGCCCGCCTTAGAAAAAGCTCCATCAAATTCCATCTTCCACAGCCCATCAATTTTCTTGTCTTTCATTTCCCTATGAACTGGATCTAAGAAAGTGGAATTGATCTGGTGGGTTCCCATGTCATCTGAATTGTAAATGTACTCATTTGAAGGTTTGTGGGGATTTTCAACATGGTACCTCCTTTCCTTTTCTGAATGTAGTTTAACCTGAGTGTCTTCTGAAGCAGGAACAGTTGCGTAGGATAGATCTAATTGTAATGAACCACCCAAGGAAGCACCCCATTTTCTAGATAAAAGCATACCCCACTTATCAGGTACATCTATGACTAGGATGTCCATGGTGACATGGATGTCTGGGTACTTGGCTAATCTGACGATTTGATTCTGAATCATCCCCTCAACTTCGACAGGTCTAGAGTCCATAGCACAAACATTCCCATATGGTCTGGTGGTCTTTAAGTTCAATTGCTGCATGACTTTCTTGGTCATAAGGCTAGCACCAGATCCTGAGTCCAACATACAGTTATGTAGAAGAAGGTCACCTATCATCAATGATATGTAGAAAGGTGGGTGAGCTTCTTTTCTTGTTTCCCTGGTATGTAGGACTATAGGGGGGTCTCCATAATCATTCATACAACTTGTTGAAGGTTGTTCTTTAGTTTCTACGAAAGCTACCCTTTTAGGGGCAGGGTACTTTGCAGGTGGAGGTTGCTTTTCAGATGCAATGGGATGAGGAACAACAAGGGGCTTTTCAGAATTTATAGGTTTAGGAATATGAGGGGGAGTATTATTAGCATGAGGCTCTAACAGTTTTAACAGTTTCTCTCTCTGACCAGGAAGTTTGCATAATTCAAGTACTGGGACTGGAACTTTGGTGTTGGACAACCAATTACTTAAATCAAAATTTAAATCAATAGGTGGTCCCTTTTCAATGTTTATCCTTGGAGCAATGTGAGGAACTGTTACCTTAGGAGTGTTTTGATTAGAAGGTCCCTCCTTTGGTTTCTTTTGATAAGTGTTTCCCTTGAATCTCTGGCTGTTGTTGATACTAGGTGGCATCTCTCCATACAGTTGAGTCATATAGTCGATCTGCTGATAACCCTGGTTGGCTTGAGTCATATCAAGGTTCTCATATTCATTTCCCACATGGTTGATAAAAACAGGCTCGTCTGATGAAGTACTAGGCTCACATCCCTCAGGATATCCATGCTCCTGAACAAAGCAAGCATAATGGCAACCAGATTCCTCATGGAAATCCTTGCATGCTCTACAAAATGGCTTGACATGCTCAACCATGTTGGCAGCCTCTAGTTGATGAGGAGGCCTCTGTTCATGGTTAGGAGGTCTTCTTTGCCAAGTAGGTTTGGCAGGAAAATTTCTAGGAGCTGGTTGTGTATGTTGAACCTGTTGAACCTGTGCTCTTTCCATGTTGATGATCTTGTTTTGCAATTCTTTAATCTGACTTACATGTTTCTGTTCTGCTTTTTCCATTCTCTCACGTATCTCTATCATTCTTTTTTCGTAAGAGTCCTTCATAGGTTCTTTGTCTTTATGCTCGGTTGGTTTTGAAAGCAGTTGAGATCTAGAGTACCCCTGGATATTTGATTCTCCGGAAGACTTCATGTTTTTATCAATTTTGATGGCCAAAGCTTGAGCTTCAAGCAAGGTAGCTGGTTCTTTATCCCTGATCTGATATTGGACTTTGCCACTTAATGCTTCTATGTAGTAGTCTAACAAAGAGGCCGCAGGAGGCCCATAGGTGTCAGGGATGGAATTGGACAACTCCATGAATTTTGTGTTAAATTCATCCATAGTTTCGTTCTCAGTCTTCTTCATACTAGTTAGAGATGCAACTAAATGTCTAGGTTCTTTTCTGCAACCAAACTTGTTGAGGAAGGCCGTCTTGAAGGCCGCTATGGTGGCAAAAGAATTGTCTGGCAGATTGTCGTACCAATTCCCTGCCTTACCCTCCAAGGATAGGGCAAAAAGAGTCATGTAAACGTCTTCATGTTTATCAGCTCCCCTGACATGAGCACTACACAATTTGGTGAAGTTTCTAATATGTTGTTCAGCAGATAACGAGGCATCAGTGCCATTGAAATTTGTGATCTTATCAATAGCCTTCTCGGGAATATCGTGAGGTTGACCTGGTATCTGAGTAAAGTTGAGTTGAGTAAAGAACTCACCCATTGTGGAAAGGAAACAGTTATTATTTTCAAAATTTGTTTGATTTTCTAGATTTTCTTGAAACAAAGAGTGGATGTCTAAAATAGATTCGGATTTAAGATTTTCAAGAATTCTACGAGAAGCAAGCTTGTTTAGTCTCCTCCTATAAACCTTTTCAGGCTCAGGGATAAAACTAAGCAAGCCTTCAGAGTTTCTTCTAGTTGAATACCTTGATGTGTTAACTGACAGTGGAGTCGCCAGGTGAATCCAAGTCTAATTTCAGAGAGTGATTAAACTAAAAATCTACCAAAGTAAAAAGGTGAAGTGGAGTCGCCAGATAGATATGAGAATCTATCAAAAAGGTAAAACAAACTAGAAAAACTAAGGTCGTCCAGGAACAAAAAGATTTGTCCCCGGCAACGGCGCCAGAGATGTTGTCCGCCAATATGCACACCAGCAGCGGAAATCTTTCGAAAGTTGTCTCTTCACTTCAAGTGAGAGAGGTGTGGCCTTGGGGGCAAGCAATGAGCCAGGTACTGTCACCTGAATCCCAGCTCCTCCGTTTAGGCAAACTCCTAACGAAGCCAAGGGGGGTAGTCCCTAAGAGAGAGTTTCACTAAGGCTCTTGTATTTATAGTGTTTTTAGGTGTTGTGATGCGGATGGGTGTTGTTTATGAGTTTTGTGAAATGAGAGACAATATAAAACTTTAATGTGACACAAGATAGCGCAATCCACGTTGCAACAGAAAATAAAGGATGCACTTGAACAAATAAATGAATCACTTTTCACACAGATTAAGCTGAATACTCTAGTATAGATATTTAAGCATACAAAGATATATGATGAAGGACCAGTGCCTGGTGGAGTCAAAAATAAAAGTGATTGTAAAAACTTGATACAAATGCTTTGAAATAGAAAGTTTGTGAGAACGTTGTGCAGCTTATCTTGGTAAATTTCAAAGTTTTAGTTGTCTTGATTATTAGGGCTAAGACCAAAAAGTATCAAAAGATGGTAGAACCTTACCCAAGAAAGATACTGGCAACCCTAAGTGACCTGTCGGAAGCACCCAGATTCGATAAGGATTGGTGTCCAATGTTTAAACCGCCCCTGAGTCTGACAGTGATTTCCCGGCGTCACCTCTCGTGGGAAGAACAGTATTTTGCCTTGGTTGAGGTTTTGGGTAAAAATTTTAATTAAGTTTATCGATCGTAATTATCAAGTCTTCCACCCTTCTGAGTACTAGCCCAACCGTTTCCGGTTGGCAGAGCATACGGGTGTAGGACAAACCAAGATAAATTAATTAGGGGTGTGTGAGTGAAAAATTTTATTTACTTAAAAGCCTTGTTCAACTCTCCGACAGAGAGAGCTCTTGACTTGGTCTTATGACCGCAGTTCAAGAGACTTGCTAAAAATAAAATGCCTAATGCAGGGATGATGCAAGACTAAAATGCCCTCCGATAGAGGGTGCTCTTGACTTGGATTTGGCCAGGTTCAAGAGACTTTGGTTTATTTTATGAAGCAAAAAAAGAAAGTAGTAGCAGTATATCTCAGATTGAAACAGATTTTAAACAATGATATTGATCATAAGATATAAATTACTACTAGCAACACTACTTGCAAAATAAATGAAATTGAGTAAATCTAGTGTTCTACCACACAAACTTTAACCTACTAGGTGGGATTGATCTCCGAACAAGATCAACCACTAGAAACCACCAATCCTGGAAACCTTCCAGCTAGCTGGATGTCCACAAGAAGTTGATGGGGGAGCGAGAAGCTACCACAAAACTATGTGGCCTTTGGGATACGATCCCAAAGTTAGCTATTCTCTGGTCAAGGATTGGAAGAGAAACAAGATAATAATAAACAAAGATAACTCTAAACTACCCAAGAATCTCTTTCAGGTTCAAGACCCTACTCGGGAAAGCATGGGGGTAAGTAAATATGGAAGATAAACAAAAATGAAAAAGAAACTAATCTAAGAGCATGGAAACATAAACCAAGTTACGCCAAACCACAACACTCTTCCCCAAATGGGGAAGAAGACCCAAAAGTGGAGGACCCCTCCACTTGAAACTTTTTATTAAACTGTTACAGATGCCCTGGGTTTAAGACCTTGCAAGGTCTTTGAGAAAGATGATACTTGGAAAGATTTAAGAAAGAAGCAATTTTTGCTTGCTTTTACAAAGGATAAGTGTGTCAAATTTTGCTCATTTTCATGGTTTCTTCTCTTTGGTCCTTTGCTTGGATCTTACTTCTTCAAAGCTTTTCAAATTTCCTTCTTTCAAAGCACCTACACAAGCTTGAAAAATATACTCAACATGCACCCATTAAACATCAGAAATCAAAATGAAATTCGAATCTACCAAGTCCAAACTTGAAAAATAAAGTCTAAAACATAAAAAACATGAGAATTTTGTTCGAAAAAGTTTGTATGGGAAAACGGACCAGCGAACAAAAGTTGTCCTAAATATGCTAGAAATGAGATCTAAAGCTTAAAATTTTTTAGGAAAATTTTATGAAAATTTTTCTATCTTAAAAAGGGAAACTAAAACTAAAACAAATGCAAACTTAACAAGTGCAAGAATGAGATCTAGTATGATTTTAAGGCTATCTTTTCAATGCATGAGATTTATAAACTAGATGTAGAAAGAGATCTAACTAATTTACCCTTAAGCAAACTAGGAAATATAGCTACCACTAACTTCAACAATTCGTTTTTTGTGTTTTTTTGTGGTTTTAGGGCTTTTTGGGAAGTGGACAAGAAGAGAGAGAAAGGGGAAACCTAAGGAGAAAAGGTGAAGAAGTGAAGGAGCAAATGAAGAAGGGATAAGCTAGAAGACAAGGGCGAAAGGTAGAGAGGAGAAACTAGGGTAGGGAGGAAGGGCAAATGGAGAAGGAGAGGGCTAAAAACGAGTTGGAGGAAGTATGAGAGGTAAAAAGACAAGGATAAATGGGAAAGAGACACAACTAGGGCAAGGAGGACGAATGAAAGGAGTAGGAAAAACTATTGAGGGGATAGGCCTAGCAAATCAATGGGAAAAGGAGATCAAGGAGCAAAAGACAAGGCTTGAAGAGGAGAAGCCCTAGAGTAAAAAGTAACCAATGTTTTGAAAGTGAAGTTTTTTGATGGAAGAAGTAGCCTTTTCCGCTTAGATGCAAAGCCCTAGATCTTGCATCTTTGGAGTTTTCCTGAAAACAAACTATTAGCACAAGTTTTTTGTTGGTGGAGAAGAGGGAGATACAACCGAGTTCATCTCATCTCACCCTTTTGAGGATCTGCAATACATAAACACTCATACAAACAATGCTTGATTTAAACTTAGAGAGTTAGACAAAAATGGAAAAAGAGACAAGGTAGTAAGACCGATTACAATTTGTACTCTTTTAAACCATCCAAGCCTAAGCCTAGAAAACAAATTGGACCATCAAATGCTTGCCCTATGCTCTTAAAAAAGAGATCTAAGCATAAATTACAATCAAGATTGAAATTGCAAGAATGTAAAAATCATAGATATTACCTCAACAATGAACCATTAACTCATGAACCAATAGACATGCACACCATTTGCCTCCAAAGCCAACTTTATTTCCACAAGCTCTTGACAAATATGAGCAGAGTAACTTTACAACAATTTTCCATGAGATAATAACCCCAAAGGGCCTCTCTTTATACTAAATCTAAATGCCAAAACCCTAGGTCGAATTGGTGGTGAGCATGAGGTCGAATTCCAATCAACAAAGGCTTGGAGCAATGGAGTCGAGTTTGAGGTAGGTGTGAATGGCACTAGGTGGCAAAACTCGGTCTTGAGGTAGGTTGGGAGTGAAGACATTAACCAATGGACAATGTACAACAAGGAAAGGCGAGCTAAGATAGCAAAGGCGTGAGCTTATGTGGAGGGCGAGCTAGGGAGTGGTAGGCACTAACTCGAGTTTATATGAGAGCCAAGCCCACGTGTTACTTCATTTAACCAATGCCTAAACTCCAACAAGGGTCTAACACGAGCTCAAAGGAGATTGACGTGAGGATCTATGGGTTTGACGTGAGGATTCAAAGGGATTGCGAGTTGGTTGTGAGGGAGACACGTGGGGAATGGTAGGTGTAGACTCGAGTTATGAAGAGAGCCAAGCCTTGGTGGAATGGTGAGTCAATAGGGCGCCTATCTCAAGCTTAAATGCAAGCCACCAACCCAATCACTAAATGACACATCACTAAATCGAACTTCTCATGAAGGAGGGCGAATTTGCTCAAGAAGATTCTTTGCTGGTGACTGGAGGATGACTGGGTGGGCTTGGAGTTGATTGGAATCTTCCTAAATGCTCATCGCCATGTCATTTAGCCTTTTATTTTAATCAAATTGATTAATTTTGGAGAGATTTGGATTGTCTCCAAAATAATCAATTTTATTATTTTAATTAATAATTTCTCTGTAAATGACTTTTCAGAGAAAATATTAATTACAGGGCGGAATTGACATCCGAAAGTTGGGTTTAGCTGCTCCATGGGTCATGTGTGATTTTTGGCTTATGAAACGAGCCATCAAACACTGAAAACGGACCCCGGATGACTGACATATTACAGACTCAAATTTCTCTATTTAAACTATAGAGAAATTTAATTAAAATTTAAAAATAATTAAAAAATTAAAAACCCCAATTTCGACGCGTCCGGTAAAAAATTTTCGAAATTTTTTCTGGGGGTCCTAGAGACCTAGGACATGACCAAAACCTATTCTAATAGTGTCCAGCAGGTTTATACATTATAGTTGGACCCTAATAACCCCCCATGGCCAAATTTCCAAAATCGGGCATTCCAGCTTTGGAGGAAGCGGGAGAAAAACCAAGAGATTATATTTCGCCTGAAGCAAAGTATAATCTGACGGTGAAAAAACTCCCTGGAATACCTTAGTTGTTTAATCCAGTCATGGGAGACCGAGCCACTCAGACCCTACTAGCACACTTTGATACAAACCCCCATGGAGCCATGGTCATGTCGACTCAAAAATAAAACTGGCTAGACCCAAATACAATGAAACCCAGATACTCTGGAAGTGAACACTGATGTGTTCCAACACTGGCGGCTCAATAAGGTTTCAACTATTGTACAAATCAGTTGATAACGACCCTCAAGATCTCATACATAATCATGCATTCATCAGTATAGTCTCAGTAATATCAAAACACAATAATCTTAAACATGTATAGTCATGATCATTTCAAACACAGATAATAAGCATTAGCATTCAATGTTTTGGTTAAGACTTCTCTTACTCATGTATATTCATATTTGACCAAAGGACTTTTCTAGTTAGTAATATCATCAATCAAAGTAAGAGACATAATATGCATAAACCCTTGATTACTTACATTTCTAACTTCATGAATAATCATTATCAACCATACAATAGTATAAGATCCTAGCACAAGGTAGGATTCTAAATTGATATAGGAAAAACATACCTGGTTATCATATTTGCTAGTTATCTCTAGCAATGTCTTCTTGTTCTCTTCAATGACTTGTGCTAGTAACCTGCATATCTCATAGGTTAAGCATTGTAGAACCAAATTATACATACCTCGTAAGTAGAGCTTCTATGTGATCCATCAAAATGGATGAATCTTTGTCTTCATGT
Source organism: Larix kaempferi (assembly GCA_027924585.1). Lineage (NCBI taxonomy): Eukaryota > Viridiplantae > Streptophyta > Pinopsida > Pinales > Pinaceae > Larix > Larix kaempferi. Next base: position 2,029,397 of record BSBM01000560.1, on the reverse strand, counting down.
CACCATGGTCATATGTTCTTGAACTAGAACATGATTTGTCTTTCTTGATGTACCTTTCATGTTAGCGAACAACATCAACCTCATACAACACCACAATGCATTCGTACAATCATAAGTGTCAAAACCCTAATCAATGAATATCTACATTCATAATTTTATTAAGGTGATACGACAAGTCTAAAGTTAATCAAGATTGTACTAACCTTAATGAAGACAAACATAAACTCAATCATGAACAGATCTCGAAAAATACCTGGATAAGTCATACCTGTCGAGATTGCTTGTAATCTTCTTATGTAAGGCCTTAGCCTCATCTCCCTCTGAAACTGGAACTTCTTCACTTATGCAGGTGACCAATCCATTCTCTTCTAGGATTAACCCAATCCACTTGATTTGCAGAAACTGGATCTGGAGCTGGATTAGGGTTTGTCAGAGAAACCCTAAAAATTCAAACTTTGAATTTCAAACTTCTGAAAGGATAGAAAGATGAGCTGATCAAGCTAGTATACTAAGAATTTGAAAACTGCAAAGTTTCACCCCTCAAAATTGTCTTTGAAACTTTCGGATCTTCTGGGCAGGATCCCGAACTAGGGTTTGATAAAGCCCACCCTTCTGCCCAACCAAAAGGTTCGATCCAAAGCTCTAAACTTCTATTTTTCTGAGGAGCTTCCAGCCGTGGTCACAGACTTCAGAAATTCCAACTTTTGCAAAAGCCCTAATTTTCCACCTTTCTGATCAAAATCCCGAACTAGGGTTTGATCAAGCCCGGCCTTCTGCCCAACCAAAAAATTCGATCTTGGTCTCTAAATTTCAATTTTTCTGAGGAGCATTCAGCCGTGGTCACCGATACAAAAATTCTTCGAAACCCTAAATTCCCGGAGCCATGAAAGAAGGTGCTCAAAATCCAATTTTGTTTTGACAGAAATATGCACCTGATTGTTTCTGGTGTAACTCCGAAATTTCAGATCTACAGGGTCTGACAATTCTTCCTGTGGTATCCTGCCCTGTTATCTTTCCAACCCCACAGGTCTGACCTCAATTGGATTCTCTGAGAGAGAGTTATGCTAAGTGTCGCATCATGACCTATTTATGGGATAAAACAGGAGAGCGAACTTGTACGGCGTGCCATGTGTCACTGGTTCAGTTTCGGCCTCTAAAAAACTTACCTAAGAAACTACAGTCCGTGCCCTACCTGTCACTTTTTACGAAATTTAATTTGGAGCTTCCTAGCCCAAGTTATGACCTTTTTTCCTAGGTCACATGTTTATGACTGAGATCTGGAAGAGGCAGAAACCCTAGATTGTACAGATCATAACTCACAAAGTACAACGAATTAGAGGCTGTCCTTTGGACACAAGGTACATGGGGATCTTTTCTTCGACCTGTAATATTTTCAAATCCTGAAACCTCGCCGAAATGTGTTTATAGCGAAAGTGCTACAATGACTGGTTTTTTCTATATCAAGCCCTAGGTTCGCAAGTACAACAAGTGTCATAAATGCCATATCATGCCTTCTTTCAGGCTAGCTCTGATACCATGTTAGTTTTTCAGAATTTACTTCAATCTGATCTAGGATCTTAACTGAGAGAACAACATGTACAGCATATCTACAGCATATCAATCATGGACATGATAATGCAAGCACACAAGAGACAATAGACACACAGAGTTTCACTAGGGAAAACCATAAAGGTGAAAAACCCCACAATTGCCTCAGAGATAGATAGAGCAATGATACAACCCAAGCATAAGAGATATACTCCTAGCAGCAGCTTCTCCTCCTCCACTAGTGCGCCACTCTCCAATGAGTGTGTGAGAAGAATAGAATGATCAAATAGAGTGCCTCCTGCACTCTATTTATACTTGACTTGACTTGCCTAATAACCTTTACTAGGTCGGCCTTAACTTAACCACATAACATAATGCTGGCAGGGCCGACCCCCAATAGGGTGGTCTAATAACCCTTTAACCCACATGACTTATACAGGGCCGACCCCAACAAGGTGGTCTAATAACCCATCAAGTATAAGTTACGACACTTACAATATAAATGACGACACTTTCATATAGAGGAATAATAACATCTCTATAGGAATACAATATACATATATGAAATACATTCCGAAGTTACAAATACATCAATAGAACTTAGATAGTCAATTATTCTCCCTTCCAACTGGGCAGGTTTCTTTCTAAATTGGAAGGATAGTGTTCTCACACAAACTCTAGTTGCTTAAAGAGGGATATCCCAACAGGGACAGTAGAGGATGAGCAACCAGGAAGGTGTAACCAACAGTAGCCAGGTCCTCTGTCCAAGGGACAGAAGTCACACCGGACAAGGCTTCAGTCACTTTAGACAAGGCGTGAACGCCAAGTCAAGGGGGAGACCCCGCTCAACCAGTTATGGTCGAGAGACAAAAAACACACCCAGTCCCAAAAATGATAAGAGATAAAATCAAGGAATAAGTGTAGAAGGGCTCCTAAGTCTAGTTTCAGCCACAGAATGGACACACGAATGAAACAAGCGAGTAGATGAAGTGTGACCAGCAATAGATTATGATGAAAGTAGTGAATTAGATGGCTGAAAATAAATGAGGCAACAAACAATGGAAGAAGTGATTACTAAATGAAATTCTGCCCAAGGGAGAGATTGTTTCTGAGATTGGTGGACCTAGGGTAGCATAAAATTAAGGTTTCTAGTCACTTCTAGCAAATGAAACTTGATTCCCTAAGGTAAAATGACGTTTTAAACAAGAATCAAGAGTACCCAGAACCCCAAAGTGACCCAAACCAGCGAGAGAAAAACGCCCTAGGAGGGGTGTTTTTGCCAGGTAGACCAGTGCCTAAAGTATGGATAAATGGAGTCGAAAATTAATGAAACTTAAGATTTAGGCTATTAAGCTCAAATAAAAGGCGGGTTTGCAACAAAAATGAGTTCTAACGGTGGGAAGTTTATTTTTTGTATTTTAGGGTTTATTATGTGTTTTCCAACTTAGCAAGACAGTGAAAATGATGAAAGCAGAGACAAGGAGATGAAGAGTACCTGGTGAAATGGAGAACTTTGAGTGAAGACTAGCCTGGAAGATCAAGTGTGAAGCAGCCTGCGTGTTCCCTTGAGCATGAGAAGCGACTAGATGCCAATGGCGACCTGGGTACCTGCCACAACCAAGATATAATCAGTAACTGCAGCAAATAAACAAGTATAACAGCAAATAAATGGCTGAAAGATAAAGGAATTGAATAGCAGAAAGCAAACAACAACTCCCTTGTGGATAACTTTGGAGAAAATCGTTGGAATGGTGCTCCTGCTCCAAGTACAGCGCCCTTCTTCAAATGGCCACCATTGCTGCAAATATGAACCAGCAAACAAGTATGGAAAGACACAACAAACTAACTCCACATGCATCCAACACTAACTATCAATCACCACAAAATTTACTCCACAACACCAAGTATCAAGCTGCAAATGGAATGTCTCTCTATCTCAAGTGCAAGTCGAAATGCCAAGAAGAAGTACAATAGAGTGAATGCCTTCTCTTATAGAGAAAGGTCATTCTCAAAACAAGTTTCCCCCCAAAATGGAGGGTTGAGATCATCTCCCCATTCCACAAAATCGAATGGTGGAGATGTCTCCTCAAGGGGGTGCGAATTGCCCATGTGGAGCGCACAAGTGGAGTGGGGGTGCCTCGTAGGGCCCATACAAAACATCAAGGGTGTGCTAGGGGGTGTCTATATGATGTTTTAGCCCCCTAGCCACCATATCATGGCCCCACACCATATACAACATGCAAATCGAATCCCCAAGGTGGAGAAAAACACCCCCAATGGGCCAATTCGACCTCTATAGTGAGTTGTCATGGAGAGGGCCCCACCATGCCCAAATACAATGTCAAACCTTACCATTTTACCTTAGAAATTACCTTTACCTTTGCCAACCATTGATTTTGCCATTTGCCTATAGTTGCCTTAGTCAAAATTTGATTTTCCATGTAATTTTTGCTGGTTTATATGGCTGAAGCTGAAAATTGGGCTTTTGACCCACTTTTAGTGCCCGGATTGCCGAACCGTCTGCTGCAATGCGATCGTGGACCCCAAAAGTAGTAGGGATGACCACTCGAACGACCCCGATCCATCACTTAGGCATTACTTGCCCCAAATCCATAATTTTTAATTAAAACAAGTCAAAATTGACCAATAATAATTAAAAATTTCTCAAATGCTTCAGTATTTTGCAATTCCAACACCTGCATGCTCATATGGGACCCCTGTAGATAATAATTGGCCGAAAACGAAATTCCGGTTGCAACATTTTTTCGGGCCCATTTTTGCCTAGTCAACTCAGTTTGACCAAGTCAAAACTGGTCAACAATAGTGCTAGCTGAATACCTGTATGCAAACATGGAGTGACAAGGCTCAATTATACAAGTTAGTACATTACTAAGCAATATGATGATAACATGGTGATCAAAAATACACTAAATCCCGAGACAATACAAGGCAGACAATACAAGGCCCCCGGTGAGGTGGGCCCACCACCTCCAAAAGACTAAAATGCTATGCACATCTTATAGAATTGACCACTCTGCTGACTTTAGGTGATGCGGACAACAAGGCAAAGGACACGGGAAGACCAAGGATGAAGATCATGCGACACTTTGGACAACTTGGGAAAGCGGGGTCCACTGAGATAAGTATGCCATGACAGAACACAGGGAAGGGTGGTGCCTCACAAATGGGTATAGTGCAGGGAAACCACCACTAGTCATCTAACAAGTATCTCACAACTCACATCCGTGCCCGAAGACTCTGTGAGGTTCTTTTCTAGAGCCGCCAAACTGGGTGTCCAGCAAACCGTAACTTGAGACTCTAGGGGACAATATTGAGCTTGTCCCTTGCTCCCTCTCACCTCCTTGCCCCGCAGGACTAAGTGAGGAATAACCACTACAAATGCTGACATGTATAGCTGACCTGTGTCCATGTGTGTTTATAAACACATTGCATGGATTTTACAATGAGTTTCATACTTAGCCCTTTTTTGGCTAGATTTTACATTTACAACATAATAGCCTTTTTGGCTTGATTTACATTTCTTCATTTACATCAAGGCCCTCTTGGGCTACATACATATCTCAAAAGATATAAACATGGTGCTCATACTACAAAGGTAATGGGGGTGAGCAATACATGCTTCAATGACTAACGGGGAACACCCGGTGAGGCTACACAATCCTAACTGCATTGCAACATCGGGGGCAACCGACAGGAGCAAATCCCAGGTCTAACTGTGTATCTCACACACTAAAGAGTTGAGGCACAATAAACAGGGAGTCATGGCAAACTCAGAGATCAGTGGGGGAGGGGTCCTCGGGATCACAAATCAGAATCCAAGTCGGGAACAAGTATCATGGATGAATCGGATGGATGGAGACAGTGATAATGGAGCTAAAGTCAGCTACCGAGAGGGACTAAGTGATCAAGTCTATGCCAAGTGTAGAGGACATGACTCAGCGTGCATATACATAAGTCTAACAGGAGGGGTGGACTGACATAATCAAGGGCCCAATCACATCATACAATAGCTAGATCACCAAATATATCATCTCATGCAAAGTTATTGTACTAACAAGTATAAAGAAGTCTAATCTACAACATGAGCACTAATCATCAAATGCAATACCTGCTGCTACTAAAGCTATCTGTGAGTTGGATCTCTGCTGAATCTGGGCACATAGTAAGCCAGCAATATACTGTGATAGTCTCGATCAGAACAAGACTAGGCAACTGTCTCAAATGGGCTTATATCAAAGCCTGGCAAGGGAAAGGTGACCCTGTGATAGATGGTAAGTGATAATGTCTGTGACCCTGTCCAACTGTCTGTCTCCTCTGATATGTCTGCTAGGGGCAATCTGAACAAAAATGCCTCGTCTGAAGGCAGCCGATCTCTGATCTGGAAAAAAAAAATACTATGCGGTCCTCGGCCGCACAGTCTATAGTATGGTAGCTCCAGCTAACATAGATGTGATAACAGATAGCTATCCTAAAACATTGCAAAATAAGCCTTCCCTTGCTAGGATTTGGTCGGCTCTGCCAAAAATTGTGTTGGAAGGTTTGGACTGCAAGGAACAAAGGAATTTTCGAATCAAACCATCTTTTCCCAATTAAATCTGCCCTAAGTGCCAAGTCCCTTCTATGTGATTTTTTCATTCTCAGGGGCTTCCTGGATTGGTGCAGGAACAACTAACAAAAGCAGAGAAATCCTAGGTTAAGGAATTTATAGTTGAGAGCTCTCTTCAATCCAAATTCTCAGTGAAACCAATGGTCGTATCATCTTGGAAAATTGACATGAAGCCTACAAAATTTCAGTTATGGCTACATCAGCAACAATGTTACAAATTATTCTTTGATGGAGCCTTGAAAGGCAACCCTTGGGTGGCAGGTGCGGGGGGATCCTCCTCAATCCCGATGCACAAATAGTTGAAACCTTTGCCTGGGGAATGGGTGTGGCCACCAACAACCAAGTTGAGAGTTATGCTCTGTTTATGGGCCTTGAAATAACAGTGTCTCTGGGCATTTTGAATTTCGTCATCTTGGGAGACTCTGTACTCGTCATTTCGCAAGTTCTGAGACGGGTTTTCTCTCCAAATTCGATTCATGGAAGGCTGCAATCCCAAATTTTGAATTTGTTGAAGCAAACCCTTATTTATAACCTAATGCATATTCGACGAGATAATAATATGGAGGCAGATCGCCAACCAACAAGGCAATCCAGCTCGAACGTGGCATTGTGGAAAAAATAGGGGGCCACCAACATCGCTAGTGGCTCCCCTAATGTTCAATTTCGACGTAATGGGTATCCCACTTCATCTTGTTTGCATGTGAGAGATAAGCCACATCTATGTTCTCCATGGTACGCGAAATGGTTGGCATTTAATCTCTCACGTGCGAAGTAATTCTCGACGGCTCTCTTGTGTGGTTAGGATGGTTTCAATGTATTGTTTTATGGCATCTTTTGGTGCTCTATTGATTCGTTGTGGGGTTAAGTTGGATGTATTTTCATCATATGAGGACCCTATTCTGTCTACGGTGGATGTGCGTGGGTGTGGCGAGATAGAAGAGGAGATCAATCTTTGGCCCCTCCGTCCAGGATTAAGGCTTACTTCTTCAGCTTTGCGGGTTTCTCTCAGTGGGAAGGTCTGGTTATTTCGAGTGGGGTCGGCCAGAGTCTGGAACATGAAAACCTTGGGAAGCATGGTATTGGAGGAGTCTGGCTGGGGGACCAGCTTGGGCGAGGTTAAAGCAGACATTGCAGACCTGAGGGCTATTCTGAAGAAAATTACCTCGCAATTGGAAGTTGTAGTAGCGGCCATAGCACAGTTAACCAGCCATGTTACCAATTTGGATTCCTGCTTCGATGATATAGAGGGGCAAGTTCAAGCCCAAGGAGCCCAACTGGAGCATCTCACCCTCGTTGTGGACAGGCATCAGGAGCTGTTGCAAGGGGAACAGTCTCAAGAAATGCGGTAAGCCAACTCCAAGGAAATGGAGAAGAACTCAGTGCAGCAACAGGCCAATGTCTTTGTGGATATTTCCAGCACCCCTGAATCGGATGGAGAATCCAAGGAACTCCAGGAATGTCAAAGTGGCTTAGCTCCTTCTCATCCTTTTCAGTTTATGGTTTTTTTCTGTGTTTTTTGATAGGCCAGTATGTTAAAATTTACAGCTCTCGGGCTGTGGATATATTGGATATAATGAGTAGTATGTCGGATGTAATGGTTAGTATGCAGTTTGTGGACTGGGTAGTTGTTGAGACAGACTGGTCTATGGTTCTTTTTGTAACTTTTTGGCTGGTTTTCAGCTGTTTTAAAAAAATATATATATTTAACCCTGTCACAGGGTTTCAACTTGCCCTCCACCGAAATATCAATATTTTTTCAAGTGTATTTTTTATATTAAAACCCTAATATTGTCCAGACATTGCGTTGAGTTACAATTACTAGAGTGCCGTTTACATTTGAACTCTTGCTCCTTTTGTAATTATCAAACTTCTCAGATTTTTGTACGTACCTAGTTGATCTCTGAGCTGAACATTTGAATGAGAATGGTCGCTCATCATTTGGATCAGTGCCGCTTCCAATTTCGCCATTTCTTGGCTCCACTCTTGACAAAGGTCTAGCGATCGAATCTCCTTAGACAGACAAGACCCTTCGAAGCTGCAATTATGATTTCACTTCAAATTTATAGAAAGGAATATTACCATTGATTTTTACTATTCCGTACTAGCGGACCTGTTTTTAATTAATTTAGTGCGCATATAGTGGAAAACTAAGAGATTTAAGTTGATGTGAATAATATATTTTTCTTTGAATTAATTGGTTGAAATATATGGATGTGGTTGATTTAATTTTTAATTAAGTTGATTTTTTCAAAATAAATTTTGTTTGGTTATAAATTTGATATGGATGTGCTCGATTTAATTTTTAATTAAGTTAATTTTTTCAAAATAAATTTTATTTAGTTATAAATTTGATAAAATATCAATATGAGGAGAGTTTTAGTTATTATATGAATAGGAAGGGGATGCCATTTTTAACCCAGTGACACTTATAAATTTGATAAAATATCAATATGATGGAAGTTTTAGTTATTATATGAATAGGAAGGGAATGCCATTTTTAACCTAGTGACATTAGATGAGATTCAAAAAGTGCTAAAAGGGTTTGCCAAAGCAAAAAGCCCAAGTTCGGATGGTTGGACTGTGGAACTTTTCCTTGAATTTTTTTATATTCTTGCAATGGTTGAAGAATCCAGGATAGCAGGTAAGGTCTCGATTGCTATAAACTCTACCTTTATTGCATTAATTCCAAAAGCGTCTAATCCAGAGACCTTTGAAGAATATCGTCATATTTCTCTATGCAATTTAATTTATAAAATCATAGCTAAGATTATAGCTATTCGAATTAAACCTGGTTTGTCGAGATGCATGTCTAGGGAGCAATTTCGATTTCCAGATAATAGACAGATATTGAACGCCATTGGTGTGGCCCGAGAGGCCTTCCATAACATCAGGGCTAGAAATCTTGAAGGATTAATCCTTCGGTTGGACTTAACAAGAGCATATCGTAAGGTGAACTAGAGCTTTTTCAGACTGGCCCTTATGCAAAATGGTATCCCATGGAAGGCAATTAGATGGATAATGGCATGTGTTTCCTTGGTGAATTATGTTATTTTGATCAATGGATGTCCCACATATTTCATATCTTGTTCAAAAGCCATTAGACAAGGCTGCCCTCTTTCTCCACTTTTGTTCCTGATTATTATAGAAGGTCTTAGCATGCTTTTTCATCGAGGCAAAGGAAAGTGCAGTTATAAAAGGTATTAAGATATCCCCTAAAATAGTTGTTACCCATCAACTATTTGTTGATGATGTAATGCTTTTTGGTGCGGGTCGTTCGGATGAATGGAGAAACATAAAAGATATTTTAACATTGTTTTGTAAGTCCTTTGGGATGGAAATAAATGATAAAAAATCTATTATACTTAAACACAACACACAGGAAAATCTGATAGAGGAGATACAACAGTTTTTGCCATTCAAAGCCACAGAACTTGTCGATGGTACAAAATACCTCGGCTATTTCATAAAACCAAATGGTTATAAGTCTGCGGACAGGATTTGGCTTCTGAAACATTTTGACAGGAGGATACAGACTTGGTGCTGGCGTTTGTTGTCTATTGGTGGGCGTTTGACATATGAAAAATCTGTGTTGCAAAACATATCGGTGTATTCGTTGTCAATGTGTAAGATTCCAAAATCCATCCTCTCGAGGATTCAAAGGAAAATATGCAATTTTATCTGGTCTGGATGTGAAAATAAAAAATTTCACCTCATCTTATGGAATCGACTAGCAAGTCCCTTCGCCTATGGTGGATGGTCATTAAAAGACATCTTTCATCTCTCAACTGTATTGTTGGCAAAGAGCTTATGGAGAGCACTTTCGGTGGATAGCTTATGGAGCTGCATCATGAAGGATAAATATTTAAGGAATATCTCTACCTTGCAATGGCTATGTACAAAGGTTAAAAAGTCTAAAGCTATATCAAACATTTGGGTTGGCATGCTATCAACTCCCCCTGTATTGGTCGAGTGGCTGGCTTGGCTCCCGGGGAACGATAAAATGACCCTAGTTAGCGAGGATGCTATAATTGGAGGACCATTGCATTACAAATTATCTCTGGAACTTATTGCACATCTTCGCTCGCGAGGTATCTTTTCTCTATATCATGCATTACTTTCCAATGCTCCAACCTTGGTTGTGCACCAATGGATATATGTTGTACAGTTAGGCCTGCAGGGTTGTCTTGCCAAGGAATGGACAAACTACACACTTGCTCTGTGCCGTGGAAATATACAAATCTCAAAGGCAGATGACCAAATTAAATGGTCATGGAACACTCAAGAAGGCTCATTGACTGCAAAGCTAGCCTACGATGTTATTCTTTCAATATCACATGTTATTCATGAGTGGTGGCACATCGAATGTTGGAAATGGGAACTACCATTGAAGGTAAGGATTTTTATTTAGTTGGCACTAGAAAATACGATACTCTCGTGGGACAATTTGCATAAGAGAGGATTTACTGGTCCAGGGGTTTGTTCTCTTTGCAAAAAGGACGCAGAAACGACCCACCATGTGTTTACTATTTGCTCCTTTACTGCTCAAGTTTGGTTATCGGTTGGTCGCTCTTTCACTAGCATATTGGCCTGGTTTGGTGATTCATTACAGGAGTGTCTCGACAATTGGTTCTCCCTAAATCGACAATTTGGAGAATTGGCATGTTTCATTTTGTGGGAAACATGGAAATCTATGAACTCCTGTATCTTCGAAGGCAGACACATAGATCCTGTGTGGTGTGCAACAAAGACCATCTCAGGCGTTCTAGAATTGTTAGGGTCTTCACGGCTCTCCACAGGGACCAGTTTTGTCTACTTGTCATCCATTACCCCAAATGATTGGAATAGTGGAAAAATTCGACGGGGCTTCTTGTGAGGGTGCTAGAAGATGTGGTGCAGGTGCAATTATAGAAATGGACCAAAATTGGCACTTTAATATTTGGATGAACTGTGGTTATGGTACTAATCCTAGAGGAGAGCTCATGGCTTTGTGGATGGTCCTTTTTTTTTGCAAAGACTCATAAAATGTTCATTCATCATATTGTGGGGGACTCCATGCTTGTCATAAATTGGGCAAGTGGTAAATATCCCATCAAGGCTTTGGCTCTCTCACCGTGGTTGTCTCGGATTAAATCACTTCTTTTAGATATGCCACAGGCTTCCCTTTTACACATCTATTGGGAGCACGACTCTCAAGATGATGAGTTGTCGTGGCGTGGCCTAGTTGCAGAGGAGGGTTCCCTCTTCTATGAGGTTTGGATCGATTGTCTTTTCCATTTGGCGGGTCGCGGGGACATCTTTCAACGATCCCTTTGATCAATCCACTATGACAATTTTGTTTTTTGGTGTTATATCTTGCATATACTTTTATGACTGCGGCTTATATTTTTTTACTTCATATATTTGGCTTTATATCGGTGCTTGCTTTTTTGGACTTTCCCATGTGGTTGTACATTTGATATTTCTCCCTTAGTGTGCCATTTCTGGGCAGTATTTTGCTTGGTTATTGGGCCTGTATTGATCGCTACCAGTTTGATTCTGGTGGTTTTATTTGTTATGTGGCTCTTCTTGGACATTTGTGTTGTTGACGGCTCTGTATGTTCTTGTAATTCTCATATACTTTTATAATTAAATGTATAGCTAATGTTCCCGTGTGAAAAAAAATATGATGGAACAATATCTCTTAGAGTTTTTCACGATCCAAAATCTATTCACATTGTTAAAATTTTAATAATTATGAGATATTTAAAGTTGATATGAAAAATATAGTTTTTTAAAATCATGATTGGGTGAAATATATGGAAATAAAAATAAATCTCGCAAAGTTTAATATTTCTAAATTGAGCTTTACTTCCACGAAACCCTTATGGCAAGGGGGGGATTATGTTCAATAATAACAATGCCAAGCAGGAAAGCATTGACATGATAGGTCTTGTATTTGTTTGTATGAACTCCTAACAATGTTGAACACACAAAATTCAACATTTATAAACACTTACATTGAGTTCCAATGGATGAATATCATTTCCCCTACACCCTCGAAACCACCTACAAAGTAAAGTAGTGGGGCTCTACACCCTTGAATCCCTCCTCTTCTTCCTCAACAAATCCCACCTTAAGCACACCTATTATCTCCAGTAAGCCCACACTCACAAGCTCTAATTCATCTCCTCCCCTAAACCAAAAACCTCTACTCCAAGGCAAAATTAGCTCCATCCATCCTGAAAACATGCAAGGAATACCACCCCAAGGATCCTAAATTATTAAACAAGAGGTACAAAGAACTAGATAAACTCATAAACTGACTCTCGAGATGGTTGTGCTTAAGAATGTGAGACATTAAGCATCTATAGGTCAATGTTTGTCACATCTATGGCATTTGAATTCTACACATCAACATTGAATAGTATTTGGAGATAAATTTCAAATTTATGCACTATAGTCCCTCTACTTTGTAGTTGTGTATACATATATCGACCACTTGGCATTCAAATTCTATACATCAACATTGAATAGTATTTGGAGATAAATTTCAAATATATGCACTATAGTCCCTCTACTTTGTAGCTGTGTATACGTATATCGACCACTTGATTCGGCACAATTCATGGTTTCACATTGTTTCTCACAATGTACACGTAGTTTTAATCACTAATGAAGTGGTCATCGCCAAGTTTCTTAATGGTATGTATCTTAATTTTCTATTAATTAAGATTGTATTGGTTACAACACTTATAATTTGTATGTTTGTTTTCGTCATTTTCATGAAATTAAAACAATAAAAAATATATGAATCGTGGATCTATTTTTTTTATTTTTATTTTTATTTTAATATGACAAAGGGATAACAATGAAAAGCAACTAGGGATTGTCTTTGAAATCCTTAGCATCATTTAACTTTCATGAAATGTATTGAAGGTGCTTTGTTACATATTTATGTTCATAGTCATTTTCTCAATAATTTATAGTATTGTCTAACTAAGTCTTGTGCTTGTGTTAGTGATTGATATGGGGTAGGGAGGTTTTTTATAAATTGTAGTTGAAGTTTTAGTTAAAATCTATTTTATTGACATCAAAATAATGTCAGTTGCCATTGTGTAGTGGATGCAATGTGGAATGTCAGTTTGAAATATATTTATATTTATACTCGCATTATCAAACTTAAAAAAAAACCATGATAGAAAGTCGTTTCAAAGTTTAATATCGTAATTCGTGAGAGATTTATAGTCAAAGAAAATTTCTCAATAAATAAAATAATTAAATATCGACATTATTGGTGGCCTTTAAACAAAGAAGACAAGACTTAAATGAACACACTCTGAGCTGTATTTTTTTTTTCGTCATGTTTTCTCTCTATATTTTACACAAATGTTTTGCTCTATTGTTGGTGCATGAGGAAGCATGTTTTTGTATTTTAGCCAAGATTAAAATTCATTGTTTCAATGAACCCATGAATTTATGGGTTGAGCATCTTCCATGGAACACAATAAAAACTTAGTATGTTGGGGCTTCAAATCCTCCACAGTCTCATATCTTTTGGCATATTTTGAGGTTCGATTACTTTATAAATCATGCAAGTGACATGCTTGATGCTTCTAGCATGCTTTGGCTCATAATCCTAGTTGTGCTAATGTTTGACATGTATCCAAGACTGCCATCTAATTTGTAGCATGAGAATGAAATCTACTTCAAGTTTCAAATATTTAATGTCGCATTTTCTTCTATCACCCTACTGATCTCAAATGACTTTGTTTTATTTATGGAAATGAAATGTGATGATGCATATTATGCAAAAGTAGGTGGTCTTTCCATCAGGGATATTAATCATCTTGAAATTTAGTTATTTTTCATGTTGGACTTTCACTTATAGGTAATTGTTAGTGTGTTTAAGAGATATTGTGCACATCTTGAATGAGAAGTGGCTTTGGGAGAAGGTTATCGAAATTAAGACAACTCTTCGATCCATATGTGGGTTGAATGTAGGCTCCTCACAAGACAATTCTCCAATTGCAGTGTTTAAGAGGTCATTAAAATGAGAGAGCTCTTCGATTCATATGTGGGATGGATGAGGGTCGTTCACAAGATGATTCTAAAAAACAAGAGTTGTCTATGAGATGTAGTTATAGGGGGTCTTATAAGACATTTGTCGCAGCTATAAAAAATCATAAAAAGGAGAAGGGGAACTTGAGCACATGTCATTAATATCACCAAAGTTATACCATATCATAATTTCTTGCAATCTCCTTTCGATGAAGTCACCTTGGTCTTTAGGCCGACTATATGTTGTGGAAGAAACAAAGAGCAAGGCAATGTTATGCTGTGTGATAAATCATAACCTAATCTCTCTTTATAAGATGGTTGAGAGTAAACCTTTGAGTTGCCTTGTTATGTATGTGGTTGCCATGTCCCCTTCCATCGATCCAACGCAAGGAAGGGAACATGACTAACATTCTAGGCTTTTTCAATACTCAGACCCATTCATTAGCAAAATTCATAAAAAAATGCATGTGTGTAGATGCATGACCAAATAAACACAGCGGAATGAAACATTATCCACACACATATATATCATGCATTCAACATATAATCATAATAGTCTTCAAATAATTAAAACATTGCAGAAGTAAAACACATAGAGAATACTTATCTTGATGGCAAAGTTGTCCCGAGCAACTAGCTACGCAACTGCAACGTTCCATCCAGCGATACGCCAATTGTGTTCGTCAATCTCTCAACACAATTGCCACCCCTGAGCTGGGCATGATTTCCACAAGGAATGGGAACACTCCAGCGCATGCACAAACTCAAACCCCAACATTCTCTTCCACACACAACAAGCACATTTGTTGGGCATAGCAAAACATTTTCAACTATGGGATGCACAAAATAAAATGTCCATGGATGTTCCCCAAATTGTGGCACCCAAATCTAATTGTGAGAGGGTAAAATCAACCATAGGGAGCAAAACCGATTTCTCCCACAGGTATATACGCATTTAAATGGCAAAAACGACCTCCCATGACCCCCAAATCGGATTCCTCTTCTTCCCCACTGTTCTATATCACAAAATCGCCCTTCTCCCAGCTGAGAATGAAGGAAACACAAGGGAAAACGTGGAGAAAAACACCCAGCAAGCTCCAAACTTGTGAGAGAGAAAAAATCATGGGTGAAGAATGGATTGGGGAGGAAATTTGTGGCTCTTTTCTTGCCCAAGAAGCCAAACACGAATTTCCAAAATGGTGGCTTGCCCATACATGAAAATGGGACAACCATACCTCTCCATTTCCCAAAATAATAATTACTTCAACCAATTCTTGGGAGAAATAAATGATTGGGTACAAAAGTCAACATGGGTAGTTGATAGTTCATGGATTCTCTCATTGACACTTGGATTGACACTATTTGCTCAAGGGTTTGAATATTTTCCCTCCCTATTCCTTGTAAAAATCATTCCCCCATACTATTGTTGCATTGCATAGCTAGTTGTTGGTATTTCATTAAAATGCATATTTACATGATGTTGTAATTTATATTGTGCCTGGCTAGCACGAGAACCATATGCATCAATTTTAACGCTAAATCGATGGTAGGGCCTTGGCATGGAGCTCCTCACGACGATTTCATAACGATATTACATCATTTACATTTTAATGTGATGGGGTCAAAGTCGGGATATTATAGTGGTTTGCAAGATGAAAAACAACTCTAAAGACTTGTAATTGATCTCTTACAAGAGTGATGTATCTATTAAGTGGGAAGAAGTTGGTAACATCAATACACACATCTCCCATTTTTTTGTCCTAAAGTCTTTCAATTTGATTTTGTTGTGAAATTGAGAGAGCTCTTTGATTCATATGTGGGATGGATGAGGGTCCCTCCAAACATGATTCTAAAAAACAAGAGTTGTTTATGAGATGCAATTATAGGGGATCCTATAAGATATTTGTAGTATTTGGAAAAAATTATCGAAAAGAGTACTGGAACTTGAGCACATGTCATTAATATCATCAGTGTTGTACCATATCATAATTTCTTGCAATCTCCTTTGGATCAATCCACCTTGGTCTTTAAATTGGTTATATGTTATGGAAGAAACAAAGAGCAAGGCAAGGTTGTGTTGTGTGAGAAATCAACACCTAATTGCTCTTTACAAGATGGTTGAGAGTTGACCTTTAAATTACCTTGTTACATATGTGGTTGGATCTACATTATGGTTTACAAGATGACAAGCAAATCTAGAGAGTTGTAATTGATCTCTTACAATAATGATGTGTCTATTAGGTGGGAAGAAGCCGGTAACATCAATACACACATCTTCCCTTTTTTCATCCTAAAGCCTTTCAATTTGATTTTGCCATCATGGTATCTAATTTCTTATAATTATATAGATATGTACATATTATATAGGTTTGGTCCATGTTGGTTATTATGTGCATTGTTGCTTACACTTAGAACTTCAACCATTATGCATCACCAATCTCTTATTTTCACTAATACAATATTTTATTTCCGAGTTGACTCCTACACTAGCAACATAGGTCCTAATACAACTAGTAGAGCATATTCACATGTGAGAATTTGGGTTCTCAATCATCTACATATCATGTTTTGTTGTGATTCTAAATTCCTTACGTTCTTGTTGTTGAACCTTGCATTGTCAAGAAGATCCCAATTTAGGTTATGTGATATCAATGAGCAATGTATGCAAGAAATATATGAAGTCTATAAGAATACATATATATTGCATTTGTTTTATAGAGATACTCTTAGTGTTTTTAAGTTGGACATATTAATTGTTTCTTTGTTATAATTTATGGGTTACTAGGGAACGATCCTAGACTTTGACTAGCATTTAGTTGTTTGATATTTGAAGGCAATGTTCAAAAAGTCCTTGGTTACATGCTTTGTTGTATTTACGCAAGAAATGGAATTTGAGGATAAACCTTGTCCATGGACTTTTTAGTGTTTATGGCATTTTTAGTTACATTCAATTCGTGAAATTACTAAGATATAATAACTTCGGAAAAACCAAGGTGAGTGACAATACCCTATCGTTCAGTTAGGTATATGAGCAAATTACTAATTGGTATTTGAGTGAAGTCTCAGTAATGTGGCATTTGGGCAAATTTTAGGGCAATCTCAACTAATAGATATGTATGAGTGCAAGCACTTGAGATTTTCAAGGAGCAAAATGCACTTATTTATTTTTAAATTATCTACAAGGTGGGGACTAAGTTGTTCAGAACCCTTATTAGATTTTTTTGTGCAAAGAGGCACATTTTATAGCTTACTATGAAGGAAATGATCATGGTACCTTGATGCCCTCAATGTTGGTCCAAAAATAAAAAATAAAAAGAATCTTTTCATATCAATTTAACAAGTTTAAATAAAATAATAGAATTAGTGTAGATCCATCTTAAATGCCAAGCAACCGAAATTTTGGAGGTGCAAATCTCCTTTTGATGGAGTAAGAATTTGAGGAAAAGTTACACCTCAAGAGATTCGATCCCTTTCTAATGCTTTCACGAGTATTAAAATATGTTTTTATATGCAAGTATGTTTATATATGTGAGGTGCATTCATGTGTACATTGGAACAAGATAACCAAATTGTGTATGAACATATTGACTAAATAACTTGCATAATGTATTAACCAAAACAACCACGAGTTAGTGGAGGTAGCAATATATGTTATTGGTTGATTAAACCATCCATACATTGGAGCTATCCCACACTCAACAATCCATTAACTATATAGATGACATAACCTATCATACAACTTTAGGAAGAGATAAGACCATGAACTAGGGTTGCGTACGACTCATACGACCTCAAGGATAAACCGGGTGCAACGTACGACCCTTTCAAAGATGGTTTGGCATCATACAACCCCCAATTAATCTCTTGTTGTTATGTGAAGGTTAGGTTATGATGCCAATGGTCTTAGAGATTGCATTTTGTTGTTCCTTGAGAACTAAATTGGAAACTTTGATAGATAATTGCAATTACTATCTCATGTTTACCTGAGTTTTTTGAGTAAAATGAATGGTGGGTAATTTGAAGTTGTTTCTATTCACACCAAACAAAGGAAAATTATTTTTTTGAGCATAATCTCTCCAAATGTAGTGATTTTTTTTTAGAACAAAAAAAAGAAAGGTCTCGACCGAACCAAAAGACCTGTTGTTACAAAATTGCTCGATGCAAATTGAGAAAAGTAGTTCATGTGGCCTTTTGGAGCTATGTTCAAAAACTATTACAATAGAGATGCATTCTTTCAAATCCCGACTGTAACTAAAAGCCTAGCTAGTATTAATTTTTATAAAAGAACTAGATAGAAAAATGCATTTACACTTCATTGATGAACAAAACAGAAGTGACAGTCTTGTATTTCTAAAACAGAAGTGACAGTCTTGTATTTCTAGAAACATTTGGAAATTATTCTAGCTTTGGAGAAAAATAAGGAGAAAGGACATCCCCAGGATCATTCTTCTCATCTGAAATAATCACCTCTTTACCTAAACTTATAGTACAAGCTTTCCCTACTTCATTTTGTAGTTTCCAAGGAGTCATGTTTGAAGAAGGACCATACCCAACATTTTTCAAATCTTTAAGTTACTGTTCAAAATTCATGAATTTACCTTTCCAGAACTCAATCTCAATTTATGCATTTAACGGTCTCTTCCTTGGATGGTTAACCTGAGTTTCCAGATAATCATAATGAATATGATCAAACAGTCGGTCTCTGACACTACGCTCCTCCCAAACCTTCTGCCTTTTTGCTAAGACCTGAATGTAATTATCTATATCTTGCTTCTACCTTTCCTGCCTTTTATCAGATGATTGCTCCACCTTATCCATGTTCTGAATTTATATGTCCATTACAAAAGTAGTTACAAGCTGATAAAGTTGACATTTGCTAAATTGATGGCAAATTCCAGGGTTGAACAGGATAAAATACAACAAACCCAGACCGGATACACACCATAGAACTTTGTGCAGCTAAGTCTCTATACACACTCTCAATACAATTCCATTCTTAAAGTTGCGAATAGAATGGACACTTTTGTCCTCTAGATTCCACACAAAGTCTACAGACCTAAAGGTAATATTATTGCAGAGAAAAATTTCCCAAAGAGAAAACTCCAAGCACAACTTGAAAGTCAGGCACTCAAACCATATTTTAGGATTATAGACATTCAATACAATAGTCCCTAAAGAGTAAAAATCATTGCTACCATCATAACACTCAACTTTCCAAACATACTAAAAAATTTAGAAATGAAGGTGAATCTCAAAAGGGATAAATGTCTTACTAGACTTTAAAACAACTATAAACTTGTCAAGGGGTAATAACCATCTAAAGTACTCAGTTGAGGTAACTTGAGACGGAACACCTACCACAAATGCTCCAATACTCAACTAATGCAATCTATTTTTCCACGAGAACAAAGTTGAATTGCTACCAGAATTCTCATGAACACCATTCCTTGACTTACTACCATTCCAATTCTCTCGCAAATGAGAGCGACATTCAAGGGAGAAACATACCAAAAGATAAATTCACCTAGACAAACAAGTTGATAAAAACATCTAAAGCCTTCCATATTTACCTCATCGTTCTGGACTTTATTACAACGTACCATATTCATCAAATCTGGAGCTCGTACCATATTCACGCTCGAGAGTTCTATCAGTTATGTTGTCACTGGAGTTCAATAATTCCGAGTATTCATTACAATACAATTGCATGCCAATCATGTGTCACCTAGATTTAAGAGCTCGAGAACCACAATGCTTCATCAAGTTGATTTTATCCATGGTAAAATTCAATTTATGGAATTTGACAATAGCCTTCTACCTCTCCAGCTATAATCAGTTGACATTGGGATAGGTTACAAGCCAAGTTGGTGTTTCTATCAGCTAGAAGATTCAAAGTTCTTAAAGCATGAAATACCTTTACGTCTGCAAATTCTACCATCAAGTGCAATATTCTCTTCATTATTCGGGGCAAGGGGCCATTTGTTGGAGCTTGCTTAATGATTAGGTATCGAATGACTATCATAGAATCTCCCACTATAATTAATTGACTTATATTCCTCTTCAATGATTGCATGAGGCCTTGCCAATGAGCAAAAGCTTCAGCTTGATTGTTGGAAATTTCAATCAGCCCCCCTCCCCCTCACCTACCACCACTTCCAAATGTAGTGAATTAATAACAACCATGGATCTCAATTCAAAAAGGCATGGATAGAGTGGATCTTATAATTGATGGCATTCACCACTTGCCAATGGAATATTGATTTTTCAATAACACTAATAAAATATAATTGTAATTCTTCATTCCCACCATTAATATACTGAGAGTGACGCATTGAACATAAATAAGCACAACATATTGCACACATAAAATCTACACAACAATAAAATCAAGCACACCATAAACACAAATATTTTACCCTAAAAACCCAAACAAAAAACCAAGTTTGAATGGTTGCTTGGTCTTCATTTCGACAATCTCAAGTTACAATGCAACTCATGGATTTATGGCCATCCAACAATTTACACAACCAGGCTCTTTTGCATCCTCACCACTTAGTCAACAAAAATCCCTTTGTGAGTGTAATTGCAATAAGATACGGGCAAAGTTGGGCAATGGGAAGTCAAAGCATCCTTGTCCTTCCATTTCCCATTCCCCAAGTTTCTTTACTATTCTTATTTTTCTTCCTCACTTTTTTTTTCTCTCTCTTTTTTCTTTATTACATTTTCTTTATTGTTGCAATGTATATTCTTATTTTCTAACTTCATTAATTCATGACTTTGTTTGTGTGTACCAAGTCTTGCAACCATTCATGTTGTTCGAATCCATTTTGAATCACACCTTCGCATTGAGAGGTTTTTTAGTTTAAAAAAGCTCATAGGAACTCAATCTTTGGATAAGTGTCCCTTCCGTCTACTTTTATGGAACATGGCTCGAACTCTAGAGCTTGGACTTGGACACAACTCATACTTTGGCTCTAGATCTAGCTCGTGGCTCTAGCTATTAGCTCTAGTTATGGATTTAGCTATGGTTCTTAGCTTGATTGTTCCTACGTTGCATAAATATGCCCATTGGCTCTCAAATTTGAGCTACAAACCTAAACTCTTAAATCAAAATTCAGTCCCATCTTCAACGTGTAAGTATCTGTCATTATGAGACTTGAGACGGTCCATTTTGGGATCCAATGGAAGCCAAGCCAAATTTTGTTATTTTCTTGTTTAGTGTGAACCCAACAAGCCATGCCAACACACAACAACCCCACAAGAGGAAGTGTGGATTGCACCCCTTCCACTAGGATCAATTACTTCAAACATGGAAAATTTCTCTACTACTACATGTGCTTGCACAACACCATATTTGCATCAATGTCGATTTCAATGATAATCCATGTGTGCAATAAAAACCTTCATGAATTATCCAACATCTATTTGCTTCGATGATTGTCATGTAGTTCCAAGGAAACCCCGAGGTTAATGACATTCATGCACCGATATTTGATACATCTAAAAGAAGAGAATCTTCTTCCAGAAGATCAAAATAAACAATCGGATAGAGGTTTCCCTTCATGTTCCATCAACTTGTTTCCCACCTCATCGACGAAATTGACCTCCGATGTTGTTACTCCCTGGACAATATCTTCTCTATGGGCTAGAGATGTAAACAACTTTTCATTCTCTTTACTCTTCAGTCTCTACACTCTTCTCTTGGATGTGTGATTTATGGGGTGGAGTTTTGGATGAAGCCTCCAACACTTAATTTCCCAATATCCACTCAACTTGTATTGGTGGCAAAAATTATTCACATTGTTGTATGGACTACTTTACATGTTCTTTCTCCCCATGTGCTTATGAGTTTGATGTTGGATTGGGGAAGTGTTCTTGTCATTCTTCCATCGAAAACAATTTGGTGTATGGACCATGGATTGCTTCTCCCAACAAGATACCTCAATATGGCCTTTCTTCCCATAGTATGGCATGCCTCTAAGTACCAACAAGTAGCAACATCATGGCCTTTCTTTCCGTAGCAATCACAAACAAGAGATGTCCTATCTACTACATATCGCTTGGTCTTCTTCTTCATATTCCAATTGATCTATTTAACACTTATTCTAAGTGATAGTGCAAGTTAAGTCTTTGCACTTTCCTCGTCACTTCCCTTTTAGAATCTACCACAAGAAGGATGGAGTGGCAACTTGTTGTTATTTCATTTGTCATTTCTCTTTCTTCCAATGAGTAGGTTGATTTTTCCATGCCTTTTTCCTTCATGAATGTCATCTTGGTATTCAAGGCCTTTGCCTCACACCATTAAAACCCAGGTCTCCATGCTTGACCGTCAATTCAACTACAACAAGTCTTAGGATGATTTGTCTCCTCTTACCTAACCCTTGTCCACCATATCCCATTCACCTTGACAATTTTGAACCAATGCCTCTTATATGCTTTTCAAATTCACGAAAATGCTCTTGAGAAAGGTTTGGGAAAGATGAAATTACCATGCTTGTCTCGTTCATGGTGTTGGTTTTTGCAGTCACAATGGAAGGTTGATTTGCTTCCTTTTACTCTTGCATGACTACCTGTAGCGTTGCTAATGCATCCTATTTATCTTCCAACTCTTAGTGCGGTTGATTCTTCATTTGAGCGAGCCTTTCCTCCTGCCAACTATTTATCTAATGAACTTTTGTCCCAATTGCATGGGTTGAACTCTACACTTGTAACAATATTCCATGGCATCAGTGAGGGAGTCTTGACATTCAAGGAAATGATCCTTCAACAATGATAGTAATTTTGTAGAGATCTCAAGGTTCTTTCCCAATTCTACCATATTCTAGTCATATAATTGTACCTTCTCCTTTGGGTGCTTATTCTCTTCTTGATTTTAGTGTTCAACTTAAGTTTCCAATTCATGCACTTTTGGTATAAGGGGGGGGAGGGGCTAGGCTAGAAGTATCCTCCCAGCTTCGCTTATGGGATTTTAGAATTCATGATTTGAACACCAAACTTATCATTATGTACTTTTTTATTATGAAATGAAGAGCTAGTTGAACTGCTTGCAGTGATATGATTAAGTGAGGCTCCTTAAGGAGCCTTGAGCAAGGGCTCGCTCAAGGTCTCTAAGGGAACCACTATGTTGTAATATGCTTTTCTTTATTTATGCATACGTTGATTACATTTCTAGTTCATATAGTAATTTCATGTGTTGATTTAATTCCTATTATAATATCTATGGTAGTTTCACAATTATGTAGTAGTAGTTACAAGATATTTTGTTTTCCATTCTTTCATGATTTTATTTCATGGTGACCACCAGTAAGCTCATATTTATATGGTTGGGTAGATATACATAAGTAAATAGTTTGTTTTCTTACTAATGTGGATTTGCAAAAGAGAGGATAGTTTACTTGGTTCCCTATTGATGATTGGAACAAGAGTAGTATGCACTTTCTAGCTTTGTTAGATGCATAAGTAGCAGACTAAGGCTAGAGCGATAATTTTTTATTGTTTACTAATTTTTTGTAGTTAGTTTAATCCCTAGGTTATAACTACAAATACTTTGCATTGCCTCATCAAATTAGCATGTTCTTTGGGTTGATAAATTAAAGTAAGAACCAGTGGGATTACGACAATCTTGTTGTAATAATAGATGCCATTACTTGAATTTGTTGTCGTGGAGGTTCTAAGTCATAAGCAATTATTTTCTACTACCTTTACCTTTCAAATATTAGTACTTTACAGTACATCATTTTGAACCTATATTGATTACTAATGTTGTAAGGGCTGAGTGGCCTAATAGCAACTAAGGGATATAAGGATTCATTAATTGATGGGACTCATTGAACTTATTCCTTCACTCAATATGCAATAACCCGATACCTCTATATGCCCTTGCACGTTGTCAAGGAAGAAAATAGTGAAAATTATGAACTCATTGAATTGAATAGTAAGAAGAATGAACAATAAGGTTGAACATTTAGTTTAGATTATATCACCTTTGTAGTTGCATGGCGCATAAAAAAAGAGGAAAAAGAACAAAATTCTAAAACCACGAAAACATTGTACAATCATTTGATTGTATGCATCGTCCTATAGACACATGTGGTAGGTTTTTATCAAGAAATCAGATTCCTCAAGTAACTGAAGCAGGCCCAACCACACACCAATAGGACATTGAAGAAGAGCTCAAATGATACTTTAAGGAATTTCATGAAACAAGGGCAAGCATTTTAAAAAATCCTTTGGTGAATTATATAAATCCTTCTAGGAATGAAGAATCTAAACAGGGTAAAAAAACATCATCCCATCGTACCATGGTAGGAGAAGGAAAAGGTCAACCTAATAGTTTTAAGTTAAGTATCAAGGAGATAGGCGGGGAATCAAGAATGAAAATACCAACATTGTTGCTCTTCCTCGTTTTCATGGTCTTACCATAGAAGACCATATTATTTTACTTTTTGAATTTGAAGTGGTATGAACAACTTGTGATTATGCACTAGCCACTCAAAAGCCCAAGTTTCTTCCCTCTACCCTAAAGGAAAAAACTTGATATGGTTTATGAGGCTAGAAGGAAATAGTATTAGAAGTTGGGAAATATTCAGAATGATACAAGGGGAGAATGAATCACTGGAAGACTATGAGGAGAGGTTCTTAGGATTTAAATGAACATACATAATAATGAGAGAACAACCATAATTATAAACATAGCAACAATAACATCGAACATAACCATTTACCCTGGAAAACCTCACGAGGGGGAAAACCAACCAATGAAGATCTTCATTACCTTGGCCAAAACCGGCCAACCGGGCCAAATGAGCTCACCCGCTCACCTCCAGGCCACATTACAATGGAGTATGCCAATCCCTTTATAGATTTCATAACATGCAATACCTTGGGCCAATACCATGGGCCACCAAATACCATTTTCTTTGACCCAAACCAAGATTAGCTCAATGACTCATTCACCGAGTCAAGGTTAACCTAAAAACCCCCCCTTTAAACTTGACTTTGAGTAATGACCAACCCCCCTCAAAGTTTTAACTGAGGAATCTCCACATGCTCCCCCTTATCACCTAGGTCTACATGACTTTACCAATGAGTTACCAGGGATGCCCCCTATCACCTAGGTCTACCTAGACTTTACCGGTGAGTTACCAAGGGTACGCATGCCTAACTAGGTCTTACAACCGTATGCCCATTTACATGTAATACAATTTTCAACTTCATAATAATAATATTTTTTTTGTTCATGTGTCTCATGATGACTTTACCATCGCCATCCGTTGCTACATCCTCTCAATTTTCCATGCTATTCATCTTCCATGAGTCCTTTTGTACCTTCATACAAACTTGTCATTGACTTCCATATAAAAAGAATCCATCTACCAAATTACATGGGTCCTTAGCCATTGTAACCTCCTGTTCTCTAGGAATTCTCTTCAGCTACATGGTTCATCAATCTTGGCCCCAAAACCGAGATTAAACCATCTCACATTCCTCTCGCAATCAAAGACTCAACCTCTTCGATTCCACATCAAGATAGGATACAAGTACACCTTCCACCCTCGTACTTATCCCAGTGGTTCATTCCACAACTTGATGCCACATCCCTTCTTTGCACATAAGAGGGATATAATGATTTTTTTATTTTTTATTGTGCTTCTAAGCACCTGGGGAAATCACATTCTAACTAGGAACCAAAAAATGTTGGGGTGTCGAGTACCAACCACGTACCAATGATCATGCACCCCCCAACATACCAATTAAAACTTAGGTACAAAAATATGGCCTCAAGGATCACCAACCACGAGCTCTGATACCAATTCTTAGGATTTAAATGAGCATACATAATAATGAGAGAACAACCGTAATTTCAACCATAGCAACACCAACATTGGACACAACCATTTACCTCGGAAAACCCCATGAGGGGAAAAACCAGCCAATGAATATCTTCATTACCTTGGTCAAAACCGACCAACCGGGCCAAGTTAGCTCACCTGCTCACCTCCAGGCCACAATACAATGGAGTATGACAAGCCCTATATAGGCTTCATTACATGGAATACCTTGTGGCAATACCATGGGCCACCAAATACCGTTTTCTTTGACTCAAACCAAGATTAGCTCAATGACTCATTCACCGAGTCAAGGTTAACCTATCAATTAAGCTACAAGAGAGCTCACAACTATACATTGGATGAAGACTCCCTCAAGCTTGTATTGCTTAGATGAGCAAGGGAAGAACAAATGGAGACTCTAAATCTCCTTGCAAATGGAGATATATTTCAATTGGACCATGATGAAATCAAACATATTTTCAAAAACTTTTATAGAGATTCCAGGAAAAGAGGAATTAGGGGGTCTACATCACAATTGCTTAGATTCTCCACCACAAATATCAATAAGAATGAAATAGGAACATTGCTATATGATATGAAAATTGATATCCTACATTCATTAGTCTCGCAAATGGATAGGATGCCAGCTAAGCAAAAGCAAGAAAAACTAGAAAGAGCTACGGTTATTTTTTGTCATGAGTGTAAAATGAGAAATCATAGAAATGAATGTCCATTTAACACTATTGATATTTGTGGTATTTGCATAGATAATAATCCAACTAACCAGTACCCTTCTCTTCCATGATTAAAAAGTGATTTTCAAGAAGCAAGATCAACAACTGAAGATAGTGTGGAGCAACTATGCTTTGTCAACATGAGTCCAGGGATGCCTTGGTCATTTCAACCAGGTACATATTCTTATAACACTCAATTTGTTGGTTATAATGCACAATTACCTACTTAAAATTAGGGTTATTCTCAATATACACAATGGCCAAATCAACCATGGGAATACCCCAAATATCCTCAGCCATTCCAACCACAACAAGCTCAAGCTCAACCTCAATTCTAACCCCAACAAGCTCAACCTCAACCTCAATTCCAACCATAACACCCCACTAGAGTGGAAACCACAAAATCAACAACAATATCTACCGTTAACAACTCCACCTCAATAAGCTAATCTACCTAGGAATCAATATCCACCTAGACCTCCTCAACTACATGCCCAACTAAATCCAAATCCTAATAATAATGGGTAAAACCAACATGTCTATAACAACAATATGAATCCTCAATTGTACTCTTTGAAAGAAAGTGAAGTAGATGAATTACATATACGTTCAATTTTTTTTGTTGCAAAATCCTCTACCTCCCATAATTACCAAGGAAAATGAAAACAACCCCCAGAGAGACCACAATGATTTACAAATAGAAGGAGCCATGGAAAAGCACCAAGAAATTCATTCAGCCTTTTCAAAATCCACCATAGTCTAAAAGGTTAGAAACCAAGGAGATAAAAAAATATTCACACAACACCCCTTTGGAATAACTTAAAAACTTATGTGTAAAGATACCACTCCTCCAAGCCTTCAAAGACATACTCATCTACAACAAGTTCATTAAGGAAACATGTATCAAGAGACCAAGGAGGAAGAAGAGGACCCACCTTCAATAAATGTCGCGAGTAACCTTATTGATTTAATGTTAGGAAGGATTTGCAATCCCAAGTGCAAAGACCTAGGTAGCCGTGTCGTGGATGTTTACGTCAACAAAAACCTTATACATAATACATTAATTGACTTGGGAGTAGCAATCAATGTAATGCCTCAAGATGTAAAGCTTGAGGCATACAATAGTTGTTATGCAACTAGACATATCCATTATTGGTCCTAAAGGAACCTTAGAAGATCTTATTGTGTCAATGGATTCATGGTAGTGCCTTGTAGATTCTGTAAGGTCACAAACAAAAGCCACGCTCAGTGGGTGCCCTCTCATTTTAGGTAGACATTAGTTGGCTATAGTTGATGCATACATAGGGTGTATGGTAGGGAATATGACTATCACAAATGTTTTTTCTCATAAAAATTTAACACGTTACCCACCCGCTAAACCATTATTTGATACAAAAACTCTTTTATGGCTAGAAGAAAAAGAAGATCTTTATCAAACTATTCCCCCAGTTCTTACAATAGAAACTGCCCTTGCACTTGGGAATTTAGAGGAGGATACAATCATCAAATTACATTTAAAACATTTACTGAAACTCTGTATAAATTGAGGGATTTACACACAAGGGAAAGGGGAATCATCTCAACATCTTCCTGAGGCACCAAATGCTCAGTAAAACTTATTTACATTAGAAGAAAACAATTCTTCCATTAGGCTTGTTGAAATTTCTCAAGGAAAAACAAAGAAAATAAATAAAAATATGGACTTAAGGACATAAAAGCACAGAACTTGAAAATCACAGTGCAACTTTTGCTTGGGATTATAAACATATGAAGGGGATACATCCAAACAATTATAGTCATCGCATCTACATAAAAAATGATGCCCCTCCTATCAAGCAGACTCAAAGGAGAATGAATCCTACATTAAAATAAATTGTAAAACAAAACTTCAAAAACTCCTAGATGTGGGTTTCATTTCTCCAATCATTGACAGTGAATGGATGTCAGTCAGATTTTATCATTATTACAAAAAGGGAGGCAAATTGAGAATCTATGTAAATCACATGGAACTTAAGAAAGTCACCAAGAAAGATCATTTCCCATTACCTTTCATTTTTATTTTTTTTAACAGAAACCATATAGAGTATATTTATAAAAACGTTGTGCACATCCATTCAGTACAAAAGGTGAGCTTCATCCTGAGCTCTGGAAATTGAAGAAGATGAGCAAACAGAACTTGTTCTACTTCATACCTATCAGTCCCCTTATTTGTCTTCCTAGAGTTTTCAAAATCCTCAGAGGGGTAGACCCTTACAAACTGGTTATTCAGAATTATACAAAAAACATTTAACAAACAAAGACATAGAGTCATTCCTGGAATCCATGTGTGACCTGAACCTGCTGATGTACCGAAGCTTCATCCATAGGTAGCGCTTCTTCTCCTAGGGTCTCCTGCCAGTGGCTACACTGTGTCATTTTAGCCATTTTCAGGACCTCTTCCTTGATAATATCCACTGTGCCCATTAGCTCAAACAAGTTCCGCTCCAGGTCGTCAATTCGGGAGTCCTGGCAAGCTAACTGTTGGAATATATACTTTGTGTCCTCCGCATTCCCCTTGTTTTCCTCGAGACCAGCAAGAGCAACCTCAAAGAATTTGCTCGCTTTCATGTAAGACATGGCCTCTCCTATTCCTGACATGATACCGGAATACTGATGGCTCACTTCACCCTGCTCTCTCCAAAACTCTTCCTCGCGGATCAATGAAAGCAGGGACAAACGCTTCAGTCTATTTCCAATTTGCTAAAACTGATGATCGCCCAACACCGACTCATCCCCTTTAACTGCAGCTCTGGTGCTCTCCATTCTGTTCGTGCGTGAGAAGAAGGGTAAGTCTTTAGACAAGACTCCCCATAAATACACATGCCTTTCATCCGCATGAGCCCATGTGCTCTGCTGACAACCTCCATGCGTCCACGCTTTCCTATGCCATGTGGTTTCAATGAACCCTGAATTCGAGTACGTTGAGAATTGGTGGATAGGACCTTGTGTCCTAGGGGATTGAGGTGCATTTGTGAATACCATCATCATACACTACAACCCCCATACTCTGCTTAACCCCTTTGATTTCCAAGTGATATGTTGTTCTATTGTTTTCACGAAGGATGTGAAGATAATTTACCTCAAGAGTACCATTGAGTAAGGTTATTCGTTGATATATCATTCTGCACCATGGGGATCCTTTGCTGTAACCATTCCTCATTTTATATATGACCTGTCTTGAATCTCCAAATACTAGAAGCTTACCAATCTTTAATTTGATGACCAATTCCATGCCATGGATTAAAGCAAGCAATTCAACAACATTGTTAGATCTCTCTCCTATTCCCCAGGCATAATATTTAACTAATTTTCCTTTGGGGTCATAAATGACCCCTCCCCCCCCCCACCAGCACCTGCCTCCCCTGTTCCCATTACCTTTCATTAACCAAATGCTAGATGTTTTATTGAGCAAAAAATACATCTCCCTTTTAAATGGATTTAGTGGATACAATCATATTCAAATTCACTCTGAGGACCAAGACAAGACAACATTCACTTTCCCTTGGAGTACATTTTCCTATGAATTCCTTCCCTTTGGCCTATGTAATGCCCCTGCAACATTCCAAAGAGATGTTTTAAGCATTTTTTTCATATTACTTGCATACAAGCATGGAAATTTTCATGGATTATTTTACACATTATGGGGAAAACTTCCATGATGCCTTGTGTACCCTATAAAAGATATTGGAAATATGTATTAAAATGAGTGTGTGCTTGAGCAATGACAAGTGCAATATGGTCATGGATGAAGAGATAGTCCTCTATCATCATATCTCCTCTCAAGGTATTAAGGTACTTGAACCATAAAAGAAAATCATTATCGAACTGCCACCACCACAAAAACAAAGAGTAGTAAGAAGCTTTTCAGGCTATTTAGGAACTATAGGAGATTTATCAAAGGCTTCAACAAAATAGATTTACTATTATTCACCTTGGTAACAAAAGATGCAAAATTTATGTGGACATAGCAGTGTCAAAAGGTATTTGACAACATAAGAAAGAAGATTGTGGCATCCACTATTTTGCAAGGGCCAAATTGGAATCTCCCATTCCACATACACTCAGATGCCTTAGAAAAAAGTTGGAGCAGTCCTTGGACAACAAGAAGAAGAATAACATTATGTCATATACTATATCAATAAGAAATTGTCACATAAGATGAATTCCTTGTCGTGATTTATTCCATCAACAAATTCTGACACTACTGTTACAACGTATTTTTCCACCTTGTGGGCATCAACACTCATTGGCCTTCAGTTTTCATTTTATTGACTTAGATCCATTATTTGTCCTCCAAGAACCATTGTTCCCTATTTTTGTTCCTGTATGCTAGTTGTTCCACTATAGCCAGCGTATACGCAGGCTGCACCAATGTAGCTAGTGTACATCGAGTTATATGGTAAAAAACAGTCAAAACTCTATTTTTACTCCCAAAAAGCGGTCTTAGGGTGACCTTTGGCCCTCCATGCACCCCAAAACAACTCGATTTGACCTTTCACCTACCTTTTGGGAGGTTATATATTGAGCTCTTATGGTGTATGGAAGGGAGGAGAAAGAGAGAGCATCGTAACTCTATTGGATTTTTGTCATGACTTGAGTCTACATACATTGATACTTGTTGTTGTGAACTTCTTATGTTCACCTACCAAACTCCTTCATAGTTTGAGTTTGCCATTGCATGGGGGATTGAAGTGGTGAAGGCACAAGTGGAGTGACCTAGTTCTTGGTTCAGATTGGTTGTCGGCAAGAGGTTGTATCATGTACTTCTTGTTATCATTAATGGAAATATTCATTTTCTCGTCCAATTGATCTTGTAAATGTTGTATAATTACATTGGGTTACATTTGCTTATTATATCATGGACCATGCTATTGATTATGCTAATGTATTTCATATATTGTATGCACTTGCTTGTATTTGTTGTTGAGACTAAGCTGCAGGGTCAAGTGTAGAGATTGAAAGCTCAACAGGGATCTACTTCGAACATCCGGTTGAAGGTTGGTCTTTTCTCCATGTCTTAGCATTTTCATTTATATAGCATTGTTTTGAGAATTGAGTGGATTTCTTGCAGTCATCTGTCTGTTGTGGTCTACCCCATACCATAGGAAGTTTTTTTCTCTATAACAACTACATCATGGGATATACAGTGTATGCACATACTAACCATTCAACAATTCGTTACTTAATGAATAAATCAAATGTTAATGGCGTAATTATTAGGTGGTTACTACTTTTGCAAGAATTTGATATGACAACTGTTAGTAAACCAAGAAAACATAACGTTGTAGAAAATTTTCTCTTTAGACAAACCCACATTGTAGATTGGGATATTGTTGAAGATGCCTTCCCCAGATGAAGATCTATTTACAATCTCAACTAGCACCCCTTGGTTTGAAAATATGGAAAACTATCTAGCCTCGTAAAAAATTCCTCAACATTTCAACTACCAAGAGCATTGCAAAATCATCAAAAAAAAATTGCAACTTACTCTTGGATAAAGGGTTATCTCTTCAAACAAGGACCAGATCACATTCTATGAAGATGTGCCAAGGAAGATAAAGTACATGATATATTGCATGCATGACATTATGAACCCTACAATGGGCACTATGCATCTAAGAGAACAACCTAACAAATTTTACAAGCATGCTACTATTGACCTACCCTGCATAAGGACACTGAGCAATATGTTTCCCAATGTGACAAGTGTTAGATAATGGGAAATCCCATTAGCAGAGACAAAATGCCCTTGCAACCAGGAGTCTCATATAATCCATTTGATAAATGGGGTTTAGATTTTGTGGGACCCGTAAATCACCTATCAAATAAAAAACATCACATCCTAGTATGTGCCGACTACTTAACAACATGGGCATAGGTCGAAGTTATGAAAAGTGCCAATGAAGAGAATGTAGCCAAGCTCTTAAGTGAAGACATTTTCTCCAGATTTATGGAATCGCAAGATAAATAGTCATTAATCAAGTTTTTGAATTCACACCAAATCTGATTCAAAAATCTTATGCAGTTAAATAAAATCAAGCTTAGTCAATCAACTGCATATCAGCCTTAGGCGAATGGGCAAGTAGAAATGACTAATAGGGAATTGGAGAATATTCTCACCAAAACAGTTCAACATCACAAGAAAGTATAGGAAAACAAACTAATTCATGCTATGTGGGCCTATAACACAACGTGGAAGACCACAATGGGATTTACCCCCTATGAATTGGTTTATGGCAAGAAAATCATGCTTCCTATAGAATTTGAGCATACAACACTAAGAATAGGTTTAGATATGAACCTAAACTTGTCAATATCCCAACAAGAAAAGATTAACCAACCCAATGCACTTGATGAGTACATAAAACATGCTTTATTCCATATAGAAGTCATTCAATAACAAAGAAAGAAATGGCATGATAAATTTATATAAACCAACAAATTCCATGAAGGAGACTCGGCTCTCCTCTATGAATCCAAAATCAAGGACTTCAAAGGTAAATTACAGACAATATAGTTGGTGCCATATGAAGTAGGCACCTACTACAAAAATGGCTCAATAAAAATCAGAATAATAGATGATGAAACAATTCCACTTATGGTAAATGGACATAAGGTGAAACTCTATAAAAGGCCAATTATAAAAGAAATTTTCACAAATAATCTTTAGCACAAGAGTTTAACCTTAATCAAGAGCAAAAACACTCTCCTCTTGCATGACTAGGCAAGAAAAAAAAATCTCAAGTGAAAACCCCATTTAGAGGCATTTGGGACAATTCATGGCTTGAAAACCTATTTGGAGGCAAGACATGAACTGCAATAAAAATTTTAAAAATAAAGAAAAGAAAAAAGAGGAATAAAATTCTTAGTTTTTGTGGATACATCAATGGAGGAATATTTTCAAACTGTAGATACTCTTGAAGATCACATTACATCTTCTTCATTGACAATACATCCCCCACTCATATCACCCCTTTTCACAAGATACTCCACTTTTCATACATTTAATTTCCATCACATCCACAAACATCGCATTCCAACCTTACAAACCTACCACAACTTCTTTCTAAAGATCCATGCAAACACATATCCGAGCAAGCATATCTACCAATCTCCACTAGCTAGCAAATTCACTACTCACACAACTCTCTACAATGCTAATTGATCATGTAGCAGAATCAATGCAAAATCGTACAAGCTTCAACTCTGCATTCACATCACTACCATAAAAAATCATAATTTCCGATTATGTCTGTTACACCTAAAATCTACCCATCATGAGATTCAATGTATACACCCCTGAAGACATCTTGACTAAGTAATTGACCTGGAAGGATTTGTACCCAGTTGTACCAGGTTTTGAGAGGTCGTCGCAGGTTGCACTCATGCAACATGCGACGTCGCAGCTTGCTTCATTACATGGTGCGACGAAGTGAGTTAATGGGCAAAAATAGCTTCTTCGAGGTTCTTCTCGAAACTTGCTGACTTGGGGCCCTATCCCTGACCTCTAGGGGAGTTGGTACTCGATTCCTAACACCTTGGGAGGATCCCCTATCTCTCTCCTACCATATCTCAACCTATCCTATCCATACCTTATCCACTTAGTCATATATAAGAGAAGCTCTATCCCTCTCCAAAGAGAGGAAGTCTATGGTGTCTACATACTGGTGAAATCACTCTTGAGAGATCTCTACTCATCCTTGAGAGACTCAAGATTCCTTAGGAGGAAATGGTAAATGGCTTTGTTGGAGAAGGGCTGCAGCGTTAAGCCTCGGTTGTAGTTCTATATCTCTGCTATGTACTTCCCTATTTTTACAGTAATACAAATGCTTTCCACCAATATTGTTCATGTGTGTAATGATATTGAGTAGTTTACCTGCTTAACTATTCACTTAGATCTCTTATCGTATAGATGACCTTTACTTATTTCTCTTATTTTCTTGTCTTGACAAGTCTTGCAGATTGGATCTGACAACCGTGAGACGTGGAGCAGCATACAGGAGAAAGGATAGCGAAGTAAAAGGTAAGACATCTAGTACTCGATCCTTAAGTAGATCTAGGAAATGCATTCGTAGCCTGTCTTATTTGTTCTAGACTCACATTGAGCTAGGGAGATTCGGCTCGCATCCGCTCGAGTGGATTGTCCGACAAACAAATCTGGCGACCATACTGGGGATTCCAATGTGTTTGATTCTGTAATTTCCTGAGAGTCATTTTTAGTTGATTGCTTGACACGAGCCTTCCATTTGTCATTTGCTTCGTGAGTTGATTTCACTATCAGATCTTCGTCTTGAAGACTATGATCTACTTCCTCTGAGTTTATACTACTCATTTCCAAACCGTTCTATAGTTCATTTCTAGGAGATCTGATTCATTTTTGGACTTAGATCTCGCCTGTCGCACCTGGTTAGTGGAAACAGAGTGACACTGTGTCTTTTATGGCCTCTGTTCTTTACTTGTTAGTCACTTGTCGCATCCTTTTCATTGGTATACTATGACGTCGTCACACTTTCCGTATTGGTGAACTGCGACGTCGCACTGTGTACAAGCACAGAGTGCGTCGATTTGTCAAAACTTGGCATGCAAGCATCCCCTCTCCAATTGTCAATTTTGAACTTTTTGTTTGCTGTATGAACTCCCTCTATGCTGCAAGATCCAGCCAGGGATCCCATTTCTTGATTTGTGTATTGGGTGTTTGGTTTTGTTTGGATTGATTTTGGGTTCCGTTTTGGACAAGTCTGAGGACTGGTAGTGGTGGACGCTCTTGCCTCCTCCACCTTCATCCGCTCACCCTTGCATTCCCTTCCTTCCATCCCTGACCTGATCATTGCATTGGATCAGCCTCCAACCCTCATTTACATTATTTTTTGAGCTTTGCTTGCTTGGTTTGCTTGCTACTGTTTGATTTTGAGTTAAGTGTGTCTTTCAGCTTGATTGAGTGCTTGTCTTTTCTTGAGTTTTTTGAGTGTACCAGTGTTGCAAGTAGTGTTTTCTTTTCGTTCGTTTAGATCTGAAAGCTCAATTGTTATCAAGTTTATTCTTTGATGCATCCATTGAAAAGTTAAGAGTGCTTCTTTCCCATCATTTCTTGAGTGTTTTTGAAGAAAATCGTTCTTGCATTGGAATGTTTCGTTTAACAATCTTTTGGAAAATTGAATGAATGTATGATCATTTTTGTTTTTCTTGAAATATGAATTGCTCATCTTCTTGAAAGACTCAAGCTACACTTCCAATTTTGCAAAATATTTCCATGCTAGGAAAAGATAGGTGCATTTTTTTATTTTTCATTGCTTTTGGGCCATTGAAAGTGAAATTGAAAAGCTTGCATACTCCATCTTAGAATTCTCTCTTTTCATTATCTAATATCATTTTCATTTTGAAAAGAAAAAGGAAAAAGAATGTTGTGATTTGGATTAGTAATGTTGTGATTTTATGTTTCGCAAAAATGAAAAGAATACTTTCATAGTCAAACTTGTTTGAATTGGGAACTGTTGCATTGTGTTGTTTTGGCAATCTCGTCGGAAAGAAGAAGAAAAAATTATCCTTCCCATAGCTAGAATTCATTGAAAGAAAAGAATATTTCATGCATGTAGCTAGGACTTGCATTATGCTTCTCATTATGTACTCACCTCATGCATTCACCTAACTGTCCAAGATAAAATCAACGGTAGAACTAGGTAAAATTTTATAGCAACTTGTGTGTAAGTTAGAGACGTGTTCCGGCGTCGTTAAGCGTGGCAGCTGTCGTTATTTTCCAGCACTATATCTCGGGGGTATTGTAGTCTTCCACATACTTATCGGTATATCGAGCTCCTTCACGTACCCACCAAGTACCATAATCCATACTTGGCGTATATCGAAGGGTGTATCACGTACTCGGTAGTATATCGGAAGGTCTCTTACCGAACGGTTGTGCATTAGACAACACCACTATGGATTTGAGCTCCCACGTACCTTGCGTATATCGGGAGACACCACTAGTATTCCTAAAACCAATTGAGTTAACCATTTGGCCATCTTGGCAAAGCAATACACTGAGAACAACACTCGGGGAGATTAGCACGCACATACTGTCCAGGTAATTAGGTATGCAAGCAAGGGTATGGTCCCAATCCTCCTTGTCACGTCATATTGTTGGACCTTGCAGTCTATCGCGGTTTGCGATGCCTTGATAATCCCGTGAGGTTCCAGACTTTTGAATCCACTCTGTCACATAAGTCTGCTTGTTGCCTTAGTTTGAGTAGGTTTTTCTGGACTGCTTTTCTTTTGTAGCATACCCTTAGGAGAAACGTTGTTTCAGCCACTCTGGCCGACTTTCCTAACATCCTGGAGGATTTTCCCTGGAGAAGGTCCTGTAGGATCTTGAACTTATCACCCGAATATCCCCTTAATCCAGAGGTTATTTTGAGGGTAAGAATGGATCAGTGTAACACGGTCGTAGTTACTGAAGTGGAAAACCCCACTCTAAATATTTGAGGACATTTGTTTCCACAGACTCCTCCGGATTCACTTTCCTCTCATCCCCTGCAGGATGAAGGAGCACAGATCCCCACTTCGCAAGATATTTCTCCCGTCATGCCGGGAGAACCTGGATCGTTGGAATGGATAAACCAACCCCGGGATGACCCTACAGTAGCTGTTGGTCCTTCAGCAGTTTATTGGACATCTTCTACTGGTCACCCAGTGGCTCATTTTGCCATCACATCACCACCCAACTGGACCACTCCAGAGCTCTCTAGACCCTTCTACATGCCCAACCCCGTCGAAATCTTTGCACCCATTCACGAACGCTTGGATCGATTACGTATTAAGGGTAATGAACTTCGAAGACAAAGTCTCGAGCAACGACCTGGGTATAGAGATACCTCAATTCATCCGATATCTTATGGTTCACCCGAACCATCTTCCCACCACGCGACCGTCAATGAGACTGGTCATCCCTCACAAGAGTCCAGTCCTGCGCTTCAAGCGAACCAACCGGTGGAAGGACAACAGTCCAACACACCTGTTACTACCACAGTTACTTTACCAACTCCTCCCCCACCTCAAAATTCAAGGGGAGGATATTCCATTCCCACGGATTATCTCATTGGTAACGTTATTACTATGGTAGCTAATCAACAACCTACGTTGCTTCAAGCTTTGAATAATGGTCAGCCTTTTGTGACTGGGGGGCAACCCCCGTTTCCTAACCAGAACGTAGGCGGTGGAATCCCCAACGGGCCTCCCGTTGGAACTTCTCAATCCGCTAGACCGTCCACCGTGGGATTATCTCATGTTGGGGGGCCATCCAATGTAACTCAACCCTCATGGAGTCAAGCATATCCAAGTTCCATTAACCCTGCCCCGGGTCAACCTCATCCCGGAAATGCTCCGTACGGGATACCTTATCCCGGAAACCCATACAATCTATGGGGGCAACAACCCGTTTTACAACATGGACCCCAACCAACTATCCCTCAAGCACCACCACCCCCGACTGGTCCACCCCCACCACCTACCGGAGGTGGTGGGCCCCCACCTCCTACCGGAGGTGGTGGGCCCCCACCTAACTTTGGAGGAGGCGGACCTCTACCTTCCGACGGAGGTCCAACTCATTCTACCAACAACGGCCCCCACCCTTCCGGCGGGGGCGGGAATGGTCCACCACCTCCTCTAGGCGGAGGACCACCCTACTATGGTGGAGCAGGACATTTCCCTTCAGGTGGCGGAGGTGGTCCCCCACCCCCTCCAGGCGAAGGAGGTGGTGGGTCTAATTATTATGGTGGTGGTGGTGGAAGCCCTCATCCCTCCGGCGGCGAAGGTGGTGGCCCCCATCCTTCTGGCAGTGGAGGTGGTCCACCACCCCCTCCAGGCGAAGGCAGTGGCGGTCCACCTTATTACGGTTATGGACCTCCACCTCCCCCCGGCAGTGGCGGTGGACCTCCACCTCCTCCCTGTGGTGGAGGTGGAGCCCCGCCTTATTGGAATGGACCACCTTATGGTGGCGGACCCCCTTATGGTCCGGGAGACACCCCCCCCCTACGGTCAGTTTGCTCCGTGGTCACCTTTTAATCAGTCGATACGAGGTCCTACCGGCCCTTATATGCCTTATCAGTATTATCAGTACCCGCAGTCTAATTAACAGCTGCCCTTTTTGGCTACTTTGGACCTACCCGATCAGTCTCGACTGATGAATGACCCCATCTACCATGGAACTAACTGGCCCCCGATTCTGGTGAAACTTCCATCGGATATCCCCAAGTTTGACGGCAAGCCGGACGAGGATCCTAAACACCACATGATGACATACCACTTATGGTGCTCATCCAACTCTTTGATGGACGACTCGATACATCTAAGGCTATTTCAACGGACTCTCACTGGTTCGGCTGCAAAGTGGTATATTGAACTACCACCACATTCTTTTCATGATTTTGGGTCTCTTGCTATGAACTTCTTGACTCACTTCCAACTGCCTATATGGTACGAGACTGGTACGGACCTTCTCACCTCTCTCTATCAGAATATCGCTACTCATATCTCTACTCATATACATGAGTGGCAAAGGAGAAGACGTTTGATTAAGGCTCCCATTCCCGATCAACTCCTAGCAGATTGGTTCACGAAGTCCCTCATCCCTCACATAGCTCGAGATGTCGCCATGGGCGGTGCTGTCACTGAAGAGCAAGCTATCGCTCGTGCCCATTACCTAGACTTGGTCTATGCTCAATCGAGCACCCTGTTTGAAATTCTTCCTGACGCACCCCGCAACACTTATGACCCCACGAAACCTCCTAAGGGAACCCAAACTGATGGCATCATTGGATCCCTTACCACCCAACCTGTTGGATCATCGAGCCTTCAGTGTTCCTCCTCGTTACCAACTCAAGCTGGGCACAACACCACCAAACCAACC
Organism: Larix kaempferi; assembly: GCA_027924585.1. Classification (NCBI taxonomy): domain Eukaryota; kingdom Viridiplantae; phylum Streptophyta; class Pinopsida; order Pinales; family Pinaceae; genus Larix; species Larix kaempferi. Next base: position 1,989,683 of record BSBM01000560.1, on the reverse strand, counting down.
ACTCCTACTGTAATTGAAGAGGTGAATTCTATCAACTTCATCTCAAAAGTCCAGTGGCAAGAAGAAGAACAAAGGGAAACCTAAGAAGTCTTCCACCCCGCACGAACAAAAGAGCACTCCTGATGACGCCAAACAGAAACGGAACTAAAATTTCCTTGTTTACTGTGTGGAGACGATCATTTTCCAAAGAGTGTCCCCATAGAGACGAAGTTCAAAAGTTTCTTAGGGGTAAACTGCCTCCCACAGTCCTCAACGATCTGTTTCCCACTCAAAATCAACAAATGATTGCTCAAAACCCCCCCATCCCAGGGGGAACCATCCAATACCGCGCATGTTCTCATGGTGCATAACGAAATGATCAATTTGAACACTCGCTCGTGATCCTACGACTCGGTCCCTTCGAAAGAACCTGTTGGAAGCAATGCTGAAAAAAATTCCAACTCTATACCTGACGTCACTGTACCGTCAACTTCTCTCACCATTAAGAAGCTATCTTTAGATTCGATATTGCGACTACCCAAGAGCACGATTCGAAAAGTTGTTTTCAATCCTAATGCTTGGGCAACACAAAATTACAATATCATGGAAGACTTGGCACAAGCTCCTTGCACCATGTCCACGCTGGAAGTTTTGCAGAATTATCCCAATCAACGCAAAACTCTCCTCGCGATAATCGGTGCAGTTGACCTTGATTCTTCGAATACCATCATGTTCTGACTTGACTACTTCAAGCCGAGGCTTTCCCATCAGCTCGCATTCCAAGTAGCTACAAACATTGCTGGGAAAATTGTCCATCGCTCTATTTTGGATGAAGGTGCCTCTACTTCTGTCATATCGATCGCCTGTTGGAGAGCCATCGGCTCTCCCGAATTGAATCGTTCTCCTACCACGTTGAAAGCATTCGACGGGCATGGCTTTCAACCTCATGGGCTCCTACAAGCTCTCACAGTTGAGTTGGGCGGAAAGACCGTAACCATTAATGTGGAAGTGGTCTTGGCCCCGATAGATTATAATCTCTTGCTTGGTCGCAATTGGTTTTACACCATGCAGGCGGTAGCTTCTTCAATCTTCCGCATAGTACAATTACCCCATCAAGGACGAATTGTTATTGTCGACCAACTAGATTTTTGCACACCAGACACTACTACTCATCCTGGTGACCATGTTCCTTCCACTTGACAAACGTCAAAACAATATGAGAGTATAGGGGTTGGCCTTTTGAAAGATTCATCTCTCATGCGCATTTTTCCAATCTCGGACCCCCCTAATCATGTTGCCTCGGTGAACATGATCTCCACAGAGATTTCATCTCGCTCCACTGATTCTTGGCTTGTACCTGATGAAGCCACAACACACCTGATTGGAAATGTGATACCTCTTTCACCCGCTGAATGTGTTTACGAGGCTATCTAATCGGCACCACAGGACCACTTAACTTTGGCCTCCCCATCCTGTTCTCTGCAACAGGAATCATCTTTACTTGATCTCTTACTTCAGACTTTTCATTCAGATGAGTCCATCATGGAAGTTATGAATGTTGATGATGGGCCATGGGATGACCTCCACCATAGGTCATCTTTTCTCCCCCCGTTGGAGTATATAGAGAACAACATCAGCACCATCTTTTCACCGGATATCTACTCGTTCCCCCAGTCCCCTATACCTACATGTCTTTCGGACACTGAGGGCAACTTGGCCAACATTGAGCCTACCAACCCGGCAGACATATCAGTAAAACCCGGTGTAGTGGAACACATTCGCATAGGCCAGAAGTGTTCCCCTGAAGAAATAACTATGGGTACGGCCTTATTCAAGCAATTTCGAGACGTATTCGCTTGGTCCTATGAGGAGATGCCTGGGATAGACCCCGCGATTGTTTCTCACGAAATAAAAACCTATCCCAACATCAAACTTGTACGTCAAAAGTTGCGACCGATACACCCCCGGAAGACTTCAGCGATCAAGGCAGAGATTGAAAAACTCTTAAAGGCTGGTTTCATTTATCTTGTCCCGTTGACGAATTGGGTCTCAAACGTCGTCCCTGTAAACAAAAAGTAGGGCACCATTCGCGTCTGTGTCAATTATCGAGACCTTAATAAGGCTTGTCCAAAGGACAACTACCCGACCCCATTCATTAACTAGATTATCGACAATTGTGCCGGAAGCATCATCTTTTCATTCATGGATGGCTTTTCTGGTTACAACCAGATTGAGATCAACCCAGCCTACCCACATAAGACGGCTTTCATCTGTCCTTAGGGGACGTTTGCATATTGCAAACTCCCATTTGGCCTTAAAAATGCTGGTGCCACGTTCCAACGAGCCATCTCGTATGCCTTCCATGATATTAAGGACTTTGTGGAACCTTACCTGGACGATCTCCTTGCTCATTCGAAGCAGCGTGAGTTCCACATGGATCATTTGACAACCATTTTCTTCAGATGCAGACGATACAATATCCGTCTGAATCCTCACAAGTGTATCTTTTGCGTTGAATCTGGACGCATCTTAGGATTTATCGTCTAGAAGGATGGGATCCGCATCGATCCCTTAAAGGTGGAGGATATTGTGAACCTACCACCTCCAACCAATGTGACGGAACTTCAAAGTCTCCAAGGGAAGGAGACTTATTTACGGTGTTTTGTTTGCAACTTCGCGGAAAAGACTAAGGGGTATATGAGATTGCTTAAGAAGGACGTCCCGTTCATTTGGGACGATCAAGCACATAAATCCTTTGATAGCATCAAACATGCCATCACGCATGCCCCCGTAATCCAACCGCCAAATTATTTTCGAGATTACATCTTATATCTCGCCGCTTCTGCTACCAATATCGCCATGGTTTTGGTACAGGAAGATCAAAACGCCTAGGAACATGTAATATACTATGCAAGTAAGGGTCTCACTGACACTGAAACTAGATATTCACATGTCGAAAAACTCGCTTTCATGGCGGTCATCACCGTCCAAAAGTTCTGCCACTATATCTTGCTCCGCACCACCACTGTCATCGCAGACTCAAACCCCATGTACCATGTACTGACAGGTCAGGTGCTTGGGGGCAAGTACTCATGCTGGATTGTGATACTGCAAGAATTCGACCTTCTTTTCGAGAAAGCCAAGTCCAAAAAATCCCTAGTGTTTGCTGAGCTTATTTGTAACCTTCCCCGTTATGATGTAGAAGTTGAGCACAATGACTCTTTTCTAGACGAATCATTGTTTCTCATCAGTATGACTGATCCGTGGTATGGAGATATTTCATTATATCTTCAAACCCAATGCTTCAACCCTCAACTGTCAAGCGACGACCGTCGTAGAATACGTCACCATGCGAAGTATTATTTGATCATCAGTGATACTTTGTACCGTCGGGGCGTTGATTCAATTCTTCGACGTTGTCTGACTCATGATGAGGCTGAACGCATTTTGAATGACTGTCACATTGGGGCGTGTGGCGGTCACCTCTCTGGGATGGCTACAGCCCAGAAGATTTTGCGCGCAGGATATTACTGGCCTACTATCTTCAAAGATTGTATCGCGGCCGTGAAGAGATGTCCTCCATGTCAACACTTCCATAGGAAGAAGCGCACCCATCCCGCCCCATTACACCCGGTTATTGCCGTGGGCCCCTTCGCAAAATGGGGCATCAATTTTATTCATTGTAAGACTACCTCGGCTGGGGGGCATAGTTACATCATTGTAGCTGTGGATTACTTCACAAAGTGGGCCAAGCCAATGCCTACATACCCAAAACGACGGCAAAATCGTTGCACTCTTCATGTTCAATCATGTAATAGCGCGGTTTGGAGTTCCACAAGCGATAGTGACCGACCATGGTTCTCATTTCCAGAACTATATGGTCGATGAACTGAGTGATAGATTGGGTTTTTGTTATGAAAACTCAACACCCTACTACCCGCAATCCAACGGACAGGTCGATGCCATTAACAAGGTCTTGAAAACTATGGTCCAACGGATGGTAGGTACACACAAGTCCAACTGGCACAATATGCTCTTTTCAGCATTATGGGCCTACAGAACTTCCGTTAAAACTGCCACAGGGTTCACTCCTTTCCAATTGGTGTATGGATTGGAGGTTGTCATACCTATAGAGTGCGAAATTCTGTCTCTACAACTCGCTGTCGAACTTCTTCCTAACACTATTGCCGAGGAAGAACGTTTCCTGTACTTAGCCCAATTTGACGAGTCTTGCCGAGATGCTGCTCTTGTTAACGAAGCACATAAAAAATGCATCAAAGCTCAATACGACAAGTCAAGTGAACCTCGTATCTTCAACAAGGGTGACCTGGTCCTCACATACGACTAGAGACATGACAAACTAGGGGGAGGAAAGTTCGAGTCGCTGTGGCACGGACCTTACATTGTCAAATGTGTTTTGGAAAAAGGAGCTTATGAGCTTGAAGATTATGACGGAATATCTCTGGGTGAACCCCGTAATGGACTTTACCTGAAGAGGTACTATGCCTAACCCTCTCATGCATAGATTTTCATGTATATAATGTACATGGCGTGTTTGTGTTTTTTTGTGTGGTGTGACGCGCTTGTTTTTTGAGTGTCTTTAGATCTTGTTTCCGCTTCTTATACCATGTTCTGTCTGCATGTGCAGATGGAAACGTGCTACGGATTCGCGGACGGCGCCAGCTGGCATACCCGTAACCTTGCTTCGGCAGCCTGGGTATTGTATTCCCCAACAGGAGAGCTCATCAGCTTAGGAGGAAGTTGCCTTGGATTCGCAACCAACAATGTTGCAGAATACTTGGTAGTTGTTGGACCTTAACCAATGTGATTTCCTTGGGTATGGACCACATTGTCATCCACATGGATTCTCAACTGGTGGTTTGCCATCTTAACCTGGTTTATGCTATCTGTGATCCTACCTTATTCCGTCTCTTTAGACAAGTTCGTCTCCTGGAAAGGTCATTTGAATCTGTTCAATACCTGCACATTCCACGAGAGTTAAACAGAGTTGCTGACTCGATGGCCAACTTTATTATAGATTGGTACATCGCACACACATGATACTCATAACATGTAAAAGCATTCACAACATGTAGATAATGCGTCGTATAAAAAGCAAAGCATATAAACAAGATCACATCATTATTTTTTTGAAACACATGATGTATAAATCGCCGGACTATCTATATATATAAATATAATCTCAAAAACGTAGTGCTGATACAAAAGTCTGAAGCACGATAGCTTTTAGTAAGTCCCTACAAAATCTGAAGCTCCGTAGCTTTCAGTAGTACAAAATCTAATGCCTCTAAGCTCTCAGTACACACACAATGACAACATGTGGCCTATCGCTTGGCCCGTACAACCCTGGGTGGTCTAGCAGCCCTAGCCACCTGAGTCTAGAAACAGTCCACTGCTCTCGCAACCTTGTGAAGCAGTGCGTTGAAGCGCGCAGTCGCTCCAACCGTGTGCACCTGCATAGGCCGTGACACCTCATCTACCGTAGGCTCAGGAATAACCAGTGTCAACCCACTTAGGTTGGCATAGACTCTGTCCATCTCGATGATGGCAGCATGCACAGCTGGATCGACCATTGCTCCCTCTCCTCTCTCTCTCTCCTAGCCAGAAGAGAGGTCCCCACTAGTCGTATAGGCCCCACATTTGCACACACATGTTGTTCGCCTGTCAGTACTATATCAAAAAAATCATAAATGCACAAAAATTAAAAAGTTCAAGGGTCATTTGTTCTTACCAAGGTCTCCCCATGTTGCGCCCTTAGGAAGCGGCAAGTCTGGATCATCTGTGAAGTCAATGCCACTATATGGAAAGTCTTCCACCATCAATAACTGGCCCACCAGCCAAGTGAAGAAATCAGGAGGGAATCCGATGATAGGACCCCCACCATGCCTAGCCATCACATCGGTCCACCTGGCCATGTGTGGATCTCTGAGGTCCCTATCCTCTAGTGGTACCTGAGGACACAAATGGGGAACCCGTTCCAACAAGAACAAGATCACTATATTTCCATAGCCGAACTGTTTGAGCTCTCCCCACCGACACTTTGTCAGCTGCGCTCACATGTTTGCGAGGACCCCCTTGCACCAGTTGAAGATCTTTAGAGACAAACAATCCTCCGCTTAAAGCATCTGTGCCCTGGTGGCTAGGCGAGGAGCTTGACTCCTCACCATCCTCGTAATGGTAAATAAAATGACCCGTAATGGGCACTCCCGTACATCTTTAATGCAAATATTCCCGCTAGATGCACGGGCGTTGGGACCACAATGCTGTCGGATCAAATCTTCCACGGTTCGATCAGTCCCACGTGATCCAATGAGTGTCACATTGTCCCCCCTTCAGGACAAACCAGTCAGGAAATAGATGTCCTCGACATCTATGTGAAGCTCATGCTCACCAACCATGAAGTACTGCTGGGCCGCATCCCAACATTGGAGCATATGGTTCAGTAGTGGAAGTTGGGATCTCATCCCCTGAATGCGGAAGAACTTGAGAAGCCCATAGTTTCTCAAAGCTTCCACACAATGTGGATCGTTTGCATCTTGTTCATCATCTAATTCATGTTCCCTTTCCCCCCATTCCAAAACCATTTTGGATGCTTGGAACCTGTCAACAGGAAGTTTTTAACAATGTTAGGACTCGCTTCACTCACTGGAAGTCCTTCTTTTGAGTTTTGTTTGAGTTTGGGGATGGACGTCGCAGTTGTCGCACCCTGTTTTTGCAAATAGGGAGACGTCGTCGCAGTCCATGTATACTCCATTGGCGACGACTCAGTCTCGTCGCAGTTCCCGAAAGGGAAAACTGCGACGAGCCGAGGGCGCAATGGTCCTTCCCAAATCAAGCCAAAACCCCAAAAAATGACTGAAAATCAAAATTGTAAACCACTACGATTTTGCTGGTTGAAGTTTAGGGTTACCTGTTCCTGACGGCAGGTGAAATGGCCGATCGTAGCTCCCAGAATCGACAAGTGAAGATCTGGCAGCAAATGGCACTATTCCTCCCAAATTTGACAAAACGAACAATGGTGACTATATTTGGTTTTTATTTCTATTTATAAAAACAAATGGAATATTCCTTTTCAAATATTTGATGCCGTTACGCCATTTGCTATAGTTTGGATCAGTTTTATTGTATTTGAACGTTCGGTTGACTATTTGACCTAGTTTCCGAGTGTGCAGGAGTTGTGAAGTGCCATTTTCATATTGGAACGGTCATCTCAGGTATGAACACCCTTTGAGAGTTTTTTGTTGTTTACCCATTTTTTCATAGATTGCAATTAATAAGCTTACCCTTTGTTCTTTCTCGTGCTCTTTAAACTATGAGAATACGTTACCGAGTTACGATTTATCACTTTTCCGGGCTCGTTAAACTCCCACGGAAAAGGAACCCCCTAGAGTCTACCTTTAAGCTCTTTTCAGGCTCTCGAAATACGAAAAGATTGCCAAGTGAACTTGTCGCGTTCACGCTTGTAAAAGAATTTGAATGGTCGTTTTCCTGGTGATAGTTTACGGACCAGGGGGCACTAGTTACGAAAAAGGTATACTGTAGCCAATCATGACCAGAAGAGTCCTCTCCCGCGTTGTTTTACCCTTTTTTGGGAAATGAGGCTAACTTTACGAAAAAGGACCGTTGGAGTCTTCTTTAGTTATTTTCAGACTCTCTAAACATGAAATGACGACCGAGTTTACCTTCTATGGACTCGTTAAACTCTTACATTGAAGGGCCTGCCATGGGGCGAACCCCTCCTATCCCAGGTTCGAAAAATATTTGGGATTGGACTCATCTATGAGATGAGCTATACCGAGCATCTGGTTACCCTCATCAAACTCGTAAAAAACACATGAGGCACTCATCGTTCATGATGGGGAAAAAGGAAAGCTTTTGTGTTATGTAGCTTGTTAGTGGCAGTACATAGTCTTTCTTGAACGTGGCACTCATCTGCATTTGCATACAGCGCTTGGATCATCTGTTTGTCCTCGAGTTCCACTTACTTCCTGAGTCTTGTTACTCCTTTGAGTCATTCAAATAAAGCTTCCATCATTAGTCACATTAGGAATTTGTGTCGTACTCATTATGTCAATACCGCCAAGTCATGCCATGCCCATGTTCAAGAATATGTCCGTCATTTATCATCCATAGTCAGTACACCCTCCACCATGTCGGTTTACTCTGAGTCAGTCTTGCACGTTACTGTACCATCCGATCTACTCTACACATTTTTGTCATGTTTAGTGTCGATTGATGGGGGACTCATCATGACCCTCCTTCGACGGATTCATCCTTGTCGACTTCAACTCATCATCCGAGTATTGAATCTAGAAACCAATCTAGTACCTTGGCCCTGCGTGCCTCAATGGCAGGTTACCTCACTTTCAACATGAGTTTACATCATTGACTCTTGATTGAAAGATTTCATTTTGCGTTCGACTTCAACTCATTTATTCACGCTTGATGATATGTACTGTGATACCTTGGGAATCATTGACATCAATGGTGATCTCTCTCGCGCTTGTTAACGGTTTACATCAATGACCAGTAATCAAGTGGTTTCTACCATGTTCTACATCAAGACATTTGTAATCACATGGATAGATTCGTATCATTGCGGGTTCAGCTTGAAGACCCTAGGGAGTCATGTTTTACCCAGGTTGCGATGGAGTTTGTATTGAGTTATATTACACGGATCCACATTTGCATTGGTCGTGGTTGTGTTATCATCTCATCATGGATCTACACTTGTGTCTAGTAGCCATGATTGTGTTTAGTCGGTCATTACTACCATGGATCTACATTGTATTGGTTGGCATCCATGTTGTGAGTCAGGTGAGACTTTGTACTAAGAGTCAGTTTTATTGCAGCAGTGTCCTTCATCCGACAAGTCCATTGCCATTCCTATTATCAAAGAATTTCACCTGTCCAATCTTTAAACAGCTTCATGCTTTGGGGGGCATTCTGTTACACCTAAAATCTACCCATCATGAGATTCAGTGTATACACAGCTGAACACATCTTAACTAAGTAATTGACTGGAAGGATTTGTACCCAGTTGTACTAGGTTTTGAGAGGTCATCGCAGGTTGCACTCATGCAACATGCGACGTTCCCAGCTTGCTTCATTACAGGGTGCAACGAAGTCATTTAATGGGAAAAAATAGCTTCTTCGAGGTTCTTCTCGAAACTTGCTGACTTGGGGCCCTATCCCTGACCTCTAGGGGAGTTGGTACTCGGTTCCTAACACCTTGGGAGGATCCGCTATCTCTCTCCTACCATATCTCAACCTATCCTATCCATACCCTATCCACTTAGTCCTATATAAGAGAAGCTCTATCCCTCTCCAAAGAGAGGAAGTCTATGGTGTCTACATGTTGGTGAAATCACTCTTGAGAGATCTCTACTCATCCTTGAGAGACTCAAGCTTCCTTAGGAGGAAATGGTAAATGGCTTTGTTGGAGAAGGGCTGTAGCGTTAAGCCTCGGTTGTAGTTCTATATCTCTGTTATGTACTTCCCTATTTTTACAATAATACAAATGCTTTCCACCAATATTTTTCATGTGTGTAATGATATTGAGTCGTTTACTTGCTTAACTGTTCACTTAGATCTCTTATTGTATAGATGCCCTTTACTTGTTTCCCTTGTTTTCTTGTCTTGATAGGTCTTGCAGCTTGGATCTGACGACCGTGAGACGTGGAGCAACATACAGGAGAAAGGATAGCGAAGTAAAAGGTAATAAATCTAGTACTCGATCCTTAAGTAGATCTAGGAAATGCATTTGTAGCCTGTCTTATTTGTTCTAGACTCACATTGAGCTAGGGAGATCCGGCTCGCGTCCGCTCGAGTGGATTGTCCGACAAACAATGTCTTACACACATGCTTTAAGATTTAGTATTGGTTAGATGCAAATGACCTTTTCCAAAACAACATTTCAAATCATTTCCCCTAGATGTGGTACTCGAGACATAAACTAGGGGAAGGCATCGAAGGCACACTGATTACTATGAGTAAAGGGTAGCAACAAATAATGAAGACCTAGTTATGGTCATAGTGAGTACCAACTATCACGTACTGAGCAAGTTTCTACTGTTTGAAGGCTACATTTGTTTAAAAACATACTACATGCAAAACGATGAAGAGCATTAAGAAGAGTCTAAGATAGCCATGATAGAGGAGATCACACTAGAAGAGAGGACAAGCGATATTAGTAGCATACACATGTAAGAAGCTAGCACTATGTTTTTTCCCTTGATTACAATAAGAAAACCCTACCTATATTGAGTCTATAATTATAGTGGTTATCAAAATAAGTTTTTAGTTCAACAAATTAATCAAATGACAATCATGTTTAATTAGAAGGGAGCATGTAGAGTCCTTTAAGGTATCCTGTAACCCTGAAGTAATCGATATTTTCCAAAAATTGGGATGGATTTAATACTTTAAAAGAGTAAGAGGGTTTGATGATAAAAATGCTCTAGAATTTGCAAGGAATTTCCAACATTTATAAGGACAGGAGTATATCACAAAGATTAAAGGATTGCATATTGAAGTCAAAGAGGAACTAATTATTAGGGTTATAGGATTGCCTGGGAAACAACCTTGGGAGAATTATGATAGGCAACTTGCCAACAATGCAAAGAATTGCTTCTTCAGGAGTTATGAAAATGTGGAAGAATATAGGAATGTGGTTAGAAGGGAGAGCTTACATGCACCATGGGATGAGGTAGCTTACCATATCACGAAGTATATCACTTGTGAGGGAAGACTGAGTGGAGTATATGCTTGCGATTTTAGATTCCTCCTTCAGTATGTGCATTCCCTACTTCTTTCTACAAGCATTACAGGAAATGAGCAAGAAGGTTCAAGAAGGAGAGGAGGATGCACTGTCTCACCATGGGTTGATCAAATTGATTACATGTGATGCTATGGAGAGACAAAATCCACGAATCTCAGGGGAATAGTTTGCCAATGTGGATGAAGCTACCTTTGTAGCTAGCCGAAAAGAATCCTTAGAATCCACCTCTATCAAAATTGAAGAAAAAGGGGAATCATCTAAGAAACATAAGTCTCATAAAAGAGGTAGAGTATATGAAGCACACGAGGAAGTAGTAGCCACTTTGGTGAAAACAAGGACCCCTGAAAACAATCTCTCAACAATAAAAAGAGAGGGTCGAGCTTTAGGACAAAAAACACAACCACCCAACAGAAGGATCAAGATAATGTCTCAAGCCACAAGGGAGGTAAAAAACATACCTCCCATTTCCTCCAGTGTAGGCATCAATGAAGGCATCCCTAACCAAACCATGACTTCTTAGAACATGAAGACAAAGAACTCTAGTTACAAAATCTTTGGGATGAACTAGAAAAAGCTAAATTGGAAGCTCTACAATGGAAGCACCTAACATAGACAAAGCATAAAGGAAAAGGAACCATGCAAAACCATCATAAGCAAGCCTTGAGTAACAACTGGAGATCTTTCAAAAAAAAGCTTCAGATCATGAAGGTTCAACACATAGAAAATAGGATGAAATTAGAAGAAGACAAAGTACGAAAGGATATATTGAAAGAATGCAAGGAGAAATTGGTTGATAAAACCAAAAGATAGATATCTTGAAAACCTCTACCTCCAAGATGGTAGGAGTGGCTAAATAAATGCTAAATTGTAGACTTCTTGCAAGGGTATACACACTCCTTCTAAAGGAAAAATTGTACAGATTCTAGATGGATAGATTGACAAAACAACTCCCCTATATGGTAGATACGCGCAAGAATTTTGTGGAGATTTGTATTCAAGGGGCCGAGGAAGAAAAACACATAGTAAGTTAACTATACCTCCACTACTAGAGCGTGTCGCACGCCTACAGATGGTCTTGAAACCCTTGTGTAGGGGATGTGCAATTAAGATCCCGATGCTTCTAGATTCACCACGAGGAAATGAGATATGTGGAACTGCAAAAATATAAGGAAGAGGAAACCAATTGTTTGCTTTGGATAAGAGCATAAGCAACCAATCCAGCAAAGGTCATAAAGAGCCACGAAACACTCATTTCATATGAGGGACTCATTCATGTCTTGGAGGAGAAGCATACAAAATCCATGCCTTGCTATGAAGATTTGGTTAGGTTATACATGGACAAAATGCTTCCACCATGTAGAAGTAGATGGTATGAACTCTCTCCATAGCTTCAGGCCATGGAGCCTCATTCTCCTCAAAGCTTACAGGTTGCCATGTTTAGGGTATAATTATGCAAGGAAATGTTAAAGAAGATGAAGCTTAAAATGATTGGATTCAAGTTCAATCCAGTCCTGCTTCTTCATACAACTACCTAGGAACTTGATGAGGGTAGAGAAAAAAAGCAACATAAGGAAGAGGAGAAGGATGTAGGATATTATGATAGCTAGGCTATTACTAGATTTCTATTAGATGACTTGTTTTTTTTTTTTTAACTGAAACGTATATTTGATATTAAAAAAAAAGGAATTACATGAGCCTTAGCTTGGCTATTCAACAACAATTTCTCTATACTTTAGACAGGTGAATGTAGGGTAGAATTCTAAAAATGAGGATGCTCTTTATCCCTCTATGTTCCTTTGCTGGCGATCTTGCCATTGCTACAAAATATGAATAAGTGAACGCCTGGATTTCAGTGCTTTGCTAAGGATTTTATTCAATAGAATCACAATTCACTGCTGGGTTTTCAGTATTGCCATTGCCAAAAGAATTCCATAATCTGTTACTATTTGATCCTTTCAGTGTCAACTACAAAAGTTCCCGGAACTCCAATTATGAATGGGTATTGTGTGGCCCTAAATTGATGCTTGTGTATGCAGCATCGACTACTAGAGAATCCTGCAGATTATACTTACTTCTATTGAACATCATCGGTCTAATTGACAATTTACAGACTCCATACACCTCGCAAAGATCACTACTTTTTCATCATCCAATTGATCTCTTTTGCAGATTGCCAGAACGTTAGACAGGATGCCTAAATGCCGGATTTTTTCCATAATTATGCAATGCTGTATTTTTGCATTTAATTTGTTGTACGAAAAAAGATTGCCCTATATCTTATCACACATCCAATTTCTATTCCAGAAGACGGAATTTTCAGTTCTTGAAAACGAAGACACTATATTCTGGAGTTGGATCAGAATTAAGGAATATGATGAAAATCAGTATCATTATTAGAAATTCTAAGAATTCCTTGTCTAAGTTTGGATCCAACATCGGCTTCTGTATTTGCATCATTATTTAAATTCCTTAAAATATGATAAGATCTGAACTCAGTAAATGTACTCGAAATGCTCTATATTCGATGTATGATTCGATTTAGTGTAAGATTGTTGAGGTTGTTGTTAGCGTTGATGGATCTTATGATTAGCATAGAGTCACCAAACACTTGTAGTCGATCAATCTTGTGCTCTTTGGCGATCTGGCAGCCTTTCAACATGGCTAATGCTTCTGTAATGTTATTTGAGCAAGTGCCTAAACCCCATCTATACTTCAGTCTCAATGTTCCTCCTCTTAACATCATAACTCCTCCAGCTCCTGCTACACCAAGATTCCTCTTGGAGGCACCGTCAAATTGAAGACTGCCCATTTCTTAATTGTTTCTCCAAGCAAGGAATTCAGCTTTAGGTAACCTGATTTTCCAATCAGGAATTTGTCGCTAATGTTTGATAGTATTTGGCCTAGGAAGAGTGACTCCAATCCAGTTTCTTTCATCCCTGCTTAAATTTGCATCCGACTTGTAATTGGAGCTGATGAGAGACTCAATTAATAGGCCTTTGGCTTTGCCTACAATTTGCAATGGAGTGTAGCGCTTGTTCTGAAAGATAATATTGTTCCTTGCTATCCAGACTTCCCAGTAGATGTATTTGGGGATTGAAATCCAAATATGTAACCAGGTTTTCTTATTAGATAGGGTATAGGGATACAAGGATTTTAAATCTGTGAAGAGATGAGTAATGAAAGAATAGGTCGGCATGGGAAAATTGAGGTCAATAAGCATGTGATTCTAGACAAGTTTAGTATACTTACATTCTATAAAGAGATGATTGAGAGTTTCATTATTGTTTCTGCAGAAAGGACACCGGAAAGGCCCGTGAAAACCTCTCTTGATAAGGTTTTCTCCTGTGAGGACTTTGCAATGGATAAGAGTCCAGATAAAGAAGTTGATTTTGGGGAGTCTTAGAGGGTCCCATACTAATTTCCAAATTTCTTTTTTTTTCATTCTCTTAGGTTTGCTGAGCTTTGTATCTGAGAATAGAGGTGTAGAATCCAATGGGGCCCCAGCCCCGATTATCCTTGGCAAGTAGATGTGTGGGGGCACAGCCTTTCAGATTATCAATAAGTATGTTTTTCGCTGACTTGAACTTTGTGGGGATGAGTCTGTTGTTCCAACTTTGCCAATTACCATGCATGTCCCAAACGCTGAAATCCTTCAATGTTGTTATCCCATTATGCTTCAACCAGTTTGCAATATTATATAGTTCATGTATGCTATGTAATTTTTCATTGTTCATGATCTTATCCATGAAGATATCAATTTTGCTGCCATTGTCGGGTACCCAATAAAGATTTTTAGAAAAAAAGTTCCATGCTGCCTTACATAATTTCCAGGTGCTAGAGCCTTTGGAGATTGGCTTATGGTCGAGGCATCTTAACCTATTTCCCTGTAAGTATTTCTTTCTGAGCACAAGACTGACTTGATGTCCTTTGTTATGCATAAGATGCCATAGGAGTTTGCCCCCAAGTGCTAGATTTGCTTGGAGTGAATTGCGTATTTGAAGTCCTCCTGTGATTTTTTATTGCTTTAGTATCTCCGGCTTCACAAGGTGAATATTTGTATCATTGTTTTTCCCACCGAACCAAAGAAAGTCTCTCGGGAGTTTACTTATCGCATCTGACACTCCTTTTGGAGCTAGGAGTATGGAGAATTGGTAGATGGGCAGGGTGGAGAGTACTGAATTAATCAAAATCAATTTCCCACCCTTGCTGAGCCAATGCCCTCCCAATATTCTAAGTCTGTTTTTTATTTTCATTATCGTGTCTTCCCAATTCCCAGTTTCTATGAGTCCTCGAGTGATTGGGAGACCGAGATACATGAATTTATCCCAATGATTGAAGACTTTGATATTGAGTATTATGTTGATTTTGGTTGCAACGGGATCTTTTATATTCCAACAATATACAACACTTTTATGCAAGTTAATCTTACCTCCAGATGCATTGCAGTACCCATTCAGGTTTCAAATGAATATCTGAGCTATGATGGAGGAGGCAACACCCAATAGAAGTCAGTCATCAACGAAGAGTGTGTGATTGAGGGGATGGGAATCTGAGGTTAAGTGCGAACCAGGGAGGGTTCGAGAAGTCAAGTCATGATTCAGCTTTCAACTAAAGGAATTTGCGATGATGATATATAGGAAGGGGGACAAGGGACAACCTTGTCTAATGCCCCGAGTGGCTTGAAAAAAATCAGTTGGGCGTCCATTGATGAGTGGGGCGATCCATGGATTGGAGATGCACACTGAGATCCAGTTGATGAGAGTGTCTTTGAAGCCAAAACATTTCAGAATTTTAAAAGGAAAAGAGTGATTGACTCGTTCAAATGCATTTTCCATGTCTAACTTGATTAACATACCTTTCTCCTTTCGGACCTTGGTGGAGTGTAATGCTTCTTGCACAAGAATAACGTTGTCAAGGATTTGCCTTCCTTTCAGAAATCCACCTTGATTGCCGGAGATAATATTGTTGAGTAAAGGCTTCAGTCGAATTGCTAACATCTTGGAAATAATTTTATATGAGGAGTTACATAGCGTAATCGGCCTGAATCTGCTAAAATTATTGGGGTTAGTCTCTTTTGGAATGAGAGACAAGAACGTTGAATTAGTGCAGCCTCTGATTTTTGCCTTTGAATGAAAATTCCTTATCATTCTCATGAAATCTTTCTTGATGTACTTCCAACAAGCTTTATAGTAATGGATCGAATAGCCATCGGGGATCGATGCCTTGTCTGAATCGAGAGAATGGATTGCTTTGAGCACTTCCTACTCATTAAACGGTTTGTGCATATTATTTTTATCCTCCAGCATAATCCTTTTAGGAATGTGCTCCAAGAAGATATGATCTTCCTCTCCACCAGCGCTGTCGTCTTTCATGTATAACTTGGAGAAATGGATGTGTGCTGCATTTTTTGTATTCAAATGTCCTTTTACGGTCGTGCCATTCTCAAGATTGATGTCAGAGATGTAATTGAAATTTTTTCTGACTTTGAATTGCTTGTGAAAATACGCAGTATTTTTATCACCGGATTTGAGCCAGATGCTCCGCGATTTGAGCCTCCAATACTCTTCTTCAGATTGGAATGCTTGATATGCGCTGATTTGGCGTTTGACTTCTTCATGCAGCGTGGATGCTTCGCTAGGATGGTCTTCCATTTCGAGTTGGAAGTCTTCAAGGGCGCCCACTGCCATTTTTTCGAGGTTTGCAGGAGCAGGGCAATTAGATTTGGCCCAAGACTTAAGATCAGTTTTGGTATTAGAGAGTTTCTTTTCCCATACATAGCATGGGGATCCGGTGATGGGTAATTTCCATGCATTTTCCAATATGTTCCAGAAGCTGTCATGCGCAAACCATTGAGGGCTGAATCTAAAGGGGATTAGACAAGGGGATTGGACCTAGATCCTCATTCTCTTGGAAAAAAATTGGATGGGTTTATGATCGGAAGCTAAATTGCCCAGAATATTAGAGGAGATGATTTGGTTATCAGACAGAAGGTTACTATGGATTAGGAACCTATCCAATCTGGCCATAATATTACCTTTACCAATGCGCTTATTGGACCATGTATACTTCCCTTTTTTGGGTTTAATGTCAATGAGATCCCACTTATGGAGTAGAGCTTCAACCTGAGAATGAAAGCAATATTTTCCACTGTTGCCACCCTTTTTTTCAGTCTTGGAGAGGGTAATATTCATTTCACCAGCTAGAATAATATTCTGAGGAGCATATGCTTGCAGGAAGTCTTCAAGTAGATTATAGCAGTCTTGTTTTTCTGAGTAAAGATTGGGTACATATATGTTGAAAAGAGCGAACTGCTTGTTGCTTTGAATATGAGTGAGATCCGTATAAATCCAATGCTGCGTCGCAAAGGAGTTGTGGAGATGAAATTTTTCAGGGCACCATAATGTTGCAAGGCCACCAGAGGCTCCTCTAACACTAACTGCATAACCGGTGCTCTTCTTCCACTTTTCTCTTCTAATTGCTAAGACAACAATATCATCCAGCTTGGTCTGTTGGAGTAGTAGAAGATCTGGCATATCTATTCTTTGAAGGTCTTTTACTGCTTCTACCTTGCTAGGGATGCCTAGGCCTCTGCAATTCCAAGAGACCATCTTCATCATTTATAATTATATATGGTGGAGGTAGTTCCTTCTGGTAGGTCTCCATTTTTCTTTCCTGCTTGCCTGGCTCTAGTATTTCTGCTGAAAACCATATCAATAGTGGCTTGGGATCCTTGAACTTTCTCTCGCTCAACTTATTCTTCTCTCAGCTCTTTGATTGATTTCCGACCAAGCTTTTTGGCAGATTTATCTATGAGTTCTTTTGAGGAGGAAGAGGAGTTCGGGGATCTAACTTTTGTGATTTCAAAGTAAGAGGGGCATCTCTAATCAAGGCAGATCTAGTGGGGCTGGGTGTATTTTGAGGCAGATCCACGTGAGGAATAGTTTGAGAGTCTTGTTGTTCGCGTATTTCTCCTTCTTCTTCGATCTCGGGGATTTCTTGGGTCTCCACACTTTCTAAAACTTTGAAACTATTCTTGTTATTCGATGGCATCGGATCTTGTTGTTGATGGTCAAATTTCTTGATATTCAGACTTTTTGGGTGTGATTTCGATCCGGTTTTGTTATTTTTTCCGAATAGCAGTCCATTGATCTTTCTTCCCTTATGATTCTGGGTCCGCTGGCTTCTTTTTACAGGAGCGGGCAAAGTGACCGTACTCATGACATAATCTACATTTAAAAGGGATTTGTTCGTAATCAAGTTCTTGAATGTGGGTCCAATCTGCCACTGTGAGATTTATTGCTTCTGGGAGTCCATGTTCCAAGTCTACTTCGAGACAAATTCTCGCACATGCATATTGATCTTTCCGATAAGCTTTGTCGATATATTTACCTAGGGTGTTTCTGATAGCTTATAGAGATTCAGTATTCCAACAATGAAGAGGTAGATGGGGGAGTCTCACCCAGACGGGGACAGCAGAGGGAATGTCAAGGGTAGGATCAAAATTTGGAGTCCATTTATTCATATAAAGTCCCTGAGGTCCCATAAAATACAGGCCATTTCTGAAGATGAGATCGCGATCATGTTTGCTTTCGAACACGAATGCAAAATATCCTTTCCACAGAAAGAAAGATTTCACATCTTCTGTGATCAGGGGTCTCCAGTTCTTTTGCACCCAATGCTTTGTAGACTTCGGGGAGGGCCATAAGCTAGTGAATTGGCCAATCAGTCCACGATCCAATAGATTAAGGGTTGTCCTGCACGGGAGATCTACCGGTAGCGCTACCGTCGGGATCTCATTTAGCTTTTTCACGAACTTCTGCTAGGCGGAGGAAAGGGGATTCTTTCCCTGAGAAGCTATTAAGTTCAAAAAATTTGTCAGATCGGAAGGGGGACAGACATATCCCAAAGCCATAAGAGGCTGGGGACTTTCCTTGGAAGAGAGATCGAAATCCAATGTGAAGAGCCTGTTGAGATCCCTTCAGGCCCTAGAACGCAGGGAGAGATCCTGCGGCAAACGTCCAGGAGCTTCTCAACTCTATACACAATCCATCTTTAATCGATGCCCGCTGCCAAAAACTACTACTTAGATCCAGATCGCTCAGCTCGAGGATGCTTGGGCTCAGGTTCGATGGCCGATGGTTGATGGTCTAGGGCAGTCGATCGTTGAGAATCACCTGTAGCGGCTGATTTTATATCGTAACAGACCACTATTGAATCACAACCCTTTTTACAATTAACAAGATATTAGATGACTTGTTAAGTCCCTAACCAGAATTAATTATTATTATAGTTATTGTTATTTCGGCTAAGTGTGAGGTCACGTAATGATCACTTCATCTTTTATTTATAATAAAGGAGATTCATTTGTATAATCATCTCATATTTTCTTGTGTGTTTTCTACAATGTATGAGAAGGTTTCCCCCTTGAAGATGCTTCTTATTCATCTCTTGCATTCATTCTCAAGGCATGGCATTACTCTCTATTTCTTATTTTAGGGAATTTGGTACCTAACATTTGGTATCAAAGCTTGGATGATTCCAAAACGGGTCATCTTGGCATTTTCGCTATATTTTTTTAGAGATGTTTCAAATAGCAAAAATTAGAGAGGCCTTATAGGACATATTGAAATATCTATGGTAAGAAATTTAGGTCCTGATTCATTGCATGTGCAAAGTCATACCTTGTGGAAGTTAGGTTTTTTTATTTGTCCAAGAACTACTCTCAAACAAGTGTTATGGGTAAAACTGTTACTTTTGGAGCTAATGAGATCCAAATTGATTGAGACATGTTGCATCGGAAGGAATATGGACCATAGTAGCCGTGGTATCAATTTTAGATTCAGAGATGGAAAATTGGACACATGTCAAGACGTACAAGTTCGCTCTCCTAAAAGGGACAAAAACAACTAGTTTTGGAAAAGTTACCACAACTCTCTATTGGTACATCATAATTGAGCCATACCTATAGTATTGCGGAGAATACATATCATGCTACTACAAAAATAGATTTTAGACTTAGATAATCTGAAATTTCAAAGATATTTAAGGAGCAAGGTCAGCCACCAACATAACCTACACATTGAGTTTCACAAGGCATGTTAGCTTGACACTTGTATAAATTTTGAGTGGAATATATATTTTGGGTGAATCAAAGGATGATATAGAGGAAATAAATATAATTACATGTAAATATTACTTTGGGCTCACATGGCAAGGGGTTCTACAAAAAATATACACCAATTGAACCCCGCAGAGAGCTCAAGCATGACTTGTGAAGAAAATGAAGATATATCTCACCATCTATCCAGGTTGGAAGAAAAAGATACAGAATGGAGTGAAATATTAGTGACACATTTGCAATTGGGAAACACAAAAAATGAGATAATAAGCGAATCTAAACATATGTGTGAAAATATGGCTAGTAAAGAGGATCTTCGAAAGATGGATAGTAAGGAGGATCTAAAAAATATGAAGTGATAAATTTTAAATGGGATTATACATTCTTCTAATTAATCTCCTAGTGGAGAGAATAAGGAGAACAATATGGACTTGCCCCAACCACATGTTGATAAAATTGAAAAACAAGTGGAGAATAAGAGGTTCGAGTCCCATCTTTGATAGGAGATGCTAGCACGCAGCTGAGATCGCACTGCTAACCCTAGCACGCAGCTGAGAAGGATGGCGGCACCTGGGGGAGGGGAGGACGCCCCCCCCCCCCGGTCCATTTCAGATGAGGAAGCCTTCAGCAGGCTTGTCCACGGCAGAGGCAAGAAAACCTCTCCTCCGGAGGTCCCGAAATTCATAAAGAAGCTTGAAGACATCCCAGAAATCGCCCTACCTGAAGAAAAACCAATGAAAATAGCTCTAGCTTTGGCAAAGCGAGGTCTCGTGGGGTAGTTCATGGGCCTATGGCCATCCACTAAAACAACTGATGACTGGATACAGAGGAACTGGAGGCCCAATTTCAAAAATGGAGTGACTTGTTACCCTGTAGGGAGAGGGTTCTTCATCTTTGAATTTATCTCCGAAGAAGACCGAGACTTAATCTTTAGAAATGGCCCCTACTTCATGGGGACGCAGGGCTTATACCTGAATAAATGGACACCAGATTTTGATCCCTCGATCGATCTCCCCAAGGAAGTGTCGGTGTGGGTCAAGCTCCCTAACCTCCCGGTGCATTGCTGGGACTTCGATTCCTTGCAGAGAATAGGGAATGGAATCGGGCGTTTCATTGACAAAGCTGATAATAAGGGCCAATATACCTGTGCCAGAATCTGCGTTGAAGTCGACCTGGAAGCTGGTCTCCCGGAGGCAATAAAACTAAAAGTCGGATCATGGACTCATTACCAGAAGCTGGATTATGAGCGTCTGCCCTTCAAGTGTAGAAACTGCCAGGAACATGGCCATTTCCAAAGATACTGTCCCAAGCTAGTTGCTGAGAAAGAAGACGTTGAAGGATGGCAGAAAGTAAAAAAGGGGAAACCCACGAATAATGCCAGAAGCAAGGAAAGAATTGCCCAGGGTCCTCCAAAGGAAGGCAGCTCAAAACCTTCTACTCAGGAAGATCCTAAGGTATCCCAAAACCCTGGGAATACACCAGAAGCTGATGTAGCCCGGGCACCACAAGACCCAACCGATCCAACTCATCAATCTGGTGTAGCCAGTCCATCCAAAGATCACATCAGTCTAGACTCGGAAACAGGAGCTGACTCCTCCGAGGAAGGTGATACTGAAGTCAACAGTCAATCAGGCTCCCCGGATCAACCAAAACGCGGACGGAAGTCAGAAAAGAAGAGAAGGGAAGAGCAGTCCTACAAGGACGTGGTCCAAGGCTCTCAACACACCATACCTGAAATGATGAACACCAGATCCGGAATGAGGCTGGGAAAGACCCCGAAAGGGGGTCATCACCCTCCCCCAGGTAAATAATGCAATACGTCTCCTGGAATTGCAGAGGACTAGGCAGCCCTCTAAAAGAAGAAGCTATAAGGGATTTAGTAAGAGTAAGGAAGCCTGAAGTCCTACTAATCCAGGAGACGAAACTGGAGGAAGATGCTCTCCTTCGTGCAAGCAACTTGTTTTGGAAGAAAGGCCCGGCTAGGGCTGTAAGTGCAAGAGGAGCCTCGGGAGGCCTAGCAACCTTCTGGGACTCTGCAAAGCTCGACCTAGTTGAAGAAGAAGGAACCACTCACTGGCTATTCACCAAGCTGCTTCATAAATATTCCGGCCATCATGTAAGTCTCTTTAATATATATGCTCCTGTCTCTTATTCCAAAAAAAAAGATTGTTGGGACACCTTAAAACTGTTCCTGACGCTCCACAAGCCCAAAAACCTAGTGTTGGCTGGAGATTTAAATGTCACTCTAGCTCTGGCTGAAAAAAAAGGGGGCTCTATTGTGCGGGACCCCGCAAGAGAGTGGGTTGAAGACCTGATGCTGGATTGGGACCTTGAAGACATCACCCCTGCCAAAGGAAAGTATACCTGGTCAAATAAAAGATTGGGACCTGGTCACATTGCTGCCCGCCTTGACCGGTTCCTCCTTCACTCCTCCTTCCTAACCCTAGGGATGATGGCATCCTCTACGATTCACCCGCATTATACTTCTGACCATAAGCCGATCTCCCTCTCTCTTCATCCCGATGAAAGGTTAGGTCCCATTCCCTTCCGTTTCAGACCTAATTGGGTAACCCAGGAAGGTTTCCTCGACCTTGTCTCCAACTCTTGGAAAGAACCGGTTCATGGCTCCTCGTTCTTTGTTTGGGATGAAAAGCTTAGAAGGATCAAAGTGGCCCTGAAAGAATGGGCTAAAGGGCTGGGTTCCCCAATGACTGAAAGGAAGAGAACCCAGAAGGCCTTGGAACGACACCAGTTAATCTTGGAAGAGTCCCCTGTCACTCCTTCTATGCTATTCTGGGAAGCTGAGCTTCAAAGGGAGTACCATAAAGCCTGCAGAGAAGAGGAAACTTGCTGTAGAGTCAAATCAAGAACGCTTTGGCTCCAAGCTGGAGACAAAAATACCACTTTCTTTCACAAGCAAGCCCAAGCCAGAAAGATTTATAATTCCATCACTGAAATTCAGACTCAAGGCCAAGTGATAAAGGACTTTAGAGGCATTAAGGAGGCAGCCCATTCCTTTTTTAAAAGCCTTTACTCCACCCCTGACCAGGATCCTGTGGAACCGAATTCCTATCCTCTATCAGAGATTCCAATATTGGTTAATGAAGAGGACAACCTGCAGCTGATCAGGCCTATTAGTATTCGAGAAGTTAAGCAAGCCCTTGACAACATGAATCCTGATAAAGCACCTGGGCCGGACGGATTCACAGCCCGGTTCTACATCTCTTGCTGGGACATAATAGAGAAGGATCTGTACAGAATGGTGAAGAAGGCTCAGAACTGTAACAAATTGGGGGGGTAGCACTAATTCCTCCTTCCTGGCGCTCATTCCGAAAGAAAAAGGCGCTAAAAACTTCAGCAGATTCAGGCCTATATCCCTGTGTAACACGGGTTACAAAATCATAACCAAAATTATGGCTAATAGACTTAAAAGAATCCTGCCTAAGCTGATTCCGGAAAACCAAGGGGGGTTTGTGAGAGGAAGACAGATCTTGGACAACATTATCTTAGTACAAGAAGCCATCCATTCTAGCTACAAGAGAAAAGAGAAGGGGATGGTGGTAAAGTTGGATTTGGCCAGTGCCTTTGACAGAGTCAGGCATGATTTCCTTTATGCAGCCATGAGGAACTTCGGATTCAATCAGAACTTCATTATTTGGGTCAAAGCTTGCATCTCAGCCCCATGGATTGCCCCGCTGGTCAATGGGAGTCCTACTGATTTTTTCAAGGCCTCAAGAGTATTAAGGCAAGGCTGCCCTCTCTCCTCAGTGTTGTTTGTCATTCAAGCCGCTATCCTTAGCTATCAGCTGAACAGAAGTCTACAAAATAGGTCTCTCTCAGGCATCAGAATTGTCCCAAAGGTCAAGGATGTAAACCACGCCCAGTTCGCCGATGATACGCTCCTACTAGGAGTTGCCACTCTCAACACAGCCAGGAACTTTAAAATCGAGCTGGACTATTACAGGAATACATCCGGAAGTGAAATAAATTTCCTCAAAAGCAAGGTCTATGGCTGGAACTGTTCTCCCCGGGCAATGTTGGATATAGCTCGGATTCTCGAAATGGAAGCCATTACCACTTGGGACACCTTTACCTATCTAGGCATCCCTATTTTCAAAGATACCTCTAGAGTTGCCCATTGGCTGCCAATGCTGGACAAACTAAAAAAAAAGATCCAGGTGTGGGGGGCAAATTGGCTCAACAAAGCAGGCAAAGTGATTTTGATGAACTCTGTCCTCACCAGTCTTCCAATCTATCAATGTTCGGTGCTGCTAGCTCCAAAAACCATTACCAATAGAATCAATGAGCTGCTCCGTCGATTTCTGTGGGAGGGTGGCCGTAATTGTGAGAAAAAACCCCATCTTGTAAGCTGGGCCAATATCACTAGGCCAAAAATGGAAGGGGGCCTTCAAATTAGAGATGTGGCCACCCAAAATCTTGCCATGGGAGGCAAAATTCTCTGGAAAATGATAACTGGCAAAAGAACCTGGAGCAAGCAAATCCTCAAGAAGAAATACTTTAAAGTAGACAGACAGAGATGTCTTGAAAGGGCCACAAAACTGCAGAAAGGCTCCCCGATATTTTCACTGTGTAAAAGAGCCATCCCATTCTTCACCTCTAAGCTTACGTGGTCTCCTGGCAATGGAGAAAAAATCAGAATATGGGAGGACTCGATCCTTGGGGATCAGCCTCTTATCAACTTCAGCGACCTGGGCAATATAAAAGATTGGCTCCACGACAATAACTGCAGAACGCTGAGGGACATATCTGTCTGGAACAAAGATGAGGATGAATCCTGGGCAAATTGGAACCTGGGTGATTATCCTCACGATTTAGATGATGAAGCTGCTACCCTGTTGGATCTATTGCAAGGTAAGTCCCCCATCAGCGCCAGAGCTAAAGACACACGCAATTGGGGATCCCGATCGGGCACGTACACTGCAGCTGAGGGCTATGCTGCGATTTTGGAGGTGCCATGGGTCCCTCCCAACCCTGGGCCGTGGAAAGCTCTCTGGAATTTTGCCTCTATCCCTAAAATCGATATTTTTATCTGGACCGTCCTCCACAACAGCATATTGACAGGAGAAAAACTGAAGAGAAAAGGCTGGGCAGGGCCATCCCGTTGCCCTCTGTGCTACCAAGCTGAAGAAACCATAGATCACTTGTTCATCTCTTGCGAATTCACCAAAGAAGTCTGGAGCCTCACGATAGGATAAAACACTGTAAGTTTTCCCAACTCGATCAAGGAGCTGATCAGCAGCTGGATCGCTCTTGCCCCCTTCGATTTAAACAAAAAAGACATCCTCAAGCTAGCATGGATGTGGACCCCAAAATTCCTTTGCTGGAAAGTCTGGTTGGAAAGAAATAACAGGATTTTTAAGGAGGAATGCAGACTTCCAACTCAAGTGGTCGTGAAGGCTAGGTCCATGCTTTCTGAAGCTTTAAGCACCAAGTCTGCGATCAGAAATAAGGCTTCTCTCTCGCCTGAAGAAGAGCGCTGGCTTAAGGAGATCAATGTGAACCAGCAAAGCAATCAAGCTACCAATCCTCCTCAAAAGGCTTGCTGGGAAATCAGGCTGGAAGAACAGGAATTCATCAAGTGGAGATCTGTCCTGAATGATTGGTGCCTTTTTTTTTACGGGGCCTCGAAAGGGAATCCCGGTCAAGCTGGAGGAGGAGGCATTATTCTCGATCCCTATGACACCACCGTCTTGTCCTATGCCTGGGGCCTAGGACATGCATCCAACAATCATGCTGAGTATCTTGCGCTGTGGCAAGGTCTGAATCAAGCAAGAAAGATGAACATTGAGAAGCTTACTATCTTTGGTGACTCCAGGCTGATAGTCAAGGATCTACACACTAAGAAGATGCCTGCCGGTATAAGTCTGTCCCACATCCACAGGAAAGTCCTACTCATGCTGAAGCACTTCAGAACTCATAAGGCTTACCACGTTCTAAGGAGTCTCAACAATCTAGCAGACGCTGAAGCTAATCACGGAGCAAGCCTGAGTAAGAGTCAACTTATTGTTAACGGAGAAATTTCAAAGCACCCACTCCCCTAAGATTAAGAGACATGGTCTTCTGGTTCCTTTGGGCATTCCCCAGCACCCAACAGCATTATTCTAACTGGATTATTAAGCTGGAAATGAAGTTCCGTACAGCGGATTGGGATTTGAATTGTAAAGGCCCTGGCAGCCCATTTGCCAGACACTTATAAATTTTAACCGTTTCCGTAAAAAAAAAAAAAGAGGTTCGAGTCCCCGATAATTAATAATCAACATCATCATGGGTTCAATTCATAATAGAGGAACTACTCCATTCCCAAGGTTGGATTAAGAAAGTTTAATGGAGCAAATGTGTTTACATGGGTGAATCAAATAGAGCAATTATTTGAATTGCATAGTATTATGTACGATAAGCAAAGGATTTCATTAACTACAACGTGTTTTGAGATAAAACTCTATCAATGGTATCAATGGGTAGTTAAAAGGAATCCTCCTTCTTATCATTATACTTGGAGTCTATTTGGAATAGACCTATAAGTTGAATATGGTAAACTTTGGGAACAATATTACTTCAGTCAGTTGACAAAAATCAAGCACTTAGGTGATGTGGAAGATTATAATTCAGAATTTAAAGTATTGTCCACAAGGGTAAATAACTAACTTACCAACATTTGTTAGAATCTTACATGGGTGGAATAAAAGAAGACATTAAACATGAAATTTTCTTAAAACAACCTAAAAATGTTCTGAGAGTTATGCAATATTCTCATCACACTCAAGCCAAAATAAGGCTACACAAAAGTCTACAATTGGAACATATGCAGGAAGCAGAGACAAATTTTGCCTCATAGGGCAACACTACCTCAACCTACTTGAATATCGCAAAAAGAAATAGATGAGAGAAGAGCAAAGGGACTATGTTTTGGTTGTAATAGAAAATGGTTTTAAAGGGCATAAATGTTAAAGAATGAAATTATTCACGTTGGAGAATAATGAAGAGGAGGAAACAGATGCACCAATAGAAATTGGCAAGGAAGAATTTTTGAAAAAGAAAAGCAAGGAACATATGTAAAAATTTTGCACAACATAGATCCAAACCGATGTGAAATATCGGTTCATGCCTTGGAAAGTCTGTTAGCACACCAAACCCAAAAGATTTTAGGTTACATTAAAAAGTAGAGGGTCATAGTACTAGTTGATTCAGGATGTACACATAATTTCATTGATAAAAAAATTAGTAGAGTGCCTCAATTGTTTTGTGTATCTAGTGAGATTTTTTCAAGTATTGGTTGCTAATGGGGGGGGTATTGATCGTGGAGGGAAATGCCATAACATTAAACTCAGTATGGGAGACTATAATCTATCAATCCACATGTATGTTATTCTCATTGGAGGAGTAGATGTTTTTCTAGGGATTCAATGGTTGAGAACCTTGGGTACAATTTCTACAAACCACAATGAATTGTTTGTGAGATTTGAATTGGAAGGAATTCGATACGAACTCAAAGGATTAAAATATCCACCCTCTCAGATCATCAACTCTGTAGTGGAAAAGCATATAAAAAAGGGTTGTAGTGGAGTTATTGCTAGAGTTTACTCTATGGAAGTGAAGCATGAAGATGAAAATATTCTAGATGACTTAAAATTTACGTTGGAAGAGCATAATAGAGTCTTCCAATTTATTCTAAAGGACTGCCTCATCTAGAGATCATGAACATTGTTGAAACTCATTCTTGGAATTACTCCTCCTACTAAAAGGCTTATAGATATTTGCATCAACCAAAAGGGGATATCGAGAGAAATGGCACAAGACATGTTGGATGCAGGTATTATTCAACCAAGTTGGAGTTCCTTTTCAGCACCATTAGTAATGGTCAAAATATAAGATAATGCTTGGCGAATGTGCCCCGATTACAGAGAACTAAACAAAATTATCATCAAGGATAAATTTCCCATTCCAGATGTTGATGACATTCGTGGAGTGGCTTACTTCACGAATTTAGATCTAAATCAAGATACAATCAAATCAGATTAAGTGAAGAATACATTCCCAAAACAACTTTTAAAACACGTGAAGGGCACTGAATTCTTGGTGATGCCTTTTGGATTAACTAATGCTCCTTCTACTTTTCAAAGCCTTATGAATACGATTTTTGGACCTTATCTTTGAAAATCTGTGTTGGTTTCTTTGATGATATACTTATATGTAGAAAATCATGGAAGAACACATTAAACTTGTGGATTAAGGCCTACAGATTATTGGAAACAATCAATTGTATGTAAAAAGATCCAAATGTGCTTTTGGGAAACGAGAAGTAGAGTACTTGGGTCATGTTGTTTCAATAGATGGGTCAAGTTGGATCCTCAAAATATTGAAGTCATAAAAAAAATGGCCTATTCCTAAGAACATCACGAGTCTTTGATAATTTTTGGGTCTTACAGGGTATTATAGGAATTTGGTTAAGAATCATGCATGCATTGCAGGTCCACTCACATCTCTCTTGAAGAAAAAATCATTTGTGTGGAATGAAGAAGGTACCTTTGCATCCTCACTCCTCAAGGATGTTATGTCTTTGGCACCGGTATTAACAACACCGTACTTTAGTAAAACATTCATAGTCGAATGCGATGCATCGAGACAAGGAATTTGAACAATATTGATGCAAGGAGGGAGGCCATTGGCTTTTGAAAGTAAACGATTCAAGGGAAATGAAATGGTGAAATATACATATGAAAAAAATGGCAACAATATCTCATTAGGAGACACTTTAAAGTCAAGGAAGAGCATGACAACCTATAATATTTTTTGGAAGAAAGAGTCTCATCGGAAAGAGCAATCAAGATTGGGCATAAAAGAGGCAAGGGTTTGATTTTGAAATATTCTACAAAAAGGGTAACGAAAATGTGGTAGCAGATGTCATTTGCAAATAGAAGAATCCTTGAACTTATATTCAATGACATCTTCCAGTCCTGTGTGGTTGGAAGAAGCTCACCATGATGGAATGAAGATAATAATACTAGACATTAAATAGAATGTCTTAAAGAAGGGAATATCTATATGGAACATTGGGAATGGAAGAAATATATCCTTTGGTACAAGGGTAGAATATTTTTATGCCGCAATCAAATCTGAAAGAACAAATATTAAGTGAGTATCATAACTCTCCGATGGAAGGACATTAGGTTTCCTCAAAACTTATCAAAGTATCAATAATTTTTTTGGGGGGAAGGAATGACAAAATGTATTCAAACATTTGTAAGAAAATGCCAAGTCATTACACATACCTAATCAAAGATGGGAAGATATATCAATGGTCTTCATTACAAGTTTACGACAATTACAAGGTAAGGATGCCATTTGTGTGGTTGTGGATAGACTCACACGATATGCACATTTTTGTGGAATTCAAAGTGCAGATACTGCAAGCCAAGTGCCAGAAGTGTTCATGAAGGAAATTCATAGAATTCATGGATTCCCTAAAGTAATCATCAATGATAGATCCAAAATTCATTGGAAATTCTTGGAAAGATCTATGGAAGATAATGGGAACAACGTTGGCTATGAGTTTTAGCATATCACCCACGAACAAATGGACGAACATAAATTGTTAACAAATGTTTCAAAGGTTATCTCTGTTGTTTTTCTCTAGACAAGCAATCTCAATGGGTCAAGTGGATTCCTTTAGCTGAATGGTGGTATAATACCACTTATCCCACATCTACAAAGATGACTCCATTTGAATCTTGTTATGGGTATCCAACTCCTACTATTACATCATTTTTCCATCATCATTCCAAAGTACAAGTGGTAGATGCACATATGGAACAGACTAAAGAGACTTTGTAAATCCTTAAAGAAAACCTTCAAACGACCTATAATAGGATGAAGCAACAAGCATATCAAGATAGAAGTGAAAGACAATTTGAGGAGGGTGGCTGGTATATTCGAGACTACAACCTTATAAACAATATATTCTCAACATAAGAAGAATAAAAAATAACTCCATAATTTTATGGACCCTACAAGATTGTTCGCAAAATTGGAGAAGTGGCCTTTGAGTTATATTTGCCTTCCTCCTGCATTCATAGGTTTTTCATTTATCTTGCTTGAAAAAGGTTTTGGGACATACTATGCGAGTACAAACACAACTACCAAAATTATATGAAGAAGGCAAGTTGATTTTGGAACAAAAAAAAAAGTTATTGGTAGAAGTTCTCTATCTCTTCGGAATAGAACCATTATGGAGTACCTAATCAAGTGGAAGAAATATGCCCCCATAAGAAGCTACATGGGAAGATGAGCAATTCATGAAGAAACACCCTTAATTACAAGTTTTGAGGGGAAAGCTTTTTTAAAGAGGGGGGCTATGTTAGGGCCCTAACCATAATTCATTGTTTTATATTAGTTATTGTAGATCGGCGCAGTATTAGGTCATATCATGATCTTTTCATCTCATATTTATAATAAAGGAGATTCATATGTATAATCCTCTCATCTTGTCTTGTGTGTTTCTACATTGTATAAGGAGGTTGCCCCCTTGAAGAGGCTTCTTATTCATCTATTTTATTCATTCTTAAGCCGTGGGATTACTCTCTCTTTCTTATTTTATGCTTTTTTAGGGAATTTGATGCATAACATGACTACAAGCAAGAATGCAGTCAACAGCATGGGGAGCCACCATAATAAACCTAATAAACCCATGCCATCTCCTTTTTTTTAAATTATCTTTTGATGTGTTTTTTGTTGTAGAAGGATGTGCAAGAACACTAAATCGGGTGTGACAGTGGGCTAATATTTTGAGTATTTATAAGGCCCATCTCTTCAAACTACATTGCTTATCTTGAATTCCGAGGGGACTGAAACTAAGCTAAACATTAATATTTTGATGGTCTTGAAATATTTTGAGCTAATTGCATGTTTTGCCATTAATAAGTATTCAAGGTCATGAAGTGTGTGATATGATTTGTTTTTATTATATCTTTTGATGTCTTACAAATTAACTTGGATCAAGTCGGCTTTAGTACGATGGAATGTAGGTGATGTACAACTCACTAAGGATCCCGAGAATGAAGGATTGTGTTTCTCTAACTCCATCTAAACTTAGAAAATGAATATCAATGCCTACCTACTCGAGTTGTTAAGTGGAGTTGATCCATGTGATTATAGGGACCAAGTAAATGGCTCTACCGTGATTTTAGCATTCATCTTAAGTTACCAATTCATGCACTTTTTTTTTGTATAAAAGGGGGGACTATAACAGAAGTATCCCCCTGACTTCGCTGACGAGTTTTTAGAAATAAGGATTTGAACACTGAACTTAATTATCATTTTGTACTTTTTTCTTATGAAATAAAGATTTTTTTGTATTTTGTAACTAGGGGAATCGACAACTGGGAAGGGGCTGGTACTCGCGTGACATGGGGTCCAGGGATCCAATCCCATCCGCTACCACTATACCCCCAGGTGCACCCACACAACCCGCAAGCATGGGGCACGGGTAATCCGAGGTGATTTGAACTCATGACCTCCATTTACAATATTTCCTTCATATCAAGCGAATCGTCGGTTGAGCTACACCCCTGCGGGCGAAATAAAGAGTTGGTTGAATTACTCCCAGTGATATAATTACATGAGGCTCCTTAAGAATCCTTAAGCAAGGGCCTACTCGAGGTCTCTAAGGGAACCACTATGTTTCATTATGCTTTGCTTTATTTATGCATGCACTTATTACATTTCCAGTTCTTGTAGTAATTTTGTGCGTTGATTTAATTAATGTTACAGTAGATGTAGTAGTTTCACAATTATGTAGTAGCAATCACATGATACTTTGTTTTCCATTCTTTTAGGATTTTATTGCATGTTGATCAATAGTAAGCTCATATTTATATGATTGGGTGCATATCCATTAGTAGATAGTATGTTTTCTTAATAATGTGGATTTGCAAAACAAAGGATAGTATACTTTATTCCCTCTTGATGATTGGGATAAGAGTGGTATGCACTTTATAACTTGTTAGATGCAAAAGTAGGAGACTAAGGTTGAAGTGACCATCTATGATTGTTTACTTATTTATGTAGTTGGTTTATTTCACAGGTAATAGTTGCATATACTTTGTGTTGCACCTCATCAAATTAACATGCTCTATAGGTTGATAAATTAAAGCAAGAACATGTGGGATTACAACAATCTCATTGTAATAACAAATGTCACCACATGGGTTGCCTGTATAGTATGTTTCTTGTCCACATGTACTCACCCAACACATTCAACAAAGATCTCTTCATCAATACAAGAATCCAACAATCAATATGTCCAACTTTATGCTTATATGTAATGCCAAACCCTTTATCCAAAAGCAAATTCAAATGCACTATGATTTTTAACTTTATTCTCAATGGAACCAACTAAAGCATAGCAATAACAATCCAATTCAAATGCAATTTGTAACATGAACTCTACTTGTTGAATATGTAAAGCCAACACTGATACTATTGTTTGAAAATTACCCACTCTATTGCTTGAGCCTTGTTCTAGAGACTTAGAGACATTACCATGTCAGATACTCTCCTTGTTGCTATTATGTGTCTCTATGAGTTTGTTCTTGGCCATCTATGCACAGTGCATGGGCTGTCAGGTTTTCTCAAGAACACCATTGGGGTGCAGCAAGGGTGCCTTCTCTCACCCACATTGTTTAGGATTTATATTGATGAGTTGGAATCCTTTTCTACACAAGTGTATCCATCCTAGGGATGGTTGCCTCCTTCACATTGGCTAGATTCACGGATCCAATTGCCTTATCATATGACCAAAACAATTTGCACAAATTGATGAAATCATTGCTCCAACATTAATAATGGGACAATTGTGTTTTACTCCATGCAAATGTTTAATAATAAATATGTGAAGCCATTCACTCACTTCCAAGTTTCATATGTATATACTTGGGATCAAATTCAACCCTCAGTAATGACTATATATATATCCACAAGATGAAAGGAATGTCATAACGAGACTTAGAGACTTTGGCATCTCATATACTTTCCTCATTGCTATTATGTGTCTCTATGAGTTTGTTCTTGGCCACCTATGCACATTGCACGGGCTATTCGATTTTCTCGAGAGCACCAATGGGGTAAAGCAAAGGTGTCCTCTCTCACCCACATTGTTCAGGATTTTTATCAATGACTTGGAATCCTTTTCTACATGAGCATATCCATGTCAGGAATGGTTGCCTCATTCTAAACAAATTGCACAAATTGATGAAATCAATTACTCCAACATTAATAAGGGACAATTGTGCATTACTTGATGCAAATGCTTAACAATAAATATACAAAGACATTCTCTTACTTCCAAGTTTCGAATGTATATACTTAGGCACATACTCAAACTTTGATACATGACAATGTGTGCTTAACAATAAATATACAAAGACATTCTCTTACTTCCAAGTTTCGAATGTATATACTTAGGCACATACTCAAACTTTGATACATGACAATGTGTGTGTGTGCGCGCGCGCATGTGTGTGTGCACGCGCACGCATGCATGTGTGTGTGTGCGCACGCACGTTTGTGTGTGTGTGTGTGTGTGTGTGTGTGTGTGTGTGTGTGTGTGTGCACAAGGTGAAAGGAGTGTCATAACCATTCCTTTCATGCACAATGCTTTCACAAGTATTAAAACATGCATATACATGTAAGGTGCATACATGGGAACAAGGTAACCAAACATTGCAAGAGTTTCGAATCAATAGATGCTAAAACACAATGACCATAACAACCATGAGTTAGTGCAGGTGGAAGTCTATGATATTCATTAATTAAACCACCCTTACAATGGAGGCAAGCCCCTTGAATAATCCATTAACTATATGGACAACCCAACATATTGTATGGCTCGAGAAAGAGATAAGACAACAAATTGTGGTTGCGTATGATTCGAACAACCTCAAGGATAAACCAAGCGTAGCAAATGACCCTTATGGAGATGGTTAGGAAACCTATGACCCCCATTTCACCTCTAAGTGCTATTGAAGGTTGGGTTATGACACCAACGTTCTCAGAGATTGTAGCTTGTTGTTCCTTAGGAATTAAATTGGAAACTTTGTTGGATAATTGCAATGCTACTTCATGACAACCCTTGATCTCAGTTCTCACCATAAAATGAATGATGGGTAATTCGAAGTTGTTTCTATTCACACCATATAGAGGAAAATATTTTTTGTAGCATGAAATTTCCAAATATGGTCAATTAACAATAATCATGGATATTAATTCAAGAAGGCATGGATGGAGAGTATCTTAGAGTTGTTGTCATTCACCAATTGTCAATGGGAAATTGATTTCTAAATAATAATAATAAAAATATACTTTGCAACTCTTTATTCCCTCCATTAGCGCACTATGAGCAACACATTGAACATAGGTAAGAGCAACATATTGCATGCACAAAATTTACACAACAATGAAATCAAACACACCATAAACATGGAGATTTTATCTTGGTTGTCAACTGGGTCTAGCTTGAGTGTTTGTGGGATAGAGTGTTATCCTCCCCACCCATGTTCTATTCTCGCAAGTGACATGTTGAGCTCATAATGAGTATGTTGTTGTAGTGACTTGAAGCCCCGTTGTTGACTTGACCTTGTGTTTCAAAGAATCTAGGGTTTACCTTGGGTACCATCCTCAAATGAGGGGAAGGTTATGGGGGTCTTCCTTGGGATAATTACCTGGCAAGGAAAACAAAAAACAAAAAAACAACAAGAACAACAACAACAACAACAACTTTGAATGGTTGCTCAGTCTAAACTTTGAATGGTTGCTCAGTCTCCATTTCGACAATCTTAGGTTACAATGCAACTCGTGGTTCTATGGCCATTCAACAATTTACACAGGTAGGCTCTTGTGCATCCTCACCTCTTGTCAACAAAAAGCCCTTTGTGTGTGAAATTGCAATAAGAAATTGGCAAAGGTAGGGTGATGGGAAGGCCGAGCATTCTTGTCCTTTTGTTTCCCATTCCCCAACCTTCTCTCATATTTTTATATTTCTTTCTCACTTTTTGTTTTGTTTTTTCCTCGTTTTTCTTTCTTACAATTACTTTCTTTGTTGTTTCATTATCCTTTATTGTCTTCGTTAATTGCCTACTTTGTTTGTGTGTATTGAATCTCACAACTATTCAAGTTGTTTGTATCCACTTTGAATCAAATATTCAGTGGACTTGTGGAGGATGTTTTTCAATGTACTAGTAAACACCAAAGGTATCAATGGAAGATGTTACAAGCACACATGTAAGGATTACTTAAAAACTCTTATTCGATAACTGGAGTTGGAGAAAGATATAATCTTTCTCAAATACAAGGATTAAAATGGATGTAAAAAGCTTTCAATCATGTATATATGGGGTTTATTTGATCAAATGAGCTTGGCAATTAGGGTGCTTATGGGAACATGGATTTGTAGTTTTGCTTATCTTATTATGATGCAAATAGCCTGTTGGAGGAGCCTAATTCGACCGCCCAACTAGGTCCTTCATTCGACCACTTGTAAAACATGTCGAACGATTGTGTCGGTCATTACATGTCAAGTCGATTAGTTGAACCGACGGGTCGTTATGTAATTGTCTGTAAACCAGATATATAGGTTGGAGAGCCGAATACATGAATAGTTGTAAGATATTGTAAAGCACGTATGTACATGTTCTACTGAGTAATAGAAAGACTTGTTGACTCTATCTCCATTACTTATCTCTATTCATATCTATATACTTGCTTGTTTATGCTATAAAATGTATCGCTGGTAACTATGCAATACGCTTGACTACAACATTGGTTCTGTTGATGATGATACATGCATAGGACAATAATGAGCATGATCAAATGATATCAGAACAAGAGATAAAGGAATGTGGGAAAGAAAGATAGCAAACTATCTGCAAAATTATGCCAAAAGAAATAAGTTGACCATCGCTCAAGAAAGGGAGAATTTCTTCTATGAAACACATGAAAAGTTCGTTGAATCCGTGTCATTCGCATTAAAGAAACTCCTGGATGAAAAGACATGCAGATGAAAAAGATCGACAATTGCTCGAAATGTTAACTAGATGAGGCCGCACAAACCTATATCAAAGGCGTGAAATAATTGCTGATGAGTTTTGTGAAGAATGTGCAATTCAAGAGCGAGTATCTACCGATAACATGAAGAAAAGGTTCTATAACGACCTCACCGACCAATTTCTATGTTCGTTACCAACGCTTTTGTTTAAATTCTTGATCGACAAGGGAGCAACGCATATTGTCGAACCTCGACCAGTGTTGTTACCACCATTCCCAGACACGAATTGGGAAGAAAAACAAAGAAAGTGGGAGAAATTCATGCAAGAGCGAGAGTGGGAATACTTTCTGAGAAAATGAATTGTTGCATCACCCTAGTTATGTAAAGATATTTTGGGTCAGCAATGGTGGGGTAGCCGACCACATTCCTGATGGAGTAGATGAATGATATTCGAAAAATGAAAATACGATATGTATAGTAGTGAGAAATCCCATAAATTCGACAAAGATAGAACGATGATCCATAAAGGCACTCCAGATATCCAAAATATTGAACGAGAAAAGAGTAGGAAGAGGCACGAGGAAATAAGGGAGTAGACTAGTGCGCTCCAGAAAAAAAAGAAGGTCAAGTATAGTGACAAATGCAAGAGGAAATCCGCCAGAGTCGAGTCGAGCTCGACATAAAGAGGGCGATGATGAATCACTGTTACCGATGGACGAAGAACTGTGGAAGGATCATGGCAGTGTTCTCCAGGTGAGTATACCCAAGGTTAGAACCCTGCATTCCCCATTACATCTGAATGAGAGTGCCCAAGTGCAAGAAATTGTCGAAGAAGATTTAGGACTTCACACTGGTCAATATGGCATTTGGAGTCGACAAAACGATGAAGGTAATGAGGTTGATAGATTATTGATCCATCGACCGCAAGAAGGGAATTGGGTCACTTTCAACACAAATTTTCCAACCGGAGTTTTCATCTACTCTATTTAGATCATGAGAAAGCGCCCCCCTAACCACTTCCAACATTGAGTGATTCATCGAGTCAATCGGGAACTTCGAAAAGAAGTACAATCCAGATAGAACAGAACTTTACTTGGGTATCGACAGAAGCTGTAGAATAAATTCGACACCTGAGAACGGATGAAGAACCAACCGAAGCTAGTGACACTGTTTTCGAAAGTGAAGAACGTGCATTAACTCTTGTTAATACACATCGAGAAATAGTACTTGTAGAAAACAACTGTAAGAGCGTTTTTGCCACCAGAAGTAATCCACCATCACCACCATTTAGCTTGGAAGTCGAAATTGCAGCAAATATGGCACACCTTCCTTTCTACGAAGGAGACAAAGATCCAAGAAGACACTGGTTTGTCTATGCGTTAATATGGGAGGCCAATGCCATTTCCAACGAAGATCGACAAATGGCACAATTTGCTGGTGCCCTTCGAAAACGAGCTCTTACATGGTACATCACTTATAAAGAAAAAACACCTACTGCAACAAAGGCTCAGATAAAACAACATTTTTTGTCTTTCTTCAAAACTCTAGATGCAAAATATCTAGCTGCTAAGAAATTGAAAACCACTTCTCAAAAGCCAACAGAAACTGCTAGGGACTACGACAAAAGATTCAAAGACTTGTTGAGCCAAACTGAGTATGATATTGAAGAACCTTTATTGATACAATGGTTCATGGCTGGATTACTACAGAAAATTAGAATGCACATCCGTTTACACGATTTTACTACATATGAAGATGCATTGACAAAAGCACTACAAATAGAAATGGATGATGATTATCCTATAGCTCCTGTCGACCGACGGATTGAAGAACAACTTTATAATATACACAAATCCATTCATGAAGTTGGATTGAGAGGAGTCGATCTATGGTTTACAAATGCTCAATAGTGGGCCATACGAAAGATTATTGTCGACAAGATGACCGCCGACAAGACGTTCGGTTTGTACAAACAAAATGCTTATGCGACATCTGCCAAGAACATGACTCACATTCAACAAAAGAATGTCCCTATGATATGAAGAATGATCAAGCTCGATGGTGTGCCATATGTGACGTAAAATCTCATTCCACAGTAGAATGTAGCCTAAATTTGAATAATAAACAGAATTATCATGCAGTTTATCAGACCAATACTGTCGACCAGAGAAACAACAAAAATAACAGAAACGATAGATATCAAAGAAATGACGGTCGACGATATGATTGATGAAATTACAACTTCAATCGACGAGGAGGATTCCAAGGTCAAGGTCAAAACAATGGAAATCGATACCACCGACCACGTCGATGACTGCAATGCTTTACGTGCCTCAGCGAAGAACATCTTTTTGCAGATTGTCCCTTCAAAAATCAGACAGATCTCAAATTTTGTACGAAGTGTGCAGTTGGTGATCACTTCTTGGAATATTGCCCCACCATAATTGAAAAGATTACTAATAAAAAGAATGTTAACATCTTGTCTAGTGTTCCTAAGTCTGATATTGTTAAAACTAAGAATCTCCATATTGTAACTCGTCAAGGAACTAAAATTGGTGCTGATAATCCGCAAATTAGCAAAATAAAAAGTAAATATGACTATCCTAATCCAATCAAACATAAGCACTTATATAATAATGCAACATTTTTTTTTTAAGAATTGGCATCCCAAAATGACAATGACGAATCTCGACAAAGAAATATTGATGAACTTCTTGAATTAATAACCAAAGAATAAGCAGTTGCAAATCTAATAAATCTCATGAATAATATTAGAAGCACATTTGTCGAAGAAAAGAAAACCAAAAATCTATGTCGATTAAATCAAAGAGATAAAAATGATGCAGACCCACTTGTCGACTTAGAAATTGAAGGATACTATGTTCGGCAAGTCGTCATCGAGTTCAGATCACAAGCAAATATCATGACTCGAGATACTTGGGAACACCTTGGTCGACCACAACTACACGAGTCGGGCATCTACCTAAAATTAGCCGACCAAGGATTGATTGAACCAATTAGGGTATGGAAAAATGTCGACACATCCATCAAGGGTACAACAACACAAGTAGATTTTGAAATTATCAATCCAAAGGAAGGATCCAATTCCTTCCTTACCCTAGTTGGCCGACCATGGGGAAGAAAGATGAAAGCATCAATATCACTTGAAAAATATAGGATAAAACTCAAAGGAAATGGGAAGAAAGTGATTGTGCCAATTCACCCATCACAGGGACAACCCTGGATAGAACCTATCGATGGCGACGTTGACATCCGACAATTATATCAAGTAATGAACAATGAAGACTATACTGAGCCTAATGCACAAGGGGAGATCCACCTCGGGAATCCTTCACCAGTCGGATATAATTCAGATGTTGAACTCTACAACTGGAAAATGGATAATTATGAATTGCAAGCACGAGAATTTTGGACGATTGAATGTATCCCCAAAAATAAAATTCAACAATGTTTTTCTATCTTTGTCATTCCGAAGATTTTTGAAAGAAAAACCAGAGAATATCCAACACTCGCACCGATGAGAAACGAATCGTCGGGTGTCCCACCGTTGAGATATAAAGAATGAGAATCCCCCTCATTTGATGTCGAGGAAGTGTCAAAGAATATAGGAGAACAAGGTCGACTTTAGAGTTTGGTCAAAACCTTCACTGGTCAAGCTACAAGATGGTGGGCTACATATCGGTCGAGACTTCAGACTTGGACCACAACATTGACATACTTTGTCGAAAGATTTAGTGGAAGAAACTCATGGCACAAGCAAATATTCCAACTTTCACACAAGGCCAAGATCCTAAAGAGCATATCAACAACTGCAAAAAAGAATGGAAAATATTAGGCTACAGAGACGAAATAACTTGGCCACACCTCTTTCCAAGTACACTCGATGACCTACCAAACAATTGGTATAAAATGGAAGAAGCAAGAGGAGAAACATTTATTTGGAAAGAACTCAGAGAAAATTTCATCAAAGCTTTCACATTTTCTCCGTAGGACGATCTATTAATAGAAGCAAGCAATCAAGTGAAAAATTTCCTACAGCTAGCAAGTAGCAAAATATCATCAGATAATCAAGAACGACTTGATCGACAAATTATTGCATGTAACAACATCAAGTCGACTGAAATCCAACACTCAACAAGACTACAAATGGAAATAGATGAAACGGAAGGAAAAAGCTTCAAATGGAAACAAGAACATTCAGACACATCAAAGCTGGTCAAAACAATTTTTAATGTCCAAACTCCAGAGAAGGATGATCCTGAAAGGTTGACTGCAGAAGATTCCCCCCAACATTTACACAAATGAAAGAAGGTGAACGAAAAATCAATGAAACGAGAGCACCTGAATGGATGGACGCACAGATTAAGATCAAAGAAATAGATATATCCAACGACAATAGAACCAAGATGGCAAAGATAGGCAACTATTCGAATGAAGAACAGACAATGAAATTTGCAAACCTCCTAAAAGAATTCCAAGATGTCTTTGCATGAGATTATAAATATTTGAAAGGAATTGTCTAGGAAATGGGAGAAATGAAGATTGACATCAAACCAGATGCAAAATCAATCAAGAAGAGACCATACGAGCTCATGCATAAATACAAATAAATAGTAAAGAAAGAAATAGACAGCATGCTTGCCGACGGAATTATTTATCCTGTTGATCTATCAGAATGGGCAAGCATAATGGTCGTCCAACCTAAGAAGCACGATCCGACACGACTGCGAATCTATGTCGACTTCAGAGAACTCAACAAGGTAACACTTACATACCCATTTCCGACTCCCTTTGCTAACGAAATTATCTATGAAGTTGCAGGAAACGAATGTTATTCGTTCACGAACAATTTTTCCGTATATAACCAAGTACCTATTGTCGAAGAAGATCAGAAGAAGGCCACATTTGTATGCGAATTTGGATCATTTGCATATAAAGTAATGCCATTTGGATTGAAGAATGCACCAACTGTTTTTTCCATAATAGTTGTCAAAGCTTTCCAAGAATATATCTACAAAACCATGGCCGTATATTTTGATGATTGGACGATCTATTATATGTTGAGGGACCACTACAAATGGCTAAGACTTATGTTGGAAAGATGTCGACAGATCCAAATGTCATTGATTATCAATAAATGTACATTTGCAACTCCGATAGGAATCCTACTTGGACATGTCGTATGTAAGGAAGGTATAAAAGTCGACTTTGCAAAAATTAAAGTAATTCTCGACCTAAAACCGCCACTCAATGCCAAGCAAGTCATAGCTTTGTTAGGGCATACATGGTATTACATACAATTTATCCTTCACTACTCCGACATGACATACCCGTTAGAAGAATTGTTGAAAGAAGACCAAGAATACCAATGGACAGACGAATGCGCTACATCGTTCAACATTTTTAAAAGGAAACTAGTCGAAGCTCCCATCTTAAGATTCCCAAACTGGTCGATCATGTTTCACGTACATATTGATGCTTCTGGAATAGCAGTCGACGCAATCCTAACTCAACCTAGAGACGATGGAATGGATTACCCCAACACCTACAGTAGCATAAAATTAAATTAGGCAGAAAGGAACTATTCGACGACTAAGAGAGAAGCAATGGGAATGGTATTTGCACTCGAAAAATACTGACATTATCTACACGCTAATCCTTTTGTGTTCTATACAGATCATTAGTCCTTGAAATACTTAGTAAATAAACCCTTACACCATGGAAGAATCTGTCGATGGTTTCTTTTATTCCAAGAATTTGAGTTTGAAGTTATAGTTCGACCGGGTAGAGCAAATGTGGGACCTGACCACTTGTCGAGGATAGACACCGAAGAAGACCCAACTAGAATTGAGGATGATTTACGAGATGCTCACTTATTCAAAATT
The DNA here is from genome assembly GCA_027924585.1 of Larix kaempferi. Taxonomy (NCBI): domain Eukaryota; kingdom Viridiplantae; phylum Streptophyta; class Pinopsida; order Pinales; family Pinaceae; genus Larix; species Larix kaempferi. The sequence continues at coordinate 1,947,822 of BSBM01000560.1, read as the reverse complement.
GAAGTTGTTCCATCAGGTCTATAAGAGATTGCTCAATTTCTAGCAGAAGGACAAGCTCTAGAAGGAATGTTGGAGAAGAAAGAGAAGATTCTAGTAATGAAAGCCACACCATATACTATAATAAATGAATTTCTCTATAAGCTTGGACCAGATGATGTACTATGACTATGTCTTCTTGACCATGAAAGACAAAGTATAATTAATGAAGCACATAACTGACCAGCAAGCGAACATTTCTGGGCCAACACGGCAGCCAGAAAAATTCAACAATCGGGATTATGGTGGTCGACAATACACAAATATTGTCGAGAATTTGTGAATAAATGCAACAGATGCCAGCGACTTGGTCAACCATTACCTAGTACTGAAATGCCTCTAATATCAGTAAAGCTAACCCTAACTTTTGAAATCTGGGCAATCGACTTCATTGTTCCATTTTCGACTCCTGTTCGACAAACGAGAGTAAGATATATCATTACTGCGGTCGAGTATGTTACTAAATGGGCAGAAGCAAAACTTGTCAAGACTTGCTCAAGTGATATAACTGCCAAATTCATCTATGAGAACATTATTACAAGATTTGGATGTACACTCACCTTTATTAGCGATGAAGGGTCCCATTTCGTCAACAAAACAATTTCTATATTAACAAAACAATTTTTTATTAAGCATAGAAGGAGCACAACATATCATCCTCAATCTAATGGCACAATAGAGGCATTCAATAAAACACTAACTACATGCTTGACTAAAATGTCCAATATCGACAAGGATGATGGGACGACAAGATACCCACGGTACTATCCGCGTATAGAGCAACATACAAAAGATCGACACGTCAGACTCCATTTAAACTCACATATGGACAAGAAGTAGTTGTTCCCCAACATTTTCGACAACAGGTACCAGTGATTGCAGAAATACTACATATTGATATTGAACAGGCTAGAAAAGAAATATTCTCCCAACTGTCGAAACTTGAAGAACATTGACAGATAGCAATCCAGCATCAAGAAATCTAAAAGCAACAACAGAAAGCTTGGCACAACAAAAACATAAAGAACAAAATATATCAGTTGGCGATATAGCCTTTCTTTATGATAGCCGAATTAAAGGGAAGCCTAAAAAGCTACACACTACATGGCTGGGTCCCTATGTCGTCGAATAAATCCATGCTAATGGATCAGTTCGACCGAAAATGCTACAAGGAAGTGTGTTCTGAAAACTTGTCAACGACGCCCGACTGAAACACTACAGAGCATTAAAAAAGGGGGAGAGAGAGAAGTTAGTTATAACTAAATTCACAAAAATAGCAATATAAATAATCATTTGGGACAAGTGTATTGGATGATTCATCATGACAAGAGACTGGAGAGACAATATCGACAAGGGCGATGAAAGAAACTACACAAGTGGAAGATCATCTAAAACCAAACAACAACATCCAAAGCATGACCATTGACACAAAAATTATAAACAAGGTGGAACAAGTCGACAAGAAGCTGTCGAACGAGATGCTCGACCTAGCTAACACAAATCCGACCAACGCAGCACACCAAAGGATAAAGGAGTACACCTACACCACACCGATGAACGAAAAAAGCTAAAGACAAGCCATCAACAAACTCGACATAAGGAGCAGAGAAGTTGGCATGCCGTGGACGAAGCCCCGACCAACTGTCATTCGAATTTATTGCCTTCACCAAATTCACAATTAATCCAACCAACTACTACGTGCTCACTCGTGCCTCGCAATTCCACTATAAATATTGAACTAGAAGAGACTTGGATGTTATTCTTCCAAGAACTTTAACAATAGAGCAACGAAACCTCCGAAAACGCAAATTAGAATTCTGAACCAGAGAACTCTGCAAGGAAGATGGCTCCCAAGAAACTTCAAGCGACCACCAGATCTGCGGCTTCGATAGTTTGACAGCTATAAGAAGCAGACACACCTTTGAAAGTTTGGATACAAAACATCTACAATGCAAAGGTGGTAGAACAACAATGGAAAAGAATCTGGAATGAGATCCTCGAATGGGGAAGGATTCTGAAGGACGATGGCGAGAGGAAGCGCAAAATCTCCGAACAAGCACCATACTCAACTATATCAATGCACTGTTGGTCGATACCTTTTCCAGACTCAAAGAAGTGATCTCCTAGTTCATTGTGAGCCAATACCATAATGGAAAATTCTACTTCAACAAATCGGTCGAGATCAATGGCGACTTGATCCGTCTGATCACCAGACTGTCCAACAAAGGGGATTTTGTACCTATCTGACCAAACCCTGCTTTGGTTAAATATTTCACAGGTACCCCCGGCAGACAAACACGCCATAGGTTTAGTTTTAAACCAAATCATCTATGGCACACATAAAATAGTGGCGCGGGTCATGTCGAATGCATTAACAAGTTCTGGTTGAGGGTCCTACCTCAAACTCGACATGCCTGAAGCTGTGCATAATGTGGAGTCGAAAGGAAAAGTCTACCGATGGGCCGAACATTTGGCATAAATTGTTCGACGTATTTTCCATAAATGGTAGGAGGAGGGATCAAAGATCTGGTACCCTTCACTTATCATTTGGATCTCCATGGCTCATCTCCGAAAAATAGGTGAGAAAGAGTTCACTGGACTCAAGGGACCACTGATGTGGAACTTTCGTTCATTTTCACAAGGCGGATGTCGACTTGGTGCAGAAACAACCAAAATTTGGCTCGAAAACTGGTTCCAGGCATTGAAAGTGAAAACAGCTAGATGGAGAGTTCCACAGAAAGTTCGACGAGGTCTACAATCGACCACAAACATCCAGCTAGCACTTAACCACACATTGGTTTGGTACCTAGAAGGAGCAGCAGGAGTAGCGGAGGAGCTCTACTTCTATCCTACAGTCGACAAAATATTTGAGGAACTAAGCCGACAATCCAATACTGTCCATACAAGTACCACCACAAGCAAAACTGGTCGACCAACCAATGGTCGAACCCCTGACAGACCTTGAAAAAGAAGACTACTATGAAGTCTAAATCCATCTTAACACATTCACACTGAAGCCTGAGCAGGTTGTCAACATCAATCCTTTAGGAATTGCAATGACTCCTCATTAGGATCCATTGAATGCATCCGACCAGTCAGATGATAGTATTCAGTCGAATACTCCACTTCTGAAGTATGCCTTAACAAAAGAGAACATTTGTCGAGTGCCCGACGAGATATTCCGAGCACGATAGAAAAGAAAGAACAAAACGCAAGGGAAAGGAAAGTGGAAGCTTATCCTCCAGGAGTTGATAGAAGAAGATAACATTGAACTCTTCGACCGTGCATCTCAGGTTTTGGAAGATGCTGCTAAGCACAAGATTTATGTCGCCGAGCAGCTAGAAAAATTCATTGCAGAGAAAGATCAGCAACAGGCACAAGCGCCACTAAGCAAGAAAGTAAATTCGTGGACAAGCCACATGTTGACCTCACTAACAGTCCACCAACGCCTTCACCAACTGCTGTCATGGAAGAAGACACTAGGCCAGCTTCTTCGACCGCTATCACACCATCACTCACTTCTGCTGCTACTTCATCTTTTAGCCCCAGCTCTGTACAACAGCTCCCCGCTCCTCTAAGAGTGAAAATTCAGACTAACTTCGACTTGCAAGAATTTATTAACAAGTTACCTTCAATCCTTTCTGACTGGAAATGACTCATCATAAATAAACCAGTTGTAGCCGACCCCGACTCGCAACCCGACTTACCTCCATTAGATGCTCATATATTCGAGCAAGTAACACTACCATCAGATCTTGATTAAAACATTGTCGAATATACTAAAACCATTTTAGAGACAAACCACGATCATAATAGTGAGGTTGGATCTCATCAAACATCCACTTTCACACCCTTACTAGTCAACCACCTAACTGCACTTCCATCACTGACCCCTTCAGTTCAGGAAGTCACCAACCAGTTTGATACCACTAATGAACCACTGGAAACTCTGTTTGAAGTTTCAAAACCGATTGTTGAACCTATCGCAACATATAACCAGGAAATACCTTTGTCGCAGGAAAATCCGAACTCGACTGGAAGCTAAGACCTACCTCCCTCTCCATCGACAGAACTCGGCACGACCGACCTACCAACTTCCCTGCTACCGACCACTTCCCCGCCATTGGCTGAACAGACTGAAGTTGCCTCTCCAATTCCAGTTGATACAACCGAGATACCATCTCCTCCTACTGTTGACTTAACTCCTGCAGCACCAGTAGAGAATCAAAATGAAGAAACACAAGCTGCGCAAGATAAATAATTTTTTGACAAAGAAAAAACAACAAAGAAGTAGACATACTTGAAAAGCAAAATGAAAAAGAAAAATAAAAGAAAAAGAAGAAACAAAGGAGATAAAAGAATAGGAAAGAAAAGGAAAAGCAGAAACAACAACAACACTTGCAACACCTCCAACAACAACCTTTGCTTACTGTCCATCTATATCAAATCAGTCCTATTGCCACTTTTGACCCCCGACAAGCAAAAGAAGACGAACTGGATCTACTCATAGACAGTATTGACCAGGAGTGTAGGAAGAGAAGAAATGAAGACAAAGAACACATTAAAACACTTCAAGTAGAACGATCTTCATTTTTGGCTAAGTGTGAAAACTTAGTCCAACAAGTAATACCTATCTCGACAAAGCATATGCATTATTTGAAAGTGTCATGTCGACTCTCCAAGAACAATTGGCTAAGGAATGACAAGATCAAGCGGAAGAAACATCTATCATCATGACAAACCAGTATACGGCCTTCATATAAACACATAATCCTTTAGCACAATATGCCAAAGAAGTTGCTACGACTACAAAAGTATTGTGCAACTGGTATACACATTATGGCAATGTGTTTGTTGAAATGCAAAAAACTCAAGATCTTATTAACACCCCCCAACAACAACGACATACTAACGATGAAGCTTTAGCGCAAATCCTTGACCACCAAATCAGTATGGAGCACATGAAGCTAGCAAAGATGGAGAAGAAAGAAGATCAGTGGATCACACAAGCTCAAGTAACTCTTTCAAAAGTCGACAAGATCAGGCCATGTCTCCATCGACTGCTCTCCACTGCCGACAAAACACTCATACTGGGACAAGACATGATCAATATTCGAGACCGATCGGTTCACGACAAAATGGAGAGTCTGTCTAGCCTCACTACTCTTACCATCGATATTTAGAATGTACTTCATGCTTGGGAATATTTTAAACACCACCTGTTAGTATCTGCATAACCCATTGTCCAAGTATGTGTCCAACAAAAACTGTCTGCTAGCACCAGTCAGTCCCAACAGTAACGACAAATTTTTCTTAGTACTCAATCATTTACAATTTTGTCATTTCACTCTAGTTCAGTTCTCATTTCTCTATTTCTTTAGGACGAAGAAAGGTTTTGTTGGTGGGGGAGATGTTGGAGGAGCCTAAGTCGGTCGCCTGACTAGATCCTTCGTTCGACCACTTGTAAAAAATGTCGAACGATTGTGACGGTCATTACATGTCGAGTCGGTTAGTTGAACCGACAGGTCGTTATGTAGCTATCTGTAAACCATATATATAGGCTGGAGAGCCAAATACATGAATAGTTGTAAGATATTGTAAAGCACTTTTGTACATGTTATGCTGAGTAATAGAAAGACTTGTTGACTCTATCTCCATTACTTATCTCTGTTCATATCGATATACTTGCTTGTTTACGCTATAACATGTATCGTTGGTAACTATCCAATCCGCTCGACTACAACATAGCCCATGTCGCAAACAATGCATAATTTCCTTTCAACGATGGACTTCAGATACCTTTGGATTTCACTTATGCAAACAACTTATATCTCACAAATACAATGAGTTATGCAAAAGCAAGTGATATGAAAAAATGATAACCTCAATGGTCATCTTTTGTAATGCGTCTTATGCAATAGAAATGACAAACATGGCATCACCAACATAATCCATGGTCTTGCTAGAGACCTGGAGGATGGTTTTCACCAACACAGAGATAACCAGTGCATGGACACCTTACTTCCTAAATAATCCATGCATGCTTAATGGCATTTGCATAAAACTTCAAGAGAAGGGGAAAAAACGAGATCGATAAAAGTATAACGTAAAAGGTTCAAATAATCAGATAAAAGTTAATTTGTTGCATATTCTCGTTGATCGTGGAAATTAGGCTATTATAGGAGGGGTCGATTTAATCCATTGGTTGTTTATTTTGGTCTCTATTTCTATCTATTCGGTAGTGTTTTTTTTGTTGTATCTTGCAATATATATATATACGAGAACAAAGAGTAAGACACATTGCTTACTTTTTGTCGGAGTTTTTACCCTCATAGGTTTCTCTATGGTACATGTAGTGTTTCATGAGTTAATGATGTGCAATTTTGTTCTTATTTTCTCAATTGTCATTCGCATTGGAAGCATGACAATTCTAATATTAAATTTTAATCATAAGTATTCTTTGTGCAATAAAGTATGATGTCATTGTATTTGCATATCATATTTATGATGTAGGCATTCAAACAACGAAAGACCATCCTCTGCACTGTAGTTGGATTCCTCGCTCATTGAGCCAATGGAATGCTGCCACAACTCTATACCTTCTTTGCAAATCAGTTATTTGTGCAATTCTTTGGTGTGTTCACCAAGTTTCTCTATGAATCCCACCATGTATAATGTACATGCATCCTCGATGAATGGTCTATCGTATATCCTCTCTTTTTTCCTTATCTGTCGATTTCGATGTGGATTGCTGCGTGTTGAAGAAGTTTGCGTGCACTCTATACCAAATTGTCATGCAACCTGGAACAGAGCAGTTCTAGCAGATACATTGTACCCCATCACTCCAAACGCACCCTCCTTTCGTGCTCTCAAATGACCACTAACCTCCCCGATGCCGATGAAACTCACTGGACGCACAAAGTTAGCGGAGAATGCAAGCAAAGTTGGATGAATATTACCAACACTTTCATGCATTGGAAGGAGATCATCTTGGTGAATTTCAGAAGCGTTATGTAGGCCCTGTCAAACCCATCGGTCCTCTGCTGCCAGACTCTTTCGTAAGCGGCCAATATCTCACCACGCCAATGGTTTGAATGGCCTCAACAGAGTAAGAGTGGTTGGACCCTCGATCTCTAAAATCAGTTGTTTACATCTCTTTTGGCAGCCAAAGTTTAATCTCTCCTTCTCATGAAGGTACTTTGATTTTTAGCCTAATTGTTTGCTGATTTTTCATTTCATTTCTGATATCAAATTTATCGTCATCTACCTACAGTTCTATTCTTCTTGTTCTATCATCTTTCTCTTGAATATTCATTGTCCATGTCTCTCAAGTCCAAAATGCAGCTTGATGAAGCATATGAACATGCTATTAGAGGTTAGACAATCCCCTAGCATGTTTCTTGGTTTACTGTATAAACTTTCTAATATATGCGATGGATATATCTTCTTTAAAATTTTGTTTAATTTAGTAAATAAAATAGTATAGCCATTATGATCTTAGAAAACAGAGATTGCAAGCCCATGTCATAGGGCTTTTGGTACTATTTTGAATTTATCAAGCATATAGAGACGACTTTTAGTTTTTTGTAATTTATGTGCTATAGGAACCCTACCATGTACCATGTATGATGTAAATAACAAAACATTATATTGCCAAAAAATATTAATTTACTGTTAAAAAAATATTCAAAAAGAGTTATTGCAACCAAGACATCTAAGCAATTCACCATACCACACATTTACACATGCAATAAAACAGTTTCAATCGCCATCCAAACTTTTCACCCTTTCCTTCACACATATCACAAACGAGATATCTTGAACCCTTGCAATACAGGGATCCAACTCCTTCTTCTACCCATTCCAAGAACTACAACAACACACCACATGATTGATATATGGATATTTGATCTTCATGGAGTTGCAATGTTGTTGGTACAGTATAGGGAAATTTAGGCTCCTCCAAATGTCAAATGCAAAAGAACGAACAAAAAAAATACATTACTATCTGAAGATTTATCACCTGCTCTTCAACATTCAGTTCACCAGTGCCTTCACAGTCTGTAGAAGGAAAAACACAGTAGCAAAATTGTGCTTAAGCCGAATCATACATTGCCAATACATTATGGATTCCAAAATTTTCTTCAGCCATTTAGTCACAAAAAAACACCATACCTGCGCACAATATTTTGCCTTCCCCTCTACAACTAAAACACTTGGAAGCCTTTGTACCAGGTCGTTGATCTACAAGCCCTTGAGGCTCTTCCCACCAATTTTCACCAATAAGGTATACTCGTGTCAGAGATTTCAACACCTTCTAGGTCACTTTTTATAAATTGTTGAATCTCAATAACTTTTGCTACAAACTGTACATGAGCAAGGCCATTTATCCCTTCCTATCAAGAGCAATGCCAATTTTTCAAGCATAATTAACACTAAAGGGCATGGGTAGTGAACATATTGCATGAATTTAAGCATATACATATACTATTTAAACAATTAAGGGATTTACATTTTAGAATGTTATAAACTCTATGTTTCCCTCAATCAGAACATAAGAAGTTCCCTATATATCCTATTTTGGATTGTTAGTCTTATTTCTTCTTAAGATCTCACGAAACAATAAAAACCAGGCATGTTTCCATAAACCTGATAGAAGCAGCTAAATTCACAGGCAAGAATACAAGGCTACCTGCATGCTCACTCACAACCTTTTCTCAGTTTTTAATATCTATTTTATTATATTAATTTCTTATTATCTCACTCAATTAACAAGTGTTAACAATCAAAATATATGTATTGCAAATAAAGTACATCATACATAGGTATTGGATTTAGCAGTTAACTTTCACAATCTCCAGGGCAATCATATGATTCAATATCTTATATTGAACTCTAATAATAGTTGAGTGTGATGCTGAATCGAATTTGATGCTAAATTGAAACTGACGTGGATTGAATGTGATACTGATTTAATTGTCAGTAATTTGAATGCTATTTTAAATTGAATGTGTGTATTTTCAAGCACAACTGATTTTTTTTGTTCAAAAAATTGAAATATTATTATTTTTTCTCCCAAGGAAAGCCTTGTGGGATTCCCCCTCTTCCTCATAATATCTAGATGGAGGGAGGGTGTCTCAACCGTCAGTCACAATTGTGGTTGATAATCCTGAGGGACTTTACTGGAATTGAACCTGTGATGTATGCCCTCCCCATCAACAACATGCCTTGGGTGGATGGTTCAACTGATTGATCTAACCCTTGGGATTTTCAATGATTTTAAATAAAGAGAGACATGTCATGATTTATGTAATCAAACACTTATGGCATTTTTTTGTCTTCTCTTAAAAGTGTTTTCATACTCTTTACAAGGTGTGTTACTTCTTTATTTAGTGGTTCTGTAATTGTAGAGGATATGGTGAAAATTATAATGAACTCGTAATTTGTTGAGATTGGAGGACCATCCAAAATTGGTATATACATGATAGACATTTCCACATGCACTGGATATCTATAGAAGCTCTTGAAAAGCAGTCTTATTAAAAACTCACCCACTGAATATCTAATATTAATTCTTTTGTAATCTCAGATGCATCAGGTTTCTCTTTTGTTTGATAATGCTAGAGAAAAATAAGTTTGCAGGGCCACCGCCTCATTTTTTTTATAACTAGAACGTATATTGTTTAAAATTATAAAAATAAAAAAAAAGTCGTGGTTGTGAACCAAATCGGCAGAGTACAGTGAGCAATTCCGGCAACAACAATTTACAGTTTGATGGCCAATTGGAATTCGACAATTGGAGGAACCTGTTGTATATGACTAATGCGTAGCATAAGCTAAGTGAGCTTTTAAACAATTAAAAATGGATAGGAGAGTGTTGAGTGAGAATGTTGATTGTTATGAGAAGAGATAAAGCAAGATCGAATTCGACCAAGCTGAAGATTCTAATTATTTGCAGAGATAAATAATTCTGAATGTTGTGGTCTGCATGTAGTCTGCAATGGATGGTGAAACACAGTCTACAGTGATCCAATGGTGTAATTGTATACATTCTGGATGTTGATTAATGTCATTCGCTGATGGTGTGCATTTTGACTTTCTGCAGTGTCATTTGTTGAGGTAAGCTTGACTATCATCCAATTTCTGAAGGATGGAATGAGTGTTTGTCAGAAGGGGATCTCATTTGTTGAGATAATGGAAATCTGAGTGCCCAGTTCATGGGATTTTATGAGATTCACTGTCATTGTTGGATAGATTAAGAATCCCTTGGTTGAGACTGGTGCCAATATTTACTTCAGTATCAACTTCATAGTTTAAATTTCTTAAAATGTGAAAAGATCTGAACTGGGTAAATGTGCTCGAAATTTGCCTTATACACTGGATTATTCGATTTAGAGCTAGATTGTTGAGATTAGTATTTGTATTGAGGGCTTTGATGATGATCAAAGAATCTTCGAACACCTGTATATTGTTGATCTTATGTTCTTTGGCAATCTGGCAGCCTTTCAATAAGGCTAAGGATTCTGTTGTATTATTTGAGCAGATGCCCAAACCCCATCTGCACTTCAATCTTATTGTTCCATTGCTTGTCCATAAGGCTCCCCCAGGTCCTGCTACGACGGGATTATTCTTGGAGGCACCATCAAAATGTAAGCTGTCTATAGCCTGATTATTTCTCCATTCTTGGAAATCGGGGTTAGTAAGTCTGATTTTCCATGCTGGATGGTGAGGAGATCGGAGATCTTTACTCAAACTAGGGAGGGTGGCTCCTATCCAGTTCATTTCTTTCATGTTGCGAGTTGCATCAGTCTTGTATTTGGATTTCTTGAGGCATTCGATCAGTAAACCTTTGTCTTGGCCTGTGATTTGCAAAGGGGTGTAGTACCTTTTTTGGAATATGGCATTGTTTCTTGCGGTCCATATTTTCCAGCATTTATATTTGGGAATGGATATCCAAATATGATGCTAGAGTTTCTTTATGGGAAGGGGAGTAGGATAAGTAGATCTCTAATCTTGAAAGAGTTGGGTGGTAGAGGTGAAGGTTGGAATGGTAATATTGAGATCAAGGAGAATATGTTTTCAGACTAGCTTGGTATAATGACAGTCTAGAAAGAGATGGTTAAGCGTTTCAAGGTTGCTGTGATAGAGAGGACACCAAAAAGGCCCATGGAATCCTCTCTTGTTGAGGTTGTCGCCGGTGAGTACTTTGCAATGGATTAAAGTCCAAGTAAAGAAGTTGATTTTAGGGAGTCCAAATGGATCCCATACAAGTTTCCATAAATCTTTTATTACGTCATCATGGGTTTGAAGAGCTTTGTAACCGAGAACAGAGGTATAAGAACCTGTGGGGTCCTAACCTCGTTCGTCTTTGGCCATAAGGTGTATGGGAGCGCATCCTTTCAGGTTGTCAATGAGTATGCTTTTGGCAGACTCAAGATGGAGAGGGATGTCTATGTTTTTCCAGCTTTTCTAGTTGCCATGAAAGTCCCAGGAGTTGAATTCTTTTAGAGTGGTGGTTCCATGTTGATTGAGCCATGTTGCTATATTATGTAACTCATGGATGTTTTGGAGTGCTTTGTTGTCCATGATCTTGTCCGTGAAAATGTCTATTTTCCTGCCATTGTTGGGTACCCAGTAGAGGCCTTTTGAAAAGAACTCCCAAGCTGCCTTGCATAGTGTCCAGATGTTGGAGCCTTTGGAGGTTGGCTTTTGGTTGAGACATCTTAAATTGGTCCCATATAAATATTTCTTTCTGAGTACTTGAATGACTCGATGGTGTTTGTTGTGTAGGATTTGCCAGAGAAGCTTACCGCCCAATGCCAAGTTTGCATGTAGTGGATGTAACATCCCGAAAAAATCGCAAGATTTTAAAACTTTTCTACGTGAAAATAAATGCTATTTAATAATGCGGAAATAGAACAATGCCTGAAATGTTATCTATATTTAGTTGTGATGCTATACATCTCTTATGTTGTTGTTTACGAAAGTTGATACCACTGTTTGACTAATGTACTTTTATTTGGTTGATGAAGGGGTCCTTCGGACGCCCCGAGGCTTACTTAGCATTCGTGCTAAAGCATGTGAATTCGTACTTGTGACAAATTGACAGGTAAGAGATAAAAGTTGCGAAAGGAAATCAAACGTTTATCAAGAAGATCTAGAATGTTCGTATCACAGTGTTGTACCCAGAATTATTTGTTTCCGTCATGTTTTCTGTATGTAACAGCCTACCTTCTACCTCCGTGACAATTTGTGGAAGTTCCAAGTACAACTGTTTGTTAACTTGTTTTAAGGTCTATAACCTGCGATGATAATATGATCTGAAATGTTTCTCTTTCTTCATGCATTATAAAGTATATAAGTGTATGTCTACAATCGTTCAAAAAGTATGTCTCTAAGGTCTGTTTTAAAGTGTTTACAAGATTACTATCCAATCCTTGCAAGAATAGAGTTGTTGGCTTTTTTAACCACTATCACATTTATATAATGTGAGTGGTGTGCCTTGTAATACCCTACGTGGTACTTACATGATACTATATACACATTATGTTTTCCATTGTATACCCCACTCTTTAAATCTTAATGACTAACTTGCAATTAATATGAATTATATGCAAATCCTATTATCTATGTGCAAACAATATGCATTGTGTAAAGGTATGTTAATTTGGCACCATGGGATACTATGCTATCTATTTGATAACATACAATATGCAAATAGATACAAGTGATTTACAAACTATGTACAAATATTATGGATTAAATGAAGTATTGAAATGCTAACCAAGTATTATATTGGTGTGTGTAATTTTGTGGTTTAACATATAGTCTTGATGAGATCTATATTGAATTATATGCATTCTACGTGACCTATGTAAATACCTCCAACCCTTAACTAAATGATACAAGAGTAATGAGTCTCGACCTTACCATAAACGTAACCCTATTGTATTAACTCTTGATGTGAACGTTAATGTGCATTACAGGCTAGCGGAGGTAATGTCTCCTGTGCATTGAATGCACACAACTAACAAGAAAATAGTGGAAGTCTACCGTGGATAGCATATTGTAATTAGTTCACGTGAATGTGTCTTAGTGTAACCTAGGAGTGCTGAGTTGTAACTCGTTGATGCTTTGAACGTTGGTGATCAGGCTCCACCGTGGCTGTGATAATAATGGCTTAATAAATGTGATGGCAGGTTGGTGATTTCGTAGATCTCACCAATGATCTACGCCGTTGATCTTGGCAGGGATTTCAATGTTGTGGTTAAACCCTACCTTGATGTATTCGATGAGTTTTAATGTGTTAGAGTCATTTGGTGGTGGTGGTTTTGCGCGGCCGACAGGCTGCTGGTTTTTAGCCTTGATGTTCTTCCCCAAAGAGGCGTAGTTTCCTAAGTTTCGAACTCGTGATCTCTGATAATATGGAGCTGAGCTTTATCTAATTTATACGGTGTTGAAGATTGTTGTTATCCATCTTAGAATTTATATTTTAGGTGGATTCGATACTTGACTTGTTTGAGGGTTTGTTTAGTTTGATATTGGGTTTGTAATGTATGGTCAGAGGACCTTGCTACCTCTTCTTGGTGTTGTTTCACTGTATCGAATAAGTGTTGGCTCAACTTCACTGGCATTCGTCCATACAAGGGTTTGGTTGCAACTACCTCAGGCTTGGCGTTGAAGCTACTACGACTTTCAATCTCATGGTAATGTGTTCGAACTCCTCCTGTAACTTTCATATTCGATCTTTAAGTGTTTGTTCAAACTGAGTCTTCATTCTTTGATAAGATAATGGTTTTAACCACCATCATGATGTTATTGTTGCAGCGTAATAACTCGTTGGTTATGCTACAGTTTGGTGTTGTAGGTTGGCTACAGCTATACCCAATCGGTAAGCCTCGGTAATGTCTTGAGACCCTGTGTAGATGAGATGGTCGACTGTTTCGTGTTCTGTTTGTTGTATTTTATAACTCAGAGAGTTTTGTAGATAAAGGTTTTTGCATGCTGTTTAAAAGTATGGGGAGGATGTGCCTCGACCCATAAGGCAACGGCCTTGCTTGCAATGGTTTTATAAACAAGGGTTTTACCCTCAGACTTGAATAGAGTACCTGAAGGTGTTTCACGACTACTATTATAGTTTTTCTTTGTATAAGACTAAGGTTAAAAATATAAGTGTTTAAAGTCTGTAAAACAATGCGTCTGTTTGCTATAGACTAGATAACTTGTATCTAGGTTTGGCCTACAGCCTGTATGAAGTTTTGTTTTATGTTATAAATATGATCCCGCGTTTAGGGTTTGACCTACGAACAAGATCTGTAACTCGTCGATGATATGAGAATAAGCAATGTATTTGGCAACCTTTGTGTTTATATAGGTTATCGATCGATGAGTGAATGTTTTTGTGAAACTGTAATATGACTGTTTGTTTTTAAAGGAATAATGGATAAATGTAATTGTTGACAAGGCTTACAGCCTGTATATGCTTCGTTTTGTTTCTAAAATGTTATTGTGTCTTAAACGAATAGAGAAGTGTTTCCTGTGCTAGGGTTTAGCCCTTGATTTGAAAATAAAAAGCTTTAACTAAGCTCTATGATGAGCTCTCGGCATAAACCTGTGTTCACTAAATTGTTTGTAAATCTCCTGCGATTGTTTTGTTAACTCAATCCTAACTAGTCGATCTATAGTCATGTCTATTGTGTATTTGCTAACTCTGCTTATACAGGAATTGTAATGTCTAAAAACCTTTGAACTGATAATGAAATAATTATCTCAATCTACAGGCATGTTTATGGTGAATGTTTGGTTCTTGTCTTTATTCTTGTTGTGGTAATGGCATTTGAGTGCATCTGTCATGATACTTCTGTTTTAAAAAGATTTGTCTTTTATTTAAAGAAATGAAAAGTCAGAGAGCTAGCTCGACTCTGTAGAAGATTTGTATAACGTTGGCTAAAACTCCGAGAAGAATTAATAATGTTTTTTACGGTTATAAAATAACTGGTAATGGTTTAAAAATAACATAAGCAAACCCTATATTTGTAATATGTTACTTCTTAATTGTTTATCTGTTCTATAAGTAATAATAATAGTAAATTGTGGTTATTCTTGGAAATAAACGTTTAAGAAACAAAAATGTAAAGAATAGAAATGATTTCTTTAACCAGTATGAACTTTGTTATTTATGTGGAAAAGATTTATTGTTGTGATGGAAGGAATGAAAACAAGAATTGTACTGTTAGTAAAATGCAGTAGACAATATTAAATAATTATTAGCAATTAATTTACAGAACATATAAAATAGTACATTCATCACCATGGCAACATGCCTATCTTATCTTGTCGATCTTAATCTATTTCTGTACTGGAGTACGATGCTATTCCTTTTTGCACGGGGAAAAATACAGAAATTATATTTATTCAATCACTTCTTATTCATACAGAATTATTAATTTGCACAAGAACTGAAATAAATTTATTAAATAAACAGGGAAAGTTAAAACAATAGAACTGTAAATATACCAAATAGATAACAGAACTTTAAATAAATTAGATAAGACAAATAAAACCTGTAACTGACGATAGGCCGAAAAACACCCAAGGAGGCATGTTCCTCCCAACCTGCTTCAGAAGAAGCAGCTCAAGTGCTGACTTCTAATGAACCCCCGAGCCTGCTTACTGATCCAGTAAGTGGGTGGAATCTATGTAGAAGCAAGGCACTCAAAAATACCTTCTCCACTCGGTATCAACCTCCTGAAAAATGCCTTCTCCACTCAACATCAACCTCCTGAACTCAATAAGAGTTTGGCAGACTCACAACATGATCAACAACAGCATATCCCCTCATCAAATCTCTTGGGTGCAAACACAGCAAAACCCCAAGGTAAATTTCCTCGTCAGGAAAAGTGATGAACCTCAGTTCATAATTTGATGGCTATTATATAGACTGCCTAGGTCTTTAAGTGGTCAGTTTAGAATAAATGAGCCTCAAGCTCCAGTCCCATCTTTCAGGGCACTATGACCACATTTCAAGGGAGTTGTCCCATACCAACAACTAGTTAGTTGCATCATCGTGCTGCCACTTGTCCATTGCCTTCTACCCCAGATTCCATTCCACCTAGTGGATCAGTAACCACTCTTTCAACAGTCCTCTTAGGTGTTTGTCTCCTATTTTATTTATTAAATAATAATATATTGTGCAAATTACAGTCATCCTTGGACACCTGTCCAATATAACTTTACAATAAAAGTTATCATAATGTTTCTAAACACAAAATGTTTTCCAGCTTAAAGGGTATGTTATAGTGGATCTCGAATTTGAAGGCCTCCCGAGGATTTTGGATGCTTTATGGTTTCCCAATTCACTAGGTGGATTTTGTTTCCGTTATTTTTCCCACCAGACCATAGAAAATCTTTCAATAATTTACTAATTTGATCAGATACTCCTTTTGGAGCTAGGAGTATGGAGGATTGATAGATAGGTAGTGCGGAGAGTACGGAATTCACTAAGATCAGTTTTCCAGCCTTGCCAAGCCAATGCCCTCCCCATCTTCTTATTCTGCTTTTTATTTTGTTTATTGTGTCGTCCCAATTTCCAGTGTTTGAGTTACCATATGTGATTGGAAGACCCAGATAAGTAAATTTGTCCCAATGGTTGTGGACTTTGATGCCTAGAATTCTGCTAATTTTGGCTGCAACATTGTTGTTTATATTCCAACAGTAGACAACACTTTTATGCAAGTTGATCTTGCCACCGGATGCATTGCAATACAAATTTAGATTGCGCTTGAATTTTCGGGCTATGATGGAGGAGGCTGCACACAATAATAGAGAGTCATCGGCAAAAAGGGTATGATTGAGGGGATGGGAGTCGGGGGAAAGGCAGAGGCCAGGTAGGGAGATAGAAATCATTTCACGATTCGGTTTTCAATTGAGTGAGTCTGGCAGGATGATATACAGGAAGGAGGAGAGTGGACAACATTGCTTAATGCCACGCGAGGTTTGGAAGAAATATGTGGGGCAACGATCTAGGGTTTGCTTATGCAGGTTGAGATCCAGCTAATGAAAGTGTCTTCGAATCCAAATCATTTCATAATTTTAAAGAGAAAAGAATGCTTGACGCAGTCAAATGCATTGGCCATGTCAAGCTTGATTAACATACCTTGTTCCTTTCGTGATCTGCTGGAGTGGATTGCTTCTTGTACAAGGATGACGTTGCCAAGTATTTGCCTCCCTTCTAGGAAGCCACCTTGATTGTCAGAAATAATTTTGTTGAGTTAAGGCTTCATTCGAGTCGCAAGCATCTTGGAAATGATTTTGTAGGAGGATTTGCATAGTGAAATCGGTCTGAATCTTCTGAAGGAGCTAGGATTAGTATCTTTTGGGATGAGGGACAAGAACGTGGTGTTTGTGCAGCCACCGATTTTTTCCTTTGAGTGGAAGTTCCTAATCATTCTCATGAAGTCTTTTTTTATATACATCCAACATGCTTTGTAGAAATGCATTGAGAATCCGTTGGGACCCAGTGCTTTGTCAGATTCGAAGGAGTGAATTGTGATGAGAACCTCTTGCTTTGTAAAAGGTTTGTGAATGTTGAGATTATCCTCTGGCGTGATGCTCTTTGGGATGTGCTCCAAAAGTGCAAGCTCGTCTTCTCCTTCAGCGATATCATCTTCTGCAAATAGCTTGGAGAAATGAATGTGAGCAGCATTTTTGATGCTCATATTTCCAGTGACTGTCATGCCGTTCTCTATTTTGATTTCAGCGATTTAGTTGGAGGAATGTTTGACCTTGAATTGCTTGTGAAAGTAATTGGTGTTCTTATCACCAGTTTTGAACCAGATGCTCCGCGACTTCAACCTCCAATATTCCTCTTTAGTTCGAAAGGCATGGTAGACTTTGGATTGCTGTGTGACTTTTTCCTGAAGTGTGGTTGCTTCAATAGAGTGGTTTTCCATTGTGAATTGGATATATTCTAAAGCATTCACAGTATAATTTATGGGATTGGAGGGGGCTGGGCAATTGGATTTGGCCCAATTCTTAAGTGCGAATTTGGTGTTTTTGAGCTTCTATTCCCAAACGTAGCAAGGGGAACCAGAGATGGGGATGCTCCACGTATTTTCTAGAGTGTTCCAGAAACTGGCGTGGTCAAGCCATTGGGGACTAAACCTGAAGGGGATTGGGCCAAGGTCCTTATTGTCTTGAAAAATGAGTTGGATGGGTTTATGATTTGAGTCAAGGTTGGCTAGGATGCTGGAGGAGATGGTTTGGGCATTAGACATGAGGCTGTTGTGGATGAGGAATCTATCTAGTCTGGTCATGATGTTTCCCTTGCCAATACGCTTATTCGACCAAGTGTATTTCCCTTTTTTGGGCTTCATGTGGATGAGGTCTCTTGCTTGGATAAGGACTTCAACCTGAGGTTTGAAAAAATATTTTCAAATGAGGCCACCTTTTTTTCAGAATTAGTGAGGGTGATGTTCATATCACCGGCATGAATGATGTCCTGAGGGTCGTAGGCATCCATAAAATCTTCAAGTAGACTCCAACAGTCTTTTTTCTCAGAGTAAATATTGGGTACGTACATGTTGAAGAGAGCGATGTGCTTGTTGCTTTGAATATGGGTGAGCTCAGTGTATATCTAGTGTTGCGTAGTGAAGGATTTGTGGAGACAAAAAATTTCGAATGTCCATAAGGTTGCCAGTCAACCAAAAGCTCCTCTAGCGCTGACTATGTAACCTGTGTTTTTTTTTCATTTTTCATTTCCGATGGCTAAGACTGTACTATCATCGAGTTTGGTCTCTTGGAGTAATAGAAGATCAGGCATATCAATTCTTTGAAGGTCTTTTACTGCTTCAATCTTGCACGGATTGCCTAAACCTCTGCAATTCCAAGAGACCAGTTTCATCATTTGGGATTGTAGATGGAGGAGGGGGTCCCTCCTGCTAGATCTCCATATTTATTTCCTGTTATTCTGGCTCTAGTATTTCTGCTGAAAACTATATCTATTGTGGCTTTGGATCCTTGGAATTTCTCACGCTCAACTTCTTCTTCCCTCAGATCTTTGATGGATTTTCGAACTGGCTTTTTGGAGGATTTATCGATGGGTTCTTTCGAGGAGGAGGGGGAGCTGGGAGGTCTTACTTTAGTGATTTCAGCGTAGGAGGGAGCATCTTTGATCAAGTTAGATCTGTTGGGGCTGGAGGTTTTTAGAGGCAGGGGGATCTTCGGAGCTTGATGGGTGAGAGGAGTTGCTTGAGAGTCTTGTTGTTCACACATTTATCCTTCTTCTTCGGCCTCAGGGATGTCTTGGATCTCAGTTGTTTATAGGACTTTTAATCTGTTCATGTTGTTTGAGGTCGTCGGATCTGTTCCTGTTGTTCGAGGCCACCGCCTCATTAACATTGGCGTCATATACATTTTTTGTGATTGCCACATTTTGGAAGAGTCTATCTGGTTGGGTTACTTTATCAACTAGATTGTATGCATTTTCAAGCTTTATTAGGGTTCATTCTTCAATTGCAGGCACCTTTGGCTACATAGCTCCAGGTAAATTGGTGTTTCATTTTTTCTTTGGCTTTATGCTCTGGGATCATATAAAGGAGTGGATAACCAATTTTAGTAGAAGGTATCCTAAAAATAGTAGCTCAAGAATTTTTGGGAAAGTTCATTTTCGGTTATTAACAATTCTAACCATAGTATGCAGAGATGTATTGTACTGTTATGTGCCTCATCTCTATTTTGCAGATATTTAGATTTATGTTATGTGTTGTAATGTATTCAGATAATCAGAAATGATGTCCATGAGAAATGAAGCTTAACATTTGAAACTCCTTGACTCCTTGAGATTTAAACAATGACAAACTTCCTCAGTAAGATTTGAAATTTGACAAAGCATGTAAAACTCAATATTGATATGTGAAACTATGTGAGATTTGAAACTTGGCCAAGGATGTCAAACTCCATGAGATTTGAACATCGATATGTAAAATTCCACCTTTTTTTCCTTCATAATTTGACTTGTGCTACTCAATCAACTGAAATACTACTCTGGTTTTTTTTTTTTTTTGAATCATTTTTATATTGATATGAAGAAATGTTTTTCTTTCTAAATTGTTCATATATACTATTTATTCAGATGATAGAAAGGATGCAAAAATTGATAACAAAGGGTGTAAGACAATTTGGCAGTGGAAAACCCTAAGGAACAGAGGTGATGGCGTTTAGGGCATGAACGACTTTCATAGGCGACTGTCCAGCCCACTGCAGGCGGCAGCAAGCCGTCAGTCGTGTCAGTGGTGCTGCACGGTATCCAAGGTTTCCTTTTAGGCGGTTTTTTATGACTGCTTAACATTCTTTACACTTGTAATTTTTTTCTTATTGTTACCTGTATTCAACCCTATTCTCTCCACTGAAAATTTTCACGGTTTTCCAGGTATGGACCAGCTCGATGAGATGGACTATGGCAGCGACACATTGAGGCATCGTGACATTTGGAGCTCGCCACCTGGCGCCTTCCGGGATTTGAATGGTGAAGGTGGTTTCGGGGGTGGTGATTTTGCTATATGCCATCCGACTGATGTTTTTCCCATTCCTGGCACTAGTGCTATTTTGGAGTCTGCAACCTCGCCTTCTCAGCCGTTCTCACCGTTTTGGGATAGGTCTAGCGTTGAATTAGTGCTGGAAGTTTGTTGTGATAGCATCTGTGGCGTCAAGGATTTCAGCTCCTTCTCACCAGATCCATTAAGTTCAGGGTTAGGGGATTTACCTGATTTTCTAAATTCCTCGGGAGGCTCACACATTGAATCACCAGTGCGGGATACCAATGCTGCGTCGGTAACTAGGGCGGATTTACAGGCAGGGTATTGTCACGGTGCTTCCCAGGTTGGTAATGTAGCAACGCATTTGGACTCGGCGGAGCAACGTGGATTTTCAAGTCCATCCGGGGAGTCAGTTCAGAAGGTTTTCGACCGCGAGGAATTTCTTGAGGGGTTACTGAATAAAGACCTTCGGGTGAAGACTCGCAGGAAGTGGATCAAAAACACGGGTAAAGCTCCGAATTACGCTCTTGGCGAAGACATCGGCTTCCAGCAGATTGTAGGGATGGTTAAGTCGGTGCTGGTTGGAAGGGTGTATGGTAAGTCGGTGAGCCACAAATCGGTGATACAGTGGGCTGCCGAGGCATGGCTGGGCCATTGTGGTTATGTCCCTCGGGTTGTGGGTCTTTCTAGAGGCTGGTTTACCTTTCATTTTTCATCTGACGCCCATGCTCAGTGGGAATTGAGCATGAATTGGTCTATTTTCAAGGTTCTGTTTCTACTTAAGCTGTGGAATCCGTTGTTCGACGCCAGTCGAGAAAAAATGGACACAATACCGCTCTGGGTTCGGTTACCGGGTCTACCTTTACATTATTGGGCTGAGAAACATTTTCGGAGGATTGGCAACCTATTGGGTAGTTATCTGGATGCAGACTTCTCCTTTGAGGCAACAACGATTCAGAAGGTGGCGAGAATTTTAATAAGTATTAATGTCAGGGAAGGATGATTTGATGGTATGGATTTAAAATGGGGGCCTTACACCTTTGCACAAACCCTGGATTATGGAAATGTGTCGTTTCGCTGTAGACGGTGCCATGAATATGGGCATCCGGCCATTGATTGCTCTTTGCCGGTTCGTATGAAATTTGGTAATTCTCTGAAACGTCGGTATGTGGAGAAGGAGGCAGGGGTGGTATTGGAAGATGATTTGTTGGGTCAGCATGAGATTGAACATACCTCTGTGGAGGTACCTACGGGGGTAGTGGAGAAAGATAGCACTATGGTGGAGGATGGCACTGTTCCGGAGGTGGGTGCTATCGTGGGCATTACAGAGTCGAAACCTTTTCAGCGACTGATCACTGCTCCGAAGGTATCTCTGCCTTCTCTTACTCGGTCATCAGACATAGCAGCTGGTACTTCTTTTGTTCCCTTTTCAAACCCTTCCTTCAGTTTTTTTTTAAGAACTTATCTTTTCCTAGTTTTGATTGGGTGGATGGGTTTAGGAATTTACATATTTCCTCATAGTCGTTGGCATCCTTTTCGCTTCCCCAGTGTCCTGCTGCTTTATCCCCTGTTATGGAAACTCTTCTGATAGAATTTCCCTCCGTTGTAACTCCTGTTGATAACCCTGTCCTTGAGCAAGTCTCGTCTGAGCCTTCTTCACCCACTGGATCCTCGGAGTCCAGTTACTTTTTGCGCTCTATGAACAAATCCACAGCTGGAGGGTTAGGGAAAGAAAAACCTAAACTACCTAAAACCAGAGGAAGTCTTTCATCTCTCATGCTAAGTCACGAGCTCGCTCGGATCTTAGGAATGGCAAGCAACTCTCAATTGAAAGGTCATGTACTTTAATTGTCGAGGTCTTGCTGGTCCCTCCAAAAGACCAGCATTGCGACGGATGCTGCACCTTGAGCATCCCGATGTTTTGATGTTACAAGAAACTATGTGTGGTGGTGATGAAGCTATTGGCAGGTTAAAGGCTTGGTTCCCGGGGTGGGGATTTGAGGCTTCAGATGCCAGGGTTCGTTCCGGAGGTTTGGTGATGGTTGGAACGGAGGTAAGGTATGCGTTCCCTCTCTCTGGGGGATGCATTCGGTTTTGGGAATTTCTTGTAAATCTCTGGATTTTGATAGAGTATTCACTATTGTAAACATTTATGGACCTTATTGCGAAAGGGAACCGTTTTGGACTTCTCTATTGGATAGAGAGTTGCTTAGAGGGGATTCTGTGATCTTGGGGGGGGATCTCAACTTTTCTCTGGGTCATGCGGAGATTTGGGGGCCACATGCTCATGCGGATCCCCTTACAAATTTCTTTATTACGAATTTTTTTGAAGGCAATTGGATTGATGTGGAGCCTGTACAATTAAAGCCTTCTTGTAGAAACAAGAGAATTGGTTTAGATAGAGTGGCAAAGCGGTTGGACCATTTCCTTCTTTCTGAGCAGAATGTGGAGTCAACATTCTTTGTTCGACAATGGATTGGATCGGGGGGAAACTCAGATCATGAACCAATTTTTCTAGAGTTGAAGGTCGGTCCTATTAAACCTCCTGCGCCTATTAAATTTAATAAGGTGTGGCTGGAAGATCCTACTTTCATTGAGCTTTTTCAGCAACATTGGATTCCTTACCATCCGGGGTTGGTCCATTTTGCAGCTTTCCACTTTGCGGAGAATATTAGAACACTCAAGGAACCTATTAAATTATGGGCTGCAGAGAAGAGGATTAGGAATGATAGGGCTCTTAAGACTATTGAAGGAAAAATATCCTCTATCTCTGAAGAGTCAGGAGGTGGATACGGTTCTCAGACAACTAAGGACCGTCTGGTTCATTTGGAGAATCAGAGGAATAGGATTCTTCTGCAGAATGAGGAGGCATGGCGATTGAAGAGCAGGGCCACTTGGTTGGAATGTGGGGACGAAAACTCCAAATTCTTTCATGCTTATGCAAAAGGAAGAAGATCTGCCAATACTATTTGGAGCCTTGAGGACTCAGAAGGTAATTCTAGGTCTACTTTTGAAGGGTTGGCTGATGTTGGGGTTACTCATTTCCGGGATCTTTTCAAAGCCAGTGACAGAGTGAATATTGAAGAGGTCATCAGGGTAGCACAACTATTCCCTCGTTTTGTTGATGTGGATGATAACAGGAAGCTGATGGACCCTATTTCAGGGGATGAATTGAAGGCGGCTTTGGATAGTTTTCAGAAGGATAAGAGCCCAGGGCCTGATGGGTGGACAATAGAATTCTTTATAGCTCTTTATGATATTATAGGCGATGATCTTTTACAGCTTGTTGAGGATTCTAGGAAGGAAGGCAGGGTCCCAACCAGCATTAACTCCACCTTCATTGCCCTTATTCCTAAAGTGGATACTCCTTCCACTCTTAATGATTTTTGGCCTATTTCATTATGCAACTGTGTGTATAAGATTGTTACTAAAGTGATTGCTAGAAGGCTCAAACCTATTTTATCTACACATATTTCCGAGGAACAGTTTGGTTTTCTGGAAGGGTGTCAGATTCATGAGGCGATTGGAATTGCTCAGGAAGGTTTACATAGCATTAAAACTAGAAAGCTGAAAGGAGCTGTTCTTAAAATTGATTTGTCAAATGCATATGATAAGGTGAGTTGGCTCTATATTCGTCTTATGCTTACTCATTTAAGCTTTGAGATTGGTTTCATATGATGGATCATGAGCTGCATATCTACTGTTTCCTTCTTTGTTTTAATGAATGGAGCGGTGACTCCCTTCTTTCATTCTGGACGTGGTTTACGTCAGGGCTGTCCCCTTTCCCCATTGTTATTTTTGTTGGTGGCCGAGAGTTTGAGTAGGGCTATTAAGGAAGCAAACCGTGTAGGAGATTTTGAAGGGATCTTGGTGGCTCTGGGCATCTCTCTTACACATTTGCTCTTTGTGGATGACATCCTGCTTTTTTGCTCTAGTTCAAGAAGGGATGCTGACAAACTCAAAGAGATTCTGGACCTTTTTTCTATCGCAACTGGGATGGAGATAAATGATGGGAAATCCTCTCTTACTGTTTCTCTATTAAGGGAGGAGGATTTAATTATATATACTAATTTATTTCCCTTCAGACTTCTTACTCTTTCAGAAGGGTTAAAATATTTGGGGTTCAATTTGAAGCCTAATGACTATTTGAAACAGGACTGGGTTTGGCTTTTGGAAAAGCTGGAAAAGAGGTTAAAAAGTTGGAGTTTCAGGTGGCTTTCTCGAGCGGGGAGGCTAGTCCTGGTAAAGTCCGTGCTGGAAGCTATCCCAGTATACTGGATGTCACTTACATGGATTCCTAAAGGTATATTAGAAGCTGCAAGGAAAATATGCTTTAGTTTTCAGTGGAATGGTAGGGAGGATGCACACATTACTCCATGGGTGAAGTGGGACAGAATTGCAACCCCTAAAGCATTGGGTGGGTGGGGACTGAAGAATATTTTTCATTTTTCCAAGGCACTGACTGCTAAGTGTGGATGGCGGTTAATTAAGTCAGGAGGCTTCTGGGCTAGGGTTATGGTACAGAAATATGTTGAGCCTGATACTGTGGAAGATTGGATTAGGTCCCCTCACAAGTCTCATATAGGGGGCTCTGTCATTTGGAAAGCATTGGTGTCTTCTTTTCATGTTATTGAACAGAACCTTGTCTGGGATGTTGGTAACGGACACAAAGTGAGGATTGGTCGTGATCCCTAGGTGGGATGTGAAGCACAACACTTAATGTCAGTGGGCTTGATTGAGGAGTTGAGGCAACGAGATCTGTTTTTTCTTAATCAGTTGGCGGATGTTGAGAATGTTTGGATGGGAAGCCCTGTTTGGAGGAGGGTTGATTCATTTGGATTAGATGTGGTGTTGAAGGAAGAACTGAGACAGTGTTTGAGAGCACTTAATAGGGACCAGATTTTTTCTGAATGAAGAAGATGACAATCTTATTTGGGATGGGGATCCTTCTGGAAATTATACTCCAAAATTCGGGTATCAGTGGACAAGTGAGAACTATGTGGACAGAGAACTGGTTTGGTGGTGGAAATCTTTATGGAAACTTCAGTGCCCACCCAAAGCTAGATTATTCATGTGGTGTGTCTTGGCCAATAGGATCCCGACGTGGGATTTTCTGCAGAAAAGAAGTCTTCATGGTCCTAGCAGATGCTACATGTGCAATCAGTATGAGGAAAACGCTCTACATTTGTTTCTCCATTGTAGTTTCACAAGGGAGGTATGGAATATTGTTTCTAGAATCTTAAAAGTACTCTTTCAGTGGGATGGGAACACTCTTGAGGAGGCATGGAGAAGGTGGACACACAATCCTACTTTTAATGCCTTTAAAGCCCTGCCTTCGGTTGTAATTTGGGGGATTTGGCTCTCTCAGAACAAATGTCTGTTCACAGATAAAATGGGTCTCCCGGCTTTAGTGGCTATTAACAGTTGTGGGATCTTCTTAGCCCTTAAGCGGATTCTTCATGCTTCCAGTCCTAGAATTATTCAACCCGTGGAAATTGATCGTACCCAGCCGTGGGGTTTTTTTGATGGGGCTTGTCAGAATGATCAATGTGGGGGAGGGGCCATCCTTTACTTGTCACCTGTTTACTACTATGTGATGTCGTTTGGTTTTGGGAGGGGGACCAACAATTGGGCTGAGATTCTCAGTCTCAAACTTGTAATTTCTTATGCTGTGGAACAATCAATCAGTAAAATCTCTATCTTTGGAGACTCTTTGAATGTGATCAAATGGGTTATTGGCTCTTATCATTGCAACAACTGGAGGATTGCTGTAGTATTGGAACAAATTCAGAACGTCACTCACACATTTGAAACTTTTAATTGTAGGCACATTTACCAAGAAAACAATGTCGAGGCGGACAAGGCCTCAAAGGAAGGGCTGCTCTTGGGGCTCGGAATTTGGAAAATTACTGAATTTTTAGATGGAGTTGGATGAGCATTTTATCATAGACCATTCATAGAATGATCGTGTCAGATCATTTTTTGCTTTTCTGACGACTCAACAACTTTCTCTTTTGAACAATATGATGATAGCCGGTTCTATGCAGTTACAGACTTTTTGGATTTTATAACCTAGTTTTGATAGGTTTCTTTTTCTTTTAAGTTGTTATTCTATAAATAGACAGTACAGATTTTGATCAAAGGCCTTCTTTTTGTATAAAAAGACCAAACAATTACAAATGTAGTGATTATGCATGTCAATGTATAAGATGTTAATGCTCACGTAGTGATAACATCTATGTTTATTTTAGCTCTAAACAGGAAGCTTGAATCGGCAGTTCTATATACCACTCTAAATGAGTGTGTCGGTCAATGTAATTTCGTACTCTTAAGGATGAAATGAAATTACGCTTTTTTTTCCAGGAACAAAAAAAATACTATTTATTCAGAAATTGAAAATCCACGTGTAATTTGTTGCATTTGGTGTTTATAAGAATATATTGAAAAATTACTCATAATAATTGACTATGGAAATATTAATAAAATAAAAGGATATTGTACTGATCACAATAGTTGACTATAAATAATATTAATAAAATTAAAGAGATATTATATATTTTAAGTTTTTAATTGAAGATATAATATATAATATAGAGTTTAAATTTAATTATAAAAATTCTATAATTTATTATTTAGAATTAATAATTGAAGAGACTGTATATAATCAATAGCTTAAGTTAAGACAAACATCACAAGATTGATGGGTGATCGTTTCAAATGTCTTGGAATTAGGATCTGCTAGGGTTTAATTTTTTTAACCTAGCCACCTGCAACCTTCTGTCGCTGCCATGGCGGCCTCCAGCGGAGGTCGCTCCAACCCTTCCTTCAGCCAAATAATAGCCAGGTGCACTTAGACTACCAAGGCTCTCCTCTTGACGGGGACGACACCTCCAACAACGATAACAGGGTCTTAGAAAGGAAAAGGAGGAGAGGGAAGCGCGACCCCTACAAACGCAGCTCCAAATTCTGTAGAAAAAAATCAAGAGGCAGCCCCAAACACAAAGCGCACAAGGGATACCAACAAGTGCAAGCCCAAATCGTTGCAAATTCGCAGGTATGAAGTCACTTTAATTCTTGTCAGCCAAAAAATCCAATACATGCAGGACCATGTGATCATTTGCAAATTTATAGGCTTATGGCCAACTGAAAAGAATCTCACATGGTGGCTCACCAGCACCTAGAAGCCAAAAGGACAGTGTGAGCCTAAACTGGGATGTAAAGGTTTCTTCACTGTCATCTTCCAGAACCTTGAGGAAAAACACAAAATATTCCAAGGAGGAGCGTACTTCCTGCACTCAGCAGGATTGTACATGAGAAACTGGAAAGAGCACTTTAGCCCAGAGAAGGAAGACTTTAAGATGGTGTCG
Organism: Larix kaempferi; assembly: GCA_027924585.1. Classification (NCBI taxonomy): domain Eukaryota; kingdom Viridiplantae; phylum Streptophyta; class Pinopsida; order Pinales; family Pinaceae; genus Larix; species Larix kaempferi. The sequence goes on along the minus strand of BSBM01000560.1, from coordinate 1,919,885 downwards.
GTATGACTACGACTATATTCACTACCTCAGGAATACTGGAATCTAGAAACCCTAGACGAAATAGGAAACACCCTTGGCACCTTTGTTCAAGCTTCTGATGCCACTTTAGTTGCTCGCTACACCTCCTAGGCCCGCATTTGCATCTATATGGATATCTCAGCGACGCTCCCTGAAGTAATCTTCCTCACCTACCAGGACTCGGAGTGGATCCAGTTGATAGACTACGAGCATATTCCTTTCAGATGCAGGAAGTTCCATGAACATGGCCACCTTTTCCGAGAATGTCCTCTAAATGCCAAACCTCCTCCCCCTCCAATGCAAAGCAAAACTAAGGAGTAAGGCTTCACCAAAACCACCAACCGCAGAAGGCAAGGAAAGAAAACCTTTGTTCCAAGCACCTCTAACAACCCTGACCACCATAACAGCTTCTATGTCCTCACCCAACTTAACCCTGAAATCTCTAGACCTCTTATTCCCGCATTCACCCCCTCCCTCCACTTTCCAAGACCCCATCTTCAAAGACGTTCTGCACTCACCGACCCCGCTTCCCCCTGAAGGAATCCCCGCGGAACCTGATGACATGGTGTTAGGAGAGCTAGACTTAGGGGCCATTCAAGAAGCCTGGACAAAAAATGATCTTCGCAGTATCCCTTGGCGCCAAATGGAACTCTTCAAAGAAGCTTACCACTCCCTTGTCTTGTAGTAGAATTTTCCAACCCTAGCGGATGCTGCTGCAACTCCCACGTCTCACAACCAATTGGGGTCGAAACAATTAAAATGCAAGGATATCTCCAAGGGTCAAAGCGAAATCCCGAAAAAAAGGAAGAAAACCCAACAAACAACTAATTCGAGAAGTGGGCGAACACTTAATAGATTTTGGGCAGAGTGCCAAGCTCGACACTCTCTTTCAATCAGTGAATTAATGGAGCTGAAATTCATCAGCTGGAATATAAGGGGAATCAGAAGTGATTCCAAATTAAAAATGCTGAAAAACAAAATCATCACATAAAATCCTGCTCTCTTAATGCTTCAAGAAATAAAATCAACAGAGCTCAAGCTCCACTCTTTCATTAAAAACTGTTGAAAAAAGCAGAAATAACAGTCGTGGATGCCAAAGGAGCAGCTGGGGGCATCGCAATAGCTTGGGATCCAGTTGTTATAAGTATAGAAGGTTTCTTCTCCAGCCCTAATACACTTTCTGGATGGTTATGCATCCATGGATCCACTCACTATGGGGTGATTACGAATGTTTATGGCCCGCAATCAATGGAGCAAAAAATTCAATTTCTTAACCATCTCTCCTGGCTTAATATGCAGCTCCTGAACAATCATTGGATAATTGGAGGAGATTTTAATATCATCACTTCTCTTAATGAGAAAAAAGGAGGCATTCGCAGACTTGGAAGGGATAGATTTTTCCTTCAAGCTCTCATTCGAGACCTTTCCTTAGCTGACCTGGAAACCAGTAACGAAATCTACACCTCGAATAATAGGAGAGGAGGAGATAAGCAGGTAGCCTCTTGTTTAGACTGTTTTCTTATCTCTAATTCCCTTCTACAGAATCAACTCAACCTCTCTAGCACCATCCTACCTATTGTTGGTTATGACCATTGGCCTATTTGTCTACACCTGGAATTGGATGCTCCTAATGCTTGTAGGCCTTTCAAATTCGAGCAATTTTGGTTAAACCACCAAAAGTTCAAAGATAAAAAAAGATTGGTGGCACACCTTTGATATTGTAGAGGGAACCACCGTGTATCACTTCCAACAAAGATTAAATATTATAAAAAATCAGCTAAAGCATTGGAACAAAACTGAATTTGACAACATTCAGGAGGAGAAAAGAAGGTTGGAAGGAGAACTAGCTAGAATTCAATCCCTTGCCATCCACCATGGATACACCGAAGATCTAAAGCAACAAGAAAAAGATTTACAGACTCAAATCGACGTCAGAGGTCAGCAAGAGGAAATTCTTTAGTGCCAAAAATCCATAATCCAATGGCTCAAAGAAGGGGAGAAAAACACCAAATTCTTCCACAATGCACTGATACAGTGCAGGCAAATGAACAGGATTACCAGGCTGAAAAACAATACTGGCGATACTTTACTCAACAAGGAATATATAGAGCATGAATTGGTTCTCTTTTATAAAAACCTCATGAGAGACACTACTTCGGATAGATTGCAAGCCACTCAACAGATCCTTCAGCATATTCCCCATCTCATCACTATGGACCAAAATACCAACCTCTCCAGCCCCATCTCTTTAGCAGAAGTGGAATCACCAGTAATGGAAATGAATTTGGGCAAAGCCCCTGGTCCGGATGGTTTCACTATTGACTTCTTCCAAACCTGCTGGGACATAATCAAAGAAGATGTCTGGCAAGTGGTCGAAGCTTCCAGAACCTCCGGCTCCATTCTCCCTGCCTTCAATGCCACCTTCCTCACACTCATTCCCAAAACTGTCAAACCAACTGATCCAACCAACTTTCGTCCCATAGCCCTGTGCAATGTCATTTATAAAATCATAACCAAGGTCATCGCCAATCGCCTTAAACCCCTATTGCCCCTTATCGTCTCTCCGGAGCAATTAGGACATGTCGAAGGAAGACAAATAATGGATGGTATGTTTACAGCGCATGAGGTGATACACACTCTTATAACCTCCTGTCTGCCTAGTATGCTCATCAAACTTGACCTGACCAACGCTTTTGAAAAAACCAACTAGAACTTCCTCAGGGACACCCTTTTGTCCTTTGGCTTTTCCCCCTCTTGCGTCAGCTGGATCATCTCCCTTGTCTCCTTGACTTTCTTTTCCATCCTTGTCAATGGCTCTCCCTCTCCCACCTTCTCCGCTTCCAGAGGCATCAAACAGGGAGACCCCTTATCACCCTACCTTTTCATCCTTCTCGCTGAAACCCTGGGAAGAAGCATAAAAACAGCGGTCTCAGAAAATGATATTCAGGGCATCAAAATCAACAGGAAATGCAACACCCAGTCGCACCTGCAGTTCGTGGATGACACAATGTTGATGGGGAAAGCCACGGTCATGGAAGCAAAATCCTTCAGGGACATTATTCACTCCTTCAGCGCAGCCTCAGGCATGACCATAAATAATCTCAAGTCGCAAGTCTTTTTCTTCAACACTCATCTTCAAACTCAAACCCGAATTACCAGAATTTTGGGTTTTCAAAAGAGTTCCCTTCCGTCCAAGTTCCTTGGGGCGTCCCTTGTTGCCTCCGCCATTACAAACTCCTCTTGGAAATACCTTCTTGCCGCCCTCAAGCACAAGCTTTCCTCCTGGACCTACAGAGCCCTCAACTTTCCCAGTCATCTCATCCTCAGAAAATCAGCACTACAAGTCGTGCCTCTCTACCTTTTCTTGGTCATGGCAGCCCCTAAGTACATTCTCAAAGCCATCCGCAACCTGCAAAGAAATTTCCTTTGGGGTGGCACCACTCAACCCAGAAAGTGGGCACTAGTGGCCTGGGAAAAACTCTGCACTCCAAAGCGTGAAGGAGGCCTCAGTCTGAGAGACCCTATTACCCTGAATGAAGTACTCTGTGCTAAGTTGCTATGGATATGTTGCACTGAATATTCCATGCCTTGGACGCGAATTTGGATACACAAATATGCCAACAATATGCAGCATCACGAGCTCATTCGGCATGACACTCTCCCGAAAGGATCTCTCATTTGGAACTCGGCCTAGGCCCAAAGAGAGCTCATTCGGAAACATAGCTTATGGGAAGTCAGGGATGGAAACAGGGCTCTCTTTTGGGAGGATTCCTGGAATCAGATGCCCCCCCTGCAACAACTCAATGTCATAGAAGAGATACATACACACTCCCATCAACAGGAAAAGCACCTTATTGCTCAGTATTAGGGACCTCAAACCAACAATGACACCTGGAGATCCTGGACTATGAAAGAAAACTGGAATTGGAACTTCAACAGTGAAGATGAAAAAAACTTATGGGCAACTCTAAACTCCAGAATGATCCTTATCTCCGACAAGGCAGATAAACTCAGGTGGGGACATCAGCAGAAAGGCTACTTCACCATCAAAGAGGCCTACAACCTTACTCACCCTGCACCTCCCCCACCCAATTACACTATTTAGACGAAGATTTGGGACTCGTGCTTATGGACAAAAATCAAAACCTTCCTCTGGTTGGTTGCAAGGAAAACAAATACTTACTTGGGACCAGCTTCTCAGAGGGGTTTTCAGGTACCTTCAGTTTGTGTTTTATGTAACCACCATGAGGAAAACCAGGAGCATCTCCTCAATACTTGCATATTTGCCTCTACCCTTTGGGATTGGGGCGCTACCATCGTTCGCCGATCCAACCGACATAGGGAAGACATCAACGCCACCATTCGGGACTAGCAAACTAAACCTTTCTCGAATCCCATCTTGAACCACATTTGGTTACTTTTCCCTGGATTCATTCTCTGGAACACTTGTAAAGAGCGAAACAGATGAATTTTCCAAGGTAACTCTCTTGTTAAAATTCAATATGCTAAGACAGAAAATAGCAGCATTACATTCCATTTCACAATAATAGCATATACAGGATCACTGAAGAAACAACAAGCACAGCATAAACACAAGAGATAGAGATTTATCCTGGGAAACCCTCATGGGGTAGAAAACCCAGCAAAGCTTCCTCAATATAGATGACCAGCAATATACAAAGATGAAACCCTGAGACATGATCTCCTCCTCCACAATAGCAGACCTCTCCTCCACAAGTGCGTTATCCTTAAGTGTGTGAGTGTGTATCAAATGAGGAACACACCTCCTCTATTTATACACTACTCTGATATGTATTTTACACAAGTACATGTAGGCTCGTATTTAACCATTAGGTTAAATACCCCATTATAACTGACTAGGCCGACCCCCACATTGTGGGTCTAATAACCTTAGTTACCACACCCAACTCGGAGGAATAAACATCTCCGGATTTATAGTATAATCACATTGGAGGTATGGAACATCTCCGGAATAAATAATATACAAATATAATATTCTTTGAAGTTACAATATTTCAACACTCCCCCTTAACGAGAAGGATATTATAACAGTATCTGCACGAGCAAGGAGTCATCAACATCATACATGATACATCTATAAATCATTGGAAGCTTTCTCAACATCATCAGTAACTCAAGCAGTTACTGGAACATCTTCAATACTGGAACATCAACATCTTCAGTACTGAGTCTTTATCTTCTGCAGCACTCGAACAACTACAACAACATCAACATCTGGATCCTCACGATCATCAGCATCGTCATCACACGATCATCAGCATCGTCATCTCACGATCATCAGCATCGTCATCACACGATCATCAGCATCGTCATCACACGATCATCAGTATCGTCATCACACGATCATCAGCATCGTCATCAACACAGGTATCCATAACAATACAAGTATCCACATCATTAGTACAAGTATTCATGCCAATACAAGTATACATATCATCAATACAAGTATCCATACTGATACAAGTAATCATGTCATCAATACATGTATCCTACCGATACAAGTAACCACATCATCAATACAAGTATCCATACCGATACAAGTAACCACGTCATCAATACTAGTATCCTACCGATACAAGTAACCACATCATCAATACAAGTATCCTACCGATACAAGTAACCACATCATCAATACAAGTATCCTACCGATACAAGTAACCACATCATCAATACAAGTATCCTACCGATACAAGTAACCACATCAAAAATCACTTTCTCGGAGACCATACGTCTACGGATCAATTCAGGGACCGAAGTCCGGGGATGATACAATCCCCACTTCTCGGAGACCATACGTCTACGGATCAATTCAGGGACCGCAGTCCGGGGATGATACAATCCCCACTTCTCGGAGACCTCACGTCTACGGATCAATTCAGGGACCTAAGTCCGGGGATGATACAATCCCCACTTCTCGGAGACCTCACGTCTACGGATCAATTCAGGGACCTAAGTCCGGGGATGATACAATCCCCACTTCTCGGAGACCTCACGTCTACGGATCAATTCAGGGACCTAAGTCTGGGGATGATACAATCCCCACTTCTCGGAGACCTCACGTCTACGGATCAATTCAGGGACCTAAGTCCGGGGATGATACAATCCCCACTTCTCGGAGACCTCACGTCTACGGCTCTCTTTAGGACTGAAAGTCCAGGGATGATCCAATCCCCTCAACTGTCCACTAAGGACTTCATTCTCGGAGACCTCACGTCTACGGCTCTCTTTAGGACTGAAAGTCCAGGGATGATCCAATCCCCTCAACTGTCCACTAAGGACTTCATTCTCGGAGACCTTACGTCTACGGCTCTCTTTAGGACTGAAAGTCCAGGGATGATCCAATCCCCTCAACTGTCCACTAAGGAATTCATTCTCGGAGACCTCACATCTACGGCTCTCTTTAGGACTGAAAGTCCAGGGATGATCCAATCCCCTCAACTGTCCGCTAAGGACTTCATTCTCGGAGACCTCACGTCTATGGCTCTCTTTAGAACAAGTGTTCAAGGATGATACAATCCTCACATGTATTCTCATCAATACAAGTACAAGTATCCTCAACCATACAAGTACATTAATCAATACATGTATCATCAAAAGTATGTATTCTTACCAATACATCTTATCATCAAAAGCATGTATTCTTACTAATACATATAACATCAAAAGCATGTATAAGTAAAACTAAGTATTCTAAGTATACGAGTCCTAAATCTAAATATTTCTAAGTATCTAGGTGTAGAGAACAGGTTACCTCATCATCGACCTTGTTGTTCGATGAGACAATCTCATCATCAGTGACTATACTACTCCCCCTTTCGAGGAGGGTCCTTTTGAGCTACACCAAGATTGTCTCGAAAGTATTCAAATTTCACTCGAGACAGAGGCTTGGTTAGTATGTTGGTAACTTCTTCACTTGAGGTAGAGGTTTGGTTAGTACATCGGTAACCTGTTACGAATTCAAACTTTATAGTTCCTTTCTGTGTCATATCTTGTTAGATCCCTATGATCTTTGACTTATCATGGAACACTGGATTCTATGTCATCTTGATACAACTCTATTTGTCACATAGGATCACAGTTGGTTCTATCTCTAAGTCAAACAATCCTGAAGCCAAACTTCTTCACAACTAGCAGAGCAAACAACCATATATTCTGCTTGTGCTGAGAGCCACACTAGACTGCTTCCATCTAAACCACGAGATCATGGCTAATCCCAGACAATAACATCCTCTTGATGTGTTCTTCTTGTTTGATACACTTTCTACCCAATCAGCATCTGAGTAGCCATCTGAAGTCATGATCTCCAAGATAGCACAGATCAAAGTCTATCGTATCCTTTAGGTGCCTCATCACATGCTTTGCAACTATCAGGTGAAAACATCTAGTTTCCACTAGATACTGACTCAAGGTATTCACAACAAAGCATATATCTAATATAGTATATGTTAGATACATCAATGACCCAATAATTTGACTGTACAGAGTTATATCCACTAACTCTGATGAGTTATCCCCTAACAGCTTCAAGTTGGAATCCATAAGAGTGGCCATTCCAACACCTCAAGTCATATTTCTCATCATACTTTCCCTGGTTGAGAAATATTCCTTCTGAGCCTTGCCATACTTCCAGACCTAGGAAGTAAAGCGTCAATTTGAGATCTTTCATTTTCATTTCTGCATTGAATGATCTTCTGCATATCTATCTGTGCCATCTCTCGTTAGATGGGTCTACTGATATGAGCCTCAATATCATTTGAACTCTGTGGTGAGTTCCTTCTTGCATCCATGTCATATGTGTATAGAAGTCATATTCAACCTTGTAGCAAAGGTTGAGATCCACATCACCCATGGTGATCATTAAGCTTATCAATTTATTATCGATCCTGGGACCTGTGCAGAACCTGATTCACACTTCTTCTTTAATTACACCATACTTGGAGCAAACATCTTGTCGTGATTCTCTTCCCCTTTCTAAGAGAATCTTCTAGCCATGAGCCTTCTATATTTTGTTTGATTTGTAAATCTTCTTGTTTGAACATCCACCACTTGTACGGTGTCCATCATTCTTCATGACCTTTCCTACAAATCAAAATTAAGTACATGATTAGTAATACTTCATAATCATCAAATCATATTGACATGATAACCTATTATGCATACAGATATCATTTACATAGTGATGCAACTATTTTGACCAATACTTTGGCACAACACTTTCCCATATCCTGTATGCATACAGTGGCTATCTAGATGCCTTCCATCTCTACCAGAACATACTATCGAGAGTGTGCACAACTCTTAGCATGTCAGCAAAGAGGTTTCATTCTAGACAAGCAACAATGGAATGTTTGTCCAACTTACCAAACATATGCATATTAGTTGTATACTGTTCAATGCTCTATGAATGTTTACACTCAGCATTATATATTCTAGGAATACAAATATGCATACAACCTATTACAGGCAATATCATTACTATTTCAAATAGCAACTCAAATACTTATCTTTTATGTTTGTGTGGCTGCCTCCCGCTTTATCTTCTGTATGTCTTTTGAACTTCTATTCATTCTGTACCACTGTGCATGCTCAAGAGTCATCCTCATGATCTCATACACAAACATACACTCATTAGTATATTCTAAATGCTATCAAAACATTATAGTACTAAATAATCTTGAAAATGTATAGTCATGATTATAGTTAATAAACATTAGTATTCAAGATTTCAGGGAAGTCTTATTTTACTCATGCATATCATCAATCAAGATAAAAGATATAATATGCATAATCCCTTGATTACTAACTTTATGAATAAGCATAACCAATCATTCCAAGTATACTTATATAAGGGATCCTAAGGTAAGATTCATGGGAAACATACCTGGATTAGTGTACCTACTTGGTTATGTACAACATACCTCGTAAGTAGAACAGAGATTATGGATGAGTCTTTGTCTTCATGTTTTCATGGTCATGGAACCTGATTTGTCTTTTGTGATGTACCTGTATCTTGTTAGCAGACAACATCAACCTCACACAACATCATAATGCATTAGTACAATCATAAGTGTCAACACCCTAACCAATGAATATCTTATATCATGCATTCATAATTTTGTTAAGGTGATACAACAAATCTAAAATCAAGATTGTACTAACCGTAATAACATGAAGACAAACATACCATAAACTTAATCATGAACAAATCTCAAAACATACCTCGATGAGTCATACCTGTCAAGATCGCTTGTAATCTCCTTATGTAAAGCCTTAGCCTCATCTCCCTCTGAAACAGGAACTCCTTCACTTATGCAGGTGACCAATCCATCTTCTTCTAGGATTAACCCTATCCACTTGATTTGCAAGAACTAGACCTGGAGCTGGATATGGGTTTGTCAGAGAAACCCAAAAAATTCAAACTTTGAATTTAAAACTTCCGAAAGGATAGAAATATGCGCCTTTATGAGCTGATCAAACTGATATATTCAGAATTTGAAAACTGCAAAGTTTCACTCCTCAATTTTGCCTTTGAAACTTCCGGATTCACTGGACGTGACCCTGAACTGGGGTTTGATGAATCCCACTCTTCTGCCCAATCAAAAAATCTGATCTTGGTCTCTAAATTTCTATTTTGATGAGTAGCATTCAGCCGTGGTCTCCGTTTACAAAAATTCCAACTTTCTTCAAAGCCCTAAATTCCGGAAGCCATGAATGAAGGTACTCAAAAATAATTCTGTTTTGACAGAAATATGTACCTGATTGTTTCTGGTGTAACTCCAAACTTTTCAATCCACAGGGTCTAAAAATGTTTTCTGAGATAGCCTGACCTGTTATCTTTCCATCCTGACAGGTCTGACCTCAATTGGATTCTCTGAGAGAGAGTTATGTCAAATGTCGCAACGTGACCTGTTTTGGGATAAAACAGAAGAGCGAACTTGTACGGAGTGCCACGTGTCACTGGTTCAACTTCGGCCTCTGAAATTTTTTTTTGAGATAGTACAGACTGTGTACTACCTGTCACTTTTTATGAAATTTCATTTGGAGCTTCCTAGCCCAAGATATGACATTTTTCCCAAGGTCACCTGATTTTGACTTAGATCTGGAAGAGGCAGAAACCCTATATTGTACACATCATAAATCACAAAGTACAACGAATTAGAGGTTGTCCTTTGGACACAAGGTACCTGGAGATTTAATCTTCGTCCTGTAACAATTTCAGATCCGAAAACTTCGCCAAAACGGATTTATAGCGAAAGTGCTACGATGACTAGTTTTTGCTATGTAAAACCCTAACCTTCAAATTGTCGTAAGTAAAGCAAGTGTCTTTAGTGCCATACCTTGTCTTCCTTCAGGTTAGCTCTGATACCATGTTAAAATTCAATATGCTAAGACAGAAAATAGCAGCATTACATTCCATTTCACAATAATAGCATATACAGGATCACTGAAGAAACAACAAGCACAGCATAAACACAAGAGACAAAGATTTATCCTGGGAAACCCTCATGGGGTAGAAAACCCAGCAAAGCATCCTCAATATAGATGACCAGCAATATACAAAGATGAAACCCTGAGACATGATCTCCTCCTCCACAATAGCAGACCTCTCCTCCACAAGTGCGTTATCCTTAAGTGTGTGAGTGTGTATCAAATGAGGAACACACCTCCTCTATTTATACACTACTCTTATATGTATTTTACACAAGTACATGTAGGCTCGTATTTAACCATTAGGTTAAATACCCCATTATAACTGACTGGGCCGACCCCCACATGGTGGGTCTAATAACCCTAGTTACCACACCCAACTCGGACGAATAAACATCTCCGGATTTATAGTATAATCACATCGGAGGTATGGAACATCTCCGGAATAAATAATATACAAATATAATATTCTTTGAAGTTACAATATTTCAACATCTCTTCCCTTGACTAACATCCAAGCTCGCATACATTCCAACCTTCAAGGGAGCTTGGTCCGACTTCGATCACGCTTTTCTGCACCTGGAAAGAATCATCATGCTGGATTGGAATTTCAATCTCAACTCTTACCACCCCCAAACATCCTTCCCCTCTGCTTCCATTCGCATACCTTGTTAAGATTCAATATGCTAAGATAGATAACATCAATATTCAATTCAATTTCACAACAATAGCATATACAGGATCACTGAAAGAATAACAAGCACATCATAAACACAAGAGACACAAAGTTATCCTGGGAAACCCTCTAGGGGAAGAAAACCCAACAAAAAATTCCTCAATATAGATGATCAAAAGTACAAAGACAAAACCCCAAACAAGTGCTCGTTCTCCTTGCAGATCTCTCTCTCTCTCTCTCTCTCCCCTATGCGAATTACACAAGTGAGTGTGTGTGTGAATGAATGAATAAATGAGAGAGCCTGGCTTTCTATTTATACATTCACTTCTACTTTAATTTTACAACTTGACATGTCGGCCTCAACTAACTTTACCACTCAACTAATGATGACTGGGCCTACTCCTCTAGGGGACTTAAAAACCCCATTGCATTTGACTCTAGGGGGAACTATTGCCCTAAATTACAAGGGAGGATTTACCTCAATGACTTTACATAACCAAATACAATAATAACATCCTGACGGAGGAATAAAACTTCTCCGAATAAATTACAACAATAAAGTACAATAGGATATTCTTCGAAGTTACAATAGTTCAACACTCCCCCTTAACGAGAAGGGTATTCTAATGACAACAACAACATCAACTGTAGGAGCAAGGAGAGAGAGCATCATCAACAACATCAAGGTGATATATCTATAAATCATCGGAAGTTTTCTTCAACAACAGCAGCAACTATTACTGGAACATCTTCAACATCTCCAGTACTGGAGTATCATCTTCTACAACACTGAGTCTTCATCTTTGACCTTCATCTTCTGCAGCATTCGATCACTCGATCGTCTACAACAACTCTTGAACTTTCGATCAGCAGCAACATCATCTTGATCTTTCGATCAACAACAACATCATCTTGATCTTTCGATAAAAAACAACAACATAACCTGCAACACACATGATCCAATTACGGGATGATCAATCCCTCTCACTTTAGGACATAAGTCCAAGGATGATGCAATCCTATCCACACTCTCGAAGACAAAAGTCTATGGATCCATTTAGAACTAATGTCCAGGGATGATACAATACCACCCACATTCTCGAAGACAAAAGTCTCCGGATCACTTTAGAACTAATGTCCAGGGAAGATGCAATCCCAACCACATTCTCGTAGACAAAAATCTCTAGATAACTTTAGGACCAATGTCCAGGGAAGATGCAATCCCAACCACATTCTCAAAGACAAAAGTTTCTAGATCACTTTAGGACTAATGTCCAAGGAAGATGCAATCCCAACCACATTTTCGAAGACAAAAGTCTCTGGATCACTTTAGGACTAATGTCCAGGGAAGATGCAACCCCAACCACATTATCGAAGACAAACTTCTACATATCACTTTAGGACTAATGTCCAGGGAAGATGCAATCCCACTGCAACATCATCATAATCAGTACCAACATCATCATCATCACTTCTCCCCCTTTCGAGGAAGGTCCTTTTGAACCACACAAGCTTGTCACGGAAGTACTCAAACTTCACTCGAGACAGAGGCTTAGTCAACACATCAACAACTTGCTCATTCGTGCTCACATACTAGAGCTTTATATCTCCCTTCTGTACCATACCCCGTATGTAAAAATACCAGATTAATATGTGCTTTGACTTGTCATGGGTTCTCCGTCATCTTTATACAACTCTGGTTGACACATAGAATCACTATGGTATCCAACTCCATGTCAAATTGACCTAACATCAACTTTCGAAGCCATATGGCTTCACTACTAGCAGAACAGGCTGCTATATACTCTGCTTCAGCTGTGCTGAGAGCAACACTGGACTGCTTCCTACTAAACCATGAGATCATGGTGGATCCCAGACAATAACATCCACTTGAGGTGCTCTTCATGTCTGAGACACTTCAAGCCCAATCTGCATATGTATAACCATACAATATGTAGTCATGATCTCCAAAATAGTATAGACCAAATTCTATCATACCTTTCAAGTACCTCATCTACTTTGCAGCTACCAGGTGAACACGTCTAGGCTCAACTAGATACTGACTCAGGGTGTTCACAGCAAAGCATATATCTGGCCCGGTATTTGTCAGATACATCAACAACCCAATAATCTGTCTGTACTGAGTCACATCCACTAACTCTGACGATTTATCAACTAATAAATTTAGGTTGGTATCCATGGGTGTGGCGATGGATTTACATTCCAACATATCAAATATTTTTAGGATTTCCACATCATACTTTCCCTGGTTGAGAAATATTCCTTATGGGTTCTGCCATACTTTCAGACCTAGAAAATAGTGCATCAATCCAAGGTCTTTCATCTCAAATTCTTCAGCGAACTTCTTCTTGCACTCTATGATTTATTTCTCATTTCCTGTCAGAAATAAATCATCCACATACAACAGTAATATGACAGGTTCATCATCCATAACCTTAAAGTAAAGGTTACGGTCAGCTTTACTTTTGGTAAATTCCAAGCTCGTCAAAAAGCTCTATCCTTCTGTACCAAGCTCTAGGAGCTTGCTTCAATCCATACATAGCCTTCTTCAACTTGCATACGTGAGTTCGTCTGTCTTCGACTTCAAATCCCTGTGGTTGTTCGATGTATACTTCTTCCTCAATCACACCATTCATGAAAGTTGTCTTCACATCCATCTGGTGTAAACTCCACTTCATCATGGATGCAAGTGCCATGATGGTTCTAATGGAAGTGTACCTTGATACTGACGCAAATGTCTCTTCATAATCAATTCCCTCTTCATGTGAGAAACTGCAAGCCACGGACCTGCCTTGTACCTCTGTAGTATGTTTGATTTGTAAGACTTCTTGTTTAACAGTCATCACTTATTCTTCAGAACAAGTGTTCATCGTAATCATCAAATTCAATTACAAGATTAGTAACACTTCATAATCATCAAATCATTTCAATGATAACCTTTTATGCATACTGATATGATTCACATAGTTATGCAACTATCTTGGCCAATGCTTTGGCACAACACTTTTCCATATCCCGTATGCATACGGTGACTATCTAGATGCCTTCCATCTCTACCAAAACATACTATCAAGAGTGTGCACTGCTCCCAACATGTTAGCAAAGAGGTTTCATTCTAGACAAGCAACAATGGAATGTTGTCCAACACTATTGGCTACTTACCCATCATATGCATATTAGTAGTACACTGTTCAATTCTATATGAATGCTTACCCTATGCATGATACATTTCCCGATTCCAGGAATACAAATATGCATACAACTATTAATATCATTAACTATTCAGAGATTCAAGAAGTAATTCAAATACTTATCTTTTTATGTTTTGTGGGGTTGCCTCCCTCTGGATCTCTACTTCCCTTCCATGTCATGATAGTATCATGATTTTGTGTCTTTGAGCTTTTATCCATCTTGGATTATTATGCACCCTTAAATGTGCACTAGTTTCATCATTGTGTCATCCTCAATATCTCATACATAATCACACATTCATTAGTATAATCTCAATAAGATTAAAACATTATAACCCTAAATAATCTTAAACATGTACGGTCATAGTCATTTCATACAAAGGTAATTTATCACGAGCGTTAATATTCAAGGTTTCATGCATATTCATATTTTACCACAGGACTCTTCTAGTTTGTCATATCATTAATCAAACTAAGAAACACAATATGCATAAAGCCTTGATTAGCTAAACTCTATCTTCATGAATAATCATTATCGACCATATGAAAGTATACTTGTCTAAGATCCCAACACAAAGTAGGATTCTAACTCGATATAGAAAAACATATATGGATTAGCATGCTTGCTAGCTATCTCTAACATACCCAGACATTATCTTCTTTGTTCTTTTTCAATGATTTAGAGACCTTGTGCTAGTAACCTGCATATCTCATAAGTTAAACATAGTAGAACCAAATCATATATACCTCATAAGTAGAGCTTCTATGTGATCAAAGACTATGGATGAGTCTTTGTCTTCATGCCATCATGGTCATATATTATTTATCTAGAACTTGATTTGTCTTTCTTCATGTACCTTTCATGTTAGCAGACACCATCATCCTCATACAACACCACAAGTGCATTAGTCCAATCATAAGTGCCATAACCCCAATCAATGAATGTCTTCTATCATTCACATGCATTGATACTTTTACTAAGGTGATAAGAAAAATCTAAAATGATTGTACTAACCTCAATAATATGAAGGCAAACATATCATGAACTTAATCATCAGATAAAACATACCTGCATCTCCTCAAGTCATACATGTCGAGATTGCTTGTAGTTTTCTCTATAAGGGTAAAACCTTAATCGTCCAAGGTAGATCACTTGTAAACATCTTATATAAATTCATGGTTCTAGGATGATAGGATACCGGTGCCATTTAAACCTCCTTCATTGTTGCCCTATGAGTCTCCCAACTTTGTTAGGGTTTCTTCTTACTTGTAGAACCCGAAAACCCTAATTTTCAATCTCCTTCCTTCTGCAAAATTTTGATGGAAGATTAATATCTACGATGAAGGGATTCCAAATCCATTTTCAAAGTTTCCAATGTGTAATAAGGTTTCTCCAACATTGTATCAGGTCCTTCCATACCTAAAAAATTGAAAACCCTAAGTGAGAACTTCTTCCTCCTCTTCTTCGATTTCCTCCGTTGAGCCATTTCAGATGTGCCGTATTGTTTCTGGTGTATCTATGAAATTTCGGATCCTTAGGTTCTGAAAATTCATCCTGTGGTATCCTGACCTGTCATATTTCCAACCCCACATATTTTAGCTTCATTGGATTCTTCATGTGAGAGAATGCTAATTTTCACAACATGACCTGTTTATGGGATGAAACAACATAGCAAACTTGTACGGCGTGCCATGTGTCACTGTTTCTCCTTCGGCCTCTGATACGTGGACCTGTGAAACTACAGTCTGTGCCCTAACTGTGACATTTTACGAAATTCCATTTGGAGCTTCCTATCCCGAGATATGACCTTTTTCCCCAGGTCACCTGTTTAGGGCTGCATTCTGGAAGAGGCAGAAACCGTAACTTGTAAGGATCATATCTCATAAAGTACAACGAATATTAGGATGAAACTCGGACACAAGGTACATGAACATTTCATCTTCGGCCTGTCCAAGTGTCAGATCCTGGACCTTCACTAAAAGTGATTTATAGCTAAAGTTCCATGATGACTAGGTTTTATTATACAAAGTCCTAGCTTTCAAATTGTCGCAAGTGAAACAAGTATCGTAAATGCCATAAATTGACTTCTTTCAGGCTAGCTTTGATACCATGTTAAGATTCAATATGCTAAGATATATAACATCAATATTCAATTCAATTTCACAACAATAACATATACAGGATCACTGAAAGAATAACAAGCACAACATAAACACAAGAGACAAATTTATCCTGGGAAACCCTCTAGGAGAAGAAAACCGAGCAAAACTTCCTTAATATAGATGATCAAAAGTACAAAGACAAAACACCAAAAAAGTGCTCCTTCTCCTTGCAGATCTCTCTCTCTCTCTCTCTCTCTCTCTCTCTCCTATGCGAATTACACAAGTGAGTGTGTGTGTGAATGAATGAATAAATGAGAGAGCCTAGCTCTCTATTTATACATTCACTTCTACTTTAATTTTACAACTGGACATGTCGGCCTCAACTAACTTTACCACTCAACTAATGTTGATTGGGCCGACTCCTCTAGGGGACTTAAAAACCCCATTACATTTGACTCTAGGGGAAACTATTGCCCCAAATTACAAGGGAAGATTTACCTCAATGACTTCACATACAATAATAACATCCTAACGGAGGAATAAAACATCTCCGAATAAATTACAATAATAAAGTACAATAGAATATTCTTCGAAGTTGCAATATTTCAACATCTCCAAATAAATTACAATAATAAAGTACAATAGAATATTCTTCGAAGTTGCAATATTTCAACATCTCCGAATAAATTACAATAATAAAGTACAATAGAATATTCTTCGAAGTTGCAATATTTCAACATACCCGCCTCCTGGTCCCCACTACTGAACCCCCCCATCAAACTCAATTTCGACGAAGCCTCAAAGGGAAACCCTGGTCCTGCTGGAATAGGAGGAGTCTTCAGAAATGCCACAGGGGATCCCATACACATCTACATTGAGTACATAGGGAACACCACCAACAATATGGATGAACTGACTGCTCTTAATACAGGCCTAAAAATTGCCCGCAGAGAAGGTTGGACAATGCTAACCATTGAAGGTGACTCTCAAATCATCATCAACACGGCCTACAGAATACATTGCAGCACCACCCTAGCCAAGTTATCCAAACACTGGCGTCTAGAGTGGCTCAAGGAACAACTGCAAGATCACATACACCACTTTCAAGTATTCAACACTAGCCATGTTCGTTGCACGACCAACAAACTAGCTGATCATCTGGCTAATCATGGAGTTGTCCCTTCTAATGACAGGATCGACTCCTCCTGGCACAATACCAGGGATCAACCGCTCATAACACAGTTAACTGACATAGCCTCTCATGATCATGTTCCCCCACTGCGAGTGATGAATGGGAGCCACCCAACGGATGTGACTGACAGCCATGGGGGCAGACACATGCCCACCCATGCCAACCACGAGTTTGGGCACGTGACTGCCCAGACCATCCACACATCCCAGAATGAATTATAATTTGGACATGGCCGCCTGATGCTCGTCTTCTCCAGCGTGTGCTCTATCCAATCTTCATGCTCCCATCCGGTTCAGTGTAATGGCCATTACTCCCATGGAAAATGATGAGTGGGGAGGTACACTAGCCCTCACGCCAAATGTTGGTATCAGAAGGAAGCGGGTTCATGGTTTCCAGGGCAACACAATTCAAAACAAAAGTTTGAAAGGCGCTTGGCTCATAACCAGGCGACGCACTCTCTGCAACAGAATCACGATTCGTGGAAGCTCGTTCTCTAGTTTGATTGCAGCAGTTGCGGACATGCCTCCCACCAAGAGAGCCTATACCAGATGCATAGCCAAACAGACAAGCCCTTCCACCAGCCCTCCTATGCGATTCATGCGCGGAGTTGTATGGAAGGCATGCAGGTATAAAGATGAAATCCCGCAGAAGGTTCAGAAGGAGATTCAAGATGCAGAAGAGGATGCCCAGATTTCCAGAGGTTGTCTCACGGACACTGAAATACAAAGTGAATTTGAGGCCCTTGTTCCGGACCTGGGGAATACAAGAGGTCGTACCACCTTGTACAAGAAGACCCTGGACTATCACTGGGTGCATAAATCAGTTCTTGGAAAGACCCTTGCTGACAGAGGTGAAGCTCAGGCAGAAATCCTTCTACAACAAGATGAAATTGTCGGGTATCCTAAACAGATTCTCCAAAACCGACAACAAATAGCCCACCGTCTCGGCATTGCTCTCGATAAGGAGCTTGGCTCCTAGGATGGACCGACTGGTTTGAACTTCTAGCTAGGTTTTGGTTAGCTCTTGTCTTTTTGGTCTAGTATTTTATTTACAGTCTCTGTTGTTTTTCAATTTATAGTTTCATGGTGATCTTGCTTGGTAGTCCGAAAGTAACTCCAAACTCGAAACAATCTTGTTTCCTCATGAGGAAGACTTCCTTTATTTCAGTTATGAGAGGGCCCTGTAATACTCTGTTTATTTTGATGAAGGCAATATAAGGATTCACTCTAACTTAAAAAAAAAAAAAAATCAATAGCTTAAGTCTAATTATAAAAATTCTATAATTTATAATCAACAACTCCATTTTATTCAGAATCAATCCTCTCTTAGTTTTAAATCCCACCTTTTAAACAAATATTGCTATGTGTAGGGAAAATAATAATGTTATCTTGCAATTTATGGGTTCAATCAAGATTAGAAAATGGTGCACTCAGAGTGGTCGTGCAAATTGTATACACACATTGATCTAACCCTCCTAAGTTAAAATCCTAGGTTGTCGTGGCACTTGATAATTACATTGGGCCTCCATGAGACCAATCTCAACCAAATCACATACCAATTACACCCATAAATCAAAGTAACGAGAAACAAATACCCCTCGAGATGGCTTGGGCATTGAATATCCATAAATTCCAAGGATTGACATTAACAAGGTCAACCATTGCCATTGCTAACATTGAACGTCAAGGCTTGACCTTCACGACGATGTCACACAGTACAACATTAGAAGGAATGCAAATTGCACCATCATTTTCCTTCGAATGCTATGCAAAGATGAAAGACACCTCATATGTCTCACTTCGAAGAAAGGAAGAGGCACGCCTTCATTCTCTATCCCTTTCACACCAAAATTGGAACCCTCAATCCTTGCACTCCCCCTACCAAATGAAAATACCAATGTTGATTGCCAATATAATTAGAGTCAAATTTGATCACTCCTAACCCTTTATTGTTTTACTTGAACATATGTATACTTTCTCATGTGACAAATTAATGTACATTTCATTTTACTTGTCATTGGTTACATGGGTTTCAATTTATTGCTTGTTAGTGCTTGCACTAGAGTGTTCCTTTAAATTTCATTGACCAATATGCCTACCGTAGATTCACTAGACTTGTTTTCAACACATAAAATTATGTTATCTACATGTACACAACTTTCTCTCATTTCTCAACCTATTGAAGTTCTCTTCAACGTTCCATTTCCCCCACTTTGGGGGTGTTGGAATGTGAAGGCAATTTAAATTTTAAAAAGAGTCAAAGCAAAGACTACTTCTATTTTGAACTTTTGAATAATCCATGGTATTGATTTCAAGGTTATATTTATGAATAATTGATGTTACCTTGATTTTGATGTTATATTTATGTCAATATAAGTACAATGTTCTTCCTTTTGAAAAGTAGGCAGGGACATTAGGCTTTCACATTAGTACAAGAAATTAAGGTTCTGGACCTAGACTTGTGAGATAACATGAACAATGGTTTATGGATAGGTATAATGGATTTCATGAATCGTCTAATTGGAGCATTGGATGCCCCATTTGCTGGAGCAATTGTCTTTGGAGCTCATTTTGATGTTAAAGTTCAACATCAATACTTGTATTTACAGGATAATTATTGTATTTAACAAATCTTTTGGTGTTTTTGTTTTTTGGATGGCATATCTTGAGAGCTATTCTATATATACACTATATTGCAAGAGTGTTATGCAAAGAAGACAAATTGGAAGAAGTTCAGAATCTCTTCCAATCCATGGTGGATGGAGGCTAGAAGGCTGATGATGCGACATATGATGTACTGATAGAGGGGTTCGGCAATGAAGGGAGAGCTGAGGAGGCAAAGAATATTTTTTCTTAGAGTTTTGGGAAAGGGTTACCTGTTTGAGGAGCTTCAGGTATG
Organism: Larix kaempferi; assembly: GCA_027924585.1. Classification (NCBI taxonomy): domain Eukaryota; kingdom Viridiplantae; phylum Streptophyta; class Pinopsida; order Pinales; family Pinaceae; genus Larix; species Larix kaempferi. The sequence goes on along the minus strand of BSBM01000560.1, from coordinate 1,899,316 downwards.
ACTTTGTGGGAAACCATAGGAATTGATTGTGGCTAGCGAGGCGAAGCCAATGATGGCAGCTGTCAAGGCCAAGGTCGAAGTTGTGTTGTAGATTAGTTCTTCACATTTTTAGATGTGGTTGTAATGAGAGCCTATTGTGATCACTGGTGATTATGACCAAAAAAATATGAAGCTACTATGGACTCTGGAGGTTAGTTTTACACTGCAAACTTATAAGGGATATACATAACGTTGATGCCAGTTTTATGGATGGAATTTACTATTAAAATCTATTCATATGAAACATTTTGTTCTAATGTATGATAAAGGGACAATTTGTGAATCTGAATTATGTTTTTTAGGTGTGCAACCTGTTCACTTGCAAAATTCAAAGGGCTCTGTCACGACTTAGATTAGAAACCATCATTCAACAAAGATAGTACATATATGATTTTGTTTTCATTGTGAATCTTTGAGTTTAGTATGAACATTTTGGCATTTTTCAAGAAGCAAATTTTTGTAAAGCGGTATTGAATAATCTGAAAGTAGCGTTATGCTTTGGAAAAATATTGTCTATGGACAGTTTTGGCCATTCTTTTACTAAGTGAGTTTATTTGCAAGTTTTTTCTGCAGTATTTTCACAAACATTCATTTGGTATGTGGTATGTATGCATATAACAAGTGCAATGTGCTATGTATTTGATAAAAAAACCATATTACAGGTTCTTAGTGGCTCGCAATTCTATGTTGTTATGTTTACTATGTAGATGGTCACAAGTTCCATTCATTGGTGTAGACAACATACAAGATTTTAAGGTATCGTGATTCAAATTAGTCCCAAAATCTAAGACATGGTTAACAGTCAATTTGTGATTTAGTTGTTTAATGAATTTCAATTTTATCTTATGGGAAGGCAAGGGGAATCCCTCAAGATCCATTCAATCATATCTCCATTTGTAATGCAATAAGGGTGCTATGGTATACAATGCAAGCCCTCTGGAAAGGGGAGAGAGAGCTTTAGTAAAAAAAATAAGGGTGTCTATAAATTAGGGAGGAGTTGTTATAGATTCAACAAAGTATTTAACTTTTGACGTAGAGTTAAAGCTTGGATAAATTAAAATAGACTCGATTTTTTAAAACCTGCCATTATACCAATATCTTTGATCATTATAATATCTAACTCTCTTTTGTACTATGTGATTTTCTTGATTCGACATTCGACTACAAGGCATTGGTGGATGGGTGTGAATCTACCTATGGAGTTCAACCTCGACACCATGGGATCACTACTCAATACGGTGGACATGTAAAACTTCGTGTAGCCATTCTTTCTTGCAAAATCGTGGCATACATAATTTGAGTTCGTGAGTAATATAGATAGTTACTAAATTTTTTTTCAGGACATCAAGAGGGTTCTTAGAATTTTCGAGCAACATAATATTTTCAATGGATTGTGGTATCCATGTAGCGGTGGAGGGTGAGATGATAGCTAAATTATAATAAATTGTAGAGAATACTGACCACTTTAATTTATTGTATTATTGAATTGCTAGCCAATCCATGCATGTGGGAGTTGATATAGAATCCCCATTGGTGCTCTTGTGATGCTTTGTTGATGTAGCCGAAGGACGAGCGCCACTTTTATCTTTCGAAGGTCTTAAGATGTCACTTCCATCATGAATCATTGATTCATGGACAAGTTTATACTGAGTGGGATTTTTATTGTTAAATCTGATCTAACGTCTAAACGAATCCCACTCAGCTTGGTCCTTAACTCTCTTGTTGATCCAATAGTGAATAAGAATTCATCATGACATCCTTTTGATGGGTGATCCAACTTTGCGACACATGCTACTTGTTCACCTCTCCAAAATTGGAACACGAGTGAGATTTAAACTCTATAGCAACTCCCCAAAATCCCTTCCCACTCTTATGATATGGCCTTGAGTTCCCTTGACTCTAATTGTGCATGTGACTATGTTTGCATAACATAGACTCGAAAGATCTTGTTGATCCAATAGTGAACAAGATGTCACTATGACATCCTTCTGATAAGTGATCCAACTACATGACACGTGCTATTCCCTCTGTTTGCATCACCATTTTATCATTTCTTGATTTAAGCAAAAGGTTTTCCATTTCATCTTTGATAGTGAAACATTTATCCTAGAATCTAAGCATGAAGTGAACCACCCAAATTTTTTGCTATTTTAGTGTTCTCTTAATGACATTTCAATGACATATATTTCACTATTCTCTTTTTTTCGTTTCATCACATTTACTTAGCTTTCCATTTATTTTTATTTTTTATATCGGCGTTCCTTTGCACCCTTTGGGGCAATTGCTAGTTAGATATGTTGTGACAAGCTATCCTATGGAATATCAACATTAATTTACAAATCACTTTACAATGAATGATTGTCACTGGTAAAATTAGCGACAATGAATTTTTGATGGTGTAAAGGAAACCACTTTTTGACTAAATGCTTGATACACTTAAGTTCACTTTATCCTCGTCATTTGGTGTAGATTTTTTTGGGTTTGGATTTGGCACCTTATTCTCACAAGATCATAGACCCATTGCCTCTGAAAGCAAGAAGTTGAACAATAGAGAACAACAATTGTTCAGGTGTAACAAAGAATGTGAACCATGCTATGTGTTATGGCCAAGGGGTGTCAATTCCTGCTCGCTATTAACTTATTTATTAAAATTAACCACCTTGTCTTAAAGCACTTCATGCAAGGTTATACACTAACAAAGGAATAATGCAAATGCACATACGACCTTCATGCTTATGACTTTGAGAGCATCTATAAGAAGTGTAGATTTTTTTGTTGCAAATGCTTTATCTTGACAAAATGAGCCATTCACACTCAACTGCATCTCAACTGACAAGTCTACATGGGCACACAAGCTCCCTATAGACAATATAATAGATACCACTACAATTCAATTTTGCATGCGCATCATTTGTGGCTAAAAGAGGCAACTTCGTTATATTATGAATGGCGTCATTTTGTTAAAGAACCTTATGTATTTATGATAAGGATTTTCTCGTATACAACATGCTCTTTAGCACAAGCATGCATATCCTTCCATTAGTTATGTGGGTGTCCACAACAAGTATTGTTTCCTCCAACTTTTACCATAAGAAAAACAAGCTTTGCTACTGAACAATGTGTGGTTGAATGTGATAATTGGTGAATTCCAGAAGGTAGGATTTGTTCCTTATATTGGTCTTGAACTTCAACTCAACACCATCTCCAACCATGACTTGGAAGAGGTGTACATGGGCTTCATTATAGGGTTGTCACCCTCTAAAGGTAATGGATATATCCATGTTAATTGAATGTTTGACCAAGTATACCCAGTTCATCTCTTTGGCTACCATGTTTACAACCCTCGAGTTTGTTGATTTATTCTTCAAGCATGTCTCTAAACTTCATGGGCTCTCTCACCATATCATCAATGATAATGATCCCAAGTTTGTAAGTAATTTACGACAAGGACTTTTCTAATAACACTATCATAAAGTCTACATGTATTATCTTTACAATTGAGTCTCATAAATTACTTTGGACTTCTATCTATTTGGGCTTTATGATGTCTCTCACATATCTAAAGGCACATTTCTATGTTTGCAAAATGTCACTTCCAATAGTGACTTAAGGTCAAAGTCAGGGTTTTTACCTCATTTTGACTTAAATAAGGACGTTCTCCTTGTCACTTGGTATAAACAATGGCTTTCTCCCTCCCATTCTTATCTCTTATTGTTTTTATCAATACAATGATTGCAGTTATGTGGAAATTAGGCTTTCTTATTTTTTTTGGATTTGTATGTATTATTCATCCTTGGATATGCATGTATCCAATGCATAGATTCCATATCTTATTTGAAAAAAGCACAAAGGCATTAGTTTTATCCAAGCTCTCAAAGATGAGCCATTTTTTGTAGGCTTAGAAAGTAGTAATATGAGTTAACTTATGTTGCAGATCATTGTTAAAGTTGAGAAGGTCAAGCTAGATGTTGCTTGCCTTTGATTGTGTCTAGACTAGTAGGGAGGAGTCCCGTGCACAATGAGCCACTGACCTCTAGGATAGCCTCGACCTTTCTATCAATCTCAAAGGAGTGCAAGCCACCATCAACATGGTGCAAGGGAACATTGATGGAGTGTAGTGACATCGACACAACATACATCACAACCGTTCCTCAAGAGGTTCAAGTGTCATGGTTCCCAAACTAGGGCTTGCTATCTTGGATGCCAAGAATTCCCTAAATTAGCGGAATGGAAATATGGTTTGAAAATTATCATTCTAAAACCCAAGTAACCCATCCGGGGGTAAGGAACATTGCCAAATAATGAGAAAGACATTTATCTTGCCAATGGATTGAGCTTGTAATTCCCTAATCCCTCAACGTAACAGTTTTTTGTACTACTTTTTTATAGGTGCGTCCCTTAGGATGATACAATTTTCATATAATTTTTTTTTTACAGATGCTCTCTATGTCACAATGCGACAAGTGCACACCTCCCTAATCTAGATATATTTTTAATGAAGTTAAGCTAACTTACAACATCCAATTTAGATTCCTTGAACAAAGAAGTCTCAGATAAGATAACTATTATAGTAAAACCCCAAAGTACTTGTTTGTGAGCTCGAATGCAATAAATAATCCACTTACACAAACACAACAACCAACAAAAGACAAACATATCACTAAGGAATTTGAATCTTTAATAAGTGAGCTGACTAATATCACAATAGAATTTCCTTCCATAATTAGAATTCAACGATATAAAATGTTAAAGTTCCAATTAACCCTAAAAACATTGTTCCACTATACAAAATCTTAAATCATTCTAAAAATGTAACTTAAATGTAGCCCATATTTTGTAAATTCTCCTATACCAAGCCCCAATTTTGTAACCAAACCTTTTACGTCATCATGGTATTCAAATTTTGTAACTAAACCTTTTATGTCATCATGGTATTCAAATTTTGTAACTAAACCTTTTATGTCATCATGGTATTCAAATTTTGTAACCAAACCTTTTATGTCATCATGGTATTTAGTGTTATGTTTTATATATTTTTTTTAACAAAAACACATAGATTTTTATATATTAAAAAAAACCAGTTACCAGAGAATTGGAAAGAGTGCAAGCATGTCTCAAGGGCCATAAGTCTGTCATCTAGCAACAATACATCAATAATAATTCCTAAACTGTAAAGAGTCTTAACTTCTAGCAGTCTGGCTATTGCTAATATGTTCACTATTCGAAATATACAAACAAACTTGTGCAAAATTAGACAAAAAAACATATTCTAACTTACCATTTCCCTAGGGTGGCCCCTGGACCTGAGGCTTTAGTAGTGAATTAACTTGCTTCGACTTCCTTGCGAACTTGGGCTTTGAAAACCACTGTGCCCATTTGGATTTCCAGAGTTATTAGTTTATCAGAGAGCTCCATGATAACTTGAGATTGGTCTTGGCGATGTTGGGCTTTTGCTGCTTCTTTCTCCATGTTGCCTACCTGAATTTCCTGGATATCTTCTTCAATCTGCTCCAATTTTTATGCAATAACTACTCGATATCGTCTCTGCTGCCTCTTATGGACTTACAAACTTTCTTTTAGATGTCTCACCTTTCTCCCGAGCGCTGCCATCTCATGCTTAGGGCAGCAATCCCGATTTTCGTCGCTGGAATCCATAGAGAAAAGAACAGGGCGATGGAAAGCTAGCTGCGTGTAATAACCAAAGTTGAAACCCGAACTCCCACCTGCAAACAACACAATTTCCTTCTGTCCCGCCACGAGCATACAATTCATACCACAACGCATATAATGATTTACCACATACAGGCATTGCCATAAGGAGGAACCACTTACAGAAGTATAAACCAAATTAATTCCATATCCGTCTGCCCACTGCGAAATCCAACTCCAGCATGTGAAAGGACCATGATTAATGATGGCTCCCATTCTGACCATTGAAGATTGTACACCATGGACGTCATCCAAGCTCACAGAAGCCTTTCGCCGACAGAGTTCTGAGTCTGCAAGAATGTGCGACGTCATATCCACCAACATCTCCATGGGGCTCGCATAAATGAGGAGTCTATTCCTCATGCGACACCCTTTTAAAACCTTTTGCTCGAAGACTTCCACCTGTCACCCATCCTGACTTCGACATGCTGAAAGGACACACGCCATCAAGACCTTCATCTTTGTGTTAAGGCAAGGGGTCCCATCCATCCTCCACATCATTGCTGAGTAGGGCTCCAGGGTGGAGCACAACTACCTTGTTGGCTTCACAATCAGCCTCCGCATTATTGGTTCGAAGAACATGAAAGAAATGGAGGCTTGAGAATGAGGCGGAAATTCGTTTTATTCTGACAACCAGTCGTTCCAATCTCAAATCTTTTGGAAACAAAATTTTCACCAGTCGAATAAGGCTTTGAGAGTCTCCTATTATTTTAGCTCTTTCTATGCCTTGTTTTTTAAGTTGTCGGAGGCCTTGTAGTAATGCAAGAGTTTCGGCTTGATTGTTGGTAGTGTGACCCAATCCCCAAGCATATCTATATTCAGTTGTTTCATGGGGATTGCGAATAATCCCTCCCCCTCATTGCTATGTTTTATATTAATAAACATTAATGAAAACAATTTTTTTGTTTTGTTTGCGGAAACGATGCACGGGAAACCCACCAATACTTCCCCACATTTCGTGGATGGTAAGGATGGTAAACCGTCGGCCAGAGATAAATGGCTGGCCTAACCCCGAAGGACTCAAGGCTCGAACTCGTGACCTCCCCCGTACCGAGAGAGTGTTCGCACGTCTTACCAATTAAGCTAACCCTTGGGGCTTAATGAAAACATTTATATATAACACTACGAGGACACCACCATATATATTATTTATTTTAAATATCCACTTTGATTACGATCAATGCTATGTTTTAAATTAATAGACATTAATGAAAACATGTATATATACACCGCGGGACACCACGATATATATATATATATATATATATTAATTATTTAGTTTAAATATCTACTTTGAATACAATTTTAATTGCAGACATTTCTCTTGTGTCAGTTTCCTCTGCGGCCATCGCTGAAAGAGGGAAGCTTAAAGATCTGGGAGACCAGGGCTCCGTTCGGCTCTGCGATAAGCACAGGTACGAACTGGAGAAATCGGCTGAAAGGGGCAGAGGAGAAGCATAGCCATGTCGTCGACGCTCCTGGAAGTCACGAGGGGTGCCCACGAAGAGGTGGAGCGCCTGGAGAGGTTGATCGTCAAGGATCTCCAGAGGGAACCCGACACCAACAAGGAGAGAATGCACCAGAATCACCGCGTTCGCAATATGGTCGACGCTATCATGTCCACCACACAAAAATTGGTCAGTCCGCAGCAGCACCCCGCGCTCTTGCTTAGTCTTTTATTATTGTCTTTCGTTGACAATGGAGCCATTATCGTTTGTTGAACAGATTGAGGTGTACGAGGACACTGACCACTCCAGGAAGGACGAAATCGCTGCTCTAGGAGGTCAAGGTGTGAGCGGGCAGAACGTTTTTAGTGCATTTTATGATCGACTGAAAGAGGTATGGCTTGAAATCATAACACCCAATTAATTTTCATGGAGAGTTGTCATTTATTTATTTTCGAAGTGCTTCATGAAACATGCCACCAGGGGCTACGTTGCATATAGTGAACTTCATTCTGCCAAGTGCAAGGTCTGACTGGGGCTATTCTGCCAAAATTGTCCGAGACTTGCACTCGGCCTCAACCCTTTAAAAGCATGAGCATACTTTCTTTCACTTAAGTGCGAGGTGTTAGGGATAGTATTTTTTTATCTGAGCAGAAGGTTCAACCTCTACCGTTTCTTTGGATACTCCCCCTGGTCTCTCACAAATCACTCGCTGGCAGGCACTTAGGGGGTTAGGTAACTGCAGATAAGATACGATAAGATAAAGATGATTTTAAGTCTACCACCTATAGTATTGAAGCAACAGATGAAGCAAGCAGGTGGATTTGACCTCGACACCTCTCAGAGTTCCAAAGCATTCGAAGGAGGCCAGTTGCCACCTCACCTAGTTGTCAGGGATAGTTATTTTGCTAAACTCACGTGTGACTTGCATCCAGCCACATCTCTTTGAAAAGAGCATCCTTCCTTTGGTTTAGGTGACACGTATGAGGGGTGGTTATTCTGTCAAAGTGGCCCAGGAATTGCATTTGGCCTTATTTCTTTGCAACTTACGGGGACACTTCCTTTTGCTTAGGTGCCAGGTCCGAGGTGTAGCTATTCAACAAAAATCACCCGGGACATGGACTTGGCCTCATTCCTTTGAAACTCATGAGCATACTTTCTTCAGCTTATATACCAGGTCTTCGGATTAGCTATTCTGCCAAGATCACCTGAGACTTGTATGTCGCTACATACCTTTGAAATTCAGTCTACACGGCTTAGGTGCCAAGTCTTATTTGGGACTTGTACTTGGCATCATTTCCCTTGGAACTTAAGCCATCCAGGCAAGGTAGACCACAGCAAGAATAGAACTTTGTGGACGGCATGATACTCTGTTGATGTCACCAATGAACTAATGCCTCATTGTCTGGCAAGCAATGATTTGATTGTATTTCTGAAACGACTTAAACACACATGCATGGCAAAAACAGACATGCAATTGCTACTATTAGGTCAGTCATGGGATGAATTTGTTGCTGTTATGCTTGAAAGCTTATTGCTGGAAAATTGAATGAATTTTTTTGTGGGCTATTCTTTCTATTCTATTAAAATTACCTGTATTTTCAATATCTATACCGCATTTCATGGCAAAGACAGTCATGCAATTGCTGCTATTCACAACAGAGGGTGTTGAACCTGTGATTCTTAGAAGAATACGGCGCTCTATCAGCTTTGCAATCTCGGGATAACATTATGGTTTGATTGGAGGTTGTTTTTGTTTATTAAGATTTCTTAGACTATAATTAGGGTTTTTTTGGCCTAATTAGCACATAATTAGGGTTTAATTGGGCTTTTTGGGTTAATATGGGCCAAATAGTGATTAGATTTAATTGGGTTTTCATTCAATAGTTAGGGTTTATTTGCGTAGCAATAGGGTTTGTTTGGGTTAAATTATATAAGTAATGCAAACTAACTATAATAGACCCAAATTAAATATTAATAAATCCTAATTAATGCAAACATACCTTAATTATACACTAATAAACCCTAACTAATTGCATGAAACCCTTAATAAATATAATTATACACTAATAACCCATTTAACTAAATTTTTTAATTAACCCAAACAAACCCTAATTTCTCTAGGTAATTATCTTGGGGCAAAGTGTTTTTAAACCCGGCCGGACATGAACTGGAACCGGCCGGTTTGACCGGCCAACCAAGCCTGAATATTGAACTGGGACAAAACTTGGACCGTGGTCCGGTTCGGTAACGAACCGGGCCTAAACCGGCCGGACCAAACCGGTTGAGTCCGTCAATAACCGGCCAGTCAGACGTCGGTTCTCCTCCGTGGGCCCGAACAGGTAATGAAAAGGCATAGAAATGTTTTTTGAAAACCAAGACTCTTACCAATAAATTATTAAAATTTCACCTGATGATATCAAATCTGCACTCATAGAGCTTAAACCCTACTGCTGAATTTGAAAACTTCTGAAACACCTATGGAACTTCAGATCTGCATAAACCAGAATACTGTGCAAAAGATTCAAGAGTGCCGACAACTGCATATTAAGAGGTTAGATCATTATAGCAGCAAACAATTGAGAACTAGGAAAAGAGAACTCTGAAAATCAGATTTGAATACTAAATCAGCTCAGCACCAGCCTAAGACACAAGGTTCAGCGAATTCAAGGCGAATTTGGGGTTCGCTGAATTTCAAGGCGAATTCAAATCTCATGATGAATTTTAAAAGAATTGACATTTTTAATCATTATCTACATTTTTTGATGGAAAAAATAAAAAACTTCATTATTTATATAATTTTTTTTCCCAAGAAAAAAATCTGTATATTCGATTTTTGCGAGAAGGAAATTAGAATATACATACGTCTGTCCATTTCAGACTCAAAAAAGTCTATCAAAATCAGAGTCATGCTGTCTACCTCCTATTATTACAGACCTCTTAGGCTGTCCTGGACTCCTGTGTAATACATTCAGCCCTCTGTGTTGATTTTTGTACCTTGGAGGTGTTCCCCTAGTGATTTTGTGCCTAAGTCACCAAAGGGGGAAAAGTGACATGACCCTTGGCATTAATTTCATGAGATGTGAAATTAATTTCACTTTATTAGATGTAAAGTGACTTTTTAAATATTTAACGAGAAAGTGAGTGAAATTAAATTTAATGGGAGAAAAGGTGCATTTATCTCATCCATTGATTTTTTATCTCAAAATCCAATGTGGGCCCTTGGATCTTGAGACCATTCAGCTACCCTCATTAATCAAACAAAAAGGCTGAGGCAAATTGAAGAGGCACTTCATTCATCCATGAGCATTTGGAGAGAATTCGACCTCTTGAGAAAAGAGAGAGCAGGGAGAGAGAAGAAGACTGGGCATGCATTTTGAGGCACCCTACAGCAGTGAACTGCAGCACAAATTTCAAGGTGACTGGCATGAGTTTCAATGCACAGTGATTGGGCACAGATTCCAAGAATGCTGGCACAGAGTTCAAGGAGCATCTTTCAGCATTAAAGAGGGCCATACTGTTGGTACAGCTGCACACATTTCGAGACAGGAAGTTGCAGCACAGTGGGCACGAATTTCCAGACAGAGATTGGCACGAAATTCTAGACAAATAGTGAACCGTACAGCACAGAAATCGAGGAGGCCATACAGTACTTGCACAGGTGTTTTGGCACGATTTTCTGGGACGTTGAGGCATTTTTTTCGAGACTGAACAGTGGCATGGTTAGTGAGATAAGTTTGTCATTAATGTTGATAAAAATACTGCTGTAAAATTTTTCTTAGAAGAAAAATAAAATCATTCTCTCTTACAGGTTTTCCTCATTGGGGTTTTTCCTTAGGCTTTTGCCTAAAAATCAGTGTCTCAAATTTTTTTATGTGTGTGCAATTAATTTCTGCTCTAAGTCTGTAAATTTCTTCAATTGTTTCAAGTCTGAATTAGATTATGAGATAAAAATTCATTTTCAGCTGTTACATGTTGAATGGGTTTGGGCATTAATCTATGACTCAGTGAAACTTGAAACTGGGTTGGGGAAAGTGAAACTTTTACTCTCTGTTTCCAGCATAACAAAAACTTCATAACATTCTCTTGTGAAATTTTAGTGCTTTCACAAAGAGCTTACATTTACTCATAATACCAGTCAATACCTCACATAAAACACAGAAATCAATACAGTGTAGTTTCTAATACCGTTTGGAGAGTGCCTCCTCTAAATTCATGTTCAATTAAGGTACCCTCCTGCAAAATCAAAACTTCCTTTAATAAATGATTAGCTTGAGTGTTGTATTCCCGGTAGACATGTGTAAAAAAATATCATCAAAATATGTAAAAATCCTCCTAATTAGGTTCATGATTGGAGCCAATTCCAGGTTCCCAATATTGCAGTTGTGGTTTGCCCAAAGGATAATCAAGTCTCCAAAACCCTGTAATTGTTTTATACTTTTATTCCTTTTTCCGTCGCAGCTTTCAGAAGTAACCAAAGAGTATAAAATTCTGCGCAGTTGTTTGAACCAACCCCAGCAACATATCTTATCAGGAGATGATGAGAAGAATCTTGGAAAAGTACTGGCCCTGGTGCGTATATGCCTGGGTTTCTTTTACATGCTCCATCAAAAAAGCCCCATGGTTTCTCATGGTTGATACTGGGCATCAATAGAGTTATGTTACCTTTCTCCTTCTGGGAACTTTTGTCGTCTTGTATAGCCATTCTGATTTCATGTGCAACCTGGGCAAATGAAAGATCCACATCCTGGAAAAGCATTTTATTTCTAGTCCACCAAATCCAACATACAAAACGACATGGCAAGGCATTGTAAGCAGCTGTAGCTTTGTCTGTTAGCCATTCCAACAGACAGTCAATCAATGCTGATTTATCCCACTTAGAACTTAGAAGTAACCACTAATCCATGAGTTATCTCTTTCTAGACTTCTTTGGCAAAAGTGCAAGTCAAGCAGATGATTTACAGACTCAGTACCGCATTTATAGAGGATAGCTGGGACCCACCCAATTTCTCATTTGTCCATTCTCCCAGATTAATAACTTATTTGCATAGAAAGCATTCAAGAACTGCCTGCCTGCTACACACAAAAAAAGGTTTCAAGAACTGCCTGCCCACTACACACACCTATGAGCCTATTTATAGCTAATGTTTCCACTTTGGCTTCTTTTTTTGCTTGTGGGAGAAATTATTTTACACCATAAATTCATTCTAGAAAGTTATTACTCTGAGATCCCTGTTCTCTTATTACTCACTACAACCTCTAATGCCTTTTAAAAACAATTGCTAGTCCATCAATCACAAAGTACAGTGAACAGTGGGATGAAAGCATCAACAAAGTACAGTGAACAGCGGGCAGAAAAGCACAGCAGCAACAAAGTACAGCACAGCAGCAACAACGTACAGTGAACAGTTGGCTGAAAAGCATCAACAAAGTACAGTGAACAGCGAACAGTAGGCAGAGGACTGAGGGTATTGGTTTTGTAATGTAGCATCGAATGACAGGAGGGGGGTTTATGGAGAAATCTACACCCACAGTGACCAGCAATTTTGACAGCAGGGAACAATTTGAATACCTTAAAAACTGTACTGGTAATCAAGGAACTCTTTACAGTCCCACTGATATGGCTCTGGAATCAGAATTCTCTTACTGGACATACCAAATTAAACTCCTGATGTGACGGATGGAATCCCTCGAAACTGAAAACGGCAAGCTTCACACAGAGATGCAACAGACCAAACAAGAAATGCTCAATCTTTCGAAGAGAGTGGCCAAGGTTGAATCAGAAAACTCATCCCCCAAGAATTTATTGATTGCAAGACAAGTTCAGGAAGTCTGCCAACCCTCAATTAATATCTTAAACGATGGAATTCTTGACCTTAAAACCAAGCATGATGAGATCCATAACTTGTGGGCGCAGGTTGTTGGGGGTGCTGACAAAGCCCCCCCTTGCTGCGGTTGAGGAAGTTGTTCAGGCCAAGCTAGTAGAAGAACGTAGTCGACGATATCGAGAACTAAACTTGAAGGTAAGGGGGGGCTTCCCTCTCCCTCTCCTTCCCTCAATCCTATGCAAATGGGTGCCATGTTCCTTCGTGATCACCTTGAGCTTCCTGATATCCCTCTTGAGAGAGCATGGTTCGTTCATGACTCTACACTCTTCATCCAATTTAGGTCAACTGGCGATAGGTTTCGTTCTCTTAGAGCCAAGTGGTGGCTGTTCTCCCTACTTTGTAGAATTTTCCTAAATCTCGACCTCACCAGATTTCAGGTTGCAGAGCTGAAATGCCCCAGGGAGTTAGTCGCAAAAGCGAGACAGGCAGGGAAATGGGCGATCATCAGAGATCTTCAGGCCATTATTTGGGATTCCCCTCCACCAGGGTATTCCTGACCTGGATTCTCTAAATGACTAGCCTGGTTGAGGAGTAGATAGGGCATGGGGATTTCAGTGGGACGCTGGAACAGTAATGGGTCACTTTGGTCCTTGCCAGGCATGTTGCAAGATGCTCTAGGTTCATCTAATCTCCTTTTTATTATTGAGACCTATGAGAGTCCCGCCAGGTCACTACCAGACATAGCGGGTTATCAATAGTTTTATGCCTGTCAGCAAGAAACCCGGTCCTTCGAGGGGGGGTCAGAGGCTCAGGCGAGGTAGCTTGTTTGGTTAGAAACTCCATTCGAGGTAGGGTCTCTTTGTTAGCATTGGATGAGCTTGCCATGTTCATGTGGGTTCGACTTAGTAGTTTACCCCTCCTCTCCAGAGATCTCTACATAGAGGTCTGCTACTTTCCCCCAGCCTCGTCTCAGTTTGCTATTCATAGCGATTTCGATGGTGACCCATACCTAGATTTATATTTTGGCATTGTTTAGTACTCAACAGTAGGGGAGGTCATCCTATTGGGCGATTTTATTGCCCCCACCAGAGCCCTTTAGGTCCCATTCAACGACCATTATGAGGGTTTGTTTTGTGTTCAAGAGATCGATCTAGCTTCAGTGGTGCTTCACTAGCTACCAGATGATGCTTTGGGGCCTTGTACAAGGTATGGTAGACACCTCCCATGGCTTGGAGAATCGCATGAGCTTTTGATCCTCAACAACCTTTCATGTTTCTTGGATTCCTATTTCTTCACTCATGTTGGAGGTGCGAGTGTAGTGGATTACATCCTCTCTAGTCAGGACCTACTCCCCTTTATTCATCACTTCTCAGTAACCCCCATCCCCTTGGTTGACCATGACCTTCTCTCCTTTTCCCTTCAGGCTAACACCCCCCAGCCCCAACATCTCTTCCTCTGGGCCCACCTCATACCACTATCCATTTTGTCGAGGGGGACCCTGACACCTTTACTTCCACCCTTCGTCAGATGTTGCCATTCGAGTCCTGCTTCACATCCCTCGATTCTGCATCTGCCAAGTACACTTGTCTTTCATCTACCATTTGGGAAGCTGCTCTTAAATCCTACCCCCACACCACCCGATCCACCTCTTTCCCAAAAAATTGGGTCTTGCCCCATGAATCAGTGGTACGATCAGGACTACAAAAACCTCCACACCCAACTTCGGCACGCCTTTACTCATGATCACCCCTCCTTCTCTGGCCTTGTCGCTTTCTACTGTCGCCTCCTTCGCCACAAGAAACACCTCTTTATTTCCCAAAAGAGATGGGAATTGAGTATTTCCCTTATCCACTCCCCCAAAAGAGATGGGAATTGAGTTCTCTAATTGGGATGGCACTTATGAATTTGCGGTGACCTCGCTTTTTGACTCAAATGACCCTTATGAATTTGAGATGGTGGATAAATCCCATGTGCCAATTGATGGCTCTTCACATGACATAATGTGTTTATCTCAGTAGTTGCTCTTCCATTTCTAGTAACGACCCTTTTACAATTTCTCACGATGTTAGGTAGTCTCTCATTGGTGGCGTATCTCCTTCTCACACGAATTCACAGATTCCTCTTCACGATGACATGATGTCACATAGGCAATAAGACCTTGTCAAGCATGGGCACCCTTCTTTGTCTTGACCCAACAACTCTTTACGAGATTCCTCACGAGCAAATAACTAACACAGGTGGTTCCATTCTTGTTGGATCTTTCTTGATCCTTGTTTGTTGGATGTCTCCTAAGAATTCCTCTGACTAGAATTACTTTGACCAACAACTTTGTGTTATACTTGTTAGCTACCTTTTTGTTGTAGGGGTTGTTACACCTTTTTGGAGGGGACTCTATTCATGTTGTATTCATGCCCCTTTTTGTAAAATAAAAATTTCCATATGCTCGATGATTCTGACATCCCCACACTCTTTAATACAAATACTATATTACAATGCACTTAAATACAAGTACTTCTCTTTATTGTTGAGTTGTCTCACTTCTATCCAACTTTGTGCATGATTGCAGTCCTTTGATGGCTTCTCTGATTGTAGTAAGCTCTCAACTCATTCATCCACTTTCTTGGCTTCTCCTCACCGTGGCTTTCATACCATGTCAATTTTTATACACATGCATAGACAAGAATACAAATGAGAATAAGAGAGAATGGGTTGATTCATTAATTGCGTGATGCGATGAATTTTTACGTAGTAGAAGAGAAGGGAAGTAGTTATGTAACTCTTGCATACCTAATCTTTAAATGACAATTAATTAACTCATGATTACATCACTTTATATTTAAGGCTTTATTATACATGAAATCCTAGTTAATATTGTTAGCTTTTGGGGTTACTCCAAAAGTTTTTTCACCTTGCTAGGAGAGCGCTATATTTCCTAGCCTGTTGCTGTTGCTTCATGGACATATGGATGGCTTAGATTGGGTGGATGCTTGACCTTGGCTAGAGCACTATCATGGTGCCTTTACTTAGGAGGTTGTTACCTTGATCAACATGATAATTATCCCATTGGGTGCACACAATAGGGGAGACGGTTGATCGATTAGGAGAGGTACCTACCTAGGAGCGTTGGCCACTTGGAGGAGGGCACTTAGCCCTTTGAGCTTGGGACCATGTGATATATACCTTGGAGGTTATGCACTTGACTTGAGGATGCTTGGGTTAAGGAGCATACCTCATAGCTATGTCACAGGATTCGCCAAATTTCGACGTTTAAGCTCGAAATTTGACGAACTCTAAAAAAAATCAAATTCGTTGAAGTTTGGTCACCTGTGTTCTTTGCCCATTCTTGTCGCCCCTATTCCTTGCCCATTCCGCTGTTGCCCGAGTCCTTGTCGTCGTCACTCGAGTTCCTTACCCATTCTTGCCGCTTGTGTTCCTTGCCCATTCTGTCGCCGCCCGAGTTTTTGTCGCCGTTCGCGAGTTCTTGCCCCTTCCCCCGCCCGCGATCTTCAAATTTGGAGTCCAAACTTCACAGTTGACTCATTTACAGTCATGAATACAATTCATCATTCACTGCCATCGATGCAACTTATGGCCACTGCGTGTTTTCTCGCTGTGCTTGGAGCTCCTAGAGGCTAGATGATGATTACTGCATCTCCAAATAAAGAGGTTTAAAAATGCGTAAATCTCATATATTATATGTGCTGCGGTGTTTAGTTGGTTCGAATGATGTTAGAATCGATGTTCCGTGGAAATACGTTCGTTGGGGCCAACGCAGACCACTAACTCAAAGTATATGACGTATAACGAAGCCTATATTATTCCCTCAAAATTTTAAAGTGGTTACGGGATAACGGGTTGAGATTATAAGCATAGCTGCATTAGCATCACATACTAGCATAAGAATATACTTTATAGCATACTAACATAAATTTAAAGTTTGAAGAATTTGTTGACTCTTTCTCATATATGCTTCTTGATACTTGATCCTTTTCTTACTCTTTTATGTTTGTTTTTTGTTAAGCTGCAACATTCTATTAATCGTAAAAAGTCAGAAGTACATATGTAGGTACAGTCTGTGGTGGCCTGAGAGAGTGAAACTACCACCCAAGGAACTCAAAAGGATCATAATGATTCTGATCAAAATTACAAAAACCCTGCCTTGAATAGGGAGACCAGGGTATACCAGTAGCATAGCTCTGTCTATATAAGTCTATTAAACAGTAAATTGGCGAATTATGTAGCAAACTGTAAAGCAAATTAAGATAGAAAAGCTGGAAAACACAAGGAGTAACCAAAACCTCCTTGATAGGGTGCTGTAGGTGCATTTGCATCAGAGGGAGTTTCTTCCAGGATTGCGCAACCATAGTACTCCTCTTCCACCGAGTCCTTTACTGGTAGCTTCACAGGCAGTGGCGCGGTCTTTCGGTAAGTGGGAGCAATACTCTCCTCTTCCCTACAGACCCGTTTAGACAGAACAGGGCCTGTAGTGGTGGGAATTGCGAAGGTAGCCTCCATCAGCTCCTTACCTTTCAGCTTGACAGTATTCCCAACAGGCTCGCTTGCTGCCGCAGAGGTGGGGATGTCTCCGTGTGTACTGCCTCTCGTTCTAATATCTCGTTGAAGGTGTTTGTTGGGGGCATAAGACTGCCAGCAGAAGGTGTTCTCCAGGTTGCCTAGTGTGGCTTCGATATTGGGTAGGGTGGCCTTTAGGGTCTGGGTAGCATGCCTGGCAGTGGCCCAATTGGTGAGCATGTCCCCCATAAGCGCCCCAAGCATGTTCTTCACAAGCCAGTATGGATCAATTTGATGGCCATGGCGTCCAGTGGAGAGACGGTCGGCCATTAAATGAGCTTCCCAATTGTCGATGAGCAGACGAACAGGTATGGTGACCTCCTCGCCATATCCCTTCTTCGTAGGTTCTGCATCTCGCGGGGCATCGTTCTTCCTGTTTTTTCCCCGCGAGCCTTTTGGGTGACCCATAGCAGCAAACCAGAGGATTGAGCGAGAGTGAACCGCAGAAGCCAGTGGATAGTAGAAGCAGGGGGAGCCCAAGTCACTGCCAAACACAAATTGTTGATCATCGCAATACCGCGCCAGGGACGAGAGGTCATTCCCTTATACAGGCTGGAGTAACGATCGACTGCAATCCTTAATGCCGCACGCAGGAGAGACATGGAGGTGGTGCACGGAGACCAAAACCAGCCTGGACGAGATGACATCTCCAGCGTTGGGCTTAATGAGTCGGGCCTTGAGGCGTCGTGTCCCTTATACCCTCGTCCGCAGCATTGCCACGAAGCCGTCTCTTATGCCCAGGTGTCACAGGATCCGGTGCTCGGGTATCCCTACCACTTTTGTCACCCGCATTCGGGGTTCTTAGTCTTTGCACCAAGTGTAAACGAGGTGCTTACAACCCAGT
Source organism: Larix kaempferi (assembly GCA_027924585.1). Lineage (NCBI taxonomy): Eukaryota > Viridiplantae > Streptophyta > Pinopsida > Pinales > Pinaceae > Larix > Larix kaempferi. The sequence goes on along the minus strand of BSBM01000560.1, from coordinate 1,880,879 downwards.
ATGGGGGAGATCTTCTAACGTGTGTGATGTAGCGTTACATCTAATAGAATAAAACGTAAAAATGTAGCGTTACATCTAATAAAACGTAAAAAGTGATTGCGCGTAAAAAGAAGTAAGTAAAGTAAAGTAAAAAGAAGTAAGTAAAGTAAAGTAAAGAAAAAAGAAGTAAAGTAAAGTAAAGTAAGTATGGGGGAGATGTTGTAAGGTTTGTGATGTAATGTTTGTTACTAACAAAATAATTAAAAAAATTCATGCCCGCTCATAAAAATAAAATTATGGAAAGTATTTAAAAAAAATCCATGTTGGTTCATAAAATAAAATATTATGAAAATTAATTAAAAAATAGATGTTCGTTTATAAAATAAAAACTTAAAACTTAAACCTGGATCTATCAATCAAGAGAGATCAAATTTCTTGAGTTTAAATTTAAAAAAATAAATACACCTCAAGAAATTGGATCCCTCCCGATGCTTAATAGATACGGCTTTAAGATGGATCTATGTTGGTTTATGTTATATTCCATTTTAAAGTTTATATATATATTATATATATTCGTATATGGGCGAACTTAATGCCGAACCTCATTCCGAATCTCATAAAAAAATCGAAATCGAACCGAATTTCAAGGTTTCTGAATTCGAAATCGAACCCGAATCATGTGACATTGCCGCATAGAGGTTGGTGATGGACCCAGACACATGTAGAGGAGGAGCATTGGTTCCTTATGAAGACAAGTTGCACACAATTATAAGAGGAGTGCCTTGCATGAAGACATTTTGATAATGGACCATCCTAGAAGAGTGAGTGTTGGACTAATAGCATGTTGGAGAGTGCACCATCTCGGAGGAGGGGTGTTGAGCCCAAGGAGGATCATGCTTGGAGGGCATCTCACTTTGGGGGTGGGATAAACCCCAGTTTGATACATGTACATCCTTGTATTGTAAAGTGCTCCATGTGAGGTTGCCTTGTTTGTTACTTGTATGACTTATGCCCTTGTTTTATGTCCGCCTCCCTGACCTACTCTATATATAAAGCAAGGAGAGACACGGGGAAAGAGAGATGTCTTGGGTGTTCATGGAGAGATTGTTCTTGTGTGATGCTAGGGTTGGCACTATGCATGTAAGCCTTAGAGAAGAGCGTGATGTTGAAGATTATGATGGTCATTATGGTTCTTGTTGTAGCGCTAGAGTTTCTACCCTAGTAGAAGACATGGAGAGTGGGTCTAACGCCTTGCATTATTTTGGAGCCTTGTTCTTATGGGATGTAAGGCTAGGGCAAAATTGTGGAGAGATAAACTTGATGAGTCTTGAGCTTGGTGTGATGCTTTGCTCGGAAGAAGACTTGGTTATTGTATTCTTGATGTTCCATGGAGGTCTTGGTGCTTGTTGATGCAAGAGTTGAAGACCTAGGTTTTGAGGACTCAAACCCTGGGATGGACATGTAGATTTGGAGGCTAGCATTAGAGTTGTCTTGGCATGTGCTTGTGTTATGCAACATGGCTAGGTGTGCAAACCATGGCTAGGTGTGGAGAGCTTGTGTGATACAAGCTTGTTGAAGACAAGAAGGACTTGCCAATGTTGATGTTGTTTGTTGTGGATCTTTGGTGGTGGCAAGGGTTTTCATGGTTTACCCAAGTTAGGGTTTGGAGACTTAGATACTGTACCAGCTTTGTGATAAACGTGTCGTGCATTGTCTTTTTGATTAGGTAATTTCAAGCACTTATTGTTGATTCTAATTTGACTTAACATGGACTTGAAATTTTTAAGTTACACAATTTGAAATACATGAGCAGATTTACTGCTGTAAGGTCTGCTGTAATAAAGTTGTTTTCAGATCTGGTATATGCTTGGGAAAATGTGCCCTAAGAGCTGAAACTTGTTGGCATTTGTTTTGTATCTTTTCCCTTGTGCTACCTAGTGTGGTGGGTTGAGTGAAGTGATCATCGTCCATTGTTTGCTGCTGTAAATGAATATTTCAGGTCAGCCTTTAGTAAGAGGTGAAATTTCAGATTTGCATTAGTTGATTGAAATCCAAAATTTCAACAAGTATATTTAAGTTGTAATTATGAACAGTATATCTGATAGAGGAAATTTCAATTCAATCAGGGACTGTCAGGATATCCTCAAGGCATTCTGTCCCTGAAAATGCAGAGGAAGCATCCCAAACCCCCTAGGATGATAGCTATTTTTGGTGAACCCTAAGGATACCCTTTAGACATTATGTAGGATTAACATATCATGCAAAAGGCTTAAATAAACATCAGAATTACATTGACATATAGTCAGTTAATGTTGCATACGTATACTCTTCAGACATTTATAGCTTTATTTAAAGTTTTGTGCATAGTCTGAGGTTTTTGTGCATAGTCTAATGATAGCTTTATCCTCGTTGATTAATTTGGCATGGTCATGAACAAGATAGCAGTGGGATATAAATTTTTAAACAAGTTAAAAGAATGTTCACCCTTTCACCTCAAGAGCATTTAGATAAATAAAGTCTTTATGCTGTTTTGTTATCATTTGAAAAGTGTTGTTAGCTTTGTATAAAATATGCATCGGGTCTATTTGCTAAACAAATGAGTATCATTTGTACTATAATGTGTTGCGCTTCTTGTTGTATGTTCTCCAGGCATTTCCTTGACCCTGCTTTGCTTCTTTACTGAACAGTGCTGATTTCGTTTATTTATGTGCAAAATATGACCTACAGTGTTGCTTAAAGCTTTCTTATTTCTTAAGGCATATTCTTGATAAAGAGCTTGTTTTTAGACGTCTTTTCAATTTGCATAAATGTTTAATGTTGATAACTTTAATAGTCTGTTTATGCACATTTCAAACTATCAGGAAATAATTCCAGCACCATGATATGAAATTCTGCTAATATGTTGAAGTTGGGAATGCAGATTCGTGAATATCATAGACGCCATCCCATTGCACGTGTTGTTGATTCAGAAGATCCTGAAGAATTGCTAAAGGAGGAGCCGCGAGTGGAGTTTAGTGGAGAGGTGTCTTCCTTGCCACATTTTCTTCATTTCCTTTCTGAGTTCATTAATGATTGAATGCCAAGCTATATGTTATCAACTTAGCTACCAGATGATGAGACGCCAGTACGCCACCAGTGGAAAATGTCATTAATGCACTTCCATTACAAAAAATTATGTTTATTTTGACAGGGAACGTATCTTAGTGTCTGTAATCTTTGCAATGCTAAGTTGGGCTATTTGTAACTGTATTTATTTTAGGTATTGAAGATTGGCATTTTGGAAACATTTTTTAGGTGTGTAGGAATCGCAACATTTTAGAAGCTATGAATGCAACATGGTTATTCTGAATCTTTATTGATTGTAAATGTTGACAAAAGGATATATGGAATTTTTATAACCTTGGTCCAAAACGGAGTCCACTGTGGGACAATACATCAGCTGGGATCTTCACGATTTCTGTCACAGAAATAAAATGTGAAAGATTCATATAGGAGATTAAGTAAGACATTAAATAATTGCCATTCCATTTCTAATGCTTGAAGTGACCAGGGAGTTAAATACCTTGGGAAACACTCCTCTGAATCCCTGTTGAAGATGGTAATGGAGTGGGAATATTTGTTTCCATTGGCTAGATTGTTTAACTATGCATAATTATGGTTAGATTATTCACAGGCAAAAGGGAATTCGGTTTTACAGTGTTGCTTTAGTGGGTCCAGACTCAATTAAAAGATGACAAGCTTATAGCCAAGGTGAATATTGAAAGTGTGTAAGAGCTTGAACTACATATGAGTGGTTGTGGATTTCATGGTTGTGGAGATTGTTGGCTCAAAAGGAACCATCACACATTATGGAGTTCACAGCTGTGAGGATTGGCTCCAAAGGAACCATCACAGGTTATGAGCCATCACACCTAAAGGAGGAGGTGCAGTTGCTTCATCTGGAAGATGCCATTACAGAGTTTCAGTCCCCACTCTCAAAGATTCTGCTAATCAATGCCTGAGTCCCTGAACTTAAGCACAAAAAGGAAGCAGACAGCATATTTGGTTGGACAAAAAGGGTCTCTACCATGTCAAGCGAATGGATTTTCAGTTGAAATTTGAACAACAATTTCCCATCTTCAACAGAAATTGTGGTCAGTTTTCCCTTAAGCAGGGAGGAAATAATGAGAACATAAAACTTAAATATTCTTAAATGTAAAATGTAATATGTTGATGTATTTTTATTTTGTATCATGTTCAAATGTGTAGACAATTTCACATCACCACTATAATTAAGGGAGGAATAGAGTTGGTAGCAAATTCCAAATACATAACTGATATCATATTAGATTAATGTACACTTGGGGAGCCACGTGCCACTCTCATCATTCATGCAAAGCTAATGTTTCTACTCAAGGGATCTGTTTCATAGGGCAAGTGGTGTTTAGGCCCAAGCATTTTGTAGTTGACCATTGCCTCACTTTGTGGCGCATTTTATAGTTGACCATTACCAGAAGTGTCATGGTGCTGCTTCATTGACTTCAGAAAATCCTTCAATATGGTCTCTTGAGAGAAGTTATGGGAATGCTTTATAGAGTTGCCTGTGTTGGACAAATGGAGAATTGCAATACATAGGCTATAGAACAGGTCAAATGGTTCAAATCCAAGATCAAAACCCAGGGTGGTTTATTTGAAGGATTCATAGTTGACATTGGAGTTAAGCAAGGTTGTCCGATCTTCTGATGCAGGTGGGACAAGCAAAAGCCAATCCAACCCGCTTACTCCAGGAATAGGATGATTCTAAAGTTAACAGAATCACCAAACTTAGCCAAAAACTAGCTTAAGTCTTTCTTCCGCAATTTACCTTCCGCAACCCCCTTTCCGCAGTTACCCTTCTGTAGCGACCTTTCCGCAACTCCTTTCCGCAACGACCTCCCTTTTGCAATTGCGGGCATGCTTTCGCAACTCCTTTCCGCAACCGGCTCCCGCAATTTGCGTCCGCAATGCTCCCTTCCGCAATTGCGGAGCGCCTTCCACAACTTTCCCGAATTTGGCTTCCCCAATTTGCTTCCGCAAATTGTCTCTCGCAGAGTTCCTTCCGCAACTTCTTACGACCGTTGGATCACCAGTGTGCCTCCCGCAGTTGCTGTGGGTCGTTAGATCTACGATCAACGGTGGACTTGAACCTTTGTGCTAACTCCACATCCGCTCGGGTGTTAACTCCCGACTTCGTTCTCCTGCGGAACGTTATATGAGCCGTTGATCTCTTCGGCTTCAATCTCGTTCGTCGATCTTCTACCAATGCGGAATGCTTAACTTAGGCTTGCAGAACTCTATCTCCCGCGCACGTTCACTTCGTGAATCCTTTCCCCGTCGTGGATCTATCTTCTTTGCTTTGATCTGGACTGTTCAACTTTGTCAACGAACCAAATGTAAACTCTACAACTTTGTTGATTGATCAGAGGATCGGTCAATCGACCTCGGCCGCCCTCCACCAGACTTGATCTCCTTCATACGATCTGGTCATCACTTCTTGAACATAATAGAACTTCAACTGAATTCATCCAACTCGACTTTACGGCCTCGTTCCATTCCAAACCTGAGTTTCACCTTTGCGGATTCGCATAGACAGGGCGTCAACCCTTATGGTGATCAATGGCTCAAGGGTTCACACTGTAAATTAGAACAATTATTCAAGCACTTCACGCACAGAGATTAGTCAATGTTCTCTGCAACATTCATTTCTCAGAAACCCTAATCTCAGGCTATTCAAGCACAGATCTGTTAGGCACTTAACAAGCATTCAAACTACCAATATTTCATTGATACAGAGATACAGAGATATTCAAACTATCAACGTTTCAGACATGAATTCATTCATTTACATAAAGACATGCATAACTATCTTTCCTTTATTCAAACATTAGAGGCCCGATACAATCGTGACCACCTTCCTTGGCCTGATTTCTCACTGTTTGGCCACCCTTTGTGCCTCATAGGCTTAACAATATATACACAGAGGATTCTGAAACCAATTCAGGTTCAGATCCAATAAACTGTCAACAATCTCCTAATTCAAGCAACATACTCAACCCTATCTCAATGACTCGCTCAAGGAATGCTTTGAGCTTCATCGAATGCTGCCATTAGACATGGGCTTAGTTACATGACTCACCTACATGACTTATCACTCACCTAGTGACCCATCATCCATCTAGAAGTACATAAAACATAGGTTTATTTACAATATAGCATCAAAGACCATTAATTCAGAAAATGAAGACCCCTTCTAGGTTTGATCAAGAGTACAAGATTTTTGAAGGCAGGATGCTCCTGCATCATCTTCCCAGCACCGTTTGGTCTATATATTAACACACTAGAGAAGTGGACTAATGAGAAAGGCGGGGGAGGGTATAAAGAGTAGGTATTATCATAGAACTTCTCCTTCATTACAAATTACAATACCATTCTAGCCTCATTAACATGACTCAGCTTAGATGATCATCTCCAGGTACTGAAACCTTTTGCAGCGAACTGGGAATGGGGTGACCATAGGTAAAAACCAAGGTATTTTTGTTCTCTTAAAAATAAGATGAGCCTATCACAAATCAACTTTTAAAATGAGCACATAGAAATCATTTAAAGCTACAAATACCTTGGTGCCTAGAGTTCCATGATAAGCTGAGTTTGGAAGGATGCAGAAGAAAATGTTTGCAAGGTGGATGGAAAGCAAAATTCGTGCTGCCAAATGGTGCAGGTTAGCAGAGAGGTTTGGGATTGAGGAATCATTGATGCCCTATTTAGGAAGCTTGTAATACCCGTACTGCTATATGGATGCAAGAATTGGGGACCGTGTATCTCAAAAAGCATATAGAGAGTCGAGACAACACATAAACACATAATGACATCCTTGTGTTTGAAAGCGTCTACTCCCTATGAAATCATTCTAGTACAGACTTGTTTGTACCCCATTGTAGTGGAAGTAGTGAAAACATTGATTTTATACCACCAAAGGGCAGAGGAATGGACAACAATTGAATCTTGATTAGAATCAACAAAGACATCTTGCAAAGGAGAAAGAACACATCGGAGCCCTAGAGCAGCAGGAAATGGATAGAATGCTGGGAAATAAAGAAGGATGACTGCCCACATGATTAAAGAGAGCTGAAAATTCCTTTTGTAGGCATGTTATAGGAGGGGCAAATGAAAGCGTAAAAAATGACATTACTATATCGACTAGTTCAACCCCACGAGTGAGATCCAGGTATAAGAATATATGTGACTAAATATCTTTTGTAAGGAAAAACAAACTCTAGCTCAAATAAGGTCAAGTTCTCATAGGGTGAAAAGCGAGACAAGTAGATGGAAGAAGCCTAAAGAAGACTGTGAAGTTCGGGTTTGTGAAGTATGCGATTCAAGGGTAGTGGAGATTGAGCAACACATTGTTCTCTAATGTGAAGCATATGACTACATTAGGCTTGGCGCCCTATTCTAGATACTTGTAGAACTGGTGTTGGTATATGGGTGCTAGATTTGGGGATTAAGCATGTCAAAAAATAGATGGAATCAGATAGAGAGAGTGCAAAGACACATAATGACATCCTTGTGTTCAAAAGTGATTAATCATGTTGGCATAAACATACTTGTACTCCATTGAATTGGAAGTAGCGAAAAGTCTGATTTTATACCACCAAAGGGTAGAGGAAATGGACAACAATTGAATCCCCGATAGAGTCAACAAAGAGGTGTTGTCAAGGAGGAAGAACACATGGGATCTCTAAGGCAAGTAATGGCTAGAATGATGGGAAGTAAGGCGGGATCATTGCCCATGTGATTAAAGAGTGGAAAATTCACCTACATGCATGTTACAGGAGGGGAAAATGGAAGATGAAGGCACAAAAAACAATAGTACTATATTGACTAATTCAAACCCATAGAATATATCCAAGTATATGTTCCCATAGGGTGAGATGCGAGATATGGTGGAAGAAGCCTACGAAGAATGTGATGATTGGGTTTGCCAAGTATGGGATTTAAGAGAAGTAGAGATTGAACAACATTTTCTACGCCAATGTGAGGCATGCAACTACATTAGGCTTGGTTCCCTATTCCATAGACTTGTAATACCTGTGCTGGTATATGGGTGCAAGATTTGGGGGCCAAGCATCTCAAAAAATCGAGGGAACCAAATAGAGAGAGTGCAAAAATACATAACGACTTCCTTATGTTTAGAAGTGACTACTCGTTACGAATCATGCTAGCGAAAGCATGCTTGTAGCCCATTGATTTGGAAATAGTGAAAAGGCTATGTTTATACCACCAAAGGGTATAAGAAATGGACACCAGTTGAATCTCGATATAATTAGCGAAGGGATGTTGCAAAGGGGGAAGAACACATGGGAGCTCTAGAGTAAGAAATGGCTAGAACATTGGGAAATAAGGGAGGATCATTGCCCATTTGATTAAAGAGAGTTGAAAATTCTCCTAAATGGATGGTACATGAGGGGCTAGTGGAAAATGAAAGTGCATAAAAATAATAGTATGATATTGACTAGTTCAATCCCATTGGTGAGATCTAGCTATAAGATATATTTGACTAAATATCCTTTGGAAGTAAAGAGGTTATAGCTCAAATACTAACAAGTTCACATAAGGTGAGATGTGTTTCCTACTAAGTTGTACTTAGTTGGATTTCAAGTGAGCCAGCAAAGTTTGAACAAGGATATTCATGATCAGAGTTCATAAGTCCTTCAGGCCTTCTAGGCCCCCTTTTTTTTTCACATGTTCATACCCCCTTGGGGGAATTGTAATAAAATGTACTAGCATGAGGACCTTTTGTAAAGAATTTGGCCTTCCTGGGACTTAGACATCAATCTGGGTATTCCAAGGTGTTTTTTCCCTTGTTAATTATGCACTGCTGAACAATTTTTGTATAATTTTCAAGTTTTTCACTCGCTCCTCCGAAGATGGAATGCTCGTCTTGGTGGTTAGGGCTTAGGAGGTTATTAAAGTTCATGTGTCAATGTATGTGACCATGCTAGGCATTAATATTGAGTCATATGAACATGTGTTAGGTACCCCTAGGATTTTTTTTTAAATTTTTGTAAAAAATAAATTTTACCGTAAAATCAAGCTATTTTTTAATAGTTTAATTGAGAAAATTAAAATTGTAATAAAAGTATGGTTTGTGGGTTAATTTTGTCAAGTGGATGCTCTTTTTCTAAGCCAAAGCACCCACTAAAACCATAAACCCACTTTTCCAAAGTTTCGAGTGAATATTTATCTCCAAAATAATATTTACTTGAAAAAGGCCAAAAAGACCAATTTAATTGGCCAAAAAGACATAATAAAGTCAAAATTGAGATCCCATTGATTAAGGGAGTTTGTCAGATCCTTATTTCCGATGATTGACAATCAAATCCAAGGCAAATATGGAGCATCTCTTCATGGATTTGTTTGAGGATTGGATCTCCTAATAAGGAGGGTGCATTCCATCAAAAGGGGGGTGCATCTCTACATATGTGGGCAACTTTAGTGATGTGGAAGCTTCACATTGAATGGTGATAAGTCTAAGAGAGGAGGCACACCTCTTCATGAGAGGTGGTGCCATTCTCCTAGGATTGGATCAATCAAGATACCGCGTTTTACTCTTGAACTCACCCTTCTCTTCACAAGTGGGCTGCCACATGTTCCATTCGCCCTCTCTTGATGAACTCGCTCTCTTGGGCTCTCAACTCTATAAAAGCAAGGCATTTCCTCACTCTTCTTGATGAAGTGTGGAACCTCTGATCCTATTGTAATTCTCTTTGTTGAATATTGTTTAATGAAATAAGGCTTTGGAGGTCTCAAGTGGTGTCTTCCTTCAAGTTGGATGAGCATGGTTTCATGTGTTTATTGAGGTAACTGTAGGATTTATTTTTTGCATTTGTTGCTTTCTTGTCAATCTCTAGCCTAATGAATGATTATGATTAATCAATAGGAATGAGTAAAATTGTATCATTACTCATTTAAAAGATTTATGTTAAAGATTTAGGATTTTGCTTGCTTATTTGTTTATGGGTATGCTCTCCTTGTCTTCAATTTAGGTTTTTACTAAACGATTTGACGAGTTTTTGTGCAAGTGTGAAAGTGTCCACAGGTGCTTCGTTGGATTTTATAAGAGATCTTTTTTGCTTCTCTTATTCTCCAGTTCTTTGTGAGAAACATAGCCCTTCTCGAAGCCACCGAAGTGAATCCATTGCCCATTTCTCAAAGGGGGCACTTCTTTTCACCTTCTCTTAAAAAATTCAAACAATCTTTCCGGTTACTTGGTTATTTCCTCTTATTTATTAGATCTACTTTTCTAAGAAGCTAATATCATTCTAGATCTGATTTGTAAGAGTAATTTGCTTAGATCTAAAGTTTATAAAGTTTAATCATTCAAAAACTAGATCTAGCTTAGAAACTATTTTGTTTTGCAAGTTCTTTCAAAGTAAATTTTTAGCTTGCTAATTAAGTAGTTTCTTTTGAGTTAAAGGGTTTAAATCTAGCATCTAAGTGCTTTATTGGATTTCTTTTTAAAGGCTGTCCAAGACCCTAAGAGGGTTGGTCTCAAGCCAACTTATCTTAGTTCTTTGTTTTGTTAAAGCTAGTTTTTTTAACTTAGAATTTTTTTTAGCATTTTTCGAACTTGTCCAAATCACTTTAGAGTGATTTTTGGCACTTTTTCTACTAAAACTCTTTGCTGGTTTTTGTATCGTGACAACATAAAAAGAGGCTTTGGGGCACCAATTTTGGAAAGATCGAGCTAACCAAGACCTCCTTGAACCCTCTTCTTTCTTCCTAGCTTCTTCTAAAGGCTTTTGTAACCTCTTTTCTCCAAGATCTATAAGGAGAAAGAGGATTTTTTTGCTTTTAGTTTTCATTGTAAACTCATAATAAAATGTTTTGAGTGGGCTCATAAGAACCCACTCCCCATACCCCCGGGGGGATTTGCGTCGGTGTCCATTTTTCATGCTATTTTGCTTCTTTAGTTTGTTTTAGTTTTCTTTCATTAAAATTAACTTAGTTCAATTAAAATTTATCCTTTGTTGGTTCCGTTTCAACGGTGGACCATAAAGTCACTTAGAACGTAGGAACATTTTAACTCTGTTGTGCAGGCCGTATACTCTGATTATTGTATTTTTTTCAATTATCTTTTGCAAAGTAAACATATACTAACCCACTACTTTTGTAGTGTAGTAATTAGATAACCATTTCCAGTTTCAGTCTTTTATTTGGTTAAAACGAACCCCCTTGCTTTCTCAAATTACGGTTCACAGACAAGGGCTTGCCCAAGTATTGGACCGAAAAAGAGACTCTTGGGGTATTAATCTAAACAAGAAAAACATTGTTTTAAAATTCTTAAAGTTTACAAAGACTTTGTCCCCGTATGCTTCGGATCTCTGTAGCTTTGTCTGATCAGTTGATCAAACTAGAAAGGGACTAAGTGACTAGTAAATAGCTTTTCACATTTTCAAATTAACCTCCCAAGACGAAAATCTAGCGTCTCATTTTCCTTTGTGTGGACAAATTTCACAGAGAAAGCGGGAACAACTAGAAAAGTGACCACGGGGTTCCGTCAGGCTACACCCTGATTGGTGTAGTGTTGGACACACCTCCGTGACTCCATCTAGCGCACATTTTCTCCTGTGGAGCCATGCTTTTGAGTCTAGACATATTTCCTGTACTTTCGTGGTATATCGAGAATCCCCCTCCCTATTAATCAACTCATCTCTCAATAAATTAAAATTGACCAAGAGCAATTCGTAATACATTTTCGGCACTACAACAACACTCCATTTTCAGCACTGGTCTTTTGCTTTTTATCATATAATCATTTGCTTAAATCTATCATGTGTTGAATATATGATTTATATGTTGTTCATGTCATTGTGTTAATTTTACCATTGCAATCTCTTGCTTCGGTCTTTTTTATTTCCTTAAACTCCTAAAAAACTTATTCATTTACAAATCACTAAACAACGTAGTCAACCTTAGTAACTTTTAGGGACTACCCCCCTTGGCTTCGTTAAGAGTTTTCCTAAACGGAGGAGTCAAGAATCAAGTGACAGTGCTTGACAAGAGGCTTGCCCCCAAGGACACATCAAGCAGCTTGAAGATTTCTGTTGCGTTAACCCCCATGTGTGTGAAAGGCGACAACAAGATTCAAGATAGGAAATTGGAAAAATCCTAAAGAAGAATTAAGAATGATAGGGTTTTCCAAGTATGCGTGTCAAGAGAAATAGAGATTGAGTAACACTTTCTACTCCAATGTAGAGCATACAATGACATAAAGTAAATATTAAGATTAGAGGGCATTAGCTAGATTACAATGTTTTTGGAATTGTAGCTTGAAGATATTGCATGGAGGATCTCAAAGGTGAGTCACATGTTTAAGTTATGGAACTTGCAAGTGTAACTTTGGACTGTGTTACAACTTGAAATAGCATGTGTGATTAAAGCTCCAAGTAACAAAGCTAGCCCAACTATAACCTAGAGGTGTTACCCCCTGTCACCTTGACAACCACCTCTCTTCAATTTAGGTTGGCTCTTCTCCAACTCAAGGCGGCCTTCCCTAGGGTAGGATTGCTAGGATACGGCGATAAAGGCACACTATGATTTGGAGAATTAATCTTAGCAAAATGTTATGTCATTTTTGAAGTATAAATAAAAAGAGGTGATGGGAAGACCATGAAAATTAGTGCCATTTCCCAAGGCAAAAGGAGTCAAAGGGGAACAAGATCAATGAATGGGCAAGTTCATAAAAGGGTTAGGAAAAATTAGATCCATTGCAGTGCCAACTAATAAACCCTAACATGTTACGACATGAATGTGGAAATCACTAGGAGATCCCTTGCAGTGCCAATTCGAACAATGCTAACTAGGGTGAGCGTTTTACCATGAAGTATCACAAGTTCTTACTCTATAAAGATGACTTGGAAGAATGTAATATTCACGCATAAAACAACAAAGGGATGAAGGAGATTCTTCAGTCACAATCTTTCTAATGGGACAAGTTTCCTTCTATGGCCCTAACCAACAAGTCTAGTTATTCCACAAATCACTTGCAACGTTAAAGATAAGAACAAGGAACCACAATTACAAATGGAGAAGAAACCCTTATACTTCAAGCTGCACCATAAAATATATGTCAATTGGGCTCCAAAAGAGAGAGAGCTCTCAAAATCCAACCATGAGTTCGAATGAGGAAGAGGCTCTCTTTATGTAGGAGAGTAGCTCAACTTCCTTTACAATAATATAATCATAAATTCCTAGATCTAACCTAGGGTGGAGTAAACAATACCAAAAACTCCACTACTCAACTATCAAGTGACAAAATAATGCAAGAGATGGTGGTCAAATGCCACATGTACATCATCCAAGATACATAAGGCCCCAACAAGGAGGGCACCTCCAGCAAATGAGGGGTGAAATATTCAAGTCAAACCCAATAAGATAACCTCCAAAGATTCTTCAAGGCCATCGCTCAAGAAGATGCCCACAAGTTAGTTGGAAGTGGAAAGAACTTATAAGTTTCCTCCCTAAGATTGACCCTCTCATTTGCAACAAACTTCCTTGACTGAATGTTGTGCACATAAAACCCTCAAGAGTGTATAATACAGTTCCAAAGTGGGCAAACATCATTGTAAGTAAAGAACATGCATCCTCTAATGGTAGATCAATCCAACAACAAAGGGATGCCAAGTCAAAAAGCTCTCATGATGAATAAAATATCGCCACATGACCTATTCCAAGCCTTGAACGGTTCCTCCATGTTAATGTTTGTAGCAGCATAACCAAGATCACTAAAAGAATGGCAAAGCACATAAACAAAATGAGTGTGGAGCTCATTTAACCACAATGATAAGAACAATGATCTCCCAACCATAGACAAAGCTATTTGTCTCTCCCGAGCTCATACCTTCCAATAGAGAACCATGTACATCCAGATAGTAGTAGCACAAATCCAAGAAAACAAGAGAGAAACTTCTCCAATAGTGTAGAACCCCAAAAAATCAGTCTCCTAGCTGCAATAGTGAACCTCTCTTGGCTAGAGCAAACTTGCTTGAGTGAATTGACCATATGAGAGGTCAAACTCTCTATTTATACACATTAAAAGGTGACTTTTTCCCTTACTGGGCCGACCTAACTTTCCCTAACTGGGCCGATTTGACTGGGGCAGTTCTGCCCATTGTTTTGGGGCAGTTTATCCACTGGGTCGACTTGTCTTCGGGGAATAAAAAAATTCCATTTAACAAATCTTTTCTTTGTGTTATTTCATCCCAAGGTTTACATTGATTCTTTAAAGGGTTTTACATGATCAAATACATTGATATCTTCTCCCGTAGGAGGTACAATAACAAGATGAAATACAATAAGAATAACTTCCGAAGTTTCACTATTTCCAACACTCCCTCTCAACAAGGAAGGTATTCTTTGGACACGGTATTCTAATTTTATTCTTTCTTGGGTTAACCTATGAGGTGATGCCTGACGCAGCTACTACTCCAACACTCCCTCTTAGCCAGGGAGGTATCATTAGTATTATCATACTGAAACACATCTGGATATCATCTGTACATCACGGTTATCTCTAACCTCTATATCAGAAGGAAGGTCTTCCAACACAATCTCAGTCTGTCGAGAAGTGTCAACAAATCAATCTTTGTGCATCTTGCTCAATCCAGTCCATTGGAGAACATGCACTAGCTCCACGACTCTACCCTATCCATAAGGGAGTAACTCGTGCCTCAACTCAACAACTCTGCACAGTCCATCAGAGAGTCGATCATGCATCAATACAATGTGCCTCATCTCAGCCTAGTCCATTGGGTACCTACATCATCAACAGTCCCTCTTAGTTAGAGAGGTATCATCATGTCGGAACACATCTGATCATCTCGTCTGAGCACGTATGATCATCACATCGGAACACATCTTGTTATCATAAGAAGGTCCATTCCCACACAAGGATACACTCCACAAAGGAGTACATTCCACAAAAGAGAACGTTCCACAAAGGAACCATCCACAAAGAAGCATGTTCCACAAAGGAACCATCCCATAAAGGGACACACTCCACAAGGGAGCATGTTCCACAAAGGAACCATCTACAAAGAAGCACGTAACACAAAGGAACCATCCCACAAAGGGACACACTCCACAAGGGAGCACGTTCCACAAAGGAACCATCCCACAAAGGGACACACTCCACAAAGGAGCACGTTCCACAAAGGAGCACGTTCCACAAAGGAACTATCCCACAAAGGGACCATATCATCTTTTCAAAGAGGACATCTGTTCTACCTGATCAACTTGGTCATTCTAGACCACAGAGGATTACTGCCTCATACACTTTATCGATCTCAAATCAAAAGGAGGCTAAACTCCCCAGGAAGACACTTCTTCCAAGCACTTTATCGATCTCAAATCGAAAGGAGGCTACACTCCCCAAGAAGACACTTCTTCCAATTTACCAGTCATTACAATTGGAAGGCGGTGATAACTGCAGCTAGTTCACCCCTCTAGGCCCACACTCTACACAGGAGAACGTTCCACAAAGGAACCATCCCACAAAGGGACACACTCCACAAAGGAGTCCGTTCCACAAAGGAACCATCCCACACAGGGACACACTCCACAAAGGAGTTCGTTCCACAAAGGAACCATCCCACACAGGGAAGTCTCAGCGTGTGCCTCATCAACAACCACACTTGTCATCAATCTCCCTTCCCGAGGAAGGGATTCTACACCACTCCAAGCCTTCATTTTGGACAAGGGCTTGGTAAGGATATCTACAATCTGCTCATTTGTAGAGATATACTGGAGCTTCACTGCACCCTTCTGTCACAAAATATCGTTGTCACATCAAGCTCATGACCATACAAATATGCAAGCAACTTCCTTAGCCATACTGCTTCCTTACTAGCTGCACTGGCTGTGATGTACTCTTCCTCGACTGTACTGAGTGCCACATAAGTCTATTTCTTGCTGAGTCAAGAAACCATAGCTGATTTCAAGCTAAAACAACACCCAGAGGTGCTCCTTCTGTCAACTGCACTACTAGCCCAATCTAAATCTGTGAAGCCTACTAGTTTCACTCCATTTTCTGAGGCATATCTCAATCCATAACCAATAGTACTGTGAAGATATCTCAGCACATGCATAACTGCTACCCAATGTACTTGTCTCGGCTCGACCATGTGCTGACTCAACGTGTTTACTGTGTAGCAAATATCTGGCCTGGTATTAACCAGGTACAACAAGGAGCCAATCATCTGACGGTACATGGCGGGTTCTACTAAATCTGAAGATATAGCAGAAGCAAGTAACTTCTTCAGATTTGCTTCCATAGGTGTAGCCATGGACTTACAGTCCATCATACCAAATCTGCGCAAGATCTCAATGGTATACTTTCATTGTCTAAGGAAGATCTCATCAGGTCCTTGCCACACCTCTAAGCCCAAGAAATAATACATCAATCCCTAGGTCTCTCATTTCAAATTCATGGATCATCTCCCTCTTGCACCTGGCAATCATACTCTCTTCTCCTATAAGAAAGAGATCATCAACACAAAGTACCAAGATCAAGGGACGACCATCATCAACCTTATAATAAAAGTTTTGATCTGCTTCACTTTTGGTGAAGCTTAGCTTTGTCAAGTAATTTTTGATCCCGGAGTACCAGGCCCGGGGTGCCTGCTTAAGCCGATAAAGAGCTTTCTTCAACCTGATAATAGCATGCATGGCAATTGGAGCAAGTGTCTCATCATAATCCTTCTATGCTGCAGACTCCCTCTACAACTCTGCCTCTTGCTCAATCGTCAATCTCCATATGAGATCCTTTTGGACATGTGGGTTATGGGTCCACATATGACTGAATGGGCATCGGTAATCATCACTTGTTCTTCGGAACAAGTCTCACTATCCTTCTCTTGTAGGTCATAACACATGATCTTTCCTACAAGTCGGATTTAGTCAAATAGTTAGTAATATTGCATGATCATGAAATTCAATCAACTTGTATTGAAATTTTAATGCAATGACAATTTCTTATGCACAGTTATGTAACCAACTTAGCCAATGCTTCAATCACAACACCCATCCAACGAGATGCTGTGCAGCATTATAGTCTACTTACTCATCATATGCATGATATGCACTACATGAAGTCCTCAAGAACACTTTGACCACTGAAGTCCTCAAGAACACTTTGACCTTCAAGTTCTGAACTTTTAAAAAACTCTCTGATGATCTCAAGGATAGGAAATGCTAGATCAATGGTCTAGATCATTCCTGTACATCAAGAAGTAATGACAACAAGCTAAGTCGTTGAGCCTTAGTGGGGTGAACACTTGCTTTTAATTAATGATAAAATATTTTAATACCATGGTCCATCTTCAATACAATGAGCAAAAACCATGGGAGAAGATGAAACAAGGTGCCAAAAACCATGGGTGGTTTCCTCAATCTAAGCGTTGGTCAAACCAGCCATGAATATGTAAGTGGTTGAGCCAAATGATCCATGCCAAGGGAGGTCGATCCATGTGTAGAAGAGAAAATGAGTGTTCAATATTTAATCTGGAGGTGAGATATGTGCTAGAATATCCCAATGTGTCTCAACATGTGTGCCAATTAGCCACATCATAAAAAATACCTACACATGTGTGCTACTATGCCACTTATGCAAATCAACCCATGGGGAAAATGTAGTAATTTCCCCAAATAAATGATAACGTGCAACCTCAACTGAGAAACATAACAAAAAGTGCACTTTTTACATCTCAATGATAAATTAGACACAACTTAGGCTTTGTTAAATAAAAACCTTAAGAGTGCCAAGTATTAATCTGCCATATGCCTGAAAATAAGCTTGTAAACTCCCATGTGCTTGGAAAACACTCAAGATGGACAAAGCTTTGGTATCTGAGAGATGGGATGGCTGGAAGAGCCAAATGGGTGCCTAGAAATACCAAATCATTGTGAAGAAAGTGGCTAGATTGTTCCCATGCATGATCATGAAGTTTTCAGGTTGCTCGCTGTTGACATTGCATTGAATGACGCCTCTAGATCTGACCAATTTGAGAGAACGCTTTGACATGCAATCATGGGGGATGAAAGTAGATCCAAATGGGTGTTCAAATCTATTAGCAGATTTGGAAAACACTAAGTATATTAACCCCATGCATGTCCATGAAAATTAGCACTGCAGTCATCGGGGAATGGCAACCATTTATATGGTTTGGGCAGCCATTTTGAGGAGACATGTCCTCTTACCTAATATTAATTTTTTATTAGTATTATCTTTTTTATTATTAGTTATTGTTATTGTTATTTATTATTTATTATTTATATTTGTAATATTGCCTTCCCCTTAAGGGAAGCTTTGTCCTCAAAGCTGAGTTTGTTGATGTTGTCTTTTATTCTGGCTCTGTGCTGAATTGAAGATTTGAGACATGCAATTTTGATTACGACCACTGCTTCATTTTGTTTCTTTTGTTTTGGAATCCACATTAAGTATGTACTTGGTGAAGTTTCGTTTATGCTTTTTCCGCTTGCGTGGTTGTAGATTTTAACTATTTTTGTCGTCAACTGAACAAACTTGACAAACTTGACAACAATGACTATTTTCGTGATGTCATTCCCAACATATTATGTGCTAGTTCCCTTGGAAGGAACCTTTGTACTCATAATGCTCACAAAAATACCAATCTTATCTTGTGTCTGATTAATCTTATAGTTGTTCTCATTGATGTTCTTCATAGCGGTCCTAGTGATGACATCTGCCCTTAGTGCGTTTGTTATTGTGACATTCTCGTTGATGCATTCATCATCAATATTATCTTTTTCTTTAGTCTCTATCATAGGTTCCTTTATTTTCTCTTCCTTAATTTTTATGCATATGTCTTTCGTCAGGTACTTAACAACATTATTGGCTTGACTCTCATCACAATCTTGATCAAGATCATTTTCATCCTTATCAAATATTTTATTGCTATTTTCTTCGTCACTATGATAATTTTTATCATTGTTTTGCTTACTATCTTGATCGATATCATTACTCTCATCCTTGACAACTTCTCTTACATGACTTTCACATACATTTTCATTTTCTTTAAATGTTTCATCAATAGACATTTTTATTTCATTTATGTCCTTATGGATTTGCTCAAAAAGCTTCATCAATTCTTCACTAAATGATGCCATGGATGTTGTACAAGGAGGGATTTTTTTTTGCTAGGTCTAACTAAATATAATAATCAATGATTGCTATATTTTAATACTAATAATTTGTATACATATATTATTAATAATAATAGTTTCCTCTTAATTTGGTGTTCTCCCAAGCGTTATGACTCTACACAAAATGGTGCTTGAATTTACTATTTGATTTCACGCAAATAAAACCATGTGTTATTTTCTTTAAAACCACGTGTTTTCTTTAAAACCACTTGTTGTTTTCTTTAAAACTACTCGTTGTTTTTATACTTCTCCTTTTCTTCTCTTGTCTTTTTTATTTATTTTACTTTATTTTATTTTATTTTACATTCTTTTTTGTCTCTTTTTTTAACTTTCCTTTTATTCTTTTTTTCTCTCTCTTTTACTTTATCTAATGTTTTGGTCAAAGACCACAATTTAAGGGAAGCCCTAGGATAATGGCTAAAATCCAAATTACACAAAGTGTAAATAATGGCCAAGGGCCGGATCGCTCTGATACCAATGTAACACCGTATCCGAGTGTTAGGTAAGAAGAGAACACCATATCCAAGTGTTATGTAGGAAGATGGTCCATCTTCAAATAAATATATGTGAATATTGATAAAAATGAATGATATGAAATTGTACAATTGGTAGCTGCCATTTATATGGTTTGGGCAGCCATTTTGAGGAGACACGTCCTCTTCCCTAATATTAAATTTTTATTAGTATTATCATTTTATTTATTAGTTATTGTTATTGTTACTTATTATTTATATTTGTAACACTTTAACCAAAGGATGCAGACCAAATTATGAAGTGGAATGGATTTGGTGAATGGCCATAAGGTGGACGTGAAGAAGGGGGTGAGTGCCCTTGCAAAGACCAAGAATCACCTTGGTTCAATGGTACATAAGTAAATAAAAATTCTACTACCCTCCTCAACCTGCGGTGTGATACTACTAACTATACTCATCAAATGACCAATACATCAAAAGTGCAGCATCAACATATAGTACATCATCACATAATATATCATCATGGCATGGCATAGTAGTAGAAATATGGCATATATCATATGATCAGCACATCACATTATAAAAAATGAGACCCAAGAGCAGCAAAGACGGGCCTCAATACTCTGGAATGCAACATGCTCTGAAGCAAAAAGAAGTCTGAAAAATAGTATGCCTGCAGAGTGTGGCATCACAGTACTGATTGGCATGATGCTTCAGGGGGGTAGAATTTATCATTCAGTTCTTCCACAAACTTGTTCCATATATCAATGAGCTTGCCTTTGTCCTCACTTTGTTTGCTGCACAACTCCCCACCAGCAAAATGTGGTCGGTGTGAACTTCAGAGTTGCAAAGGCAATATTTTCTTGATTGGTGAATCAATTCACAATGAAGTGTGCTTCAATTTGATTTAGCCATCCATTTAGCATTCCTGCATCTTTCTTTTCCTCAAATGTAGGGATGTCAATGTTGACTTGAACTTTGGATGGGCCATGTCCTCCAAACAACACACATCTATATGTTTCAGGTGATGTGGGTGCAGTCAGTGATGCAAACCTATGTGTGGACAGGTCATACATCTTTTCCTTTTGCATCTTTAGTGCATCTTCATGCTGGAACGAACAAATTCATCAGTTGTGTTTAATACAACTGATCACATCCAGACCAACATTTAATACATGCATTACTCTAAAATAAGGGTACCACTTGTCAGGGCAGTTAAACTGAGCTCCGTGTCTTGATACCAAAGCCACTAATATGTATTCCCAGGGGTAAGCACGAGGGTTAACCACAAGCTCAAGGAGGCATGGGGTTATGGTGGAAGTGTATAACGCAATGAGACATATGCATGGCTTTGAAGGAAACAATCATGGTAACCATAACAGACAATTAGAACACCATAGCTGACTATGCCCCACGCAACTGCACAATTGTATTCATTCATGCACTACATTGTACATAAGGATGCTATAAATTGTGAGATTGTAAGAATGGCAACACTATAGGCCAAAGCCTTAAGGAAAACAGTGTGGCCAGTCTTGTACAAGAACCTCAGAACCTCGGAATGTTTGTAGCCAAGCTAATTGTCTGAGAGTCTGCTATGTTGCTAAGGGAGTTGAGGGTCCATATGTACAGTACAGGTTACAGTTACAGTTACAGATCAAGTATCAGTTGCAAACACTGGCATTGGCATTGGATGTCTGTCTGTGTATGGATGCCGCATTTGTGCATGGATGGTGCAAGGCTTATGCTGATTTGTCCTTGTGTGATGCCAGTGTGGGCCAGCCTTGGCTCAGTCACAATGTGCCTCCTTGTTGCTGCTGCAATGATCCTTGGCCTTTTTGCAAACATTTGGAAGAAATGTAAGAGCTTGTTCCTTAGTGCTCAACCATGCCCCCCTTTGAGGCAACAATACAGAAAGAAGACAGATTGGATGAGCAGATGTCAGGAGGGAAGAGTTCCCGCCCACCCAGCCATTAGAGAGACACTCTTAAAATTCAGTACTAAATTTATACTAGTAAAGATAGCACATAGAGATTCTCGTAATAGATAAATATGATTATTTGCTGGATTTAAGTATGTAGAGCAATCCTGTTGGCACAAAAAGATGTGTTATATTCTTATGCTCTTGTAAAGTATGCACACCATACCCACATTCACATGCACATGCATACATACATTTACTTAGATATTCACAAACTGAGTCAAAGGATGCCTTTTTATGCCCTGCTTAATGTCATGTATAGTAGTATTCTCAATTAATTTTAGGATGCACCCAACATGAATTACTTTCATGCCAAGGAGTCGATGCTAAGTTGCTAACCTTGAGCTTAAGAGGACTAGGTTCAATGTTGTTTGTTGTATCTTCCCACATAAGGTTGTTTTTGGAATTGTTTAATTCCACAGGCACTGGAATTAAACAATGCTAAGTTGCAATATCTAAGTACTAATCATCTCAATCAGTCAAGTAAGAGAATGGAGAATGCTTGTTTCCAAATATTTTTTGTGCCTGAAACCTGTTAATGATGTTTTGTTTAAGTTTTTGATGATTAGCAGGAGTTTGCATATAAGTTTTTGAAAAGGAATAATTTTGATTCTGTTTTTTTTTCACATTGTGCTTTCAGGAAGCGTTTGGCCGATATCTTGACATGCATGAGCTTTACAATGAATATGTCAACTCCAAGTTTGGTCAACTCATTGATTATGCTACATTTCTGGATGAGTTTCCACAAACACATAATATCCCTCGCACTCACAAGTTGACTAGGTCAGACTTTGATTATGTTATATCTGGAACAAATTATTATTACAATTGTTTGGTGTGGGCTTGTAAATAAGCCTAAGTTTTGTTTAAGTGGAGAAGATTTTAATGGAAGTAGTGTAGGATATGGTTATTAACGTCTCAAGTGATTGTGTTTGCAGACAATACAAGGAGTATTCAACACATTTGCTGGAGTACCTCGTATCTTTTTTCCAGCGAACTCAACCTTTGCAAGATCTGGACAAAATATTCTCAAAGGTTGTATATTATATGGATGATTCTAGTGTTCCCAATGGTTAAAATTGTTTGGGTCAGTTTATTTTTACGCTGTGACTATCTTGAATTGACTACATGAAAGGAATAAATGCTTGTTTTGTTTGGTATTAATAGTAATCATTAATATATTGGAACCTATTTGACAGGTTGAGGTTGAGTTTGAGGAACATTGGGAAGATGGTATGGTGCGGGGATGGGAGGACAAGGGCTTAGGAAATGTACAGCCTTCAAGAATTCAAGATTTCATTGACTTGGATTATTATAGTTCAGTGGATGAGCTGGTTGAGTTAGGTCCCGAAAAATTGAAACAGGTTGGAGATCAGTTATCTGTTCATTGTTTTTATTGTCAAATTGTTGTCTGCCCCCACCGTATGCCATAAATGATAAATCATTTCAATATGATACAATTTTTTTGTTTACTAACTATTTGTATAAACAAATTAGAAAAAGGACAAGTTTTTATGTGTTCTTGATTCAAAACGGACTATCATTAGAAGATTTATTGCACTACAATATACTTATCCTCCACAGATATGTAACCTCTTTTTATTTGAAAACAGAGTAGCATTGATTAGCATTGATTAATGATTATTTAATAAATTTTTTCAGCATCAAGGTTGTCCCTCTTTCAGGCTTACCCAGTTGGATGTTTTACCTTGTTCTATACAAAAAAATTACCTATAATGAGGGTTCATGTTAGTTCTCTATAGCCAAGGGAATATTGTACTCTGTACATAGTACACATGTTGATATGCAGGCGGCAATTTCATAGAATAAAATTGACTTAAGATCTGGTTCTAGTTGCAGTTTAGTGATGTTCCTTGATTGTTTCACAGAATGGCTTGATATGGGCCATCATTAGTATATTATTATATACTATATTGTTTCAATTTGAATATTCACTTTACTTAGTTATCCTTTCCATGTGCACTTTGAGAGCATCCTCTCCATTTGAATTCTGAGGCAGCAGAGATGATAGTCATCTCTAATTTTTGTAACTTGTTGCATATATGTCTTGGTGAGGTTGCATTTGTACTTTTCTTTTGCAATGCGGTTGCTTTATAATGTATCAATTCTTGGACCTTTTTGTTTCTTTCTGACCTAGCAAGCCTTATTCTATCCTCATCAAGCCTGTTAGTCTGCATCCAAGATTCCTATTAATAGTCCTGCTAATGTACTTGTAGGAGTTTGCAATCATACCCCGACTTCATGTCACTGTGGAAGTGTTTAAAGCCAATGTATAGTGCAAATCTCTCTTACTGTGTCAATTTTCTACTCTCTTTCGTACTTGTGACTTACTATGATTCATGTACAGTAGATTTTGAATCTGGTGCATATGAGATTCCATAAATTTTAACATGGTATTCCTCATTCTATTCACTTGAAGTCTGACATTGGTCATTTGTTGTTGTCAGGCTTTCCCAAGGGTTTAGTTGGAGAGGAAAGCTTATAATTATTTCTTTTGATTTCAGGCTTTGGCAGCACTAGGGTTGAAAACAGGGGGTACTGTTCAGCAGCGTGCAGAGAGGCTGTTTCTGACTAAGGTATGCATAAATCTAACCTGATTTGAATTGGTTTGCAAATCCAAAATAGAAAAGGATCAGATACAATTGTCTTCAATCTCGTTTGTAACCTCACTTCCATAATAGAATGTGCAAGAGGCTTAAAACAAATTCACGATAATTGCATTGTAGGATGGGGATGTTTGGCATCTGAGAAGAAATCAAGAAAGATATATTTTTATATTTCAAATGTTGCTTAGAAGTTAGAACTGAATGTCTAAGATGACTTAGCCTTCGTGGAAAATAAACGAGAAGTATTTTGTACTGATTCGTATAGATATGAATGCTTCATTCTTTGTAGAAGAATGCAACGTGCAGAATAAATCCAGTCTTTGCTCCTGCTGGTTCAGAGTTCTGTCACTTAGTGATGTTGGATAGAGGGTAAATATACCTGATCATGGAAAGTGACAACCATTGATTGAAACATGTCTGTGGATTTAGTTGATAAGAAAACTTCAAATGAGATGAAGAAGATCCCAAATATTTGCCAAACACAGTGTGAGTGGAGTGATAGTTACCAACTGTCTGCATATAATCTTTCGATTTGCCTAGGAAATATGTCATTGGTGTTTTATTAAGAATTAAATATGCCAATTGACAATTCCTCTTGTCAGAAAGTGGCAACAAGGAAGGTCTTCTATCATGCATGTGTCCTTGCATGCTTGAAGACTTAAAACAGGAAGCCAAATGGATTAATCTATGTTGTTGGGAGCGGGAAGCGGGAGCGAAGCGAAAAGTGAAATTTTCAAAAGCTTCCGGGGTGGGAGCGTTTTTTATATAATATATATTTTGATGCATATGCCAACAAAACCATGTGCATCCATCAGAATTCAAACCATTATACACAAATATGCAAAGTTTCTCATGTATATAGCAAGTAAGAGTGCATACAACCAAAACAACACTGAGTGCAATCCATATCTGAACCAAAGTATATCAATAAATAGGCTATAAACTAGGGATTCTTCAAAAACTAGTTTTGAGGCCACCAACATCAATCTGAACAATTAGCACCACCAACATCAAGGTACATAGAGGGGTTGATGTGTTTGATTGAATGTCAATCCCATACCTTCATACGTGATAGAATCAAGTGGAAACATTGCAATCCTGAAATCCTAAAACCTGTTAAGTCTGAATTTTGAATGGGATAAAAAATTCTACTTTTTGCATTTGAAGTCCAATGAGGTTGGAACTTGGAACCACTCTCAAACATCCTGAAACAATTAATGGTAATGTTAAAAATTTAAGTAAAATGATAGAAAATGAAAGATAAGGAGAATGTCAATTAATGGTAATGTCAATTTAAGTAATATTACCATTTAAAGCTATTGATGATTACTAAGGTTAGGTTTTTAACTTTTTTGCTATTAGAATAGGCTTTTCCTCCTTTATATAGCATTAGCATAGGCCTAGGGTTAGTCCCCCCCCTAAGTAGCCATGGTACCCGTACCGGGGGGTCGGGCATGCGTGCCAGTACCGGGTACCCGTACCGCCGTACCCGGTACCTTGCCCAAGTACTCGGTACTTTCCACTGTCCAGTCGGGTATTGGTACTCCAAAAAAGGCAAAGTACCCTGATTTTGGGTACTTTGGGGGTACTTCTGGCCCATAAATATTAGCTTGTGGACTTTAAAATCCATTTTTTTTAAAGTTTTGAAGTGAAGAGGGGGTAGGGTATGGTGAGGCCCTCTCCCAAAGATGTCCAAGTGTGCAGCCATTTGGTCCAATGACTTCCACAACATGAATAAACACATTATCTCAATCTGCTATTACACAATTTCTGAATAACAATAGACACACTTACGTAGTTACGTTGTTATAAAATAATAAACTTGTAATTTCAGGTTAATGCAACAAGCTCCTTACACAAGCCAAACTATTCTTCTTGCAAATAACTTTCAACCTTTGAGGCATTTCAAGGCATATGTATCATGGTTCATGTCTCATAATTCTTACATTATATATTCAAATTAGATGTATACAGTGATGTTGCATATGCTATTGGTCTAGCATAGATGGCTCGAGGAAGCCAAATCTGAAATCAACTATGATGTTTAGTATTTAAATAGTATTTTAGTATTTTGTTTTTCATGTTCGAAAATATGGCAAATGCCATTTGTCAAATTTTGGATGTAGTATGACAATGGACATATATCATGATGATTCATATCAATATCAATATGCAATTTGAATTTCAAGCAATGTGCAATGCCAATGTGTGTTGGAATTTACTGTTTACTTGTTGAACAATGAACATTGAACAAAGAAAAACTTAATAATAGATATTAATATATAATATAATTTATAAACGTGAAAATTTAATATATATATATATATATATATATATATCTATATATCTACAGTACCCCGATGTACCCAAGTACCTTGTTTCAAAAAGTGGCGTACCCGTACCGCTCCCAGTACCCAAGTACCTTGGTAACTTAGGTCCTCCCCCACCCATCCCTTAATTTTTTGTTTTTTTTTAAGAAAAATTGAGAAAAAAAGGAGGGAGCGTTTTTTTTTTGCAAGGAAGCAAGCTTCCTGAAAACGCTCCCATACGGGAGCGTTTAGGGAGCGCGCTTTCCCAGCGCTTCCTGGACGCTTCCTTCGGAAGCGAGCTTCGGGAGCAGGGGCGGAGGGGGGGGGAGCGCTCCCACACAACGTAGGGATTAATGCCTTTATCCAAAGTTTATACTTAGGAAAAGTGCATTATGTGATCTAACTATTAATTGACTTAATGAAGTTACTTTTTATAAAGTTAAAGTGAAAATAATTTAAGTGATGGCTAATCTAATCTTGGCCATTGATCTCACCAGAGGATCTCATCCATTGATCCATAGTGAGAAGTTAGGGTTTTTGCTTGGCCATTGAGTTAAAAGGAAGATTGATTTGGTGGAGAGGACACACATACACATAGTTGAGATTTCTTGCTCATAGCATTCAGCCGGAGAGTGAGAAAGAAAGTTTGCAGAGGGTGAGACTGAAGAACATCTATCCAGAGGTTGAGAGAGTGACAGAGGCAAATCGCAGAGGTCGTACAAGTTTGCAGAAAGGGTCGTACAACTTACGCAGAGGGCTGTACAAGATGTCGCAGGTTCGGTCGTACGGACGACGTAGGCACCGTACACGTTGACGCAGGGCCGTATGGGTGACGTAGGCGGTCGTACACGTCGACGTAGGGCCGTACGGGTGACGTAGAGGCCGTACATGCTGATGCAAGGCCGAACGCTGATGCAGAGGCCGTACACGCTGACACAGGGGGTCCGTATGATCTAGTTGGGGTTTTCACTGTGAGTTCGGTTGTACGATTTTGCTAGGTTGGGTAAAATCGATTTCTGGATTGTACTGTTCTATATCTTGCTAATAAAAATATCTCCTCAGACTACTGCACCGATTTTCCCATCTTGGGTTTTTTTTGGGGGTTTTCATACCCAAAAATATTGGTGTCTCTATTGATGTGATTATTGTTCTATTTCTCTCGGTATTTATTTTTCCGTTGCAATATTTGTGAAGAAATCCATTTGTGGTTATCAGTAATTATTTGGGCTTAAATTTAAAATAACTTGCATACTCTGGCTCAAGATTGGGTTTTAAGGAAATTTACATGGTACTAGAGCTCTTCTGAGCAGATATGAGAGAAGGCAACAGTTGTTCGATAGATCAGGGGCAGATCTATTCTAGGGTTTAACAGGTACATTTCATTATGGCCGTACAATTGGGAGTCGAGGATAGACTCCAGGGGGCACAGAACTTTCCTACATGGAAAGAGAGGATCACAAGGATCCTGGATGTTAGTGATGCTGAGGAGCACATTAACGACCAGAAGGTTGCACCCACAGATACGACAGAGTTGACAAGATGGAAGAAGGTAGATTCTAGAGCCTGTTGATCATCTTGGATGGGGTGAAGGATCGCATAGTCCCTCACCTTTCCGAGAAGAAGACCGCATTGGAAATGTGGAAGGCTTTGGAAATCCATTACCAGAGTAAGAACGAAAATCGGAAGATGGTGCTACAGGAGAGGCTACGTAGTATCAAGATGGCCAAGGGAGAAGGAGTGGTGCCTTATCTCACAAGGCTCACACGGATCAAGGATGAGCTTGGAGCAGTGGGCTCTAAGATTGAAGATGAGGAGCTAGTTCAGATAGCCCTCAATGGCTTTTCTAAGCCATGGGACGTGTTGCCGCCTGGTTCCACACCTGGGGAAAACGCAGCAGAAGTCTTCAAGTTGTTGGTGTGGCCTTGGGGGCAAGTCAGAGTCAAGTGCTGTCACTTGGGACTCTACTCCTCCGTCTAGGCTTTCCTAGCGAAGCCAAGGGGGGTGGACCCTAAAAATAAAAACTAAGGTGTCTAATCTAGAAGTTAGAAAAAATATTTTTGATAACCAAGATAAAAGCAGCATATACTTATATAAAGCAAGACAATCATTCATCAATACATCATTTGCTCTCATTCACTATTATCATCATACATTTGCAACATTTGTCAATAACATGAAATAATATCAATATAGACCAGTGCCTTATAATGGAGTCGAAATAGATGCATGAGCAGAAAAGTAAATGTTGTGCGAGTGTTCTTGGTTTATTTTAGAATTAATGTGAAAGTGATCTTTTTATTATGGCTGGTGGGTTCCCAATATACGCAAAGGTACGGGGAACATGTCCGGAATTTTGATGTGTGGCTTCCCTCTCAGACTTGGGCTGAATCAGAGTCTCAAGGAGGTGTTCAGATGCTGTACCAACGAGGGCAAGCCTAACGGTTTCCAAGAGGTCACTACTCAATTTTGTCCCAAGCCTTCTGAGAAATTTCCCCACGACAACAAAATGTTCGCGATGTGCCGGATTTTCACATAAAGGTTTTTTTATTCGGGGCGGTGTTAGATCCTATTACTAGCCATCTCCCCCTTTCTGATGCGTACCAAGTACCAACTGGGTCAGACTGAGCTGCAAGTTGGCCACAGAGCATACGGGAGAAGACCTTGGTATTTTTAGAAGATTTTATGAACCAAAATTTTATCTTTTTAAACCCCAAGAGTGTCTTTTACAGAAACCCTACTTCGGGAAAGCAAGGGGGGTATTTGAGTTTGTAAAAAAATTGATAAAACTATGTTTTGAGTGAACTTGTGGCCCGCCAGTGGAACGGACCAACTAGGTTAATTTTAAGCCTAGTTTGATTTTATTAAGTGCGGAAATGAAATCTAAACTAAAAAAAATTGCAAACCATGAAAATTGAGTCAACACAGTTTTCCCCCCTGGGGGGATGGGGTGTGGGCGCTTGGTTAGCCCACTTGCTCTCGTTTAATACTTTAGTTACAATGCAATAGAAATGCCCCAGTCTTAATTGACTCAGTGGCTTACAAAAATTGGAGAGAAAAATGTATCCGATTTGCAAAAATTCAATAATGGTCCTTCGGATTGCCTGGATCTTTGAAATTTTGGCAGCACCTCCTCCTACCTGATCGTCTTTTGTTGCAAACCAGCAAGCAAACGTCAGTATAAGATGCCCAAAAACACTTTAAGAGTGTCTTTGGAACACCTCCTAGAAAACCCAGAAAATACTAAGTGTAAAAACTAGTTAAAATGACGAAATTTAACCAAGTAAAACAAGCATTTGGGCCTTGTTACTTGGGATCTTTGCAAGCTTTTAAGGGCTGCAAATTATCAGCTCTTTAAATCAGCCAAATGAACTTTCAAATCAGATCTAACACTACTCCTCAAAACTTTTAAAGATTTGACAACTTTTTACAAGTTGAGAAAAGTAAAATGCTAGATAAATGAAAAGATCTAATCTATTAAAGATGAACACTTTGTAAATGGAATGGATCAGACATTTAGAGTAATAAATCAGAATGTAAAGTTCAGATTGCAAACCACTATTACTCTTTCAAAAAGTAACCAGTAACCAAGGTGAGTATGAAGTAGAAGAGAAGGAGATATGGAGAGTTTTTATCAATTTATCAATTTTTTCCTTGAAGAAGCCTTGGAGCCTTCTTGGTGGAGAACTGAGGGGCTACGTCTGCAAAAATATGTTAGAAAAGTAAAGGAAACAAACAAGATCCTCCACTCATCCACTTGAAATAACCTGCAAATCACATCAACTTGAAACCAAATGATCAAATCTAGAAATATACATATGAGAAATCAAAAAGAAATGCTCATAAACAAATGACACATTTAAATCAGATCTCTACACTTGCATAGATAAAAGACTAAATAATAAACAAATTATCTAATCCTCCTTATAAATCAATACTGATCATTCCCAAAGCTAGATTTAGATGCAAAAAAAACAACAAGTAGCTCAAATCCATGTTACCTCAATGAAAACCATGACATTCACCCACTTATCAAAAGCATTACACCAAGCTTGACCTCTAAAGTCTCTTTATTCATTAAGCAAAATGACAAGTACAAAATCGAATTACAAGTGCTAGCTAGCTCTAACTCCCAAACTCCAACTAGAGAAAATGGAGTGGGCAACCATGCTTAAATAACCAAAGATGGAGAGAAATGGGTGGAATGAGTGGCATAACTCGTGGAGAAAATGGGGATGCCCACTCCTATGTAATGGGCTGCCAAAATCAGCTAAAAATCAGCCATGTGACAGCCCATAAACATAGCTGCAAATCCCATGATTGAAGGGGCCCAATTTTGGGAAATATGCCCCCCTCAAATGGGGAAGTAATCCCAATAATATAGCTGCCCGGAATCTTTCCAAAATCAGCTCTTACAACTCCTAAAACATAGCTGAAAAAATCAGTCCATAAATCACTCCCAAAATTCAATATTTTTATGAGTCATTTTTTCACTTTTTTTAATTTTTTCATGACTTTTTTGGGTTTTTTGGCCATAGGGAAAAATTTAAGCACCCAAACATTAGGAAAAGTGGGTTTAAGGGTTAAGGGGATGCTTTGAGTTAGAAAACGAGCACCCCTAAGGCAAAAAAGACCCCTAGATGACATTTTTATGCCATTTACAATATTTTTTAATGAAACCATTAAAAAAATGGCTCATTTACGGAAAAAAAACTTTTCGCCAAAAATTAAAAAACTACCTAGGGAGACTTAACACATGTCCATATGACTCAAAAACAATGTCTAGCATGTTCATATACATTGACCCATAGACTTTAACAATCCCCTGAGGCCCGTCAGCCTCCCCAGGCATTCCAGCTTTGGAGGAGCAGGAGAAAAACCCAAAAATTATGTTATGCACTAATGCAAGACATAATAGATAGGTGAAAAAACTCCTTCGAATACCTGACTTAGCCAAAAAGTCCTAGGGAACCAAGTCTTTTACAAAACACCATGCTAGTACATTTTCTTACAAACCCCGCAGGGCCATGGACACGTGGAAAATTTAAAAAATGTGGCCCTTTAAAAGGCCTGCTGGACATCAATTCATCGAAACAAACATGTAACATGTTCAACTTTGCTCCCTCACTTGATAGTCCAACTAAGTACAACTTAGCTGGTAACAGGACGTCTTTTTCAAAGGCGTGGTGGCTAGGGAGAAGCTCCTTGATTGGCAGAGATTGTGGGATGACTTTGTGTAGGAGGAGATCCGCATGGGTCAAGGTTCAGGTTTATCCAATGGTGCCCCATAGATTGTGGATGAAGAGGCTCTAGCCCTAGCAGGTAAGGGCAAGGGCAAGCAAAGAAGAAGGGCGATAAGAAGAACATTGACATGTCAAAGGTCAAGTGTTTCATTTGCCACAAGCATGGACACTTTGCCTCCTAGTTCCCAGATTGGAAGAAGAAGAATAACACACAGATGGCAAGTTCTGCAAAGGTGGACAAATTCAACAAGAGTTTTGATGAAGACTTTTGCTTGATAGCTTGCATGGCAAGCTCCATTAGCAGCAACATATGGTACATTGATAGCGGAGCATCTTGTCATATGATAGGACAAAGAGCATTCTTCAAGAGCTTGCAGGAGGGTTGAGTAAAGCTCCACATTGAGTTGGGAGATGATGCGCGGTATTAGGTGCAAGGAGTTGGTACTGTTTCGTTTCAGAGGGAGTCTGGAAACCCCTCAGTTTTGCCGACGTACTTTATGTTTCGGGGTTGACGAAGAATCTCATATCAGTTTCCACTTTGGAGGACAAGGGTCTTCTAGTGACTTTCCGGGATAAGAAAGTGTATATCAGGCCCAAGGGGTCAGATCAGAAGTTGGACCGGATGATTGGGGTCCGGAGCGGGAAGATGTACAGACTACACTTCGAGCCTGCAAAGGCTCTAGTCAGCAGCAGTAGTTAGAGTGAGTTGTGGCATAGGAGGATGGCACACTTACATCATGGAGCACTGAGGCATTTGAGATAGACAGTTATTGGAGTTCCTCTGGTACAGGAGGAGAAGTATAACCAATGCAAAGGTTGTGCGTTGGGGAAGAACATCAGGAGGCCTTTCCCAAAGAGTGATCACAAGTTTAAGGGGACATTGGACTTGGTGCATTTGGATGTTTGCGGTCCGATGAGCATCCATTCTTTTAGTGGCTACAGTTATTGCGTCACATTCATTGATGACTATTCCAGAAAGACTTGGATCTATTTATTGAAGGCCAAGTCAGATGTCTTTGAGCGGTTTCGGGAGTCCAAGACTCTTGTGGAAAACCAGACAGGAAGGAGGATTCAGATATTGAGGACGGACAATGGGGGTGAGTGCACCTCCAAGGAGTTCTTGGAATACTGTTCATCAGAGGGGATTAAGAAGGAGCTTATAGTTCCTAACACCTCGCAACAGAATGGAGTGGCGGAGAGGAAGAACAGGACACTAGTTAGTGCAGCCAAGGCCATGTTGTTTGATCAAGGATTGCCACTATTCCTATGGGCTGAGGCATTTCGGACTGCAGTATATGTCCAAAACAGGTTTCCCCACTCAGCTTTGGGGAAGAAGACACCTTAGGAGGTATTTAGAGGCACTAGACCAGGTGTGAGTCATCTACGTATATTTGGGAGTGTCTACTATTGTCACATTCATGCTGACACTAGGAAGAAGCTGGACCCTTCTGGTGAGAAGGGGCTACTAGTTGGTTACAACGAGACTTCTAAGGCATATAGGGTATACGTTTCGGCTCGCAAGAGGATCATTATGAGCAGGGATGTCCAGTTGGATGAGGACAGGGCCTTACGAAGATCTATGGACTTACCAGCACAGGAGCATCCAACACATGACTCAGGAGTTAAGTTGGAGGAGCCACAGGTATAGTTATAGACATAGGGCATAGGTTCTAGTAGTCAGAGGGAGTTAGGTGGACAGGATCCTTTAGTCATTGACTTAGAGGATGAGCCGCAACAGGAGGATATCCAGCAGCCGCAACAGGTAGACACTAGGCCACGACCTAGCTGGTACAGGTCCACAGTTCAGGATTCCAGGTAGGTGACTCTTCCACAGAGCTCCATGAGGCGGAGCAAACCACCAGATAGACTTAGCTATTTGGCACTGATGACGGAGTTGATTAACTTCGAGCCCTCTAGTTTTGAGGAGGCTGCACAACATGATGTGTGGCAAGAGGCCATGGTTGAGGAGTATGACTCCATCATGAAAAACCAGGTATGGGAGGTTGTGCCAAGGCCAGAATGCAAACGGGTGGTTGGATCCAGGTGGATCTACAAAGTAAAGCATGCAACAAACGAAAGTGTGGAGAAGTATAAGGCACACTTCGTGGCAAAGTGGTTTTCGCAGAAGGAAGGTATTGACTATGAGGAAATCTTCGCCCCTGTTGCCAGATATTCTTCTATTCAGACTATTCTCTCATTGGCAGCAGAGATGGGTTGATGTGTTCATTAGATGGATGTAAAGATTGCCTTCCTCAACGGATTTATAGAGGAGGAGGTGTTTATTGAGCAGCCAGAGGGGTTTGAGGTGGAGAATAGGGAGTCGCATGTATGCAGATTGCAGAGAGCTATTTATGGGCTCAAGCAGGCACTTCAGGCATGGTACTCGAGGATCGACAACTATCTACAGGAGATGGGATTCCAGTGGAGTGAGGTAGACCACAACCTGTACTTCTTGTCAGGTGAGGTACCTCTCATACTGGTATTATATGTAGATGATCTCTTTCTTACAGGAGATGAGAGGCTGATTGAGGACTGCAAGTCCAATCTTGCAGTAGATTTTGAGATGAAAGACCTTGGTTTGATGCATTACTTCCTAGGTATGGGGGTTTAGCGGAGAGATGGGTGCTTCTTCATTGGTTAGGGGAAGTATGCAGTGGAGATCTTCAGGAGATTCAGGATGGAGGACTATAGACCCATGTCCACGCCTCTAGTTACCAACTGGAGGAAGGTTGATGTATCGAGTTCAGAGGAGTTTGATCCTACATTGTATCACCAGCTTATCGGGTCGCTCATGTATCTGGTCAACACACGACCAAACATTAGCTTTGCAGTCAACTCTTTGAGTCAGTTCATGGTGGACCCTTGGAGAGTACATTGGACAGCTGCGAAGCATGTGCTTCGCTATATTAGAGGCATAGTGGAGTATGAATTGGTTTATGAGCGCAATGGGAGTATACAGTTAGCAGGCTTCATGGATGCTGACTGGGCAGGATGTGTAGAAGACAAGAAGAGCACTTCAGGTTGCTCCTTCAGCAGTGGGTCAAAGGTTGTCTCTTGGTTCAGTAGGAATCATAAGTCAGTTGCATTGAGCTCGGCAGAGGCTGAGTACATGGCAGCCAGTATGGCAGCATGTGAGGGGATGTGGCCGAGGAAGTTGCTCTCAGGGTTATTCGAGAGTGAGTTGGAGACTATGGTTGTTCACTGCGACAATCAGAGTGGCATTAACCTATCTGAGAATCCAATGTTCCATGCCCGGATCAAACACATAGACATCCGGTATCACTTCCTGAGAGACTGTGTACAGAGAGGAACCATTCAGTTGGAGTACATTCAGACAGATGAGCAGGGGGTAGACATATTCATCAAGTCACTTTGCAGGCACAAGTTTGTGAAGTTAAGATACAAGTTGGGGTTGCTACTGAATCCCTCCCTCATTGAGAGGGAGTGTTAGAAAGTGGCAACAAGGAAGGTCTTCTATCATTGCATGTGTCCTTGCATGCTAGAAGACATAAAACAAGAAGCCAAATGGATTAATGCCTTTATCCAAAGTTTAGACTTAGGAAAAGTGCATGATGTGATCTAATTATTAATTGACTTAATGGAGTTACTTTTTATAAAGTTAAAGTGAAAAGAATTTAAGTGATGGCTAATCTAATCTTGGCAATTGATCTCACCAGAGGATCTCATCCATTGATCCATAGTGAGAAGTTAGGGTTTTTACTAGGCCATTGAGTTAAAAGGAAGATTGATTTGGTGGAGAGGACACACATACACATAGTTGAGATTTCTTGCTCATAGCATTCAGTCGGAGAGTGAGAAAGAAAGTTTGCAAAGGGTGAGACTGAAGAACATCTATCCGGAGGTTGACAGAGTGATAGAGGAAAATCGCAGAGGCTGTACAAGTTTGCAGAGAGGGTCGTACAACTTACGTAGAGGGCCGTACAAGCTGACGCAAGGTCGGCCATACGGTTGATGTAGGCATGCAGTTGTACACGCTGACGCAGGGTCGTACGGGTGACGTAGGCAGTCGTACACGCCGACGCAGGGCGGTACGGGTGACGTAGAGGCCGTACATGCTGACGCAGGGCCGTACGCTGACGCAAAGGCCGTACACGCTGACGCAGGGGGTCCGTACGATCTAGCTGGGGTTTTCACTGTGAGTTTGGTTGTACAATTTTGCCAGGTTGGGTAAAATCGATATCTAGATATTACTGTTCTATTTCTTGCTAATAAAATTATCTCCTCAGACTGCTGCACCGATTTTCCCATCTTGAGTTTTTTCCGGGGGTTTTCATACCCAAACATATTGGTGTCTCTATTGATGTGATTGTTGTTCTATTTCTCTCAGTATTTATTTTTCCACTGCAATATTTGTGAAGGAATCCATTTGTGGTTATCAGTAATTATTTGGGGTTAAATTTAAAATAACTTGCATACTGTGGCTCAAGATTGGGTTTTAAGGAAATTTACACCTCTTAGATCACTGGCCAATTCTTTATTAAAAATTGCAGCTGTGATTAGATTTCTCAAATTTTGTAAAGAAGATGGTCATTTTGGAAAGAATATTCATATTTTTATCCAAATGCTCACAAGTATGAAACCTTGGAAAAACTAGCTATAATAACTTTGTAGATACATGTAGTGGTGGGCTATGGGAAAGAGGTGGAATTACTTTGTACTATAGTTAACAGATTCAGCTTGACAAATTAATCGGTGAGGCAAAGAGTTAAGAGTTTGACTTGTCTCGGCAAAAACTTGACAAGTACAAAATATAAACAAATACACATTTTTCGACGTGAAAAATAAGTTTTGATTAATATTAAATAAATCCATGTCCATAGGACACCATACAATGCAGGAGATGAATATATGTCAAAACTTTAATCTATGCAATATCTCTTATATGATAGGAGTGTGATGTGCAAAATTGATTAAAAATGGGGAGCATTTGTTTCTATAAACTAGGAACTTTTTCCTATGCCTTGGGCTGCCTCAACCTCTAGGATATCTAATGCTCATGGTAAGATAGAGGAGCCTCCTCCATCACCAACCAATTTGTTGTAGGATCTAACATTCAATTATCCTCTCTCCGATGTCACAATTCTTCCTTTTCATGTTTGTTTGACACTTTAATGCTTTTGAGAGAGTTTTCCCTTCTAGCAGTTGCTATTAGCTTGCTAAGTCCTTCTGTCACAAACATGAAAAGGAATGGAGAGAAGGGACATCCTTGTCTAAGGCCTCGTGAGGCCTTGAAGAAATGAGGCGGGGAACCATTTAGTAGTACTGCATAGGATGGATAGGATATACAACCCATAATCTAGTTAACAGTACTAAGATCCATACCCATTTGAGGGAGGACCAAATGGATAAACAACCAATTCACTTTGTCAAAAGCTTTTGAGAGGTCAATTTTCGCCACATCTATTGGAAGCTTTTGGTGTTTGATGGAGAGAAGGCCTTCTTGAGCCGATCCCACCGCATCTTATATTTGTCGGTTATGTAGGAACACAAATTGCTCCTCAAGAATACCTTGTGGTAACATTCCCTTGATTCGATTTGCAATTGTCTTGGAGATTATTTGTATAGAAGGTTACATAGTGAGATAGGCCTAATAATAATAATAATATATTTTAAGGTTATGACCTAGTTAGAGACCAAATTGATGCATGAGCTGATAACTTTGTGGGATCGATAGGTGCAACGATCTCTTTCTCAATATGCTCCCTGTTATTGCCCAATTTGTACGTAAGCATAAAAGATCCCAACCCACTAGCATAACCTAGGTGGCAACAAAGGTTGCTCGTCACTGTCACCTCAACTCACAACCTCTCACTTTAGGCTTTCTTTAATCCTAAGTTTATTGGGGTTTCCCAATTAGATTGATTATTTGTTTAAGCCTAGATGAAAGATATGATGATATTGGAATTAATCTAGACTATCTCTAAGCACAGTATACAATGTAAATTCACTTCATGCACTTAGAAAGAAGTTTAAACAACATGTGAGATAGTTATCAACAATAGATGTTCAAACTTGGCTATTAAATTCACTTCTAATATTCAATGACAATGGCAAACTTAATAGCAATGAAACAAGACGATATGCCAAATCCACAATAATAACACTTAGAACTGCTTGAGAAGGCTGATCAAGAAGGGACCACCTTACCGGCCTATCTAACCGGCCTGAATAACCTGAACATACTGAACAAAATTGACTGTTCCATTAGACGAGGAACTAGAACACATTACAGAATTGCAACATAGAAAGGCTGGACAGAAAAACAGTCAAAGAAACCACCCATTCTCTTCCTGCAAAATAACAAAAGGGACAAGATCAAGCTACAGGTTGATAGAAGAGCTAGAAAAAGAATTCCATAGCCTCTCGTTCCCTTCCTTCAAAAACTCATAGAACGCTACAAATCCAACGTCCAAGAGAAGTTCCTGTTTGGAAAGGGAATCGGCCTGAATCACTAAATAAATTAGATGTTTTCATGTAAGGGCAATAACCATTGACTTAACAAAATATAACAATAACCACTTGTTAGCTAAACCGAAAATC
The DNA here is from genome assembly GCA_027924585.1 of Larix kaempferi. Lineage (NCBI taxonomy): Eukaryota > Viridiplantae > Streptophyta > Pinopsida > Pinales > Pinaceae > Larix > Larix kaempferi. Next base: position 1,842,467 of record BSBM01000560.1, on the reverse strand, counting down.
AATACACAATTAACATTTAGATTATTGTTTATTAGTTATTAAAGCTCGAAGGGCTAAGTGGATAGAACCACTAGAAATTTCCTTGTATGTATGATTAATTTCTTACGTGTAACAAGGGAAAACTAAATTCTGGAAATTACTATAAACAAAAAAGACTGCAGAAAATTCCAGAATTATAACAGCTAGGAAAATCACCAACTTTTACTTATCAAATTCTCCCATCTAACTGCTGCAAATTAGAGTTATATGTTGCTGGAAATCATAGAAAATTGCGGCAAAGTAATTTTGTTTAATTTTGAAATAAAATAGTGAAAATTTCCAGAATTACTAAATTTGGAAAATTTCTTATTTTTAAGAAAATTTCAGAATGCATAAATTGCAGTAAATACCTCGATAAAATTTCAGAAATAGTGTCTAACCATGAGATAAATATTAAATTTCCTAATCTAAATGATTTTCAATGAAGGAAAAAAATTGCATTATTTTTTATAATTTTTTAATGGTAAATAGCAACAACAATTTCCAGATTTTTATTTAAGGATAATTTTTCCAAATAAACTTTTTTCTACGGTATTTCAAGGAAAAATTAACAATTTTTCTGAATTTTAATAAATTTTCTATGGAAGAAAAATTCAGAAAATTAAAAGATCCACTCAAGATATTCTAATTTAAGCAATTGATCTAGGTGAAATATAAATTATTTTTAGGGTTTTTCTTTTAGGGTTAGGAAAATAAAGAGATTTGATTTTGTCATTTTGATTTTATGGATGGGTGTAAGAGAAATAAGAGAGACAAATACCTTGCCTTTTTTTGGGGCTGGTGGAGTCAGCAAAGAATTCCTCCAATGGAATTGTTCCACAAAGATCACCTAGAAAGAGCAAGTGCTCAAGGCATCTAATTCTTCATAGATGTATTAGAAGCTATAATCATGCAAAATCACAAAGGGAGGATGAGATCCTTTTCTACTTCTTACTTGAGTGAAACCCTACACTAGAAGGGGGGTTATATTTGTAAAATCTTAATGAGGATTAGTACAAAAAAAACCTTCCTCTATGCAAGAAAATCAATTGAATCTATACTAAACTCTTACCATAGGTTCAATCCTTTTGGATAATATTGCCCCTAAAGAAGCTCAAGAGAAATAGAACACAATGCTAGCACAATATTACCTCCAATAGAAGAACCATGAACAAGAACTATACCATCACCAATGAGAAGCTCCAAGATATGACCTCCAAAGCCAAGAAAAAATTTATTATAGAAAATAATTGCTTTGTACAAAGATAGCTTTATTTTAGCACCAACAACCAACCAATGAAATGAGAGAGGAGCTTTCCTTTTTATAGCTTTAGAAGCTCAAGCTCTTCTCATTAAGCAATTAATTTTTCTTTCTACAAGATTCAAAATCTTAACTAAAACAACCAACTCCCTCCTCAACAAGAGAGCGATTTCAGTCAAATCATATCTAATACCATGTGGAAATCTTTGAAATGTTTTGATACCATGTAGAAATTTTTAAAATTTGACTTTTAGTACATATTCAAAAATTTCACTTCAACGATGATGTTTCCCAGATCTATTTCCTGTGAATTTTCAGCCTTAAGCCTGAATCTGAAATATGAATTTATATCAGCAATATTCACTTTTCTTCAACACAATTTCACAAGGCAGCCCAATAAAATAAATATCATTCAAATGTACTTGAACACCACAAAGCTACAGCCCTTCTGGTACACTTTACATGCATATAACAGATCTGGAATTTCTTATTACCGCAGATTATAACAGCAGTAAATCTGCTCCTTTATCTTATAGATATGTGCTAAATCACTTATCTAATTCAGCTTAATGTTATGTTAAATGAGAATGCACAATCAGTGCTAGAATCTACCCAATCAAGAAGATAACATAAGCTGAAATTGAGATCTTCAAGTATGCAAAATTTGGACAGTTGTATTACTTCATATATATATAAGAGATCAAGTACATGTGCTAATCAATAGCTTATCACAAGTTGGTACAAGACAAGCTCTCTAAATCGTAGCTAGGGAAACGTTAAGAAAACCCTAGCCACCAACTCCTCCTAGCTAACAATTAGTCTTGACTCTTAACCAATTCTGGTCACTCCACCAAAGATCCTGAACAAGCTAGCACCGATGCCTGCTCCTTCTCTGTTCTCCATAATCAGCAAGCCAAGTAGCACTATGGTTTCCAAATGTCACAAGCCCTAGTTTTCTTTTCTCACAAGAGCTACAGGATAAAATGCTACCTTTGCTCCTCTAGGTTTATCCTAAACCCTATTCATCTTTGTCTCCTTAGGGTGAAACTTTAACCCTAGTCTTCCCTTGAATTTCATCCAAGAGCCCTAGCGCTCAAGACACAGAGAGAAAATACACATGAAGAAAAGTACAAGAAGATAAGTTTACCCTAGCTTTCACCTATATAACACAAGTATGTGATTACGTGAGTAAACTAGTACACGTGTTGAAAAAACCCTCTCCTCCATTCATTTATATGAAAGGTGAGGGAGGCCAACAGTCCTAAAGTGGATCATGTCCAAAACAAGCAATCTAGTTAATCTCTAAATAGGCCCACATGTGGAGCGCCCCGGCTCCAAGTGACACATGTCAAGCTGCAAGGTGAGTATGTTTGACAAGCAAGGGTTGAATGCTCCACGAGATGGGTCCAATGCACCTTCTCCAAAGGCCTTCAAGGCTCCATTGCTACCTCCTGACCCATGTATATCTCTGGGTCTACCCTACCTATATGTTCACTCCTTAAGCCAAGCGTCCTCAAGTCATGTACAAGCTTGCATGTAAGCAATGAAGTGTCCACATGCCATATAGAGCTCAATGCCCTTCTCCAAGGTGCCCAATGCTCCTCCTCCAAGGGAATTCGTCCTCCAAAGAAATCCACCAACCTCCATGTGCACACCCCATCAGAAAACCACTAGCCACATAGGTCTCCAACATCCTATGGAAGTACGCCACAAGCGTCAAGACAAGGTCTGGTAATCAATGAGCAAGCTAACTCCAATGTGTATGTCCATCCCATAACAACTAGGGTAATAAACACACCATGCATGCCATATCATATGAAGAACCCTCGAGGATGGTGTAAACACTTTGGGATTATCCCCAAAAGTTAACAGGAAAAAGGGCGGCTCAGTTGCTAGCGATGATAGCAGTTGGTAACCTTGATGGACTCGACTAGATTTGAACTTGTGACCTATGGTCTCCTTTTCGGCAACATACCTTGGGGGGATGGTTCCATTGATTGAGATAATCCTTGGTGCTATATGTTGGTTTGACCTATATAAGTATGATTTATTAATACTTGATTAAAGCATATCTTCGAATATACATGCATGTCTTGGCAACTAAGCCCTTGGTGCTAACCAAATACCATCAGGAGTGCCCAGCAGTACGACTAGATTGCTCCACTGCACAGGAACTGCCCTACAACTGACCTTATCCACAGGAACTTTCCTATTGTATTAAGATAGTAAGTGATGCATCTTTCAGTTTCCGTTTTCAACCACCTCTTCTATAGACGAAGATTTTAGTTATCTTGTATTACAGTACAATGCAGGGTGCATTTGTGCTGCCTAAGAAATTATGTCTTTTAAAATTAAAAATTAGATATGTCGGTATAAATGACTCAACGGCACTGTTTCCAGTTAATATAGCTGGCTTGAGTCGTCCTGTTATGTTTGTTAAAGTTCAGATATTAGGTTCTAAAGATACAGAAGGTTTTAGCTGGGGAAATCTCAACATCAGATTTGTTTGAAGAAAACCAATCATTGGATTATTTGTCATTTTGTTTTGAAGTTATTATTGCTTAGATTTTCGTGAACTCCCTTTATGGAACTTCTGTGATTGCAATGACACAAATGGATGTTTATATTGCACTTACTATGATTGTTAATAGACTGAAAATTTCTTTTTGAACAACTGTTATTGTTTATTTTGCAGGTAACCCCTTTGGAGGAGCTTGATCGGAAGCATTTTACAAAGGGGAGCAGGCCTTCAGCAGGAAAGACAGATGAAGAAATTTTACAAATCACTGCATCAAAGGAAGTTGCTCTTGTGGAGGTTAAGATGAAGCGGCTTGTTGAATTTCTGCACGAGGTTAGCTAAAAGATACTTTTAAGATTTTAATGCTTATACCATTAAATGTTACCAATGTCATATAAGATGATATACTCTAATACTATTTAGAGCTCCTTTGGTTTTCAAGAAGAACATTATATTGTTAACACTTCGAATTTATTTGGATGTAGTGACATGTTAGTTCAATTTATACTATACATACACAGAAGAAATGAGAATTAGAGAGTATTGAGGATGTCATGCTCTTATTTTGTAAAGACATCACAAGGAAGTCCCATTGTTCAAGTTGTCATGTGAAATATTCCTTCTTGTAGCATTATGTTTTTTCCTTTGCTACTAATTGATATTTTTGGGCCTGGTGTGTAGACTCTCGAGGAGACAAAAGCAAATGTTGAAAAGAAACAAGCATTGACATATGAAGAAATGGAAGCAGAGCGTGAAGAGGTAATTCATGCTATATGCATGGTTTCATATTTAATGGTTATGATATCTTTTAAAGGCTCCACAATGTCTTGCCAGTGATCATGCTGATGTCATACTTTTGTATTTGTATGAATTTTGTATCTGCTTTTATGCAACTGAATTCTATATTCTGCCAAGGGCTAGTTCTCTTTTTTATCTGCTCTAAGTTAGGCCACTATGATATGGATATGGATGGGGACAGATACAGATGCATCGGCTATTTTAATTTCCTTTCAGAAATGTTGCATATACTACGTCAAAGAGGAAACAGGTAAATCTGGAATGGAGAATCGCATCATGTGAACAACAGGGTTACCGGGAAAATCTTTCCATAAAAAAGCCAAAAAGACAAGTATATCATTTAGTGGATTCCAGATCCACTTTTCTCTCCTATAAGAATTATTGAATTACATGCACAATAAATCTCTTCTAAGGGGGCGCTCCTCAACAAATAATGAAATATGTATGGGAGAAGCTTGGAATGTGTCTTGATGCTATGCATCAAATTCTCATGCAAGGTGCCCTCTTGAGTAATGCTTCTTTGAGCAAGTACTTTGTTATGCCACTTGTTTTCATTTTCCTTGGATTGCTCTTCAAGGGGCTCCCCTTTCGAAACCGTGACCAATAAACAATGTAGATAAAACTATGTCAAGAGAATGCTCAACAAAGGATGTAGTTATTCCTTCTTTGGATGTTAAAAATAATGCAAAGTATATCAAGGGGAGCTAGGCTGCTCTCATGAAATATGCATTAGGTTTGATCAATGTGCCTTTATAACCAACTCATCCTTGCAAAGTGCCTTAAGAATAGTGCGTCCTTGAAATCTGTGCAAAGAAGAGGATTTGGGACCACACAAAATTCAAATACCTCTCCAAAGGTGGTCATCCTTGATAAATGTGCATATGGTATGTGTTATGCTGTAGCAGTACCAACTCACATTCAGATATCTTCCCAAGGAGAGGGGTTGCATTTTTCTTAGGGCCATGATGGGGTATTATCGGCACTTTCGAGAGGTGGTTATGGCCGGACCTTTGATCCTTCCTTTAGGAGTACTATGGCTTATTGGCATTGCTGATTGCCTCATTCTGGGGCTTGTAGCCCCGAGGTTGGTGTCTGGGGTTCCTAGGGGCAGGTCACTGGGTCACATGACCCCCTACTTGTTTTCTACACCGGTGACAGTATTTCAGCTCTGAGGCACTTGCCTCCTCTTCCGGTCACCCTATGCACCCATCCTGCCCCCTTTCCAGTAGAGCGCCCTCTCTCCTTGGTGCATTTTCAATGATGACGTCATCCTTGGTCACGAGGCCCACATGCTTGTAGAGGGGGGACGTTGAGGGTTTTTCAACATTGTTGGGGTTAGATGGGGCATGATGATCCCCCCCTACTCACTCTACCTTTCGGAGTGAAGCCTTTTGTTCAATTTTACCTATTTTTAGCAGTTTTTGGTCACCTAGGGGGAAAATACCCTAGGTAGCCATCTTTTAGACACCTTTTAGATTATTTTACATTATTTCATGTTATATTTTTACATTGACATTATATTTGGCTTGTCAGATTGGTTATTTTGTAAAAGTGAGTTGAGAAAGCTATAAATAAGCCTCCTCACTTCATTTGTAAATCATAACACATGGGATAAAACATATTATGTTTCTCTTTTACCCAAGATAGGCTCTTTGGATGTGATGCGCACCTCTTGAAGTTTTCTCTTCTTTGGCTTGTGGATGAAATTGGATGCATTTATAGGGTTTTGCTCATGCATGGTGGATGCTAGGAATTGTTGGAACAACACAAAGCTCAAGTAAGTCTAGTTTTAGCCTTGCTTGGTGAAGGTAGGTGAGTTTCTTGCTTCTTGATAATTGAATGGTGGCCATAGAGCTGCATTTTTTTTGATTAGGGCCTTCTTGTCTGCCTTCTATCTTCTTTGCATGGTGGAAAACGCTCCCTAGAGGAGGTTTTTCACAGTTTGGCCTTGGATCTCTAATTTTGCTCTAGATTAGGCTCCTACAATGAACCCTAGAGGTGGTTGTAGGAAGGCTTAGTTTAGTAGTCAAAGAGAAATTACTACAAGAGGGAGGCTAGTCACCTCTCCTTTATGCCTAGGGTTTAGGGTTTCATCCATTAAAACCCTAGTTATCAACTTTTACCAAATTTCTCTTGCATATTCATGTGTAATTATTGCATTTCGTGTTAATTAGGTTAAGTAGTTAGATCTACAATTTGTTTTTATTGTATTTAGTTAGTTTTTGTTTATGTTATCTATTTATCATAAAAAACCCTAAAACAAGAAAATCCCAAAGCCCTAAAAATAATCTACCTTAGAACTACCCTTTCCTCCTCTCCTAAACCCTCGTTCTCTCCATCATTGAGCTCGTCCTTCCTTCCCTTGCCTTCATACACCCTCGGCCTTTCTCTTCTGGCCCTTCTTCCTTCTCCTAAACCGTTGGCCTAGCCTGCAGTACCCTTGCCCCCCTCCTTTCTACCCTCTACAGCCCTCACTTTATCCCTTTGCAACCTCGGCCACCCTCTACAGGCCTCCCTCCTTCCTTGGGCAGCCTTTTAAGGCCTCGGCCTGCCTAAACAGTCCCCTTCTTGTCCCTTTTCAGCCCTCTTCATCTCCTTCTCAGGTTTGCTGCTGCAGCAGTCCTGTCATACCTCCTGCTGCCCCAAAAACCTGCCATCAAGAAGACATCAATCAGACCATAAAAAGGTTAACAAGGGGTTCGCTAAGGACAACTTATACTTGCAACAAAAAGATTTATATACTGTTAGCATAAATAACTGAAAGTATTACTGTGTGCATGCTACAAAACTTGTATATCAGACCTGAATGAATTTGCTTGAATTTGCTACAGAATAGCTCTTTAAAGTTTAATTTGGTTTGGCATATATTGAGCATCCTAATTGTTTAATGATCACTGTATAAATACTTCGCATGTGCACAATCATAGCATTGAATTGGTGGATTGTTACTATTGGATACTTGGCTAGAAGTGTTACTGTTGGTGTGCTACATAATTGGTAGCTCAGACTTGATCTATAAATTTACAATGTTCATAGTTGGTAGCAGGATTGCTCATTGACTTGGCAATTATCTTTACTGCTTGAAATTCCTAATTGTTTGATCATTGGATGAACATTTGCCTAAATATACTGCTGCTGATCACTTTACTACACTGCTTATCTCTGTTGAAATTACCTTGACTATATTATTGCAGCAGTACTCCTACAGTTGACTTATTTACTTGATAAATGATTACATGCTTAATATAATTGTTTGGTGAAGGATGCTGTGCTAGAACTAGTTTACTTTGGTATCAATTACGTCATTTATGTGTCCTAGTATGTTTCCTTTATTCTTCACTTGATTGCATATAAGACACTAGTCACAAACACAATTACACACAAAGATCTATTTGGTTGTCTAAGTGTACAGATATACTAAAAGGGCTCTCCTCTTGGAGGTCAAGGCACTCCAAAGTTAGTTGGAAGTGTAGCTGAGGTGACATTGCGTCACACTCCCTTTACATGTGTTTTTCTGACACTAGCTGTGCTAGTTTGTCCGGTAACAGTATCTATGCCTCCATAAGTGTGCCATGATGCAATAATTAAGAGAGCGCTCCACTAGACAAGAGAATCAACAACCTCGAGATGCCAAAACAATGGCGATTGTAACCGTATATCCTCAAAGTAAGAGGTCAATTTACCTAGGGATGCCAATAAGATGCCCAAGATAACAAAGTTAGTCATGGCGCTTTCTCCAATGCAATAACCAACTCCTCAAACAATGGATCTCATCTATGTGTGCAATAGTGGATCTCAATGGAGCTTCCAAAGGGAATTCGGGAGCTTCTGGCGGTGGGGGGGTGATTCTGAGTCCTACTGGAAGAATCAGATTGAATTATGCCTGGGGCCTTGGCCAGAACACCAACAACTTATCAGAGGCGTTAGCTCTGTGGCAAGGCCTGCAACAAGCATTAAAGAATAATATCAATTCATTGACAGTCATAGGGGACTCCAGAATTATCATCAATGCGGTCATATAAAAAAAAAATCCTCCCAATATTCGCCTGGCCACTCTGCTTAAGAAAATTCAGATACAAATCTCGAAATTTCAAAAGATCAGATTCTATCATGTGCTAAGAAACTTAAACATCCTAGCTGATCTGGAAGCCAATAATGGCACCCTCCTGAGCAGGAGCCTCCTCTCTGTCGATGGGATTATGTCCCATTGCAATATCCCGTGAATGGTGGAGCTGTGGCGCCTGGACAACCCAAGGGGCTCCTCGTGTCATTATAAGACATTGAATTATAAAACAACTTCCCTCCTGTCTGAACACATTATTCTTGCTCAGGACTTCAATCAGCACAAGATCTTTGGAATCCCCATGGATAGTCTAAACTCTGCTCCTCCTCTCCTACTAAATCCCAGTGACTTCCAGAAAGTTGAAGACAACAGTTCCTATAACGTTACTTTGACTAGCAGCTCAGGCCCTGATCTCATCCTAAAGAAGAGGATAATCATCGATGCGCTGGTCGTGAAGAAGAGAATGGGTGAGCACAGCTCGGATTGGGCCTCTCTACCCACTTAGTTCGTCGAGCTAAGACTGAAGCTCTCTGTCAACGAGGAGATTGAGTCAAACCTCATAAATAAAGATATCTTCGAAATCAAGATTTTGGAATGTTCCCAACTCACGCCCAAAGAGGAAGATGAAGATACAGATTAAGAGAAAGCTAGTGATTCTCTTGGCCACTTTGTTTGCTGTAACTGCGTCTTTCTATGTTCTCTATGATGGAAACTTGGTTGATTTTCAGATGCTCACCAGTCGGAGCTTTGTAAACCCGTTCTGTGACATTCACTATATAATTAGTTTTATAGGCATGAAGAAGTTAAGCTGTGTAAAAGCACCTGTTAGCTCATTTATCGGCCCTTAATGCAATCTACAACCGTTCTTGTCAAAAAAAAAATAGTGGCCCCTTTGTTTTTTTAACCACCTCAATTTGTTTATCATCAATAAATGTGCAAAGAATATTGGTCATTGTGCATTTGACCAAGAAGCTGAGTCTTGTAGGGAAAAGTGCATGGAAGGTGGAACACTCCTCAAAATAAGTATAAAATAACCAAAAACCATGTGCTACCACCTGAAACTATGAGCCATTACCATCAAACCACCTCAATAACATGGTCCAAAGTATAAGGCGCTCTAGAAATATGTGTGCATAGTGTAGCTCTCCTCAAAATATGTGCTAAGGCATGTGGGAACACAACGAAGTGTTAAGTCAACCATCAATAAACCAAATGCTCCATCATTAGTCATCTCGACCCACCAAATGGCATGGTACACATTGCAAGACATGTGCCCTAGGGATATGTGCTCTAGAAAGAGGGTGCACCATTTCAATGCATATCAAATCAAGTAATGAGCCATAAACTTAGGGAACACTCTTAGTTGATGCATTTTCTTCTCCATGTATGCTCTATGGGTGAACAAATGTGGAGATGTGTGCAAGACACTCATCAGGCCTAACGCTCAATCAAGATCCAAATTTAACATGCAAAGCCTCCATAGAGGAAATGAATATGCCCAAAAAGGTGATGCTCTATGAATAAGCATGTATCAAAGCGTTAACATATTGGCTCTTAAGTCAATGCCGTCAAAACGCCGCTTGCTTGGGAAGGGTCTTCAATGTGGATAAAACCCTCATACAACATGAGGGGTAAGAAAACCCCAACTTACATTGTGGATGCATCTTACTAACTCTTAAGGTCCCCAGGGTTGGCTCTTGGGACATCTAGATTAGGGACAATATGCTAGGGAGGTAGGTTCTTTTTGGGAACCACACTATCCCATTCCAGGCCAACTCTTGGCTGAAGGTTCTTGATGACTCCCTTTGTTGTCTTTAGACCAATATAGGTTGAGTTTGACCCCGATGAGCCCTACAATCAGGTTCTTCCTGCAACATATGCTCAACAAACTCATTGGGTTTGATCGCGATGAGTCCTACAATCAATTTCTTCAAGCAACACATGGTTAACAAACTTAGTAGGTTTGACCTCGATGAGTCCTACGATCAGGTTCTTTCTGCAACATATGTCTAACTCATTAAAGAATAGAAAAAAGGCCCAATTCATTGAATAATAATGTCTAACCAAATAAAATAAGATAATTTTATTAATGTCCAACAAATGACCATACAATAGGTTAATGGGACTCTGAAGTACAATAGTATTAATATATGCTACAGGGGAGAAGCCCCCCCCCCCCCCCCCACAACGCTTTGCTTCTGAAGCGTGCTCCCAGAGGGGGTGATCAAGAATGTTGAAATAATATGTAGCTGGGGAAGATATTCTTGTATTGTATATACCCTAATGTAAAACCCTAAAAGAATAATGCTAAAGACATACTCTCAAATCAAGTGAAGATTGACAAGTCGGCCCCACAAAAATCAATGGGAGAAACTGCCCCAACATTGGGCAAAATTGCCTCAGAGAAGTCGGCTCAGTCCCCCAGTGAAGTCGGCCCTATAGTGGAAAAGTCAATCGAAAAAGAGTATAAATAGGGTGGGTGCATTCCTCATTTGGAGACATCACACAAGTTCGCTCAAGCAAGAGAGAGACACGTTCACAAGAGGGAGAGAGTAGCAGTAGCTGAAGGAAGACATATTCTTGGGCTTGTCTTATGTTTGCTTCCTGTGTATTCTTTGTATGAGAGAGCTTTAGCTCTTCGTTGTATTGACATTGTACTTTGTTGACGAATCTATACTGAGAAGTTCTGCTGGGTTTTTCCTGTGAGAGGGTTTTCCTAGGATAAATCTTTGTGTCTGTTGTTGAATATATTTCTTTCGGTGATCCTTATGCATGCAATATGATAATTTGAATGAAAGTCTAACATAATTGCTCTTAAGTAAAATTCTAACATGGTGTCAGAGCAGGACTGAAAGAAAGCATTGCGACAAATATATGCGACACTTGAGAAAGTTGGAAACTAGGGCTTCTTATTTCTAGGTTTTCCATCCACCGATCAAGCTCAATCTTAGCATCCTTGAACTCGCCCTAGAAGGGCACATCTATCTATGGAGTCAGATCTCAAATCTAAGAATTTTCAGTTTTGACCTGAATTCTGCAGAAACTGCATAAATTAGGGTTTCCAGTTTTTGCTTGTTCTGTCCACAGATCTGAGTTTAAAGAAGGTTTGCTCAACTCGCCTTGGGAGGGCGCATCTTTCTAGTGGATCAAATTCTCCATTGGAGAACTTTCAATTTTGACCCTCCTCCTACTAGGGTTTCTAGAACTAGATTTGGAAAGATGACAAACGATACCAAGCTTGATGAGAAGCTTGAAGGGGCTGATAACTTTAAAGCTTGGAAGTATAGGATGCTCCTCATCCTAGAAGAAATGACTTGGAAAAGTATGTTGAAGAAGAGGTTGCAGAACCAGAGGGAGATGAGGCTAAGGTAAGGCACAAGAAGAACATGGTTAGGGCAAAGAGGATCATTGCTGATTCTATCAAGGATCACTTGATCCCTCATGTCTCATCAAAGAAGACTCCGAAGCAAATGTTTGATGCTTTGTCCAGTTTGTTTGAAGGTAAGAACATCAACTGAAAGACGACCCTGAGAACTAAACTCAAGAATGTGAAGATGCAGGAGGCAAAATCCATTCAATCCTACTTCATAAGGGTATCTCATATCAAGGAACAACTTGAAGCTATTGGAGACATGGTTGAGGAAGAAGAAGTAGCGATGACTACTTTAAATGGCCTTCCAAGGGCATGGGAATCTTTCATCCATGGAATATGTGCTAGAAAGAAGTTAACAAAGTTTAGTAGACTATGGGAAGAATGTACTCAAGAAGAATCTAGATTGGTAGCAAGAGAAGAAAAGTTGGGTAATGATGAAGATCAAGCACTCGTAGCACATACAAAGAAAGAAAAGAGCAGAAAAGAAGTTCATCCCTCAAAGAAGTCTCAAAATTTTTAGAAGTCTCAAAAGGATCAAAGGGATTACTCGCACTTCAGATGCTACAACTGCCAGAAGATGGGACATATTGCAAGAAATTGTTCGCAAGTAAGAGATCAAATTAGAAGAGGAAAAAGACATCATGATCATATCGTAGAAGATGATGAACTTGTTCAAAAGAAAACAAGAGAAGATGATTCAAGTGAAGAATATGTTTTGATATCAGCTCTTATAGGGACAGTCTCTCATGGAAGTGACACATGGCTTGTTGATAGTGGTGCTTCTAAGCACATGATTGGTTACAAGGATTCTCTCACAAGTTTGATTTAGAAGGATTCACCTCATAAGGTGAAGCTTGAAGATGATTATCAGTATCCTATTAAAGGAGTAGGAGAAGCCTGCTACAGGTTGGATTCCGGAAAACCTATGAAGATGAAGGATGTGTTATATGTACTTGGTTTGAAGAAGAATCTTCTATCCATTTCAGCATTGGATAAGAAAGGATTCAAAGTGGCCTTCATGGATGGATAAGTTTTCATGTGGTCAGAAGGAAAGACCATTGATGATGCAGTTGTGATTGGTATTGAAGAAGGAGGACTATACAAGTTGAAGGGATACTTAGATTCAACTCTAGCACATAGTATCGTGAACCCAAGTGAACTATGGCATAAAAGACTTGCTCACTTAAACTATAAAGCATTGTTGATTGTGAGCAAGGTGGTAATAGGTTTGTCAGAGATCCAGGTAGATAATGATGGTGTTTGCAAAGGATGTGCACAAGGAAAGAATGTGAAGAACCCGTTTCCAAGCAATGACAACAAAGCCAAAGTAATCTTGGACATCGTACATTCAGACGTATGTGGACCAATGTCAGCTACCTCATTAAGCGGGTATGTATATTATGTTTCTTTTATTGATGATTATTCTCGTAAAATTTGGATTTATTTCTTAAAAGCTAAAAATGAAGTGTTTAGCAAGTTCAATGAATTCAAGGCTCTTGTAGAAAATCTTTCTAGAAGGAAGATAAAGATCTTGAGATCAGATAATGGAGGAGAGTTTATTTCAGATGACTTCATAGTGTTTTGTAGAGAAGCTGGGATTAAGAGGGAGCTCACTACTCCCTACAATCCACAACATAATGGTGTAGAAGAAAGAAAGAACCGGACGGTAATGGAAGCAGTAAAGGCTATGATTCATGATCAAGACTTACCGATGCATCTGTGGGCAAAAGCAGCTAGGACTGTTGTATATGTACACAATAGAATTTCTCACAGTGCACTTGGGAACAAGACACTAGAAGAAATGTTTACAAGAGAAAATCCAAAAGTTAGCCACCTGAAGATATTTGGCCGTCTAGTGTATGTGCATGTTCCCAAGGAGAAAAGTTCGAAGTTAGATCCTTCAGGGAAGAAGAAGAAGGGTATATTTGTTGGATATAGTGAGACATCGAACGTATATAGAGTCTACATCCCTGGCTACAAACATATTGAGATTAGTAGAGATGTTACCTTCGATGAACACGCAGCTTTCAGCAGATCCAAACAGAATCATTCAGATGAGGAACCTGAAGCTCCTAGAGTTGCAGAAACAAACACAAATGATGAGGTTACACCAGAAGAGTATGCACTGTAGGATCATGACATGACATTTAACCTCAAAGACTTGTAGAGCCACCTTGAGAGATGATTACACATAAGAGGAGACCAACGTGGGATCGTGAGATTATCCAGGATGCTGAGAAGTATGGTGCTCCAGATGGAACTTCCAGAGTAAGTAAGAAATCGAGACTCTATTCCAGTTATGTGGCATTGTTATGTGATATCATTGATGAAGAACCTACTTGTTATGAAGAGGCTGCAGAAAAGAAAGTATGGAAGGATGCCATGATTGAAGAATACCAGTCCATTATAAAGAATGATGTTTGGGATGTTGTGTCGAGACCAAAAGATAAACAGTGATATCTTCAAAGTGGATCTTTAAGACGAAGCATTCAGCAGGCGACAGTATCGAGAAGTATGAGGCAAGATTCGTGCGCGTGGCTTCTCTCATGTTCAATTAGTAGCGAAGTTGTGTGGCTTCGAAAGTTGCTTGCAGGGCTCTTTGATCTCAAGTTAGAGGTGACTTGTATCTTTTGTGACAACCAAAGTTGCGTAAAGTTATCAGAGAACTCTGTGTTTCATGACAAGTCCAAACATGTCGAGATCAAGTACCATTATATTAGAGATATCGTACAGAAGGGAGCTGTGAAGCTCCAGTATGTTGCGACAGATGAGCAAATAGCTGATGTGTTGACCAAGCCTCTGTCAAGGGTAAAGTTTGAATACTTCAGGGACAAGCTTGGAGTGGTCCAAGTGGACTTCCCTCGTGAGAGGGAGTGATGTGTTACATATGTGATTTCAAGAGGCAGTAGCACATTGAGTGTGGCAGCAGTGGGTAGTCATTCATGGACTAGTCACCTAGATTCCATGAGAGCTAGGTGAAGTCGCGTAATGACATAATGTCCGACGAGACGCCAAGACCCATAAGGGCCGAAAGGACGATGAGGTTGCACCCCACTAGTGAGATGCTATGTTGAGATCCTGAATGCATGATGTAATCAAAGGGCTTGCTCATACAAAACTTATAGTGATAAAGAGATTTGTCAACAAGTAAATGGTCAATTACAAGTCAGCAGGAGCACTGTTGAAGATTGTGTCAGAAGAATACCTTCCTTGCTGAGAGGGAGTGTTGAAATAATATGTAGCCACGGAAGATATTCTTGTATTGTATAAACCCTAATGTAAAACCGTAAAAGAATAATGCTAAAGACATACTCTCAAATCAAGTGAAGATAGACAAGCCGACCCACATAAATCAATGGGCAAAACGACCCCTACACTGGGTAAAACTGCCCTAGATAAGTCGGCCGAGTCCCCCAGTGAAGTCGGCCCTATAGTGGAAAAGTCAGCCATGAAAGAGTATAAATAGGGTGGGCACATTCCTCATTTGGAGACATCACACAAGTTCGCTCAAGCAAGAGAGAGACAAGTGCGCAAGAGGGAGAGAGTAGCGACAGCTGGAGGAAGACATATTCTTGGGGTTATCTTATCTTTGCTTCTTGTGTATTCTTTTTATGAGAGAGCTTTAGCTCTTCGTTGTATTGACATTGTACTTTGTTGATGAATCTATATTGAGAAGTTCTGCTGGGTTTTTCCCGTGAGAGGGTTTTCCTAGGATAAATCTTTGTGTCTATTGTTGAATGTATTTCTTTCAGTGTTCCTTATGCATGCAATATGATAAATTGAATGAAAGTCTAACATAATTGCTCTTTAGTAAAATTCTAACAAAGAAGCACCCTTGGGAGCTTGCTTCTCATTCATGTTAAATGTACAGCATCAGGAGACATTCTCCAAACCATTCTTGTGCAACCAAGATTGATCCTCCCATATAGAGGTGAACACTTTGATTGCCTTACGTGTAAAGGTTTTTCCTCCCGTATAGAGGTAATTGATCAAAGTAATGATGTTTTAAAGTCTTGTTGGACAAGGCTTCGGACTTGTGTGTCAAGTCATGATTCTCATGTGAACCTTCCGTATAAAGGTATCCATGGGATGGACCTCCCGTGTAGAGGTGGACCTTTCGTATAAAGGTCATGCTTTACTTGTTAAAAGCATTTAATGTTGTGTGATGTATTATTAACCATGATCATTAGATTGCTATTGAGTGTCCTTTAGAGATTGATCACCTCTAAAGTGAATTACTTTAGCATATGATCATTTGGTTCGGAATAATATACTATGATCACAGCATCCGATAATTCTTTTTAGTACAATGTAATGTGATGGATAATTAAAGTTAGCACATATTGATCATGCAGTAAAAGATAAAGAGATAAAGATAAATGCATAGAGAAAAAGAGAATTCGAATTGATCAGTAGATTACTAAGTGAACTCGAATTGTCAAGCTTCAGTTAAAGCCACAATTTATGCCTCAGTTAACTAAAGAACTCACAGTGGTCACTACAAGTAAATCAATTAGCATGATTTCAGTTAATAATAGTTAACTAAGTGTTACATAAGAAGGACTAGTTAACTAAAGTGTTTTCACTTTAGTTAAACTAAAAGATGGCACTTCAATAAATCAAGGAGAACTTGAATTGGTCACTACAGTGATGTTATCAAGAAAGACTCAGTTAAAGAGAGTTAACTAAGTGACAACAAAGAAGATCTAGTTAACTAAGTGTTATTGCATGACGACACTTATGTTAAACTAAAAGACGACACTTGAGTTGTGACACTTGCATGACGACACTTAAGTTAGCCACCTAACTAAGTGGGCAAGCTTTCAGTTAAGAGGCAAGTTCATCCTAAGAGACAATTTAGTGAGATAAAGCACTGCATGAGAAGTGGGTGCACTTCTTCATGCAAGATTGATACTTCCAGTCTGAGGGCGAGTTCATCATGAAGTTAGAAGAAGCCGATGAATGAGAAGAATGTATAAATATGTTATGCGGGATTGATGAATTCGATGTGAAGCGAATTCTCTTCTCCATCGAAGGCAAGACGCTTCTCTTTGTGCAGGTTATTGTTCTTGCTTGTTATTGATGTGCTGGGCACATTGGAAAACACATCCGATTGATCTCTATTCTCTATTGCTTCTATATCTTCACCAAGAGTGTTTTGGTGATCTCTTATCTTTCGAAAGCAATCTGCTATGTTGTAAAAGAAAGCATTCTTTGCTATCCATTATATTCTACTGAGAAGAATTGCTGGGGTTTTTGTTCTCATAGTTTTGAGGATTTTCCCAGGGTATATCTTGTGTTATGGATGTATGAATTTCATGTGGTTGAATTGTCTCATTGTTTCAATTTTCTTCATCTAAAAGAATTGAAGATCAAAGCTCAACCAAATATTAACAAATCACTCCCATATGGGAGCAATTTTTGGGAGTGCACTTGAGGGAAAAACCTCTCCCTACCAAAACAAGGAGATTTGATTCCTCAATGCTCCTAGGATGCTCTCTCAACATTCTAATGTTGGTTTCTCAACGCTCCTAGGTCACATTCTCAGCATTCCCTCGATGCTCCAAAATCCAAAAAATGCTCCCTCAACGCTGCCCCTTAGCTCCCTTGGGTGAGGCTCTTTTTTCTCTCTCTTGCTTGTGTGAACCAAGAGATTGTTCCAATCATTGGTTTAGGCATGGCTAGGGTTCTTTTAGAGGATTAAAAATTTAAAACACTCACTCACTCCATTTGCTTCCATTCTATTTTTCATTTCAGTTAGTTCATTCCTCTTTGCTAGGGATTTGAGTGGGTTGTTTGCTAATTGTTAATGAGCAAATTTGTGAGAGCTTGGAAGGGAGATTGAAGGTTGCCATAATTACTACATTCAACCACCATTGGAGAGCTAAAGAGGAAGCCTCTGAAGCCCACTTTTAGTTTGTTTAAAAGAAAAATTCCATTATGTTGAACCTTGAATGTGCTCTTCTCCTACTCTTTTCCATTTTTGATTTAACGGTGGTGTTGGAAAGCCGAAATACAAGTGGCGAGTAGGAAGAAGTAAGCAGTGCCGCGAGTAGGAAGAAGTAAGCAGTGGCACATGTCGTGGAGAGGAGGAGGAAATGGAAGGGGATGATGATAATGAAGTTAACAATGATGATGGACAAAAGCTCAAAAAGACTTCAACGCCCTTGTGGAAGTATGTATAATGTGAAAACGCTTGGGGGAGGGAAAGAGAGTGATACCACAAAGTTTATATGCCCCCATTGTAATAAAAATTACATAGGTTCATCTACTTGTGTGAGAATGCATCTATGTGGGATTATGCCATGGGATGAAAGTAAGACTATGAGTCAAAAGTTGTGACATAGTGCCCCTGAAAGAGGGAAACAAATACAAGAAAGAAGAGGAGGACGTACAAAACAAATCCAAAAAATCAATGGTTGAATCTGAGACCTTAGGCTCACATAGAATGTTTTGTGGTCAATCCCCATCCCCCCATCAGAGTGGATTCTTGCCTATGCGTAGAAAAATACCAGATTTCCTTGATTAAGGTTGCAGGGATGATGCGGAAGCATACATTTTCAAGTTAGTCAATGCATGTGGTTCACCCCATTGGCATGAAATAGTACAAGGCATCAATTGTGCCCCTAAAGGATACAAGAGCCACGTGTCTGAAAAAGCTAGAACCATGGGACTTCATAGGGAAAAGCCAAAATCTATATAAATATTCTTAGTGTGTCTACCGGTGGTCCAGTATTCCTTTCAGCCCATGACTACTACATTACAAGATTGGTATTAATATTGCAGGACCTTTAATTAAAACTATTCAAGAGATTGGGTTGTACAACATCTTTCAGGTCATCATTGACAATGTTGCTAATTATAAGGCAACGGGAGCAATCATTGAGATAGGTACGTGTTATCACACAACTTGTAGTTGTCTCTAAAGGTATCCTATCCAGGACGGTAGAGGTGTAGACAACCAAAGAGGTGACCCAAGAGATGCCACGGTTCCCAATGCAAGATGGGTGTCACGTTAACCGAGGCACTCTTCACTTTAGATCAAGCCTAGGTAATACCAAGGGGGAGACCCTAGTTTAGCCAATGAAAGCTAGCGAACTCAATCTAGACCTCCTAGGGAAATGTGATGATGAAAAGGTAAAAGATCAAGATGAGGTTAGATCTAGATCTAGAATGGAAAAGTGGGCCCAATGAGTTAGAGCTTGGTTGAAGAGGCTTAAGACAAGGTAAATATTCAACCAAGGAGAGATGAAGGCCACTTATGGGGTTAAAGTGATAGATCTAGTCCCCAAATAATAGATCCAAGTGGGGTCCACCCTTAAAATATGGAAATTGGTCCAAATGTGGCCCACAAGGTGAAAATCAAAGAAGCAAGGCACTAGGGGGTTTGCAAATGAGTGGATTTAATGGATCAATGAAGAAAAGGCAATACCCACGTGTGGGATCTAGCAAAAGACCACCTACCCAAGGAATGTGACTTGCCTCAAGGAGGACTAGTGCCTTAGATGGAGGGGCATATGGAGTTGTATGTCCACCAAATTATAGATCGGGAATGTTGTGACTAATGTAGAGGTAAGTTTTAATTATTAAGCCCAAAAAGTTGGTAGATCTCCATAGATCTGAAAAAAAATGAGGGTTTTGAAGTTTAGGGTTTTGAGATCTAGAAATAATGGATAAGCCAAGGAGAAAAAATACTAACCTTTCAAGCATACCTGGATAATGAGATGAATGCCGATTATGATGAGGATTATTTTCCCAAAGATCAAATGGAAGATTTTGAAGCCCTCTTGCCAAAACGATTTGTCCAAGCCCACACGTGTGCCCCTCTATACCTGTAAAACCAAGGAGACAAAGCTCAATCAGTCAAACAAAACGAGGGTAGATACAAGCTAGAAATAGATAACAAAGAATGATTGGTGCAAAGACAAAATCACTCCCTGTCTGATCCATGATTTGAAAGAAATTTGCAGGGAAAGCCTCCCCACCAATGCGCATTCCTCCCAAGACGTCTTCTTCACCTGTAAATCAAAATAATGGCAAAAGATGCAAGACTGCTACAAGATATCCTCCAATGCAATGGAAAAAGCATTTACAATCATCATAACCAAACATCCACTTCAAGATCCAAGCATTGCTCCAAAAGATAGAATTTTATTCCAATAGCCAAGAGCCAAAAATCTCTAGATGGCTTTACAATAGGGGGGTCTCTTCCTTAAATAGGATGAGGGAGACCAACACCCTAAACTAATTTTGAAATGAGTGGTTGAGATCAAAAGATACAACAATATAATCAACGGCTAAGATGAGCCGGTACAATATATGACATGGATCACTCACTAGAAGGATGACGTCATGACTAAAGACACCCTAGGGGGGGTGACGCACTACACAAGGGAGACTAATACATGTGTGTGCCACATAGGATGACTAGGACAAGTGACTAGGAGCACATGGTGGGGCTAGGAGGTATTCTTCCCCTTCACTAGCATCACCCAATGGCACAATAATATAACATGAGACTCAATGACATGTGCAAGTACACAAATGATTAAATCCTGTCCCCCCAATCTGAGAGAAAAATACATCAAAAGACATCCTGCTGACTGTGTGGACCCCACTGACTGCTGCAAACTGATCTGGAAGGAGTGGGATACACCATAGATGACCTCAAAGCAGATCTCATGCCAAAACCTTGCCTCAATTGCCCAAATCGAATTCCTTTATGACCTTTTTATTCCATTTTTTATCCTCCTGAAAACCCTGAAACTGCCCATAACTGACTGTCTGGTGCTTGCGCTGTGAAACTGACTGTGCCATAATGTTCGAAAGGGGGGTAATATGGTAATAACAAGTGGCTGGACCACCCCCTTCCCCTGTAGCGCCCTAGGCAACGACTGGCCTCCAATGATCTAACTAGACAAGTCACATCAGCATGGACAAACTGATCAATAGGTGGAGTAGTGCCTGAAACTGAAGGACAAGTGTCTCAATGGATCCAGAAGACTCAAATCCACTAGAGATGAGTACTCATACACCTCATGATAACCTGTAGGATCACCTGTAGGGTCCACCATACCTTGGACAAGTAAAAATATGATGATCTGGAAAAAATAATAATCATGAAAAACTGTATCAATCATCATTTGAAGCCTGTGTGTCACCTACCCAAATTTTGAGAATAATCATTTTATTTTGCAAAATA
Source organism: Larix kaempferi (assembly GCA_027924585.1). Lineage (NCBI taxonomy): Eukaryota > Viridiplantae > Streptophyta > Pinopsida > Pinales > Pinaceae > Larix > Larix kaempferi. The sequence continues at coordinate 1,821,234 of BSBM01000560.1, read as the reverse complement.
CTTTATGTTAAATTATAATTACAAAGTTTTGTAATTATGACCAAAATTGGTCAAAGATGACTGTAATGACTCATTATTATTATTTAATAAATTAAAATAGGAGACAAACACTCAAGAAAGCTGTTACAAGAGTGTTCACTGACCCACTAGGAGGAATGGAAGCTGCTAGAAGGTATGGGACAGATGGCAGCATTTGCACTCCACCACTAGCTATTGGTATGGGACAACTACCCCTAAAAATATGGCATTATTCTCCAGGTGGAGGAGTGAGCAGGCAGCTCATTTAATGACCAGTTAATCACTAAAAAGGCATAGGCAGCCTATATAAGGCAATTTGAATTGAGCAGGCAGCTCTTACAATATTTTCTGCAGAAATATTCCTCATGTGCACCAGGTGATGACTGAGAGATTCGAATTAGGGAGGCTATGTGAGAGTGCAATTGTAAGCCTGCAAATTATTTCTGAGAAGGAAAACCAGAGGTGCTGGTGTAGGTCTCTTTGACTGCTGAGTCTGTAAGACTGGATAAACTACTTGCTACTGCAAGATTGAGGACCTAAGCTTCTAAAGTTTCTTCCTCCTGGTGGTTCAGTGAATAGGCTCGGGGGTCCTAAGGCAGGCATCTTGGCTGTTTTAGGAGCAGGTTGAGTGGAACAGGCTCCTTGGGTGATTTGTTTCTCCGACAATTATTAGGTTCTACAGTTTCTTATTTTGTTTGTATTTTTCAGAAGTATGAATCTCTGCAGCAACTGGTTTAGAAAATTTACTAAGGATCAGTAGCAATAACTATTTTTATTTTCTGACCTAATTTTACTATTTGACTAATAAAATGACTCCTCTGCATTTTTCCCCATGCTTGAGTTTGCATCGTACTCCAGTACAGAGAGGTAGCATTAAATCGGCCAAATTTAGTAAGCAATAGGCTAAGAGGATTATTTTAGACTCTTATAGTAATGTTCTTGTCAGAATTCTGTCCTATATTTAAAACACAGTAAACATTCCAGTATAGCATCAATTGCAGCATAAAATTCATTTAATTAATACAGGAAAGAAAAACACAGCAAGTTTCTGCGCAGTTCTATGTATTTCTTTTAACTCTATTTTTTTTCAGCCAGTAAGCAAATGCACATCAATCTTATACACTTCATGTTTTTTTTTTAGCAAGGGCATTTTCAAGAATAATAGCAGCTGCAAGAATTAATTTCTGCACAAGATTCATGTCCCCATTTCATACATAAGTACAGATGTAAGAAAAGTACATCATATAGACTGAGACATAGCATTTACCTATTTCATATTTAGGGAAGAATACATGTTACTACTGCACAGATCTATACTTCTCCATCTCATTTTCGTCCCCTTTTTTTGTAAAATGCATTTTTTTTATATTTTATCATAAATTTCATATTCACAAGCATTCAAAATCTAGGTATTTAGCAGCTGCAATAACTACTCCCTGTACAAATCTTTATAATTGAACGCATACCAATTCTTCACTAACTGCCACTTGATTTCAGTTATCAAAATACATTTACGTGTGCAATAGCATCGAAACCCTAAGTTATCCCATGACTATGAATCCAGGTGTGTCTTGGGTTCACAGTTCATATATTTTTTATCACGCCATCCATGGCAAAAACCCTAGGCATTTCACTCTGAGGTTACTTAGTTATAGATTTCCAAACCCTAACTAAGATTTTCGAGACTTTTACAGGGCAGTAAAACATCTTTCAACAGAAAGCATGATCCAGTATCAATATCGGACGAAAGCCCACAATCCTAGCATGAATCCATTTATAGCATCAAAGACATTCACATTATCAAAACCCTTTTTTTTACAGGTTAAGTTTCGGGTACCGAGGCACGTTGCAAGCCAGACAACAATCAAAATTATAGGTAGGATTCTTTACAAAATAAAAAAAAGGGGACACTGTGGCATTCTCATTACAAAAGCTTTTGCTAGTCGAACTTATCTCAAAACTATCCCAAAACTTAAACATCAACAGTGAGGACGAAGCTACTAGAAACTCTTATCTACAACAACCATTGTTGTTCATTTTTACAAACAACATTTATTTTCTTTCTTATTTCAAAAGCACAACATTCATTTGTGAAATCAAACCAATTGTTCATAGGTGCAAGAGAACCCTAGGTTCTGAGTCTTTCCATTCAAATATAAATCAGAGTTATATATCGGACCTGTTAGGGTTCGACAGTCTGCAAGGCTTAAACCTTTTCAACCAAATCTTTAAACACGATCGTGGAGTTACAGAAACACAGGGTTATACCCTTATCAAATAACATGTAAAAACTGCGATTTCGAAGCTCTTAACGTACAGTACAACCAGGCATCAAGAGCCGAATGATCACTTAAACTAGTAAAGACTATCCACTGTATCGTATTCATCAAATAAGACTAAAAAACTCAACACTCGGCAATCACCAAAAACAATTCTACAAGTTCCAACTCTCAGCATACGATAGTCACCATCAACACCATGCTCAAGGGCACCTACAAGGTTTCGAGAACCACCGAAGCTTACCAGGAGAAATCACAACATTTTTCATTCCCCATGCTTGCACCATAACCATCCTATGAAGTGGGTACCTGCAAAGTCACATTCCGATGGGGTTAAAACAAAGAAGATACAAGAAAGCAAGCAAGCAACACCATACTATGACATTATCGTGAACAATTACCTTTTATTGAAGCTCGGAACAGTGGCACATCACGCCGGTAGAAAAGACGACGAGGCCTGGTATCAATAACAGTATTGCAAATTCAAAACTCAGAAGACAATCTGTCATGGAGAACTCGAACCCCAACTTCAAATCACTCTCAGCAACTGACAGAAGAATCATACACAGCTACCACGACTGTAGCGTGGCTCTTTGGCACGGTGCATAAGCCTGTAACCCTTGAAACTATCTCACACAGGTCTCGGGTTCAAGACCAAGGAGGAGTCCTCCTCTCAGAAAAGAAAACACTCCTACATTACTGCAATTGGCCAGCTCCACTATCTTACCACTGAGCGTAACAATGGTAATATGAAAACCTTACTCCATCACTTACCATCGTAAGTTTAGGGTTTGCCCACAGCTCAAGATCTTAGGGAGATCGACAGTGGTTCAACTGCCAGGAGGGCACGTTGATAACCAAACCTGCAATACAATTAATGCCATTTAATAGCTGCATCTACCAACTGCCAGGTAAGTGGACCAAAAAGCTTGTGCATGGCACAACTCGGTCAATATGGTACTCATTGCAAACCTCTAGCACGTGAAGACCCCACACCGTGGCTTCCACTTCATTCACCAAGTGGTTCGACGTTATTCAAAGCCTGTCAACGCCAGATTGGAAATCATGTCAAGTACCGAGCCATTACCACCTGCCATCAATAGCATAATATTGCATATTAGACCTTTGTGTGCTAGTGTTATAGGTTTTCGAAGGTTGTGTAGGTATGGTGATAATAGTAATATCACCCACTATTTGATTAGCCTTAATGCATGGTCCATACTTAATGTTTTCATCACTCCATTGAATTTTTAACTTGTAACATTTCATAATAGTAACATTGCATATTGTAAAATCACATCGTTACAAATAATTAGTGCACCTTGATATAAGGTTGAACGTAGGCATCGTAACATTGGAATTATATAATCAATGTATTTGGTAGATGCATAGAATCATACATTATTCTATTTTAATTCTAATTCATCTCTAGAGTTTCAAATAAGCTATAGGATGAGGTTTGATGATGCTAGTTCGTAACATAGAAACTATTCACAATAAATTCCATAGGAATTGCTATATAGTGTGAGACTATGGTAACATCGTAAGTTTAAGTATGGGCGAGATGTACTCTAAAGCTAGGTCCTTAGTACAAGCTCAAGTCACTATACTTACATCTACTAACCGTGCAATCAAAAGACAAATCTAGGACTTAGAATAGTCTAAGTTCTGTAAGTACAAGATATAATGATAGATCCAAAGCGTAAACATCATTTTCTACCAGATTCCTACAGCTTTAAATATAGATCCGGTATCATAGCTTAATAGCAACAACAGTAGTCATATGATATTGTATATTGCAATCAAGTAAAACACACGGACGACATAAGAATTGTATCCTTGAAGAGCTTGGATGTCAGTACATAAAACTAGAATTCGAACCATGTATCCATACCTTCAGTATCTTGTTTCGTAAGGAAGTAAATAACATTCTACTTTTACACTGACGTTGAATTGAAAGACACTTGTATTCATAACACTTGTTGGCGTAGAATTTCTTACCTGTGGTCTGCACATGGAAAATAGTATTCAAATGCCTTAGCTAATCATAGCTAAGTAATCTCCGAGGTACCTCGTAGGACCCCTTCATCATCACACAAGCAAACTGTCAGCTCAACATCAATATCATCATAATAGTACAAACTTATAACAACATATAATTATGCTTAGAACTTGAGCAAATCTGTAAACTGTATTTCTTGCATAATCATAAAAAGATCGGTCGTCAAGAAGTTTAACATCCATTTAAATCTGGATAGCAAATGAACCGTATCATGTTTACTTGGGAAGTATGACGTGTCATAGTTTTGAACTATCTTAGTGAAGAAATTTATTTAATTTATATTTCCGCATTAATGACTTGATAATTATTGCTACTTTAAATTTTTTATTTTTGGTAATTTTTGGGATGTTACACTGTGCCCATCATATGGAATCACCAAAAGGTATATAGAAGAGCATAGATCAACATCATACATAAAGTGGTCCATCTCATCTCGGATCCCAAGGTTGACCTTGGTCAAACTAGGTTTGATCGGGTAAAACTGATCAAAATATAACCCTGGCTAAGAAGCCATGCTGCTGCAAGTGCACATAGTTAAGATATGCTCTCTAGATCATTTTCATAGCAAGACTCTAAAGTATTAAGCATCATTTCACTGGCAGTTAATAAATAATAAGAGGTTAGTTAAATAATTTACTTCCAAGAAGAATCTCAAGAATATACTTGTTTGTAAACATGATCAGATTGCTAGCAAAGGGTTAACGCTAAAGACACAAGGCTAAGCTGGAGAAATGACTTGATTGACTTGACACTGTGATATTTTGGATGAGGGACATGGTGTTATACACTTAAGCATGTGTTGGACAAGGAGTACATAAGGAATGGCGGTGTCTCACAAATGGATGAGTTGTTCAGAGAAGTGCTTATTCAACCTTGGCAGAAATTGTCTACTACTAGAACCGCCATGAACTAGGTGTCAGGCTAACTGTAACTTGAGGTTCTAGGGGACACTTATAATTAGCTATCCCTTGCTCCATCTCATATCATAGCCCGCAGGCTCAATGAGGAAAGTTTCACATAAGGTCAACAATCTTTAGATTTGGCATACATTTAACCACTGCTTTTTAGGACCTTTCATTTCATTGAATTTCATGGCTAGCAATCATTAGATTTAACATACATTTATCCATTGCTTTTCAGGCCTAATATGACCCCTCTGGGATTTCACATCTGCTTATAAGCACAACTAATCGCAGCTTTCATCCAGGGTGCATTTACATTACATAACATTTGAATTTCACTTCAATTTCATAGCCCTTTTCAATGGGCTGTACAAGATATAACAATAATTTCCATATGTAGTACAATTTTGCTTCAGGTTTTAGCCAACACAACTCAAGCAACTAGGGGGACTTCTGCAAATCTAAACCCACACATCGGGGCAACCAACTAGAATGATAAAGGCATAAAATCCAACTCACCAAGGGCAAGTTTTGTTGCCAACTCAAAGGGGAAACACAAAATAAACATGGATGCAAGTCCAACACAGAGGCAGAAACGGGGAACATCCTCCATATGACAAGTCAAGGTGTAAGTCAGGGTGAAGATCAATATCTGGGGAAATGACAAATGGATGGATGGAGACAAGTGAAGATGGTGCCTAAGCTAGCATGTCAGGAAGACACTAACCGAACAAGTTCACATTCATATGAAGGTAAAGACCAATAGGTATAAAACAAGAGTTTCCAAATGTCAGTAATACAATCAATACATATAATCCATAACAACTAATTTCATTTCAATTTTAATACACTGCCAGATCGTAATTACTTTATACCAAGTCAACGCTATCAAAATGACCTAAACAACAAGGTAATAACATCAATCAACATCTGTAAATCTGAACCAACTATAACCACTGAGAACACTATATCTGAAATACTGAAAACTGCATTGCAACTGTATGGAATAAAAAGGTCATATCGGTCATCAAATCTGAGATCTCAAGGCTCATCCTTGGCATAAGGTCCTACTCAATGTCTGATACAAAGATGCCTTGATGTGTGAGTGATCATAAATAATGCTACTCATCATAGCTGATCTTGTTGTCCGCTGAGATGCACACAAGCAGCAGAAATCTTTCGAAAGTTGTTCCCTCACCACAAGTGGGGAAAGTGTGGCCTTGGGGGCAAGCAATGAGCTAGGTACTGTCACCTAAATCCCAGCTCCTCCGTTTAGGCTAACTCCTAATGAAGCCAAGGGGGGTACTCCCTACAAAGAGTTTACTATGGCTCTTATATTTAAAATGTTTTTGGGTGTTGAGTGATGCGGGTGAGTGTTGTTTAGGAGTTTTTTAATGATGAAAGATCACAATTTTACAAATGAAAAAAAACACAAGACAATAAGCAAACCACGTTGCGAAACAAGATATGAGACTAACAGTATACGAAGACTTGCGAAATAAAAGCATCCACAGATAGATAAGTAATTTCAAATGGACAAATGGCCCAACTTAATTAAAACATGAAAATGTAAAGTGACCAGTGCCAAATGGAGTCAAATAAGTGTGTAGTGCTGGGGGATGCTGAAGATACAAGTCTTAGTAACTGTTCGTGAGATCGTTTTGCAAGTTATCTTGGTTTATTGAAAGTTTTAATGATCTTGATTATTAGGCTAGCAAGAGAAAGGCACGCATCCAACCGGAAAAGTATACTTTTAGTGGCTTCCCCTCTGATGGTATGACGGACTGTTTAGTTATTAAGAGCAGGTGTCCAATGACTTAACCAAACTCGAAGTCTAAGACAACGGTGATTTCCGGCCCCACTAGGTTTAGGAACTTTGCCCACTACCTGAGTATTTCTCGAATAATCAACGTCGGTTCGTTGGTTGTGAGGTGAAAATTTTATTAATGTTATCACTTTCAAGATTAACAAATCCAACACCTTTTTGGGTACTAGTCCAACCGTAATGGTTGGTAGAGCATACTCAGCGATGGATAGCAACGAAAATAAATTTTATTTGGGGGAGTGTGAGTTGGAAAGTTTTAATTATTAAGAGTACACAAATTCAACTCTCCGACAGAGAGTGCTCTTGACTTTGTCTTACGACAGAAGTTCAAGAGACTTAGCTAAACTATATGCTTGATGCAGGTATATGCAGTGGGAATGCTCTCCGACAGAGAGTGCTCTTGACTTGGGTTATTGCAAGTTCAAGATGTTAGTTTTGTACCTAGGGAAGTGTTCCCCTAGTGATTTTTAACCTAAGTCACTAAGAAGGGGGAAAAGTGACCCTCACATTAAAAACACATTAATGAGACTTTATGTTTTTAAAGTCACTTTTTGCTAAAGTTAAAGTGGGTGAGCAAATAATTTATTTAAGTGAATTAATTAAAGTGATTTTTGCTCTCATCTTATCCTAGCCATTGGATTGAGTTTATATCCACCGTTGGATTAGATTCCCATTTAGGGATTAGACAAAAGGGGAGGGAGGCTAAAACCTAATTCACTTGTTGAGTTTAACAAAGGAGAAATCGAGAGAGAGAGACCAAGAACCCTAGCACACATCTTGAGGCTGCCATTGAAGACTTTGGGCACTGAAATCGAGGCACAGTTCTGGGCATTTATTATCAGCACAAATTCCAAGGTGAATGAGATCATCTTCAGCACGAATCCCGAGGAGAACACCGTACAGCAGTCATCTTTCCTTTGCATGCAGTTCGAGGTATTCCTGGGCACTATTTTCGAGACAGTCCTCACGCATCTCAGACAGAAAATTGTGGCATGGGTTTCAAGGCAAACTGGTACAGAAATCGAGGTATGTGACTGCACAGTTTTCTAGAAACTGACAGGTACATTCTGGTCCGTACAGACCGTACTGTAGTCACTTCATTGCACGGTTTTCAAGGGTGATTTAAGCACAGAATTCAAGGAACAGTTCATCACAGATTTTTATGTAGATTCTGCACAGAAATCGAGGAAGGGTACATCAGTATTATCAGTCTGATATTTGCACAGTTTTTGAGGTTGCCTCAGCACACATTTTGAGGCAGCTCTGTGGGTGCAACTCTTGGGTGGAGATAAGTTGCATTCTTACTGTATTGTTGTTCCATTAATCTTGCTGAAGAAATAATAAATATCTCTCTCTCTCAACTGGTTTTCCCCGTGGGGGTTTTTCCAGGGCTCGATTTGGCCAAAAATCTCTGAGTCAAATTTTTATGTGTGATTGTTAAATGTGTTTACAGCCTGTTATTAGCATTCTAGTGTGTGTTTGATTGCTACAGAATAATTTTTACAAGTAGTTCCCAGTCTATGCATAACCGACTGGGAATGAAAATCACAAATTGTTAACACAAACCAGCAAACACTACAGTGCAGAAAATTCTACACAAGAGACTTTGGTTCTTTGTTAAGATAGAAGCAAACTAAAGCAAAGAACACATATGATAGCTCAAAAGATGATAAAATGAAACTAGTGTTCTACCACAACAGAGACTAATCTAACAAGTGAAGTCAAAGTGACTTTTGCACACCGCTCATGAAACTTCCAACTTAGCCGATCCTACGCAGTACACGGTAAGGAAAGAGAAGCAGCACGCAGTGTTAATGCGACACTTAGGATCAAATCCCAAGAGGCTTCTCAGGTCAAAACTTGAAATAAAACTTATTCTAAGTACAAAAATGAAAATTAATCTAGAAAATTGAAGCAAATCTAACTAAGCATGCACAAAACACTCTTCCCCAAATGGGGAAGAAGAAACAAAAAAAATGGGAGGCCTTATCCCACTTAGCCTTTTTATTAAATGAGTACAAGTGCCTTGGGATTTTAATCCTTGAAAGGACTTTTGAAACTGAAATGAAAAATCAAACTTAGAAGCCCTTAAGGGCTTTTACAAAAGGAGAGTGTATATGATTTGTCTTCTTGGTTCAAATCTTCTCTTTGGGTTCTATTCGATCTTCTTTGAGTTTAGATCTTCTTGTTTTCAAAGTTCTTCAAGCCTTTTTTCTCCTTAAAAAAAAAACACCTACACAAAAGCTTCAACTCAAGGCACCCTTTAGCTTCTGTTAGAAAATCAAAATAAAATGAAACTACCTAGATCTAGAAACTAGAAATGAGATCTAGAAGTAATTGCAAGTTTAAACAAATGGAAACTAACTCTAAAATGCACAATGTAAACTTTATCTTTTTGTGAGATCTAAATGCCAAAGTGAGAGATAAACTAGATCCTAAGCAAATGCAAGATTTATCTTTTGATTGAGATCTAGTGATGCAAAACGAAACCACTAATGAACAAAATATGAGATCTAAATACTTAAGAATCAAAAGCATATAAACAAAACATGATATCACCTCATACAAGATGAAGCATGGCACACCAAGAGCTTCCACATTGACCTCCAAAGTCTCAACTTTATTCAAATGCTTAAACGAATTACAAATTTCTTCAGAGTTTCTTTGCTAAAAGATCCATGAAGAAGAGAGCACCAAGAGCCTCTCTTTATACAAAAAAAACAAGAAGCCTAAAACCGAAGTCGAATTGGCTTCAAGGAGAGCCAATAGCATCTAACATCAAATCGAATTTTAGTCAAAAGTCCAAGCTTGGAGTGATAACACAGCAGATAACTCAAGTCGAAGTAAATGAGAGTGGGGAGGTGGCCTCCACCTTGGCAAGGCGCCCCCCACTCCTCCCTTGGAACCTCCATCAATCCAATCACGTGAATGCCACATATGAAAGATGTGAGATATGGAGGAACGCGTGAGCCCTTGAAGGAAAAAGCTTGGAGTTGATGCATGGGTTGACACGAGTTCATTGGAGTTGAGCCATGTGATGTGGCCACAATCCATGGAAGGAGCCCATCACAACATAGGAATATACATCAACCCAATACGAAGGTGCCATCTCACAAAGCCGCGAGCCACATGAGGGATGCGTGAATCTTTGAAAAGATAGGCTTGGAGCTCGTGGAATAATGGTAACTTGACCCTTGTGGTTGTTGAGCCATGTGATGTGGCCACAATCCATGGAAGGAGCCCACCACTTATTTAAAATACAACCAACCAAATCGTGAAGAGAGCCAGCCGTACGGTCAAACCTTGGAACAATCCTCATGCTCACGTCACACTCCTTTTAATTCAATTTGTAACTCAAAGCTATAACATATGCTTTATTACTTCAGTAATGAAGTCGCACAACCCATGCGAATCATCCCCAACCTTTAACAAATCACTTTTTAATGTTTTTGGGCTTATTTAATTTTTTTCACTTAGTGAATTTTGTCATTTTTTGGTCACTAAATGCCAAAATAGTGAAAACTGCTCCCAGAGGCGACGTAATCACCCGAAACCTGAAGAATGAAGGTGCCAAGGTGAAGAGGATGCTTTGAGCGTCAAAATGAGCCTCCCCACGCCAAATTCCGCCTTTGGATGAGGTTTTTATCACACTTAAAAAAATTTAATTTAAACCTTTAAAAAATGGTCTAAATTACGAAAAAATTTGTTCTTCCCGGAATCCAACGAAACTCCTAGGGGACCTAGTGCATGTTCATACGACTCAATCGAGATGGCTAACACGTAAAAAATCCTAGACACAGGACTCTAATAACCACCTTAGGTTTTGACCACCATGAAAAATACTCCAGCTTTGGAGGTTTGAGTGAAAAACTCAGGGATTATAATTCCTAAGGAAAAAACACTCTAGAGTATCCCCCAAATGGCTAGACCTACGGATAGCCGAGTCTTTTATAAAATGACCCCGTTTAGACCAACTTTTTACATTTTTCCCCATGGGGGTATGAACATGCAGTTATTACAAATAGGGCAAAAATGCCCTGAAAATGACTTTTGAACTTCTGAACATTGATGATGAACATGGACCATGTTCAATAAACTGGTGGCTCACAAGAAATTTAGTTATTGTACAAAATAGGTGATAATAGATCTCATTGAATAAGTGTAAAGGAAAAGCTCTAGAAAGTGCAGATATCTGCTCTGTTGACATGGTAGCCCAGCTACTATGTGTGTGATAACAGTACCCTAACATATTTTGGTTAGGGTGTTCGGTTCGCACTTTGAACCTTTTGATGCATGATATAATTAAGATGAAGGACCCTCATTATAAATGGAACCGTGCATTGTACAAGAGAGGGAAGAAAATGATAAAATTGATTACTAATCATAGCATGTCCACCACATTTTTTGCAATCACTCAAGGATCGAGCTACTTAAGATTGTAAAGACTAAACTTGCTAGCTACTATTTCATCCTCAGGCACCCTTTTGATGGTAAAAGATGCATTGGCCAGTATGGTCTCAAGTGATTCATGGCAGGGTTTGAAAGACATGGCATCTAATCGACATAAATTTTAGGTGGAGAACACTGTTCTTGATGGTCAGTTTTGGGCACAGGTTAGGAATGTTCTAGATGGTCATTTTGAAGTTTGAACCTACCTTTAAAGTTTGAATTTTTGATCGCATCTTACAACTCTTTGGTAATGAATATAATGCTTTGTTTCATTTCGTGGTTGGCGTTATTTGCTAGAGTTTGTTAATCGCAAATGTTATATGTTGAAACTTGAAGGTTGATGTTGTAGTTGATGATTGATCATTTGATGATAATGTTATAACTTATAGCTACTAGATGGTTGATATTATATGTGTACTAAATAGTTGATGATTTAATGATCATCATTCATCCAACAGTTAAGTCTATTTTTTCATGTTTTGGAAAATGGCCAATATTAATAATTTCATGATGCTCGAGTCTCATAAGTTAAATGGAAAATTTTTTCCCGCCTAGAAGCAAAAGATGGAAAAGATTGTCTTGTCATGATTTTTATGAACTAGTTACTGGGACCACTCCAAAACTTGTTCTCATGACTAATGATTATACAAAGAAACATAAAAATGCATTACTTCCTACATTTGCTTTAGAAGATGATAATCTCCCCCACATTCGTGGTCTTCGTACTGCCCTTGATGTTTGGATGAAGTTAAAGAATTTATATGAAACCTCAAACGAACTTCGAATTCTATTGTTGCACAATAAATTAACTAGTTTAAAGATGGAAGCATAAGATTCAGTGACAGTTCATGTACAAAAGTTGCAGGAACTAAAGAATGACTTATCAACAATTGACACAGATATTAAAGATAAAGAGTTCATCACCATTATGCTTAATAGCCTACCTGATGTATATCAAAATTTTGTAACATCATTTTGTGTGTCTTCTCGCAATGAAGTTCTACCTTTGAAGAAGCTGTAAGGCTACTACAAGAAGAGTAGCGACTCAAGAAACAAGACCTTGCAGAACCAGTTATAGATTTTACAGGAAGACATAGAGGAAGAGGTTGATGTTGTAGAGGAGGACACCGTTGGCATCCCAATTGGAGGCAAAATTCTTCAAATCAAACATGTAATTCTCAAAGTTCTGAGCATTGCAATTATTGTAGTAAAAACAATCATAATAAAACAAAGTGTTACCTTAAGTAAAGACACGAGGTTGATCGGAATAGAGGTAGATGAGATAGGATAAGATAATTTTATTAATGTCCAACAAATGACCACAAAATTAGGTCAATGGGACTATGCGATACCATGATAACAATACAAAGTGGGAGTGTAAAAGTAGTTCCTATAAAAAGTTAGAAAGCTAAAAGCAGAATTGAAACCAAACCCTAGCTCTATAAATGGTTCAATAGAGATTTTGTAGAGAGTCGTACCATGGTTCAACAGAATGAACCTGACACTGATTATTTGTTTATGGCTTCTGATACTAATATATCTGCTTCTCAATTTGTTTGGTATATTGATTCGGGAGCTACCAAACATATGACTGATAAACAAGAAGTTTCTTCCAAACTTGCTCCTTGCGATAACTAGATTATTATTCTTGGTGATAACAACATTCATGAGGTACAAGGAAGAGGTGAAGTACCTATGAGGGTTTCAAGAGATTCCATCAAAACTATTTAGAATGTCTTGTATGTTCCAGGATTAAAGACCAACTTGCTTTCTGTTGGTAAAATTATTGACGGAAATTATATTGTTGTTTGTGACAAAATCATGGCCCAAGGATTACACTGTAATGATATGTATAGGTTTGATGGTATTCCCAATCAACAACAAGCTTTTTAAACATGTTCTATTTCAGAGAATGATTTATGGCATGAAATATATGGTTATCTAAATTATTTCTATTTGAAGTTGCTTCATAAGCATACCTTGGTGAATGGTTTGCCTAATATTGAGGAAGATAAAGGTGTCTGTGAAGCATGTCTAGTAGGAAATTAACATTGTTTCAAGTTTGACAACAACAAAATAAGAGCAACTCAGATATTGGAATTAATTCACAGTGATGTTTGTGGAAGAATGAGAATTCAATCGCTTGGAGGAGCCAAGTACTTTGTATCATTCATTAATGATTTTTCAATAAAGATATGGGTATATTTTTTGAAGTTCAAATATTATGATGTTTTTGCAATCTTCAAGCAATTCGAGGCTATGGTTGTAAATGAAAGTGGTCAGCAAATTAAAGTGTCGAGAAGTGATCGAGGAGGTGAGTATGAATCCAATGACTTTTGTTGTTTTTGCTATCAGAATGGTATTCAAAGACGAGCATTCATTTCCAAAACCCCATAGAAAAATGGTGTAGTAGAGAGGAAGAATCGATCCATTATGGAGATGGCTAGGTGCATGCTGAAAGGGTGTTATCTCAATGCTCATTTTTGGGCTGAAGCATTTAGATAGCAGTATTTTTATTAAATAGTTGTTCTGCGAAGGTAGTTCGTGGCAAGACTCCTTTTGAAGCTTGGTCAAGCAGAGAACTGGAGGTAACAACTTCAAGTGTTTTTGGTTGTTTGGCCTATGCACATGTTCCTGATACAAATAGACATAAGTTGGAAGTTAAGAGTACGAAATGCATATTTATTGGGTATAACACTGAATCAGATGCATACAAGTTATATGATCCAGTGAATAGAAAGGTTGTTAGAAGTCAAGATGTCATTTTTGATGAAAGACCTCCAAATGTGCATACATTTGAATTGAAAGATGTAGTTTTTCAAGGTGACAATGATGAAGTTGAACTCAAAAATCCTATTACAAATAGGCATCGTCGAAGAGGAGGCCAACTAAGAAGAAGGAGAAAAAGTAGAGTTGGAATTGGAAGGACAATATGGCAATTGGTCTCAAAAAGAAGGTTCTATCAAACTCGTTAGGATGCCAAGCCAGATGAGATGCAACAAGGTGAGAGGAGAACAAGGTTCAAATCTCCACCATAGGTAAATCTTGCTTTGATGAGTGAAGTTGTGCATTTTTTTGATCCAGTTTCTTTTAATGAAGCAATAAACAAGAATGAAAAGATGCAATGCAAGTAGAGTATGATGCATTAATGAAAAACAACACTTGGAACTTAGTTGAATTACTGGCAAATAAGAAACCGATACGCTGCAAATGGGTATATCGCACTAAGTTTAAGTTAGATGGATCTATTGATAAATACAAATCCAGGTTAGTTACAAAAGGACATGCACAACAAGAAGGTATAGACTATGAGGAAACCTTTGCTCCCACTGCAAAATTATTTACAATCAGAATGTTGTTAGCACTTGCAGCACAATTTGGATGATAGGTACACCAGATGGATGTCAAAAGTGTATTCTTGAATGGAGATTTGCAAGAAGAAGTGTATATGGCGCAACTTGAAGGATTTGCAGTTGAAGGTAAATAAAGATCGGTTTGTAAGTTAGTAAAAGCTTTGTTTGGATTAAAACAAGCCCCTCGAGCATGGTATGAAAAGATTAATAAGTATCTTATGTCAAGGGATTTCAAGAGAAGTGATTATGATCCCAATTTGTACATCAAAGGAAAAGGTGAAAATATTATCATTATGGTGGTATATATAGATGACTTAATTCTTACAAGAAATAGTAATGACTCGATTCAAGAAGAAAAACGATAGTCTTTGCAAATCATTTGATATGACTAACTTGGGGTTATTACATTACTATTTGGGTATTGAATTTTGGTAGCAACCACTTGGAATTTTCATCTCACAAGCAAAATATGCTTCATAATTGTTAAACAAATTAAGAATGGAAGACTGCAATCCCAACAAAACATCAATGGAGGCAAACTTGAAGCTTTCAAAGGATGACAACTCAGAGGTGGTTAATGAATTGCTTTATCGTCAACTTGTAGGAGGATTAATTTATCTTACCACAACTATACTAGACATGGCTTTTGCAGTTGGTAAGTTATCGAGATTTTTAAGTTGTCCCAAGGAGACACATTGGAATGTAACAAAAAGAGCACTTATATCAAAGGTACTTTACACTTTGGTATTGTATTTGATAACACTGGTAACTTCATGTTGAAATGTTTTTTATATGCAGATTGGGTAGGTGATATAGATGAAAAGAAATCAATAATAGGTTATGCTTTTACCCTTGGCAGTGGTGTCATTTCATGGGCAAGTAAAAAGCAATCTTCAGTAGCTCTTTCAACAACAGAAGAAGAATACAAAGCAGCTGTTGGAGCAACATGGGAAGCAGTGTGGCTACGTAGAATTCTTTGTGACTTACAACTTCCACAAATGCAACCAGCAACTTTACAACGTGACAACCAAAGTGCCATCGAGATGGCAAAGAAACCAATTTTTCACTTGAAAACTAAACATGTCGAAATTCAACATCACTATATCAGAGAACAAGTGTAGAACAAAGAGATCGAACTTATTTATTGTAGGTCCCAAGATCAAGCGACAGATATCTTCAACAATGTTAGCTTTTACACAATTCTAGCTTTATAATTAATTGCAGATAATAAACATGATCACTAGAAGAATAACCAAGCACATAAACAATAAACACAAAGTTTTATCCTAGGAAACCCAACAGGGAGAAAACCCAACAACCTTCGTATAGAGATAATCAATCCGAGAACAGAGTACAAATACAATAGAGAGAAAGAGAAACTTCTCCAAGTGTAGAAACCCAAAAAATCACTTCTCCTAGCTGCAGTAGCGAAATTCTTTCTCTCCTTGAGCGAATTGCTTGAGTTGAGTGAGTGATCAAATGAGGAATTCGTCCTTTCTATTTATACACATAAAAAAGTGATTTTTTCCCTTACTGGGCCGACTTTTCTAACTGACAGGGCCGACTGGTTGGGGGAAGATAAAATAACATTTAATAATTCTTTTCTTTGTGTGATTTCACCCCAAGGTTTACATTGATTCTTTCAAGGGTTTTACATGATCAAATACATTAATATCTTCTCCCATAGGAGGTATAATAAGAATAACTTCCGAAGTTGCATTATTTCCAACAAACAAAGCACTCAACAAAGATAAATTTGAATTTTTTGGAGAGATTTTAGGAGTTGTGGAAAATGACATAACTATTAAGAGGGGGTGTTAGATAATATAATGTTTATGTAAGGTTACTTTATGTAATAATGTCATAAAGTGAAATAAGTCATACGTAATAATAAAATGAAATAAGTCTTATGTTTAATGTAATTATGAAATTAGGTGAAGTTGGGTAAATTAGGAATGCGGTTCCTAAACTAGAATAACGGAACTTGCTACACATATATACAACATCAATTTATGTAACTTGGGAACATCATTGATAATAGATCTCTCGTGCATTCTCTCTTGTCTCTCGCATATTTCTCCATAGCTTAGTTTAACAATTAGAAGACCTTAAATATATCTCAAATGTGATCCTTCCAGAAAATTATGAGTACATGCAAAAGATGCAAAACGAATTTGACAAGGTTGTCATTGATAGGGATGAAGAAATTTCTGGCCTTAAGATTCACAGTAAGAGTTTTCTCACATTAAAAGGTGAAAAAGTGAAAAAATGTCACAATAGGGAAAGTTGGAATATCTCGCTAGCAAGGAATCAATGATTGATAAAGAAACAATGACGATCCCTTTTGAAATAGAGAAGTCATCAAATGTAAAATTCCAAACCTTGGACAAGGGAACCGATACAAATTGGATTGACATAAAAAATCAGAAGGATACCTATATTGAAATCTTATCAACCATTAAAGTACCACAAGTATCAAAAGGCGAAGTTTCCAAAAATAAGACACAAGATACAAGGATGCTTTTTCGTCATCCTAATTACAAAATCGAATGATTCAAGTGTGGAATCTTCTCATTTCCCAAATCACATAAGTCATTGCCACACAAATCCACAGAAGATTGAATGAGGATGGTTTGATCCTTTCACACTTGGACAACTTTGCCCAACACTTAGAAGGTCATATTGTCTCATGTCCTCAACCATGACCAACTCAAGAATGAAGAATCTTGAGAAGTCATTACAAGCCAGAGCAAAGACATTTCTTTTTAGGCTTTGAGGACAAAGCATCTTAAATGGTTAGGTAATGTATTGAACATAATTATATAAATATATAAACTTCAATAAATAACAATAAAATTGTTGAAATCTGAGCTTAACTCAGCCCACACACTTAGCAGAACTCTGATATCAGTCTTCAACATTCATAAAACCAAACACATATCACATGCATATAAATTTCATGTCTCTGTAAGCTGATATACTGTAACTAAGTAAACTTTGCAGCGGAAAATTAACTCAAAATCAGCAGACTGTAAAACATATTTAACACGGATATTTTGGTCTAAAATGACCCTGGAAAAACCCCTCCAACCCCTGGGGAAAACCAGCATGCAAGAGAAATTTTATTGAGCTCAAGAGAAATTTCTCTTGCATGCTGGTTTTCCCCAGGGGTTGGGGGGGTTTTTCCAGGGTCATTTTAGACCAAAATATCCGTGTTAAATATGTTTTACAGTCTGCTGATTTTGAGTTAATTTTCCGCTGCAAAGTTTACTTAGTTACAGTATATCAGCTTACAGAGACATGAAATTTATATGCATGTGATATGTGTTTGGTTTTATGAATGTTGAAGACTGATATCAGAGTTCTGCTAAGTGTGTGGGCTGAGTTAAGCTCAGATTTCAACATGGTATCAAAGCTGAGGCTCTGAGATTTCAGTAGACTGTTGGGCAGCAGAGAAGTGATGATTTTTTTGCAGATGCTAGTGCATGTGAAGTAACAGTTGTCTGTTCTTTTTTTTTTACCAAGTGAGCAGAAAGGTGTTGAGTACAGCTGAGTATTTTTGGTCAAGAAGGCAAAGTGTGCTTTGTTGAAAAAGAGCAGAAGAGAATGATGGCTTGCATCGGGTATGAAGATAGGTTGGAAGGGATTTCCAACTACTTACAGTGGAAAGCCCAAATGACAGCTGTTCTCAAGGAGAACAAGTTATGGACCTTTGTTAGTACCACAGTGGCTCCTCCCGCAGCTGATCCTATAGCCCTTGACATACATGAGGTGAAGGAGGCCAGAACGCAGAGACTGCTTATGGATGGTGTTCGAGATCACCTCATCCCACATTTGGCAGAGAAACTAACTGCTAAGGGGATGTGGGATACTTTAAAAAGTTTGTATGAGAACAAGAATGAAAATCGTAAAATGGCCCTAAAAGATAAGTTTCATGGCACTAAGATGACGAGAGGTGAGAATGTAGCCTCTTACCTCACTAGACTCAGACAAATAAAAGATGAATTGAGTGCAGTTGGTGAGATGATTCCTGATCCCGAGTTAGTGCGGATAGCCCTGAAGGGCTTCACTAAGGAGTGGGATGTGTTCGTGAAGTGTGTAGTTGGCAGAGAGAACTTTCCCTCTTGGGAAAGACTATGGGATGATTTTACTCGGGAGGAGATCCGAGAAGGGAAGACTGAGCAGGTTGCTGATGAAGAGAATGTGGCCCTTTCAGCTAAGGGTAGAAAGAAAAAGGGTGGTTCGAGCAGTGGAGCCAAAGACTTGAGCAAAGTAAAATGCTTTGCTTGCCAGAGTTATGGTCACTATGCTGGGCAGTGTCCCAACAAGAAGAAGAAGAGCCTGAGGCAGCCTCTCCAGCTGAAGTGGGAGATTTTGCGGCGGAATTCGAGAGGGAATTCTCGCTTGTCTCAATTCTTTCAGACAGTAGTGTAGCAGAGAGTTTGGATACTGGAGCATGGTACATAGATAGCGGAGCAGCACGCCATATGATAGGGATACGAGCAGTGTTCCGAGAGTTGACAGATATTGACAGAGTTATACTGACTGAGGATGGGTATGCCGGCACCCATGCAGTAGAAGGAGTTGGAAAAGTCCTATTCCAACTCGAGTCTGGTGGTTATCTGGAGGTTGGCGATGTGCTGTTTGTTCCAGAGCTGAAGAGGAACTTGGTCTCAATTTCAGCTTTGGAGGATGACGGATATGCAGTTCTTCATGTGAGTGGGCGTGTTTATATATATCCGGTGAGTGGGGGCTTGGGTGCAGTGAGTCTGCTTGGCATCCGTGATGGCCGGATATACTGAGTTTTGGGGCATCCGGTGGATGGTGAGCCTGGTGAGAGATCAGACTCAGTGGCAGCAGCAATGGCTGTCAGTGTGGAGGATTCATCCAACTCTGTGAGGAAACAAAGTTGGTATGATATGGTTCTTCAGGATGAGCAGGAGAGTGAGGAGAACTCTCAGTTCAGAGTTGTCAGACGGAGACCTTCAGCAGTTGATCCAGTGCAGATATCTGATATACATTCAGATTCAAAGGGAGCTTCAGTTATTGGAGGGAGAGATCCAGGTGGAGCTGATGACAGTAGTACCTCCCTCGCTAAGAGGAAGTGTTAGCATTTGATAGCTCGGTGGCACTCCTGCATCAGGTGCCTAGGTGCAGGGGTCAATAACTTGAAGTCTCAGTTATATTCTTAAAGTGACTTTAGTAATGTGTTTTTATTAAAGTACCTTTTTGATGTGACTTTATGATTTAAAAGTGAGTCGCACTTTATTATGTTTTTAAAGTGACTTTAAGTCATAAAGTGTACTTTTAAATATTTAGGGTAATATGACTTTTCAAAAGGAAAAATTTGTTCTAAAGTTCACTTAGGAGATTTAAGTGAGTGAGAGATTAGATCCCAGCCATAGATCTCTTGGCCAAGATCTAATTTCGTCCGTTGAATTTGAAAAGTCATGAGGGTAACCCTAATAGGGTAAATAAAAGTGCATGAGACTTCATTTGGGCACATTATTCAAGAGAGAGTTCTTGGAGTGGCTCGATTTCCAAGAGAGGAGCTTGGTGAGAAGTGTGAGAAGCACATTTTGCAAGAGAATGTGAAGAGATTGAGCAAGAGAAGGAGAGAAGAAGAGCTGCCCAAAGTGTGGGCTCGATTTTCTAGAGAGGACACGAGTTTCTAGAAGAGGGGCACACCAGCTGTGACTGTTGGTGAGCACGCATCCCCAAAAGAAGTCTGTAAATTTTGTGCAGTCCGTACAACAGTTCTTTGGCACACCTTTTGAGGTAGAAAAGTGGCTCAAAGTTCGAGGTGGATGCAGCATTGATTGAGGGTCATACAGCAGAGAATGAGGGTGCCGTACAGCAAGAGATTTGCTGCTGTTGACACACATTTCGAGGGCCTGTAGCAGCCTATCAGTTCGTACAGAAGAGGAGGGTGACTGTGCACACAAACCGAGAGAAGATTTGCTACCTGTGATGTCCGTACAGTGAGCAGATTTCCTGTAGCAGACTGTGGAGTTTCTGGCATGCATTTAAAGGTTGGGGAAAGCACAATAACCTAGGTTCTGTTCTGAAATTTTAATGCTGCAATTTCATGACTGTTGTACTCTCTGAAATTTCTCTTGAGCTCAATAAAATTTCTCTTGCATGCTGGTTTTCCCCAGGGGTTGAGGGGGTTTTTCCAGGGTCATTTTAGACCAAAATATCCGTGTTAAATATGTTTTACAGTCTGTTGATTTTGAGTTAATTTTCTGCTGCAAAGTTTACTTAGTTACAGTATATCAGCTTACAGAGACATGAAATTTATATGCATGTGATATGTGTTTGGTTTTATGAATGTTGAAGACTGATATCAGAGTTCTGCTAAGTGTGTGGGTTGAGTTAAGCTCAGATTTCAACAAAAATAATAATAACAAAATAAATGAAAGGACACATCCTTTCTAAAGGACATAACCTACTTAAGGACATGACCCCTCATCCATTGTGACTAGTCCATGCTATAAGTACACCGTCATATGCCATTGTATCGTCAACTTATTCATCATATTCTTATTGAATTATTTATTATTTGTCCTATATAGATTTTTGTCTATTACCCTTCTTATGTTGGCTATTTGTTAGTAATTGAACTATCATTCATTTCACAATTGATACCATGCATAGATTGTGGCTCCTAATTTCAAAGTGATAAAGGTAAGTGTTGCCTTTGAAGGAGAAGTGCTTATTTTGACAATTGTACTATAGCCTTTGCCCTTCTTTCGTTTGATTGCTGAGAATGTGTAGTGTCAGGTAGAGTGACCATATGATCGAGTGCAACCATTTAATTTGGCAGCCCATTGGGCATTTGATCAGGCAGTGTGATAGATGAGTAAGCATTTGAAAGCAATTTGTAATTGAAACAAATAAGCCAAGTATTGGATGCGAAATTAGAGTAGAGGATTCATTACATGCCACATCATCTATGCACCCAAAACTACACAAAAAAGAGCTTAGTAATCGATTTTGAGTAGAGATTATAGAGAACAAACTTCCTTTTCATAGAGGATCCATGTTTGTGAATTGTGAGGGCTATAAGTCCTGTGTTTATGAATCAATTACTTCATGGTGTGTCTTGTTGTCTAAAGGTAGCAAATTGTTGCTATTGTCTAGAAGTGAAGGACTCCTGGTTAGAAGGGAAAAGCCTTGGCCCGAGATCTGAGTTGACATCTTTGCAAGGGTCTCAATGGGGGGGGGGGAAGTGGGGTAGGAGCCCCCCTCTGAGTATCTTGGATTTGGAGCTTGCGTGATTGGTGTTGCTTTTGGATCGCTCTATAGTTCCCTTATTTCTTAGTAGTGCCAAAAGAAGGATGTAATTGTTCGAGTAGTGTCTACCAGGGGGTGTGGTGGCCTAAGCATCATTGGTTTGGGTATTGGAAAAAGATGGAGAGAGTGTTATGAGATTCCAGAGACATGTAGTAGAATTGCTCCTATTTCTTGTAGTAGATAAGACATCGAAAAATAAAGTGCTCCTACGTCTTGGTCTCATGACTATGACATAATTGGACAATTTTTTCCTATGGAATCTGATGCTCAAGCTCTATTTGAAGCCTATTTGAACCCACTAAAAACTGGCCTAGAGGAATTCTAAACATATGCATCCATGTAGTAGCATGTAAGGGGGTCAAACAATGAGGCTATCTATTAGCCCTAAGAAGTGTGCTTTCCATAGAAGGCCATCTTGGACCTCGATCCCCTTTGTGGGTTGAGCCAATTGACCTGGATATACTGCATGTATATGTCATCTTTGCTAATCATGTTCAACAATTGCTTATTCAACAAGAGATATCTATGGCATCCAAAGAGTACATCGAAGGAGGGAGGGAGTCTTTCCATTGAGATGCCAATTGACTTGAGAAGTCATGGGACCTATGAATGCCAACAACCATGAATTTGTGCAGAAGGTATGTTTGAGGTAGTGGCCTCCAAAGAGTACTAAGTAAGATACATTTGCCAGTCTGTACTCACTGTGGAGTTAGTGAAAATTTGGATATGATGAAGAAATAAGACTAGACTAAACATGGTTTCAAGTTCGAAGGGATGGGCCACAAACTCATCTTGAACAATGTCGTGGGGAATTGTCCTCTTGCTCCTAATGTTATAGTGGAGAATGAGAGTTCGTACATCGACCATCTTGGCCTAGTTTGACTATAGACCATGGGATCTAGTTTGGATGATATGTCTTGGAAATGGTTTTAGAAACACTGTCGCTTGAAAAGAACAAGGGGCCCATTTTCCTTATTGATCTGGGGTTGGAGTGCCTTCCTCAACCCAAATAATTTTTGACTCATCAAATGATATCTTGCACCACAATGCATCAAAGCACTTTCTAGTATCTACCCTTTGCATGATTATATATTCTTCTTAAGATATTTTCAATGAGTCTGTTGAACTTTCTTAGTTGCTTAAAGGGTTCATGATGTTCTTATTACTTATTGCGCATTGTTTGTTAATGAAATTCAAAGTTGATTTGTTTCTCGACCCTATGTGCCATTGTTTATGTGATACTTGTTTGATTTGAAAAATTAAATAACACCATAATTGTAAGAATGTGAATAGTGAAACAAACTCTTTGCTATTTGTCTTGTGCTTGTGCATTCCATAATATAGTCAACATCTAGATCACTGTCATTCATCATCCCCATTCCTTTTTTCCCGTTTTTGATCTTCTTGCATTGTTTGTAGCCTAGATTTGTTTCCTATTAGGAGTTGCATGATGCACTCTTTATTTTTCTATTTGTACCTATTTCCGCCTAATACACACCTCGGGTTAACTTGGCAGAAATCTTCAAGCCACTGGGTGCGTCCTTGGAGGCATGTCATGAGTCAACTACTATCACTTGAAACTTGACTCCTCCGTCTAGGCCAACTCCTAGCGAAGCCAAGGGGGGTGGTCCCTAATAAAATAAACTATGGTTGATTAAGCTAAGTTAATAAAATTAAAAGTAATTGGCCGAGAAGGCGCATTTCTACAGCCCGGGTGGAGGAGAAGTGTTCGTCTATCCAATAAAAATATATATATATATATATATAAAAAAAAATAAAAAATATAAAAAATAAAATAAAAAATATGAGTGCATGCATTAGTGTGTTGTAGCATAGTGGGAGCTCGGGTGGGGGGAAGTTTCAGTTTGTTCCATAAAAAGAAGAAGAAAAAATAATGCATGCATAGTGGTGAGAGGGATGTGTTGTAGTTTATGTTAATTTTTAGTGCAGCTGCGAGACCCATTCTCAGAGAGAATGGTACCCTATTTAGTTAACTAGGGTTCCTGGTCATGTTAACCAGGCAGAGTAATAAGTAAGACCCTAGAAGGTACCCTAGGGCCCCCAGCTGTCTCCTGGGGTTCTTGGTCGAGGACCAAGCAGTTGGATGCCATGGCAAAGTCCCTAGCATGTAGCTAGGGCCCCTATTTGTCTCGAGGGTATTCTGGTCTGGGACCAGACAGTTTCTTGGTCGAGGACCAAGCAGATCCTGCAGGTTGAGACAGAGACTTCCTAGGTCCTGCAGATGGTTGATCAACATTCAGTCTAGGACTGAATGCTCAGCTTGAGGCTGAGGACCATTCTCTGGGAGAATGGAGAACCTGGTCATGGACCAGATGGTTGATCAACATGACCCAGTCTGGGACTGGGAACTCAGCCTGGGGCTGAGAGCCATTCCTTGAGAATGGAGGCACCTAGTCAGTTACCAGGATATTGACCCAGTCTGGGACTGGGAACTCAGCCTTGGGCTGAGAGCCATTCCTTGAGAATGGAGGCACTTGGTCAGTTACCAAGATTATGATGTGTGATGTCCTCTTCTCCCAGGTCTTCGAGATGGATGAGTTGGTTGGTCTTCTCAAGGGATTGGCCACCCCTTGTGGAAGCCACTAACATTTGACCTAAGGAGCAGTTGAGAGGATCACATGATCACATCATCTGTGTGAACCCTTCCTTATACAATGATGATGGACTTTCAGTAGTATATGAAACTTTTGTACATTTGAGAGAGAGATGACTGGTTGAACCTTTCCACCTTGGGTGATTTACTTTTGGTCTTTTAGTGTTGTGGTACCCTGTTTTTGATTTGTGGTAATTAGGGTCATTGACCCACCTCTTATTTATACCACTCTTATTGTTTTTGATCTTATGGGTACTTTAAATGTTTGACCACTTTCTGAGGTTCTTTTATTTATTTATTTTATTTTTATATTTTTATCTTTTATTATTTTATATTTTTATCCTTTATTTATCTTTGTCTTTTATTTATTTTTATTTTTATATTTTATTATTTTTATTTATCCTTTATTATTTTTATTTATTTTTATCTTTTATTTATTTTTATCTTTTATTTATTTATCTTTTATTTTATTTTAAAGTGACCTCTCCCTAATTTAATGAAATAATATTTTATTATTTTTTATCTTTTAATTTTTTTCCTAATTCTATGGTTTCCTAATTTAAAGGATTATTTTAATAATCCTATTATCCTATAAATAAAGGTCTTTTGTTTATCAATTAATATACATTACATATCTCAACTCTGTCCTTTATTCTGTTTTGACGTCAAGGGTTTAGAGGCTGTTTGCTGCACCTTCACAATTTGTTATGAAGGCCAACTACCTGCTGAAGTCTATCCTACATCTCAGATTGGTCTGATCTCTGCTTGACGTCATGGCTTCTAGGTTACATGTTGATTGCTTGTTGAGGCTAGCCCAGATCTGATTATTTTGTTGGTTTAAGGAATGAAGTGAAGGCCCTATTATAGATCACCTGTTATAGCCCAGATCTGATTATTTTGTTGGTTTAAGGAATGAAGTGAAGGCCCTATTATAGATCACCTGTTATAGCCCAGATCTGATTATTTTGTTGGTTTAAGGAATGAAGTGAAGGCCCTATTGCTGGTTCCATCTCTGTGGAGACTCGATCTACTAGGTATAGCCCTGGTTGAGGTTCGGGCTGCTGTTGAAGGGGCATGATCTGCCTGTATGAGGTTCGATCTGCTGCAAAAGGAATTCGATCTGCTGATTGTTTCTTGACTGTGACCCGATCTACCTTAACTGTGATCCGATCTGCTGATTGTGACTTGACTGGTGTCTGATCTGTGGTTTAAAGTTTACTTGAATTTCGATCTACTTATTGTTGCCTTGTTGTGACTTTGTTGAGGGTCCTTCTGCCTCACCGTGAGCTTGCTTGTGAATGCCGTGAGGCCTAGGAGTCAGATTTGGTCTGCTCTGTGGAGGTTGTGAGGCGTAAGGGTCAGATCTGTTTGTTGTGGTGACCGATCTGCTAGCTATTTTATTTCAGTTCTAGACCTTTACTACTGAGATCTGTGTTGACCAAATCCTTATTGCTGAGACTTGATTTTTGGTTTGATCTTTGTGCTGAGAATTAATTAGGATTTGGTATTTGTGTTGATCCTTTATATTGATTGATTGAGGTCATCACCTAGGGTTTAGACCTCTTGGGCTTACATTTATTGAACATTTATTATGTTGGTCTTGATTGTAATTATCACTGTGTTTCTGACTGTCATTGACTATTTGGTTTTACCTCTGCCCTGCCATCTCTCTCTCTCTGGCATGTACTACCCTCTTGTAGGGTCTGTTAGTTTCCAGATTTGGCTGGCCTCTCTGAGGCACGGTGATAACTGAAAGTAAGTAACTCTTCTGAGTATTTTATAGGAAGGGTCCCACACACAGGTAAGTATCTTCTCTTTTATTATTAGTTATTCTACGTTACATGCTGCTGAAGATTAACTTAGCACAGTGACCTAACGGGTAGTGTTAAAAGTACTTTAACACCGTGACCTGAGAGTGCTAAAGACATGAAATTTATGTTATGATAGTTTTTACTACTGCACTGTTTAATATTCGATATTTGTAAATGTTTATTAAATGTATTTTCTGCATTAGAATATGATGAATTGTTATTTTTCTGTACAAAACCCTAACTTGATGAAATTTTAACAGTTTAGTGGTGAAAGGTTTGAAGATTTGATTCCTCTCAGCGCTTTGTAGAACCAGAGTTAGATGGGTCTATACTGGTTCTAGGAGTTTTGAAATAGTGCTGAAGCAAGAGAGCAACCACTTATAAATTTTTAATAGTAGCATATGAGATCATTAACCGCGACACATAAATTATCTTAAGCAGATGATTATAAATTGACTAGTGCCGAAAATGTAAATAAGATACTGCTGAAAAGAAAAGTGTTGCAAATGCTCTTGGTCAGTTTTGGTTGTTATGGATGAGTGGATTAAAGGTGGGTTCGATTAAGAGATTGTGCCTGTGTGTGTAACTTGCAAAAAAAAGGAAGATATCTAAAAATTTGGCCCACTTCGAGATTATCCTCTAAGCAAGTACTGAGCAACAGTACCAGGTGTCCAACAAGGGGAGACATTAAGTATGCTTTGGGCACCCCTCTGACTCTCTAGCAAGTTCAAAATAACCCTTTGCTTCTACAATAAAGCCTTAATGGATTTTCCTATTAATACTAGCTGCTGATATCCCCTTTTTGATGGTTAACCACAGATTAGGCAAGCCTGCGATGATCACCAGAGCATATTGCGGGATAAAGCCAAGATTCAATTACTTGCTGAAATGAAATAAATGAAAAGCGACTAAACTAAGTAAAGAAACTACTTTAATCTAGTGAACTGAGTGAAACAAAGTGATTAATCTAAACTAAAGCAGAGATAAAAGGATACAGATCCCTCATGGGGGATGAGGTGTGGGAGCTGGGTAGCCCACTTGCTTCTCTTTTTATTATGGTTATTACAATGATGGAATGCTTTTGGTCCTTTATAGATTTAGGACCACTAAGCTTAAAGGTTTATGGAAGATTTTAATAGATTGAGAAAAGGTAAAATAGAAGAGGAGATCCCGGATGGCCTGAATCTTCAAAATTTTGGCAGCATTTCTCTCTACCTGTTCGTGAAAAAAGAAAAACCAACCACCTGAAAAGCAATAAAATGCTAGATATAACGTTAGAAGCATAACAAATCTTAGCCTTTATACTTAAGAAAAATGACTGTTTAATGTAGCGAAAAGCTAGATTTATCAGTTAAATCTTTAGAAAGATAAAGACTTTTAATAACTTAGATGAAGATCTATCTTTAAAATTGCAAACTAGATGATTAGATTTAGATCTGAATTTAAGAACTAATTGGAAACTAGTAAGCAAGAAAGTAACTGAGATTTTTTTTTTTTTTTTTTTTTTTTTAAGATAAAGAAGGAAGGAATAAACCAATGTGCCACTGGAACTTGGGCGAATGGAGTCTGCCGAGAGGAACTTAGAGAGACTATGCTTTCGAAAGTGCTTGTAGATGAGGAGGATGCTTACTCGCTCAACTCCCTCTCCAAGCTACGTACCTGCAACTACTTAAGGATCCTTGCACAAAGCTATGGTTAAACAAAGGTGCTGCCGGTAGCAGACTCTTGGAAAACATGCAATTTATACCAAAAATACATGTACTTCTAAGAGATGTACAACAAGCAAGCAATAAGAGAATAAATCAAACTAGATTAAACGCTTACCCTACTGGGATATAACTCCCTTTGCAGGCCCACAACTAATCAAACAAGTATAAGAAAATAAGTAAATAACTAGTTACCTCATACACAATGCAATCTTGCTACACAGGATGAGACCTCCAGAGCCTTTTATTCAAAATGATAACAACAGTATTGCAGTAGCATACGAGCAGAGGTTCCACCTTCTGTCCATGACAATGGAGAAGAGCCTTGCTTAAATAGAAAAAGAGAGCCCAAGAGAGCACATTAGCTAGAGATAGAGATAAGGATGAATTGGATCCAATCTCCAGTGATGGGCGCCACCACTCAAAATCAGCTTTCTTCCAAAAGCCACCTCCAAAAATGGTAAATAAGATAATATCATGAGATAGTATTATTAATGTCCAACGAATGACCACAAGAAGTAGGTCAATGGGACTAAAAAGTACATCCAGGTTCAGGGCATAGTGGAGTGCAAATGCAACTATTATTACTACTCTATCAAAAGCAGATAAAGAGGCAAGTATAAAGCTAAATGGACGTGTGTAAAAATAGACAGAATCGTGACAAGTAAAGAGATGTCAAGGCATGCTGGATTTTGAGGCGAAGGCCTTCTTACCTCCTAAGCCTGCATTTCAGAAGATCCAAGTTTGTGAACAAAGTGCAAACTTCGGCAACTTAGGAATGCTGCCCACTGTCACCACAACAACTGTTCTTCTCACGTTAGGCTGGTTCTTTTCCAACTAAAGGGGGGAATTCAAAGAACAAGTGCCATATCCTTTAGTCAATGAAGTCAAGGCAGGAAAATGACAAATAGGCTTGGAATGAAATGGATAAATTAATCAAAGTTATTAGCATTAGACTCTACAAATTAGGGTAAGTCGAACTCATTTGCAAAACAACATGAAACGCCCATGAATGAGACAACGTCATAACCAAATAGACATCTAGATTCCAGAAGTGTACTGTGCAATCATCAATGTAAAGAGGACAGCAGATCACCCTTCGCAAGTTGAATAAACATCCAAGAAAATTCTTCATAATCTATTATATGAAATCAATATGTCAAAAGAATTGAATAGTTCAGAATCTAACCTCTTCCTTAGCCAAAAGTAGCCCTTCAAAATGAATAAACAGATCCGGATAAGAAGATTACAGCAGCAGATTTCTATTGGCAGCCTTAAACATCCATTGGATCCATAGAGATAAGAAGAATATGAATTGGAAACACAGATTTGTCACACATCCTTCCCCCAAAACCTGCAAAAACAATGTACTTGGCCTTCTCCAGGGATTTTCTCCCCTTGAACTCACACCTCTTGGAAATGAAAGGCATCCTCTTTTTATAGATTTCTGTCCAAACCCTAGAGTGACTAGGTCAATGTGATGAATATAATAAAATGTTTTCCATTCAATCCTCTCCTCCATAATATATGCAAGAAACCTCCTTGGGATTCTCCTCAAGCACAATGCTCCTCCTAGGATAACCTTTTGGTCAAAGAAACCTTGGTGAACTTTACTAATTCTTAAAATGACAATTATAAAATGTTTGGTGATATTTTTGTAAAAATATTCAAATTTCTAAGGATTTTATATAGTTTCTATAAAATGTTGGCAATTTTTAGAGTAAAATAATTTTATCCTATAGAATTTGGGGGAATCATTTTTAGAAAAAATGGAAATTGGCGAATATTTTTTTGGAAGAAAACATGGAAAATTAGCACAATGGCGAAAGTTAGCCACTAGAATTTTCCTTGCTTTTGTTCTAGATGTAGGGTTTGGAAGATGGCTTAGATTGACTAGGCATCTCCCTATGTAAATTGCTTCTCTAGATAGATCACTTTACTGTTGCTTTAAGGTGTAAAAGGTGTCTTAGGTCCACCATTAACATCTACAAGTAGAGCACGTTCCTAGAAATGTGTTCTTTGCCTTTTTCCTTCATAAAATATTGCTAGATCTTACCTTGGGTCACTTCCAAGCTGAATGCCCTAGAGTTGTCCACTTTACACTTGTTTTATGGTGTGAAAAGGTGTTAGGGATCCCTTAATCCTAGTACTCCTCAAGGATAACCTTCTTTACCTTGCTTCATGCATACAATTATGACTTAGGTCCACAGATCTCAATGTTGAGTGCTCCTCATAGATAAATCTTTAACTACGATTTGACATGTGAGTGGGGGGTTAGGGTCAAAATGGTAACCCTCCTCGACCAATGCTCCTCATTAAGTGCAATTGGTTTTAATGATGTGCCATATGTTGAGCTAGGTGCAAAGGACACTCTCCAATGTGAGTGCTCCTCCTCTATCACAATTTGGTCTTTGTACTGGGGTACATGCATCATTTGAGGCCCATATCTTAGTCTTTAGATACATGAAATCCATGAATGTGCCAAATGTCACAAGGCTAGCCTTCCACCCACTGTGTTGATCTAGGCGCGAGTGATGAATACAAGCAATGTTATCGGAACCGGACCGGTCATCGAACCGGCGAAGCCCAAAATGTGAACCGGATCGGAAACCGGAAAAAAAACGGGGAAAAAAACTGGTCAACTAAAAAATACATAAAATATTCATATTTTGTAAAAAACATATATATTCATGTGCATACATATGAATCCAAATCATTAATACACAAATATGCAAAGTTTCTCATACATATAGCAAGTATGGGTGCAAATAACCAAAACAACACCCAGTGCAATACATCTCTGAGGTTCTGAACCAAAGTATATCAACAAAGAGGCTCAAAATGGCAACCATAGTACTAATGAATAACAATAAACTAATCATAGAAGCATAGAAAACTTTTTTTTGTGTTTAAAAAAAATAAAAATCAATTTTATGGGTCCACTGTACAGATCGGCCGGTTCGGGCCGGTTCAGTACCCGGTTCAGACAGAAATCCGGTTCAACCGGTTTTTGTCCCTGATCGGACCGGTTACCTTTGTAAACCGGTCAGACTGACCGGTTTTTCCGGTTCCGGTCCGGTTCCGATAACACTGAATACAAGCATCCCTAGGCTAAGATCAAACCAAAAAAGTGTCCTCTAAGTCACTGTTCATAACCTGTATCTATATTTGACCTTCAACTTCCTACAAGGTTCACATATATGTATTGCATCTCCTAACTTTGAAAAATGACCCATAACTAGACCATGCCATGTTAGGTTGTAAATTTGTAACAGGTCAGGTGAAGAGAGAAAAAGGTGTTGGGAGTTAGAGGCCAAGGGCAGGTGAAGAGATAGAGAAGAAGCCCCTTAGCTAAGTCATCAATCATCATGAAGGGGTTGATGCACTGTTTGAGATTTCCATCAGGAGTACCATGGACCAAGGGTCACTCTTGTGTAATCTTTGAAGGAGCCCTAGATAGAGGAGGTCTATCACTCCTAACATCCATGGTTGGTGGAAGAAACTTCAAATGGAGGACTTGCTGCTTGTGTCAACCTTGAGAATGTTATGTTGTGCAAAGAGAGATTGCCTTTGGGACCTTGTGGAATTGACTTGTCTACTAGTCTGAGGTTGTTTGATTTGTGGTATAGAACAAGAGTTCCTCAAAAGTCTTGATGAAGTTAGTGCACCCATCAGGGGGGTTGAGAGGTATCTTGCGGTCTCCTTGATTTTTTATTGGGAATGGTATGGGCATCTACTTGTTGTTTGCAACCATGCACATGCTTTTCTGTACATGAAAGAAAGGGTTGATCTACTTGGTGGGCTTTGTTAGGGGGGTCCTTGTAGGAACTATGATTTAAGCCCAAAAATCTATCTAACGAATAGTGCTAGACTTCTTTGGTCTATATAACGAAAGAAAGTGGAGAGGGAGCCACTTGAGTCCTAATAAACATAGTAAAACATTCGTCTGGTCTCATAGTAGATAGAGTATTTGAATATGAGAAGCTTCTACTCGGTCCCCTTGCAAGTGGCATAGATGGTAAGTCCTATTAGGCTGTGGGGTGGGGTGATTAGTATCGATTTGATGTTGATGAGAGCCTACTTGGAACTATCCAAGATGGATCATGAGGGTGTGCATCCTTTGTTTGAGCACATATGCAAGTTTGACAATGAGGTCGTCTCTTAGCTACATGAAGTGTTCAAAATAAAAATCTATCGTGGGACTAAGACCCTTAGGGTTTGTAATCCAAGTGATCTGGATGTATTGCTCATAGATACCTCTCTAATTAGGGAAGATGGCCATTGAATGAAAACTAACAATGTATACATCTAGATGGGTAGGTAAAGGTAATAGCCTTAGACGATCAAAGACTGAGGTAGGTGTATCAATCTCTACAAGGGGCTAAGTCAACAAGAGTTCGGACTTTGTGAACTAAAGAGACAAATATAGAGATGGCCTTACGTCACAGAGGATGGGCCTTAAATTCTAATTGGATGATGGCCCGAGGAATTGTCTATTTGCAACAGGCGATATGATATAGCATAAGGCTCTATACCCTCTATCCTTTCCTAGACGGTCATAATCAAGCTAGGTTCCCAGACCTTAGAACCATATAGGATGGTGGATTTTGGTGAGCGTGCCCAAAAGGTGCCTTTTAGATATGGTGTCTTCAAAGTGTCTTTTGGAAGCACCTTTTCTCAAGTAGGGAAAGGGAGCCGTATCCCTTATTAAGTAGAGACTAGAAAGCATATGTCTCAAATTGAAACAACGCCTTAAGAATTGGACACTCAAGTAATTATAGGTTATGGTGATCTCAATCTCTTCCCCTTTGAAGTAGAAGTGATAGCTTGAGAGAGCATGCTTCGTCATGGTGAAGATCATAACCTTAGTCTTACCAAGGATAATTGTTGATTGATGAAGATTGTAGAAATTGTAGAATGCATAAATCTATCATTGCAACCCCTTAGGTGAGGAGGCCAAGAGGATCATCATTGACAAAAAAAAGCAAGGGAAAATGAAATATATCACTTATTAAGCCGAGGCTAGAAAGTATGTCTTAGATTAAAATGTGTCCCTAAGAACTGGACCCCCAAGTAGGTATAGGTCGTGGTGATCTCAATCTCTTCCCTTTTGAGGTAGAAGTGGTAGTTGGAGGGAGCACTCTTCGAGAGGGTGAAGATCATAACCTTGGTCTTAGGTTGATCATCAACTGTTGAAGATCACCAAAATAGAGAGCATTCATACAGCATTGCAACCCTTTAGACAAGGGGGCCAATAGGATCATGCCGTTGACAAAAAGAAGCAAGGAGATTAATACATGGTGTAGGAGACAACCATCCCACCTTGTATATTCTTCCTAAGAAAGGATTTTGAATTTCTATCTCATCAATATAAATACTAGAAAGAGTTGGTTAGAGAGGGTACCCATGTTTGACCTCTACAGTGCTCATCATGAAGCCTGAGAGGCCTTGGATGGTGTGTAGGTAACCAAGAACTGACCTGAGCATCTCATAATGGCAACCAAAAGGGTCTTTGAGATGGCCATGTCACACAACTTCTAGAAAAAGGGCCTTTGTTAGGTTTGAGTCAAATTCCTTTTGAAAATCATAAGATTTTTGAAGAGTGATGATGGGCCTCCTCAATAACTGCCTGGAGTGTGAAGATGCCATTAGTGGTTTGATACTCCAGGAAGAACCTTGCCTGCCCGATGTTGCCTACTAAGTTGTACTTAGTTGGATTTCAAGTGATCCGACAAAGTTTGAGCAAGGATACTTGTTCATGATCAGAGTTCAGAAGTCCTTCAGGCCTTCTAGGCCCTTTTATTTTTTCCACATGTTCATACCCCCTTGGGGGATTTGTAATAATGTGTACTAGCATGGACTTTTTTGTAAAGAACTTAGCCTTCCTAGGACTTAGACATCAATCCGAGCAATCCAAGGTGTTTTTCCCTTGTTAATTATGCACTGCCGAACAAGTTGTGTATAATTTTTGAGTTTTTCACCCACTCCAAAGCTGGAATGCATATCTTGGTGGATAGGCCTTAGGAGGTTATTAAAGTTCACGTGTCAATGTATATTAACATGCTAGACACTAATATAGAGTTGTATGAACATGTGCTAGGTCCCCTTATGATTTTTTTATGTTTTGGAAAAAATAATTTTTCCCATAAAATCAAGCTATTTTTTAATAGTTTAATTGAGAAAATTAGAAATGTAATAAAACTATGGTTTGTGGGTTAAATTTGTCAAGTGGATGCTCGTTTTCTAAGCTAGAGCACCCACTAGATCCATAAACCCACTTTTCCTAAGTTTCGAGTGAATATTTATCTCCAAAAATAATATTTACTCGAAAAAGGCCAAAAAGACCAATTAAATGGCCAAATAAGACATAATAATGTCAAAATTAAGATCCCATTGATTAAGGAAGTTTGTCGGATCCTTATCTCCGATGATTGACAATCAAATCCAAGGCAATTTCGGAGCATCTCTTGAAGGATTTGATTGAGGATTGGATCTTCTCTAAAGGAGGGCGCATTACATCTAAAGGGGGCCGCATATCTTCATAGATGGGCGACTTTTGTGATGTGGCAACTCTTTATTAGTTGGTGAAGAATCCAAGGAAGGCATGTGCCTACCTCTTGAGAGGTGGCGCATCCTTCTTGGGTTGTCAATTGTAATGTCTCCATTCAAATAATTGCATAGTAAGACAATCCCATCAATCCTACTAGTTTCCTAGGTTGGATGGGCACATGTGGAATTGTAATAAGGAAGCTAATAAATGATGTTTAGACATTAGAAGGGTTCAAGTATTTAATAAATATGGTGAATAAATAAATTCAAGAGAAATTCTAGGTGGCAAGTGGTTTTGGAGACATATGGAGGGTGTGGGACCCACACTAGCTTGATTTTTCAATGACACATGGCATCTCTCTCTTGCCAATTCGAATTCAAGGGAAGGTGAACACTCTTGGGTGAGTTGGTAAGTCATAACACATGGCATTGAGCATCTTAGGTCGAATTGGGATGGATTGGTAACCTCCATGGAAGATAAATGACACATGGCATCTCTCTCTTGCCAATTCGAATTCAAGGGAAGGTGAACACTCTTGGGTGAGTTGGTAAGTCATAACACATGGCATTGAGCATCTTAGGTCGAATTGGGATGGATTGGTAACCTCCATGGAAGATAAAGAGTCAAATTGGAAGTTTGTGGACACTTGGGCTAGATTCCCTAGCCCCTATGATACCAATGATGGAGAATCTATGACAACTATGACAAATTGCAGACCTGACCTCTAACATTTGACCATTATGACATGTCAGCCCCAAAAATAGGCTCAAGGAAGGCGCTCATGGGAGTGGAAGAAGCCAAAGAGACTCAAATTTGAATTTGGGAGAAGATGGAAGGTTGGAACTAGGAGACAAGTGGCAAATGTGGAATATTTCCTAAGTGGAAATCTCTCGAAGCTATTGAGAGGATTTCCACCCTTAGAAGGCTAATGTTGGTTATAAAATGTAGAAATCAAGTATGAGAATGGCTTTTGATGATTTGAGAAAAATTGCATTTGTGAAGAGAGAGCTAGTGGATGACTAGTTTCTTGCCTTAGCCAATTTCGAGGGTGAAAGATTCCCATCCAAGTTGGTGTTTGGAGAGGCCACTCAGGTCTTTCATGGAGCTTTCATGGAGTTTTATTTGCAGGTACCAGCTATAGGGCAGCTCGTGGTTTTGTTTAGTGCAGCACCATCTCTCAACCTCAGAAACAGGATTCGTCCTTGACCCTTGCCGTGTCCCGAATCGGTCGAATCGGACACGATTCGATTGGAATTCGTGTCCGATTCGACCTTGCATCGAATCCTGAATCGGGACACGACTTTCCCAGCGAATCGGACACGCAGATGAAGCGAATCGCGACTGTCGGACACGTTTTTGAAAAACAGGACACGTTTTTGGCGGAAAAGTGCGTCCGGGTTCACTTAAAAATCAAAATTTGCCTTTCTTTTTGTCATTTGCAAGGAAGCATTTGATTGAGAGTGAGTTGTATGTGCAGGTGAAGGAGATTTGAAGGCTATCCATCGTTTCCAAGTGATTCCAAGTGCATTCCGGTGGATTTGTGGAGAGGATTGCAAGCTCAACCATCACAAAAGAAAAGGAATGTCTCAATCAGCTAGGGCAGGAGGTAGGGGGCAAAGGAGAGGGAGAAATGCACCATCTAGTGCCTCCCCTCCTATTCCACCAAGCACAAGCGGTTCTCCTCCTCCGTCAAGTGCTCCATCGGCTGCTAGTGGAGCTCATTCTATGGCTCCACTTAACCCTGTTTTAGCAAGACAACAAGCCCAAGAAAAAAAATACCCTTTGTGGAAGTATGTGACAAGAAAAGATGGGCCCGGGGCAAAGCTTGGTGGGGGAGGCAATGTGTCTTGGAGATGCAATTTTTGCAAGCATGAGTTCATGAGCACATATTTCCGGGTTAAGGGCCATTTGTTGGCCCTTCCTTCTTGTGGGATTTCTTCATGCAAAGCGGTGACTGTTCACCAAAGGAGGGATATGGAAAGAGAGGATCATGTTGGCTTAGGGAAGGTGGCAGCAGCAAGCAAGAAAAAAGAGGATGATCCTCTTCCATTCTTGAGGAAGTCCTCTAGCACCAAGCCTCCATTTCCACCTAGCATTCATGGGCGTGGGCATGGGCGTGGGGATACTTATCAAACAAGAAAGAGGCAATCTACAGGTGGTCCAATGGATAGGATTTTCCAAAAAGAGGCGCGAGAAGAGGTAGACCTTACTATTGCATTTTTCTTCTACCTCAACTTCATTTCATTCAATGTTGCACGGTCACCATTGTATTTTGAGACGGTTAAAACTATCATGGAACGTGCTCCAAATGGTTATGTGCCTCCTAGTTCAGAGAAGCTTAGAACCACATTGTTGGTTAAAGCAAAGAAGGAGGTAGATAAAATTCTTGAGCCAATTAGATCAACATGGCCCTCATCCGGTGTGAGTATTGTTTCTGATGGATGGACGGATCCCGCACGCCATCCACTCATCAATTTCATGGTATCTTCCCAAAATGGACCGGTGTTCTTGAAAGCGGTTGATGCTCTTGGCGAATACAAGGATGCACAATTTATGGGTGATTTATTCATCAAAACCATTGAAGAAGTGGGTGTTGAGTCTTGTGTACAAATCATCACGGACAATGCACCTGTTTGCAAGGCTGCTGGCATGATTGTGGAAGCTAAATATCCACAGGTATGTTCATTTTGGACACCTTTCATTTCTAATTTGCTCATTGTTTGAATTTGGTATTGCAATGTTAGTGTTGTAGAGTCATTGATACGTGCTTTTATTGCTCTTACAGGTTTTTTGGACACCTTGCATTGTCCATTCCTTGAATTTAGCACTGAAAGCCATTGCTTCGGATGTGGCATGGATTGACAACCTTATTGAGGATGCACGCCATATCCGTAACTTTGTACAAAACCACACAAATGCCCTCACCATCTACAAACAGTACACACAACTTTCATTGCTAAAGGTTGCAGATACTCGGTTTGCTTCCTCATTCATCATGCTCAAGAGGTTGAGGGAGGTCAAAACCGCTCTTGGGTCCATGGTGATTTCAGAGTTTTGGGCCTTTTGGAGAAAGACGGATCAGGCTGCTTCACAAAAGGTGAAGGACTTGGTGTTAAATGATGGTTGGTGGGACACGGTGGATCTTACTATTAAGATCATGGAGCCAATCATTTCTTTGTTGCGGTATGCAGACACGGACCAGCCCATCCTAGCAGAGGTTTATGAGGGGTGGGATTCCATGATTGAGTCCATGAGGTCCATTGTCATGGAGAATGAGTGTCCCGAGTATGGGACATCGGCAGAGAACTTATGGACCATTATTCGGGATATTCTTATCTCCAGGTGGGATAAGAATTGCACACCTTTGCATTGCTTGGCCCACTCCTTGAACCCCAAGTTCTACACTCAGGAGTGGCTCACTGGTGGATCGGGGGCCTCACACAGAGTCCCTCCTCACATGGATGCAGAGATTGCAAATGGGAGGAAGATAGCACTTAGACGGCTATTTCAGGATAGAGACATGCTTGAGGAGGTGGAGGATGGCTTTGTAGATTTTTCCACTGGCACTGGGAGATTTGGAGGCTATGATGTGCTTAGAGATAGGGAGGGTAAGACACCCTATCGTTGGTGGGCAACTCATGGGGCAACATCCCCTATTCTACAGAAGTTAGCCTTCAGGGTCATCTCTCAAGTTACATCATCCTCTTGTTGTGAGAGGAATTGGAGCACATATGGGAACTTGTACAGTGTGAAGAAGAGCAGGCTTGAGCAGTCCAGGGCAGAGTCCATGGTGTATGTGCACTCCAACCTTCGTCTTATTTACAGGAAGAGGGAGGAGTGGGTGAAGGGAAAGACAAAGATGTGGGATGTCTTTCCTGATGATATGGGTTTGGACAGCAGTACTGAGTTGGCATTAGCCAACATGGATCTTAATGATCCAGTGCTAGAGCCGGTCACTTTTGATGAGAGTGATCGTACAGAGGGGTCATCCTCCACAGCAGCAGATGCAGATCGTCAGATGGGCTTGGGCAGAGTCAGAGAGGAGGAGGAGGGGGAGGAGGATGAGGATCAGGGCAGTGGCAGTGGCAGTGGCAGTGATGAGTATGTTGATTCAGGCATGGAGGAGGACTACTGACATATGGGATTCTCCCATCTTGATCCACCCCTTTTTGTATTTACTATTAGTCTATTTGGCATTTGCCAGTGGCCCAGTGCCCAGTGGCATTCCGACATATATGTATACATTTTGATTTTGATGACTTAATGAGAAATATGGTTCCGACATGCATATGTGTCTCATTGTGATTTGTGAATGACAAATGTGTTGTGAATCGTGATTTGTGAATGACAAATGTGTTGTGAATCGTGATTTGTGAATGACAAATGTGTAATCATTAATGTGTTTTTATTCTAATTTCTATTGAATATTTGTAAATGTTCTAGTTTCTAAATATTTTTGGATCTATATGTCTATATTTTTAAATTTTAATATATTTAAAAAAAATATATATATATGTATATAAAACGTATCCTACGTGTCCTGATTTCGGGGGTCACCGTGTCCGTGTCGGACTCTCGTATTTTCGTGTCCTACGTGTCCCGTGTCCCCGTGTCAGGTGACTTAGCTCTCAACCATCTCTAGTTTTGAAGACATATTCATGCTCCTTGAGGGAGGACGTTTTTGGTGAGCTATTGTGCTTCTTGGGAGAGCTTCTATTGATGTATTTCTGATTGTAATAGCATTATATACTTTGTTCTTCACCTTCAGGAAGTCTCAGGTCGAAATACCATGTGGTTGTGTGTAAAAATGAAGATTAATGAGCAAACAATGTCCATTTCCCCACTACATTGATGTATGCCATTATAATGATGATGATTTCGAATAAAGGAATGTTTCTCTGATATATTTGTGATGAATGGACTGCCATTAATGTGTATTACAAGTTTCATATTCAGTACTTGAGCATTTGAAGCCATTATACTTAGTTTATTTGCATTTGAAGAAGATTTGGTGCCATTTCCCCAAGGGTCGAATTAGTGGTTTTTGCTGTTGTTTGGGAGAGGGTTGGAACAGACCTTATAATTAATGAATGAAGCATTTGGGACCTTAATAACATCCCT
Source organism: Larix kaempferi (assembly GCA_027924585.1). Lineage (NCBI taxonomy): Eukaryota > Viridiplantae > Streptophyta > Pinopsida > Pinales > Pinaceae > Larix > Larix kaempferi. The sequence continues at coordinate 1,781,248 of BSBM01000560.1, read as the reverse complement.
GAAACATCCCCTACCTCTGTTCAGAAGTTTGAGTGGGTTTGGAGGCATTTGGGAAGCTCTTTTCAGTACTTACCCCAGGGAGATTTGAACCCCAAATTACTAGTAAAATTGTATACTTGAACCAGAATCTTATGAGAGTTTGCAGAGGTCTTTTGGTGGCCATATATCATCCCTGAACATCATATTTAAGTCCTAATATCATTAATATACCTTCCCTGAAGATTTGGGACCATTTGGACCAAAATTGGGACCTAGGCATCAAAACTAGTCAAAGGTCGAAATTGGGGAAAAAGTGGAAAATTGGTCATTTTCTTAAAATTTTAAAAAAGGGCATTACATCAATCCATTGCATATCAATCAAAGGATCAAGTCCAAGATTCATTCCTAAATCAAGGAAATGTGCCCTCTCTTGGGAGTTGCGCCCCCCCTCCCTTGTAATTCTTTTTTGTTGAATATTGTTTAATGAAATAAGGCTTTGGAGGTCTCAAGTGTGTCTTCTTTCAAGTTGGATGAGCATTGTTTCATGTGCTAATTGAGGTAACTGTAGGATTTACTTTTTGCATTTGTTTCTTTATTGTCAACCTTTAGCCTTATGAATGATTAGGATTAAACAATAGGAGTGAGTAGTGTTGTTTCATTGCTCATTTAAAATATCTATGTTAAAGATTTAGGATTTTGCATGCTTATTTGTTTATGGGTATACTCTCCTTATCTTCAATTTCGAGTTTTACTAAAAGATTTGACGAGTTTTGTGCAAGTGTGAAGGTGTCCACAGGTGCTTTGTTGGATTTTATAAGAGATCTGCTTGCTTCTCTTGTTCTCCAACTCTTTGTGAGAAACATAGTCCCTCTTGAAGCCACCAAAGTGATTCCATTGCCCAATTATCAAAGGGGGTGCTTCTTTCACCTTCTTCTCTCAAACTATAAATTCAAACTTTCTCGGTTACCGGTTACTAATCTAGCTTATATCTTAAAGATCTATTTGTTACGAAGTTTAATCATTTCTATATCTAGATTATAAGTTAGCTTGCATAGATCTAGAGTCTTTCAAAGTTTCAAATAGTCTTTTTTATCTAGATCTAGCATAAAGAAGTTTGTCTTTTTTACAAGCTTTCATTTTGCCAATCTTAAAACTTGTATAAAGATAGTTTCTTTGGAAGTTGAAAAGTTAAATCTAGCATAAAAGTGCTTCATTGGCAACCCCTTAAAGGCTGTCCAAGATCCTAAGAAATTGGGTCTCACAAGCCCAATTTTCTTAGTTACTTGTTTTAGTTTAGATATAGTTTTAACATATTCTCTTTCTAGTATTTTTTTTGGTTTGTCCAAATCACTTTCAAAGTGATTTTGGGCATCTTTAAACACAAACATCTTGCTGGTTTTTTGCACTTTTTAGCAGGTTTTAAGGCCTTTTTGGGCAAAATATTGATAAATCCAAGCAATCCAGAGCCTTTAGGAACTTTCTTCTTCAATATTAACTCTTCTTCCAAGCAATTGTAAACTTCTTTTCTCCAAAACTATAAGGAGAAAGAAGTATTGCTCTTTTTTAGATCTCATTGTAAAGGCTAAATAAAAATTTCTTTCGAGTGAGCTCATAAGAGTTTACTCCGCATCCCCTCTAGGGGGATTTTTGTCAGTGTACTTTTTTCATGCATCTTAACTTCTTTAGTTTTTCTTTGGTTAAAATTAACTTAGTTTAATTAAAATTAACCGTCGTGGTCCAATCCAATTGTTGGGCCTTTGACTCACTCAGGACGTAGGAACAATTTGTTTACTTTTGCAAGCAATATACTTTACATTTGAGCATTTTCTTTTATTTCTTGCAAAGTAAAATGGATACTAACCCACTACCTTTTGTAGTGTAGTAATTAGATAATCTTTTCCACTTTCAGTCTTTTATTTTCATTAAAACGAGCCCCCTTGCTTTCCCGAAGTACGGTTCACAGATAAGGGCTTGCCGGAGTACTGATTGGAAAAGAGACTCTTGGGGTACTAATCTATGCAAGAAAACATTTTAAAATCCTTAAAATTTACAAGACTTTGTCCCCGTATGCTTTGGATCTCTGTAGCTTTGACTGACCAGTTGATCAAACCAGAAAGGGACTAAGTGACTAGTAATGAGTTTTCACATTTTCAAATTAACCTCCCAAGACGAAAATCCAGCGTCTCATTTTGCTTCATGTGGGAAAATTTCACAAAGAAAGCGGGAACAACTAGTGAGTGACCGTGGGGCCCTGTCAGGGTACACCCTCGATTGGTGTAGTGTTGGACACACCCCGTGACTCCATCTAGCCCACATTTTCTCGTGTGAGCCACACTTAGTAAGTCTGGACATATTCCCTATACGTTTGTGGTATATCGGGAATCCCCTTCCCTATTAATCAACTCATCTCTCAATAATTTAAAATTGACCAAGAGCAATTCGCAATTCGCAATACAATTCGGCACTACAACAACACTCCAATACAACTCCGTTTTCAGCACTGGTCTTTCTGCTTTTTATCATATAATCGTTTGCTTAAATCTATCATGTGTTGAATATATGATTTATATGTTGTTCATGCTGTTGTGTTAATTTTACTATTGCAATCTCTTGCTTCAATTTTTTCATTTTCATAAACTCCTAAAAAACTTATTCATTCACAAATCACTAAATAGCTTAATCAGCCTTAGTAACTTTTAGGGTCTACCCCCCTTGGCTTTGTTAGGAGTTTGCTTAAACGGAGGAGTCAAGATTCAAGTGACAGTACTTGACTCGAGGCTTGCCCCCAAGGACACACTGAGCAGCTTGAAGATTTCTGCTGCGTTAAACCCCAGGTATGTGAAAGACGGCAACACCCTCTAGCCTCAAGGTGTCTCCACTCAAGCTCATCTGAAAGCCACACATGAATGTAGCATAAACCTCGATGAAAGTATGTCCAATGATGATGGTCCTGTAATTGTTCGGATCTGAATTAGCTCCTGAAAAGTCATATAATAGCTTATTAAAAATATGCAAAGACTTGCTTTTCTCATATTGCTATTAATTTATGCAATGTATCATTTTATAGTAATCGATATCTACTTGAAGTTGCTTTCCATTCAGAAAAGTCTTCTTTTCTAAGATGTTTATGTTCAGATTAAATATATTATTTCTCCACAAGTATACAGCATATTCTGTATTTGAAGCTTAGCATAATATTAAAGTTGAGCTGCTTCTTTGTCATGCGTCTTCAGAAAATGAAAAAGCCTTGCAATATGGAGGTTTTATGGAATTTAGTGAAACAGATAGAGTAGCATATGTGCACCTGTAAGAAACACAAAAACTTGTACGCACTGAAATCTGAAATCTATGGTACTGTGCATATTTTTCATGCATTGCATTGCACATAGAAGGAAGTATATGGGAAGGGATTGCACAGGAGTCAAATAAATATAATTAACGTATGGGAAAGAAATCTTACTGAATGATTGTTTTCTTGTTCTCACATGAATATTTAACAGGAGGAAATCCAAGCTGAAAGTGAAAGTGATGAAGAAGATCAGCAAATTTACAACCCATTGAAATTGCCTATGGGATGGGATGGAAAGCCAATTCCATATTGGCTGTATAAACTTCATGGTTTGGGTCAGGTTTGTTTCCAGTATAGAGCTCCATATAATATACTTTTCTTCATTTTTGTTTCTTCGATGATGAACTGCAGATTCGTCTTTGCACCCATTTATGGGATGGAATTGACTAGATGTGTTAGTTTTGTTCTTAAAATTGTTTAATTCAAAGTCAGTTTCATTTTCTTTCTGATTTCAGGAGTTTAAATGTGAAATATGCGGCAACCACAGCTATTGGGGCAGAAGGGCTTTTGAAAGGCATTTTAAGGAGTGGCGTCATCAGCATGGCATGCGCTGCCTTGGGATACCTAATACCAAGAACTTCAATGAGATAACTTCGATTAAGGTTTGTTTTATTCCAAGTATATTGTTTGATAATTGCTGTAAGATGTTTTATTTAGCAAACATTAAATGACTTGTTAAGATGCCCTGGATATTGTTGTGAAGTCTCTCTGCTGTTTTAGTGAATAAGATGGCCTATAAAAAATAAGTGAATGTTTCTAACAATTGTTATGTTTTATTCACTAATATCGTGGATATTGATATTGATTTCTAGGAAGCATTTGCATCTCACTTGTTAACAAAATACTTCTGAATTCGAAAGAGGATTTTGGCAAATGTATTGGCACATGCAAATTTGGTCACACAAGGACTTTTAATGCTTTTTTGAAAATAATAGTTCTTTAGTTTCAAGCATTGTTCTTTGGAGTCAATCAGTTTGCTCTTCCATATGCACATTCTAATTGGAGAAGGGCGTCCTAGGTTTAGTTGATCCACACATCTAAAATTGAATATTTTGCTTGAGGCTGGATCAACGTTTCTGAAATCATGTTAGCCCCTCAGCTCATCCTCTTCCTAATTGGAGAAGGGGGTCCTAGGATTACTTGATCCACACTTATTGCGCTCAATGCTCTATCGTGAAAGGGGTTTGACACATGTACGACTGGCCAAATTGGCAAATTGGTAAGTGGATGTTAATGTATACCTTATGCTTTTATCATTTTTTTGAATGACTTTATTCCCTTGTCCAATGACTTCAATCCACATTCTATAACCTTGTAGATCTGACTTTGCCTTCTTTGTTGGCTAGTTTTCATTCTCATCCTACCTAGTGCATGTATTATTTTACATCACCTCTTTTTCAAAGTTGCACAAGAACAAGAGTGGGAGAGGGTATGTTGGGCATGGCTGCAAATCCTAAAAAATTGGGTATGCTGGTATAGGGTTGTGATTGGTACCATCTTCCATTTTTATCAATCATGCACAAGTAAATAATCTGAAGCATACATTAAGCCAAAATATTGCATGTGGCGTCTTAGCACCGGATATTCAATAAAATCATGGTCCAATAATTTGATGATACAAACCGATGATGTTACAATGGTTGATTAGCAACCACATATTAAATAATTCAGGTGGTTAGTTTTTTCACTAAGACCACATGTAGGCAGACTGACCCCACATGGTAGCTCCATTTATGGCCAATTCAATGGATAACGTGGCTTTGGCAATGGATCACAACCACAAATACACATTAGAATACTACAATATTCTTGTTATATATATATATATTGTCAATGGTGTCTAGCCTGGGTGGTAAACATAAAGTGTTGTTATTTGCCCCACCCAGGTTCAGATCATGCTTGTGACATGTTTGCTCCTTGTTGGCTGCTTTGCTCCATAAGAAGCCGTCTCATGTGTATGGGATCTAATGTTGATCCTTAGGCAAATTTGTTGGATTAGATTTCCCCCATTCACCACTGCTTAGCCAAGATTTAGTTTCACAAGTCTGTAAATGCAATTCCTGCCATTGATTGGAAGCTCTTAAAGAAATTATCAACCAAAATCTGGATTCATTGAATTTACAATGAGCCAAAACAAAAGTATATTAATGCATGGTAAGGCGTCATGACTCATGTTACATGATGTATACAATAATTAGATGACAAAAAATGCTTCATGATCCACGAATCAGAGGACAAAGGTATTAAAATTATTTAAGAATGAACAATCAAGATTCAAGACTCTAGAGTCAAATAGTGACTACATTCAAACAAGATTAGGAAGCAAAGGTAGAAACTATAAGTCTGCTATTCATATGGATCTTCATTGTCTAAATAGATAAGATCCTCCTAGACATCAATTAATCATCAATTCTTACTCATGAACTTCTTAATGTCTAGTGTTGATGGATCATCTTCCACAGTGATTGCTAAAAGCCCATCTTGACTAGGCTCCTCTACAAGACTTGTCCTTATAGCCAAGATCTATATGTCAATTGAGGATTGTTTTTATTTCTGAATATGCTTCTTACATCTATTAATAAACCAATAATGTACAGGGAAAGATATAGAAGCATATTAAAAATTGGGTGGCAATAAAGGCACACTATCAAGCAGTCAAGGGTCAAGCTCAAAACCTAAAACTAGCACTTTGCAAGCATAGAGCTTGAAACTACAAAATTCTCCCTCACAAAACATAGAGGTCCATGTGGGAGAGAAGCATGGTCTCAAAAGCAAAATTTAATAGAAAAAACTTGACTTTTGTTTACAAAACACAAGGCACCGTTTGAGGGAGAAGCATAATCTCATCTCCAAATGTGGTAGCTAAGGATAAGCTTTGAAAACCTGATCTGAAAATGGATCTTTATATTGAAGGAATACGAATAGATAAAGTGCACAATGCCAATAAATGAACTTTATTCCTTATTGTTGATGTTCTCCATTGTTCCAACATCGGACAAGCATTATGCAGATCATTCTCTTGGATGGGTTTGCGACCCCGAGAGAATGGCCCCATTGTAGCCCTTGACTATGTGTCCTATGGCTTGGATGCTTAGCCTTGTCTAGTCATGTGTTGACTGGAGTGGTAGTAGGGTAGTGGTCACATTGCGTACTCTAGGTGGGAGTGCTCCGTAGCAAGAGTCATCTATTCTTATAGAGTGAGATGACTTGTCTATGTTACAAGGAGATCTTATCTCCTTGTATATTAGACAAAGTCTAATCTAATGTTGAATTTGACAATTGGCTCTAAGAAGTGTCTAGGACTTCTTAGAGTATGGTCAAGTCAACATTAGAGCTCTAGTGAAAGAATGTGACCGCATGTGAGGAGATATCAACGAGGAGAACTTTTCTATGATGAAGAAATAACCAAGGAGTCAAGACAATCGATTGAAGAAGTCCCAGAGAAAGTGGAAAGCAAGAAAGAGCACAATTGCTCTAGTAAAATGGGTAAATTAACCCTAGAAGACAAAATGACCAGTCGGCTTGAAAGAGAAATAAAGAATAAATAAAAGTACAAGTCGGCCTCAAGAGTAAAAATCAAGTCAATTAAATAATATAAATAGAAGTGTTCTCACACTTCTTTTGACACATTCAAGCAAGCTCGTCTCTCTCAATTGGTGCGCACTTCTCAAGGAAGATGAGTGAAGTTCACTAGAAGCATAATTTTGGGGTTTCTCTTATTCTTTTATTCTCTTGGAAGATTATCTACCCTTGCTAGGGTTTATTGTGAAGGAGTTCGAACCTATCTTGTGCTAGGGTTCAACTTCATGATTGGTATTGTTCTTCTATTGGATTAATTTCTTCTGAGTAAAGTTTGCTAGGTTTTCTCCTGTTAGGGTTTCCTAGGATAAATCTGAGTCTCTTGTGAATGGTTATCTTTCAGTGATCCTTGTTTTATTTTCTGCTACAAATGAATGATGCTATAATTGTGGGATGAAATGAATCATGAATTAAGTTGAAAGAGATGTAAATTATATTGCTAAGTTAAAATTCAACACTTATTAGGGTTCTTAAAAATATACGTGTTTTTTGTATTATGGCTATTCTAATTTCTGTTGCTATAATGAAATATTAGATGGTGGAAATGTATAGATTTGCACATACATGGCAAGAAGTTATAAGTTGAAATGAATTTTTAATTTTTGTTTCAAGTATCCGTTTTGAGTGCCATTGGGAGATTTTGACTCACCCACTAGATATGTATCAATGGAATCAGAGTAATTTTCCTGAGTATTGTGGAAGGTGTAAGCTAATAAGCTGTGGGTAAAGCTCTATAAAGAGAGAGGTTCCAAGAGTTAAGAGATTGTAACCAATAGATTCATTAGAGTAATGAACAATTGAGAATGGTAGTTCAACAGTTGGAGAAGAAGAATGAAGAGCTGCAGGAAATGTTGAACAACCTTGTGATACTCCTTGAGAGAAACATGGTCAAACTAGAGGAGTGTGGATCTCTCTTTGTAAAAGATAGAGACTATGTCTTCAGAAGAATGGAAGGCCTTGAGGAGCAAAATGTCCAAGCCACGAAGAAGTTGCATCAAGACTTGTCTACGAAAGAAGTGTTGGCCAAGCTTCAAGATGAGCTTGAGAAGGTGAAGGAGGGAGAAGAGTTAGTCGCTTCTACCCAAAATGGATAGACCATGATAGAGGAATCCATGGTAAACACTTTGTAATAGACAATTTCTGTTTATTATGGATGACATAGGAGTTTATGCAATTATATGTGAGAAATATATATAAAAATGTTTGATTGGTAAGAATTGATAAGATGATAAGATTACAACGAGCCTCATGATGGCGTACATATATGCATTGACTATCATGAGGTGAAGGGTTATGTGCCCTTTGACTTTCCTTTAGCCTAACTGTATTATTATAATTATAACACACTTCATCACCAATCTTTGTTCAAGTTGAATCTTTTGGTTTTTGAGAGGCACTTCAAAGGACTTGGTTCTATGTTGTTGAAAAATATGGGCTATGGTGGCCAAGGTAGGAAGAATCCAATAGAGGTGGATATCAGACTTTTATATGAAGGTATTAGGTATGCTGGAGGAGTAGTGATAGAGGGTGATTGCTCTAATGCAATGCAAGATGCAGACCAAAGTGCATGCATGCAAGCCACCTCTACAATAGAGCATGGTTGAAGGAACTGCCAAGCCCATGAAGACTATCATCTTTGTGAAGGCCGATGAAGCATGTAGTGGAGTACTAGAAAAGGAATTGAATAAAGAGGATGAAGAGGGGGAAGGTGTTAGATCAGCCTCCTTACAACCCTTTCTAGGCTCCAAGGAGGACAACATGAAAGTGTCTCAAGCATCTCAACTTGTTCAAGTAGTTGGATGATGAAGTAGAGAGCCAACAAGCACAAGGGAAGAAAGAAAAAGTATGCAGGGAAGAAACCTCCTGCCACTTTTTTTGTTGCAAGAAGAGAGGCCACAAGGCATACCAAGCTTGGTATTCTTATCCATGTTCCTTTTGTGGATTGAACAATTCCATCTATCCATCTTGAAAGGTATCAGGTGTTTTAGGAAAAGTAGAGGTTGCTAGAAAGTTAGAAACACTCTTAAAAGTGACAAAGGAAAGAGTAGAGGATGAAGAACCAAAAGGAAGCCAATGTTGTCCAAGCAAGTAGTGGTAATAATTTTTTCTATCACTGTACGACGATTGGACATTAGGACAAGAAGTGTTGGAACTTGGAAGCCTCATCTCGAGCTTCATCCCAAGAATTGAATGACCAGGTTAGAGAAAATGGAGTGTTAAGATCAAGAGGAGTGATTCATCAAATGCATCAATAGTAAAAGGAGTAGCAACATAAATCGTAATGCCGCTTTCCAAGAATGAAGCATGTAGAGAGGGATCCACAAAGGCAACTTCAACACAAATTGCCCTCTTGTAGAGGTTATTGTATTGCTTATTATGGATGACATAAGAGTCTCTGCAATTATATATGAGAAATATATATATAAATGTTTGATTGGTAAGAATTGATAAGATGATAAGACTACAATGAGCCTTGTGATGGTGTACTTATATGCATTGACTGTCACGAGGTGAAGGGTTATGTGCCTTTTGACTTTCCTTTAGCCTAACTGTATTATTATAATTATAACACACTTCATTACCATCCTTTGTTTAGGTTGAATCTTTTGGTTTTTGAGAGGCACTTCAAAGGACTTGGTTCTATGTTGTTGAAAAATATGGGCTATGGTGGCCAAGGTCTTGGCATGAATGGTCAAGGTAGTAAGAATCCAATAGAGGTGGATATCAGAGTTTTATATGAAGGTCTTAGCCTCTTAGGTATGTTGGATGAGTAGTAATAGAGTGTGATTGCTCTAATGCAACACAAGATACAGACCAAAGTGCATGCATGCAAGCCACCTATACAATAGAGCATGGTCAATGGAGCTGCTAAGCCCATGAAGACTATCATCTTTGTGAAGGCCGATGAAACATGTAGGGGAGTTCTAGAAAAGGAATTGAATAAAGAGGATGATGAAGGGGAAGGTGCTAGATCAGCCTCCTTACAACCCTTTCTAGGCTCCAAGGAGGACAACATGAAGGTGTCTCAAGCATCTCAACTTGTTCAAGTAGTTGGATGATGAAGTAGAGAGCCAACAAGCACAAGGGAAGCAAGGAAAAGTATGCAAGGAAGAAACCTCCTGCCACTTTTTTTGTTGCAAGAAGAGAGGCCACAAGGCATACCAAGATTGGTATTCTTATCCATGTTCCTTTTGTGGATTGAACAATTCCATCAATCCATCTTGAAAGGTCCCAGGGTTTTTAGGAAGAGTAGAGGTTGTTAGAAAGTTAGAAACACTCTTAAAATTGACAAAGGAAAGAGTAGAGGATGAAGAACCAAAAGGAAGCCAATGTTTTCCAAGCAAGTAGTTGTAATAATTTTTTCTATCACTGTACGACGATTGGACATTAAGACAAGAAGTGTTGGAAGCCTCATCTCGAACTTCATCCCAAGAATTGAATGACCAAGTTAGAGAAAATGGAGTGTTAACTGTTAAGATCAAGAGGAGTTATTCATCAAATGTATCAATATTAAAAGGAGTAGCAACATAAATAGTAATGCCGCTTTCCAAGATTGAAGCATGTAGAGGGGGATCCACAGAGGGAACTTCAACACAAATTGCTCTCTTGTAGAGGTTATTGTATTGTTGTTATGGCTTTTTGTTGATTGGAGGCTTTGAGATTCACCCCATGAACTAGAGGGTCAAGCTTTGTTGAAGGATGAGATGTATGAGCAATGCACAAACTTGTAAAAACATAGACTCAAAGTTAGAGGCATGTTGACAATAGGCAAACTCATAAACAAGGAAAACTAAATTAGAGGAAGACAAGCAATGGAGAAACTTGTAAAGATGACGTACTCGGCTTTAGAGGTAGAGAAAGAATAAGCATACTCCAGAGGTAGAGGCAAACCAACAATGGGCATACTCAAATCTATAGGAAGACCAACAACAGGGAAGGCTCATGAAGAAGACATTCTAAGTAGAGTTTATAAGTGAACCTAGTGACAAATTTTAAGTTTAATTAGTAGATTAACTTAATTAGGTGAGAGATGATTCTTCATTGTATGATTCAACAAGAGTTGTTAATGAACTAGGCCCTAGAATTTGTCTAATTTTTTATGGTACTAAAAAATGATTTAAAAGGGGAGATTTGATTCAAAAATGGATTTTGATATTGAAGGAAGTTGAAGAGAGAGTGAATAGTGCCTAGGGTTAAGGGACTATCTAAAAGGTTGGATAGTTGACTAGATCAGAGTTTGATTGAAGACCAAGGTGATTGGAAAAATTGATTGAGCAAAGAATTGAATTTAGACATAACCCACAGATATACTCCAAGAGCATATTGATGGACAAAAATCCAAAAAGTTGTGTTCGTGTTTGATGAATATTTGTTGATGAGGGATGGTTGACGAGTAGATGGTCAACCAAGGATTAAGTCGATGGTAGCATTACTTGACCAGCATGCCACTCATAGTGACCATGGAGCTTGGCCAAATCTGGTCAACCAAGGATTAAGTTGATGGTAGCATTACTTGACCAGCATGCCACTCATAGTGAGCATGGATCTTGGCCAATCATAACGGTTTCTTTGAGGATTTGTATGTGAACTTCAAAAGATTGACTAAGTGGATGGGTGAAGGATATATTTGATACATCATGTGTATTCCACATTAACAATAGGCCACATTTTCTTTTCACATGGTCAAATTTTGTTGTCCTTGGTAGCAAAGCCACTGGGCTTTGGCCACTAAATTTTTCAGAGTGACTTTGATTCTTGGAACCGTCCTTTGGGCTACTTAAAAGTCAAAAACTTCATAGAAGAACAAAATCATTCTGCTGCTCAGTGATAAAAAGTGAAAAACACACACACACAGACACCCAAAAAAAACAATTACAACATAGGAGATTCATTTGCAGAATATATGCTAGTTAAGGATTCATTTCCAGTGGTATCCAATACAACACTAAGTATACACCCCAATAGCATTGCTACTGAATTGGTCAGTGGGCATATATTAATTACCCTATGTGTCCTAATCATCCAATCAATGAAGTGCTATAGCCATCTCTTGTGGATAGAGGCGCCATTTGATTTGCCGTGAGAATAATTCAAGGCTTTCACAGGTGCTTGGCATCAATTCTATCTATCCGACCTGCTGTGAAATCGCTGTCAAAAAGAACTGTAATGCCTGGTCCCTGGTTATGCACGTTGCTACTGTGATTTTGTAACTCACTCATTCTTCATTTTCTCTACTGGTAGTTGCACAACTTATTACTACAGTGGCATATCCCTATCTTGGGTTTTTGTTCCACATTATTACTCTCCTCATAGCCTCTCTAAAATTTGGAAAACATACTACATAGTCTAGTGATGCTTGTTTTCTTTATATAGTTAATTTTTTGCATAGTCAATTATTTACCACAGAATTCTAAATTTCATGGTTTTTTTCATTTCCTCTACAGGAAGCAAAGGTCTTATGGGAAAGGATACAGGAAAGACAAGGGCTCAACAAATGGCGGCCAGACCTAGAGGAAGAGTATGAGGATCAGGAGGGAAATATCTATAATAAGAAGACATACACCGACTTGCAGCGTCAGGGGTTGATTTAGATTTTTTAGTCATTGGTTTGATATCAATGTTTTAGATGCTTTAGTGATGCTGTTGTAATATATGAAAATGTTTTCTTTACTAGCTGTCAAACAATCTCTTAAAAGTATAAACTATGGTCTTCTGGAAAGGTAACATGCCTCTTTGTCCACATGAAGTTGTGATATGTGCTCTTACATGGGTTTCATTTAGGATGACTGATGTGTGTCATCTTCATCTTGTTTTGTAATATCTTCTGAGGGACTGGTGTGGTTCATTTGAAGTCCAAACTGGCCCCTTATAAAATTTTGTATGGTTGTATGATGTATCCCTGAGAAAGCACCAATCAAAAGATGTGCTGCACTGGTTGAGGTGCAGAAATTATTCCAAGAATTTTTTTGAGCACTTAATTTTATACTTACACATGCTTTACCTCTCACATTTGTAAAAAGGGCCTGAACTTCCCTTGCACCCTATAAATCAAAATGCTGGAAAACTAGTTTTAAATTTCTATCTGTACAATACCTTTCCATTTATAACAAAATCCGTGTAGTTTGTTTTCTGTTATATTTTTAAGTAGAATCTCATCGGGACAACTTTCTTAGCTAATCTCTGTTAAATCTAGTACTAGAGTTTATGTAGGATGGTGTGACAAGCGATATTCTTTTAGTAACCTGTAGAAAAGCATGATCTTGTTAAAGCAAGCAATTCTGGCTTTCCTTTGCATAACTCCTAGCGTGGTGTTTGGTGCGTTGGAGCGACGAGTATAGTCCCATGAGAGAGTAAATATAGTTGTGGAGAGTTTATAAATCATGCTAGTGCCAATACACGAGCGACCAAGAGTCTGAAAACAATAAAGATAGGGACTATCACATTTTAGTTATGAATTTTAAGATGCTTTGGATATTCACTTTTCTATTGATATTACTGTTGCATGTATTACTTAGGTCTTGAATGCTGTCGATATCTTCCATGATGTGGAATAGGATGTATATTTCTTTCTGCAAACTTGATTCAGTAATTCGCTATTTCTTTTTTCAAAACTATTTGACAATTAGGCTATTAGCAGTTTCGCACCAATGGGTTTGATACAAGGAGTAACATACGATTCCAGGGAAGCATAGCGATCAGTAGATGACCCAGTATCAGCTGCCCCTTACTTATTTCAATGTTCAGATTAGGAGGCAAAGATGTCCACTGGATTCAAAGCTGGGTCTCTTAATGGCGATCAACACCAACTTGCCACTCAACCAATGGATTATAAATGCTAAGCAACTGGTTATATTCAAGGATGCAAGCATGGGATTTATTGAATTTTCATAGCCATATGCTAAGGTCATACAATTATAAACGAGAGCTTGGCCTTCATCATTCCAATCATCAAAAGTTAACTAATCATTGATACAGTTCTTGTAGAAATGACGTGGAAGTCATGGTATTATCAAGATGGGTTTTTGTTTACTTGGTATCTACATGTACACATGTAGATTATGATGTATGACTGATTGACTTGGGTGCTTGATTTTTTATGACTCATTGGGAGTGGTTTTGTGAATGTGAAAAATACAATGGAGGTGATGCTTTCCTAGGAGATGACTCGACAACCAACATTATAGGATGTGGTTTGAGGTTTTGCACATTCTAGATTTGGTCAAAAACTTGATATCTGTAATTACGATGGGTGATGCAAGTGTGCATACTATATTTGAAAATGACACGTGCAAGATGGTTCGAGGAGCAATGGTGTTGATGTGGGGAGTTCGGATTGGAACTTTGTACAAGCTGTTGGGAAACACTTTTAATGATGGGTGTAACAATTATGGTGTGGATTGCTGTGGATCTAGTTACAAAGCCCACTGGCATGATGAAAGAAGATTGGGAAATTCTAGAAAGACAAGTATAAAGCATGATTTGATTCTGCCTCTTAGATTTAGTGTTGTTGAATGTCTCTGGAGAAGATAATGCAAGGAGGTTGTGGGATAAGTTAGAGAATTTGTATTAGTGAAAGCATTTGGTAAACAATATATTTTCTCAAAATAAATTGTATTATCTTAGGATGGGGGATGAAGACTTCATGGTAGATAATCTAAATGCCTTTAATACTTTGATGAGTGAATTGGTATTTGTTGATATTAAGATGGAGGAAGAAGATAAGTGTATTACCTTTTATGTTTTTTGCTAGAATTTTGGGATAATCAGGTTGTAGCAATTGGTAGTGCCACTCAATCCACATTAAAGTTTGAGGATGTCGTTGCTTCCTTGTTATCAGAGGAAATGAAGAGAAAATCCATGGGTGGTGTGCTAATGATGTTTTATCCGTGAGAGGTCGTTTCAAATAGAGGAAAAATAAGTTTTCTAGGGGAAGATCTAAGTCTAGAGGTAGATCTAATCTCCATGGCAATTTGAAAAGAAATGCTAGAAATGTGGTAAAGCTGAGCATTATTTGAAAAATTGTAGATCTAAGAATGTTGACAAATGTAAGGGATTTGATGATGTTGCTTCCACATAAACAAAAAGACGTTGCTTCCACATAAATAAAAAACTCCACATAAGGAGGTTATGTTTACTTGGCATCTATAGGTATACATGCAGATCATGATGTATGGTTGATTGACTCAGGTGCTTCATTTCATATGACTCCTTATAAGGAGTGGTTTTGTGATATGAAGAGAACAATGGAGGTGTTGTTGTCCTAGAAGATGACTCGACAATCAAAATCATAAGACATGGAATGGTCAAACTGCTGCTCAAAGATGGAAGGATTAAAACTCTTTCTTGGGTTTTGCACATTTCAGATCTACCCAGAAACATGATATGTATAACTAGGATGGGTGATGCACATGTGGATATTGTATTTGAAAATGACACATGCAGGATGGTTTGAAGAGCAATGGTGTTGATGTAGGAAGTTCAGATTGAACTCTGTAGTACATGTTGTTGGGAAGCACTTTTAATGATGGGTGTAAAAGTGTTGTTCCTGGGGATTGCAATGTAGAAAAGATGACTCCCATTGTCTTTGTAGAGAAGACAATACTATGTCATCAAACACTGTGACATATTGGAGAGAAGGGATTTTGAGAATTACATGCTAAAGGTATGGTTGAAAGTATGTGTAATTACTCATTAGATTTTAATTTTGGTAAACATAATTGGGTGAGATTTTGGACTTGTTCCCATTTCATCACTAGGTAAATATGTTTATTAAGTTTCATTCATGATGATTTCTTGAGGAACACATTGATCTATTTCCTCCATAAGAAACGTAAGGTTTTTGGTAAATTTAAAGAGTTCAAAGCTCTTGTTAAAAACTAAATAGAGAAGAAAATAAAGGTGTTAGAATACACAATGGTGGAGAGTTTTGTGGAAATGAGTTTGAGGAATTTTGTTAGAAGTGTGGAATAGGAAGGCAAAATACCACTCCAAACACACTTCAATAGAATGGAGTTTCGGAAAGGATGAACAAGACGTTGATGGACAATGCAAGGAGTATGTTTAGTGGTGTAGGGTTATCACATGAATTATGGATAGAGGCAGTAAGTATTGTATGTTACTTGGTATATCGATCACCTATATAAGAATTTGTTGACAAACCTCCACATGAGGCATGGATTGGTAAAAAACCCCCTCTTAAACATCTCACAATTTTTGGTTGTGATGTTTATGTGCATGCTCCAAATGAAACTATGAGCAAGATGGATAATAAAGTTGAAAAATGTCTTTATTGGTTATAAAGATGGGTATAAAATGTTATAAACTTTGAAACCCAATAATTAAGAAGAATGTTTATAGTCGAGCTGTTGTATTTAGAGAGGTTAAAGTTCCTCCCAAACAAGAAGTCCAACCAAAGGAAGAAGAACCAAAGACAATAGAGTTTGAGTCAGAGTGAAGAATCTGAAAGAAGAGAAAATGAACTAGAAGAACAAGAACCTCAAGTTTTGGCCTTTAGGAGATTAGTTTGTGAAAAAAGACAACCATAAAGGTATATCCTACCTAATTTCTACTCTAATTTTGCTCTACTTATCAATGATGATAATCCTAGAGCTATTAGGAAAGCAGTGGATCAAGATGATAGTAAACTTTAGAAGATGACAATGGTTGTTGAAGAAATGGATGCCTTGGATAAAAATGAGACTTGAGATCTAGTTTAGTTTCCGGTTGGAAGAAAACCTATTGGTAGAAAAAATGTTTTTAAGAATTTCAATGCAGAAGGTAAGGTGTAGAAGTACAAAGCTTGCCTAATAGCTAAGTGATGTTCCAAGGTGGAGGGAATTGATTTTTGTGAGGCTTTTTCTCCTGTTGCTAAATTAAATTCTATTAGATTCTTGTCTATTGTTGTTGCTTTTGATTTTGAAGTAGAGCAGATGGATGTGAAGACAACATTTCTACACGGGTGATCTTGAAGAAGAAATCTACATGAAACAACTTGAAGGTTTTGCAGTGAAGGGAAATAAGGAATTGATTTGCAAGTTGAATAAGTTCCCGTATGGTTTAAAACAATCACCAAGAATGTGGTATTAGAACGATGTTTGAGTTTGATAAATCTCTCATGAGAGAATCTCTATATCATTGACTTTAATGAAGATGCGTTAATGTGAAACATTGGTATAAAAAACACACATATGATAGTAGCTGAAGTACTCATTTAAGGAGTTCTTTAGTTGGCTCACTAGATTTGGAGTAGAGATGGATGCGGGTAAAGTAGATACATCTTCAAGCTTCATTTGCTAGGGCATACAATGGTAAAATAAGTACTTGGTTTATGTAATTGTATTTGGAGCATGAGGGATGTTGGCAATGAGGCATATGTTTCAAAGCATCACATGCTTTGGTATACAATGGTAAGCATTTATTTTTTGGAGTTATACATTAATAACATGTAAATGTGCATATGACTGTAAGACCTATGTAGGCATGCATACCCTCGTTTATTGAATCACTGATGTAAAGTCTAGATATAGACCTAGGTGATATTGAAGGGGGGCATGTTGTATTCTTGGATACTCAGTTATAAACTTTGAGGGGGGTAATTATTTACCCCAAGTCAAGTTTAAAAGGGTGAATGTTGGGCTAATCTTCACTTGGTAAAATAATAATTAGATTAATGTGTATTTGGTCATTAATAGGTTTATCATTGGTGGCTTACAGGCCCATGGTAACATGTGATGAAACGTATTTAAAAGCTTGAAGAACTCCATTATAAAATGCCTCAAGTGGCCATGGCTTGGCCAGATTTTAGAGCCTGGTTTTCTTGATAAAATGTTTCCAAGATAAATCACCGATGTATATTTATGTGTTTGCTTTCTATTTGTTTTGTCCCACAATGCTTGGTTCATTTTAATAGTTTCTACTATTAGTGTGTGAGGATGCTAGACAATCACAAAGTTTGATATCTTTATGAGTTGTCATCCTTATCCTTGATGCGGTGGCATCCTTATCTATTGATGAGCATGTACTGTATATTGATATCATTGGATGAATACATGTGTTGCATATGGCTTAAATCCTTTTCCACCAAGTTCCTGTTTGTTATATTTCTTAAGATTGTATTAGGACCTCTTTATCCCCAAGGGCATGCTAACTCCTCATGGTAATGATCCATTGAAGATGAGGAGTTGTGACTCCTTCATTGTAGTGATCCTTGGGAGGTCATTGAAGAGCCAATGATGTAAGATCTTGATGTTAATGTGTTGAGATGAGCATAAAGCAAAATAAAAGTAGTTGGTGCATACAAGGTACATCATCGAGGTAGTCAAGGTTGAGTAACTCTCTTTATGCTTTCGTATCTATTCTTTCAGATTCGTTGTTAAATCACATTGCTTGGTGTGTTTACTTGTGGTGTGAGATCAATGTATAAATATAGATGAATTCTCTAGTTTGAGGCGAAAATTGTAATAGGAGTGGCTTCACCCATTGTAATCGAAGTTATTGATTATTTTCATGAGATTACTCAATTGATGCTTGGATTTATACTTTACCCAAGCTAAAAAAGATGTCAATAGATCGAATATGCCAATCTTGTGCAGAAGTATGGATAGATCTATTACAGATCTCCATTCCATAAGATGTAATGAACAAATATATGTAATATGTATGATAAATTTGTGATTCAATGCCATCAACACTCAAAACTGAATTGTTTTTATGATTCCATTGAATAAAGGTTTATTTGTCAGATCTGCTTGATCGACCTTTGTGCCATTTGAATAGCCAATCTAAGCATCGTAGCAACACTAGTTTGGTTGTTGTACCAATCATTTCTTGATATCTTACAAATATTGATGTTGTCAAAATTTTGTCAAAGGAAGCCATTGTATGCACACAAGAGATTCGATGAGGTGAAGCTATGTTTTGAGTTGTAGTGTAAGTCTGTCTGATTTCTGCTGAGTGCAGAGGTTTTGATATGTATGCAAGTCTCCATTGATTGCTGAAGTACATAGGTGAGGTGTATGCAAGTCTCCATTGATTGCTGAATTACAACCTGAGTGCCTTGCTTCTACACATAGTCTTCTTCCTAGTGGTTCAGTAAACAGGCTCGGGGGTCCAAGGGAGCAAGTGATTTCGCTGCTGCTTCTGGAGAAGGTTGGGAGGAATAGCCCTCTTTGGGTGTTTGTCCACCCTATCAAGCTATCAGGTTTTTACTTGTTATGTTTTCCTTCTGCCCTAGTTAAAACTATGCTGTTTAGATTGTTTTAAAATGTTATTTTCTGGTTATCAGTTAGCTGAACTATTGAATGATCTTCTGATTTAGTTAAATTAGCTTCTATAGACTTAATGAATGAATGAGATGGTAAAAGTGAATGAACAAAATATCTTCCTGTATTTTTCCTTTCGTCATAGACGATGTACTCTAGTACATGAAGTGTATAATTAACTTTGAAGATGAGATTGGAAAATAGCAGTAGGTTTATACTTCAAATAGAATAAGTCTTTTAATGATATACTACTCTTACAACATAGCAAATCCATACTATATACTATAGCAGTTTCAGGTTTTTGTTATCAATGTAAATGTGTTTAGATTTTTATGCTAGTTTCAATAAAACAATTAGCGGAATGATATAGGGTTTCATCTCAGAATGCAAACTGAAATATCTAGTTATACATTTACTAATCGTCTCATAAGATACAAATAAAGTTTTAAGAACAGAGTCTACATACTTACTTATCATATATCTATACTATACATTAATGCAAACCCTAAATTGTAGATTATCATTTAAATACTTTCATAAACTATTGCAGCATTGCATATACAGAATTGATAGTCTCTTTTCCAAACAAACTACTCGAATAAACATAACATAGTATCCATGTAATAACTTATAAAATATACAGTAGTATTATAAACCAAGGTATGGAAAAACGCATTAGTGCAAACATTCATATCCATATCATATAAACTATACCGTTGGTCAAAAAATTTAAATAAGTATCGAACCATTATACAGTACTACTGTAAAAACATATAAATATACAGTAGGAATATAATACCTGTAAAACACAGGAATAACTTAACATAAGCAATATTTCAGGATCGAGACCTGTATAGGCTCATACGAGGGGTTAACCCACACATTAAAAACAATAACAAAACTTTAAACAACTTCTAGTTTCCTACTTAACCATTATACATAATCCAAATAAGAGACGAGGGTTCAAGTCTCCATTTGGAGAGCTCACCCTTACACTGAGTGTAAGGTTCCATAAAATTTACAAAACATAAGTTCATGCAGTGTTAGTCCCAAGCCTAAACCCTGTAGAGAAATCGGGTTACACATTAAAATCAAACCCCACACTTAATACAATTCTCAAAGTAAATGACGAAATGAAGCTCAATAAACAAAGTTAATCAACTTTTAAAAGAAACTAAAGGGTCGAGTCTCAATACGAGCTCGCCCAAGCTGTAAGTCACGGATTTAAACTTTTTAACCAATATTTTACAGAACCAACTCACAGTGCTAACATCTTGTAAACAGGTTCATAAGGGCGACAATAATATCTTTTAGAATAACTATTAATGAAGGTTACGGGCTCGAGTCTCGACTCGCCCAGGTTTTCATCATTGCAAACAATCAACATTTAAAAAAACTTATAAGTTAAATTTTAAACTACATTGACGGGCTAGGGATTAAACCCTGTAGCTTCCTTCATACATTTCATAAATCGAAGTTAGGGTTTATCCCTTCCATCTAAAACGAAATTTCAAACCATTTGTTACACAGAGATTTAATTCATTGCCAAGAACACAACATTCATATTCATATAATGTAATATTACATTTCAGTCAAACTGCCAGTAGGACCGACAATAAAGCCTGTAAAGACAACTTCCTACCAACACTACAGGCGAACCCAACTCGGGTCAATATCCAGTAAACCAACTATTGTAGTAATGTAGCCCCGAAAACCATTTGACAAATGGAGTTTGTATTGACGAAGAGAAACAAAATATTACATACTTGTTGACACAGGAACCCTGGTCTGACAAAGGCTTACCGGTGAATGTACATCGTGGTGGCTCGTCCCTTCATCATAAAACTTCACCATGGGTTTAAAAGATCTTTCCCTGCCATGAAAATGACAACCAGGTTAAATACGAACATAAATATCAACATAGCACTGTAAGTAAGTAAGGGTTTGAATACTGTAACATAACTTACCTGGTTAATAACAAACTTGAAGCCGAGGAAAGAACCAAATGGTGGAAACCCTGTACACGATGCACACCATAACTCCCCACGAACCAACACTCTTCAACTTCCAACTAACACGACGAGTGGAGCATGAATGCTAATAGCTATGGCAGCTGAGAAGGCCCAACCTCCTCCTCCATAACGAAGAATAACAATAAACCAAAGACCCAAAACCCCAAACCTCGCAGTAGGGTTTTGACACCTTTGAGATGCAATTACGATCTTCACGTGAACACATTAAATGTGCCAGCTACCGCCACGCCGATGGTTATGCGAGACCCACTTTGATATAGTTTTCAACATATTCCCCATCCCATATTTTAATATGGCGCTGCTTGTGAACTAATAACCCACTTCTACATAGTTTAAACCATAATAAATATTATTACCACGAAGCTATACTTGGAAACACCAAAGTCTACCTTTGCCATGAAGTTAGTATTGCGATTATCAACACAAGAACCCTTTCACCATCCTTTGCAAAGTATGGAGACTCCCACACTAGGGTAAGTTTGATAAACTAGAATAATGAAGGGTAATTTTGATCACCATACTTCTCATGCTTTTAACATCACATATTAATTTATGAACACGCTACGTAATTATAACCTTAATGTTTGAACTTACAAAGTCACCACTTTTAATAAGGTTAGAGTCTGTAATATTCTCACATAAGGCTAATAGAAATCATCGCACTATCTCATCAAAACCAAAAGTATGCAACCTGTAACCTGGACAGTTAAAGAGATGATGCATTAGCTTTAAGCTAAGTAAGCTTCAAAGTCGCACACCAGAATCCAACTGCCAACAAGAGAGTTAATTATAAACAAGAGTTCCCCAATAATTAAATAATATCATAAGTACCATCTATCAGACCTTACACAAAGTACAACCAAGTCATACTATGATCGCAGTTGTATGTAGGGCTATAACATAAATATCATGCATCATATGAAAAGATGATAATTTCATAATTATAGTTATAGTATCGTAATACTTATGTTTCATGAAATAGTATGCGTGGGCAACAAGTGATGACTCAAATTAATAATTACGATAGTTAAAACTGACATAGGAATATTAATGTATTTAATTGTCGATAAGACAATTAAAAATATTTAAAGATAATTACATGCTGCAATTAATTATTATCCTGTTTAGTTATTTAATAGACATTTATTACTTCCGCACATCATCAAATGTTAAATCTAATGCTTAGATTTTTTTTTAAATTTTTACGAAATTTTGGGATGTTACAAGAGGGAGGTAGGGTTAGGAGGGTGAAGAGTGGGTGTTTGAGAGAGAGAGAGAGAGAGAGAGAGAGAGAGAGATCAGGGGGTGGTGGTTAGTGGTAGGAGTAGGTGAGATACCGAGAAAGAGAGATTGAGTGGGTGGTCAAGGGTAGAGGCAGAGAGGGGGAGATGGAGGTGGTTAGTGGTAGGGGAGAGAGAGAGAGAGAGAGAGAGAGAGAGATCGGGGGTTGGTGTTTAGTGGTAGGAGTAGGTGAGAGACCAGAAGAGTGAGAGTGAATGGGTGATTAAGGGTAAGTGAAGTAGTGGGAAGAGGGATATATAGAGAGAGGAGGATGGGAGGGTGGTTAGCGGTAAGTGGGATAGAGAGATAGAGTGGGGGGTAGGCGTAGGAGAGTGAGGAGTGGGGTTTTTTTTTTTTTTTTGAGAGAGAGAGAGAGTGAGCATGGTTAGTGGTAGGGGAAGGGGGATTATGAGAAATATGGGGGGGTTTAGAGATAGAAGGTATATAGGGTGACAAAGAGAGAGATAGAGAAGGGGAAGAGGAGAGAGAGGGAGGGTTAGAGAAATAGAGAAAGGATGGGGTTAGGATTTAGGGTAATAGAGAGGGTATATAGAGAGAGAGGGGGGGTTAGTATTTATTGTATAGAGAGAAATGGGGGGGGGGGGTTAGGATTTATGGTATAGGGAGAGATGGGGTGGGTTAGGATTTATGGTATAGGGAGATATGGGGGGTTGAGAGAGAGAGAGAGGGGGTGGGGGTGGGAGTGGTAAAGAGGGAGGGGGGGGATTATATAGAGAAAGAGGGATATATCTAGAGGGGGGAAAACAAATAAATTATAATGAAAAAATTAGTTCACGCACACATGCTTTTAATGCATGTGCATGCTATTAACTTGCATGTGTATTTAACGTGCACATATAATGACATACACATGATCATTAACATGCGTGCGCTCTTGAATTTTTTTTTTTTGGCGCGCTTGCCTTTTTCCATTTCCATGTTTAGTGACTTGGCAGGTTTGGATCTAGGTTTAGATTGCCAAACCTTATGGCTCCAATTGCATTATAGCAAAACACTCCATGTTCTGTAACTTCATGTTTTTCAACCTTGATTATGTATATGTTCCACTTATCCACTGCTAATGAAACTGCACACACTTATAGAACTGTCTGAGTAGATTAAAAATATCTATTTTTTGAATAAATTTGTTAGTGTTTTCATTTTTTTAATTCATTTTTATTTACACTCATGTTAGATTTATGTAAAACATGGGTCGTGTATTTCAGCTATAAATTTTTATTGGCTCACCTATTTTGGAAATGGAAAAGAACTCGCACAAGTATAATGGAAGAAATAAACAAAAAAAGAGTAGATTGATTATGTTAAGACCATGATAATGGGGTTTAACGCTCGACCTTGCCATTTTAGGGCTTCACTGACTTCCTTAATTTAAAAAAAATATATAAAATTAACCTGTAAAATTATGGAAAATAACATTTCACTAGAAACACCAGTTATTTATAACTCTACATAATGTTTTTCACAAATTTGGACAATTTACATACCAAACCCATGGCCTAATGTGAACATATATATTATGTTTTAGAAAAAAAATAAAATACCAATCATAGAAGAGTGACATTTTTTTTGGGAGTTATACATATTTTCCATAAATAAAAGTTATATATTCTGGAAGGTGATCAGATTGTCTACGTTTCATCTTTTTACACAATATTCTAAAAAGATGTGTAGGTACCTCTAAAAATTCATTTTAATGATCGTATTTCTATTTTTTAGGAAGTCCATTTCAACTAACGCATCATAGATGGGTACCATTACGTTGCACCAACCCACATATATATATATATATATATATACAATGTTTGTAAAAATATTCATAAGTGCTCATACCTCTACATTGTGTCAAATAGAAAATCAAAATAAATTAGAACATTTACATCTTGTAAAATATACAAAATTTGTGAACCATTTTGAAAAAAATGTTATATATATATATAACATTATGGAATATTTTTGGATTTAAGAAGATCAAGATTTGGCTAGAAAATGAGGGTAAACGAGCTAAAGATCAGGTGGAATTTAGAATACACCACTCAACCATGGACCACCCACCTTGTTACACTCAGGATCATTGCGGTGGAGTGTCGTAATCATACATCCAATCTATTTTGCTACCTTGTGGACTTTAGGAAAGCTTTTGATATGGTTCCTAGAAACAACCTGTGGAATAGGTTAGAAAAACTAAAGGTTCCTCTTGAGTTGAGAGTTGTCATGGTAATATTGTATGAAATTGTCATTTCCAAGTTTAAGAGCAATGCGGGGTGGTAAACATATATTAATTGTAATATTGGATTTAAGCAAGGTTTCCCCCTTTCCCCTACCCTTTTCGGCATATACATCAATAAGCTAGAATGGTTTTTAGAAGAAGCAGGTTGTCCTCGCACGAACTTAGTTGGAATTGTCGTCATCCTCTTCTCTATGCTGATGATCTTGTTCTTATGGAAATATGTCCCTTTGATATTGATAAGAACTTAAGAATTCTCAAGGACTTCCGCTCTACTATGGGAATGACAATTAACACTGACAAAACAAAAGTTACGATTATCAAGTCCAAGAAGGTCACTTATCCTAATTTTGTATATGGAAATAATAACTTGGAGGAAGTTTATTCTTACAAATATCTTGGAATTGATATTCATCACAAGATTAACTGGAACTATAGCATTAAGAAAATGATTAATTGAGGGTGGAAATCTTATTTTGGTCTCGAAAACAATTGTAAATCAACAAACCTTATGATGTGGGATAAAAATAAGTTCCTCTTTGAAACTCTCGTCACTCTCGTTATCTTGTATGGTTGCGAAGTTTGGGGTTGCAAACATATCTAGATATGGTTGGATAAAGATTGAGCAAATTCATAAGCTTTTTATAATTTATAACCTCAAAATTAAAAGCAATACGCCTTATCCAATTCTCCTAATAGATGTGTGTCTTAACCCCATTGAGAGCATTGCTATGACTAGGTACCTGATGTACAAGTACAAAATAAATAATATGGGAGACCAAAGACTCCTTGAAATTGCTTTAAAATCTAGTTAGGACCACCTGTGGCTCAAGAGAGGTTGGTATAAAGACACCATGGCTTGGTTAAACCATTGGATGATTGAAGAAAATGCCACATTTCACAATATCAAAATTACATCTAAGTTTAAAGAGAAAATGTGGGGTGAGAAAGATTTAGAGGTTAAAAGGAAATTAAGATACTATAAGGATGTTATCAACCCCGATCTAGAAGATCAAAAGTACCTCTCTATTTTAACTAGCTCGAAGAAGAAAACTAATATAGCCAAAATAAGAACGAACTATCGTGAGCTTCATAGTGAAACAAGGTGCTAGAAAATTCCTTAAACACCGTGGGATGAAAGAATTTTCCATTTCTATGAGACTAAGAGCATTGAGGATGAAATTCACTTTATCTTAGATTGCCCCATGTTTACACACATCAGATCACACTTTCACAATATTTATTACAATACTAACCTCCCTAACCATCTAACTTGTTAAAACTATGGAGATCTTGGTACGCTTCTTTATAAGTATTTTAAGC
Organism: Larix kaempferi; assembly: GCA_027924585.1. Lineage (NCBI taxonomy): Eukaryota > Viridiplantae > Streptophyta > Pinopsida > Pinales > Pinaceae > Larix > Larix kaempferi. The sequence goes on along the minus strand of BSBM01000560.1, from coordinate 1,755,199 downwards.
ATAGGAATACAATTTTACAGCAAACCAATTAATTTCTTTCTTTCTTTTTAATGTTCCATAAACCAAAGTTGGTCTCAATGGATATATATATATATATTCCTTTTAGAACATATAAGCACATAAACTCACAAAACCATATGTTAAAAATTATATATATAAAAGATAATATCTTATCTTCAAAATAAACATATATATATATATTAAAAATTAAATAAGAATGTTCAAGTTACCTAGGGTATTCATTTTTTTAAGGCTCGTATCCCTGAGTTTCGAATCGATGACCTTACGGAAGGAGTGCATTAATAGTACACCCATTCACTGTCTATTCTATGCCATGTAGGCTACCTAACACATTGAATTGAAAATATATGGCTCACTACTAAATTTATTTATGATATAACAGGTTAATATTAAACAATATTTGTAATTTCATTATGTATAAAAATTAAAAAATATATTTCAAGTCAATTTTAGCTAGTTCATTTGGTTAAGGTGTGGGTCTCGTAAAAAAGGGTGACCCCCGGTTTCACCTGGGTTCAATTCTCCTTAGGAGTGGAGACACCCAAAATCCAACTAGTGAGTGTAATCCTAAAATATTCTAGCAAATAATATATATATTTATATAATTTTTAAGTTAAAACTTTTTATTTTCTTTATATATTCAATTTTATATTTATTTTTTAATATAGTAATATCTATTTTTTAATTTTATTTTTGATATAATAATATAACACACTTTTTACTTGAAAATGAAATCAATGTTTAGGAAAGGCAAAATCATTTATAATTATAAACACAATAATAAAATCTTTGGTTAAATCTTGGATTAATGAGAGAATACACATAACATGCCAAAATCATTTATTTATAAACAGAATTTTTGTTCAAATCCTAAATTAATGAGAGATCACACATAACATGTCGATATGAAAGTAGAAGATATTCCAAGCCTTGAAACTCCACACAAATATATAAATCGTCATAGATCTAAAAGCTTTATATATAGAATGCAAACTGCTTTATATATATATATAAATGCAAACTGCCTTATATATATAAATGCAAACTAGTGAAATTCTAAGTTTACTTATTCAACCCATTTAATTCATATGTTTTTAATATATTAAAAATATAATCACTTAATTATAACTTTGATAATATTTATATATTTTTAATATATAAAAACAATCAATAATAACACAATTATTTAACTTATATACCATATAATTGAAAAATTCTAAAAAAAACACCCAAGCTAATACATTTTTTCATTTGCCCAGGCTACATACCCAACAACGGATGAGTTGGGATCTGCAATTACAAATCGACTCCAGATCATATATTAACTCCATCTGAGTGCAAATAGATGCACAACGAAATCAACAAATAAAATTCCAAATAAGAAGAGTCCAATGAGACTGAATCAAGCATGACTAAATTCATTTCAAGCTGATTCTCTTCGATACCCATAGTTGAACAAACTTCTTCTTTGTCTAACTAACTCCAAATGCAACATGGAATTAATCTGAAAAATGCATTTTACTCCACAGTCTAATTAAATTTAGTAGAATGAAGAACCTTGCCCATTGAATGGCAATTTCATTTCTTAGTCTTACATGATCACGCTCAAAGGCCACACAACACATTCTGGGCGTATGATTTATTCTAAACAGATTTTGTTAGCTTGAAAACGTTTTGCCATACACAAATAGACTGGTCAATAATTATATAAAATTCATATTTATTCCAAGCAGCCCTATCAGTTCGGTTATAAGTTGTAGCGGACATTTCAAGTATTGTTTTATGGCATACATAAAAAAAGGATTCCATGGCATAGATAAAAAATAATTCCATTGTTTGCAACTATAGTAAATGTTGGGTAATAAACAAACTTGTTAAAATACCAACAAACCAATTTGGTTGTTAGCCAAAGTCTCCATAAAATCATTGAATTTGATTGTTAGCCAAAGTCTCCATTAGAGTCGGTGAAATTAAATTGACTTTGCATATTACTTCTCTTCCATTTTAATGCAACCCATACCATATTAGCATTTCACAGACTTCATGATCTACTTGGAGTAAAGGCAAACCATAATCCATATTCTCATTTTAAGCTTTGGAAATGTTGGATGCCTATTTCACAAATACACGTAGCTGTTATTTGGTTGCGCTAAAGAGGGACATTCTACATTCCAGTAGAGGATGTGTAACTCCTTCCATGTTCATCTTGGAACTGTACTTGTACTTTAAAAAAAAAAAAAATATTATAAAAAATAACATGTCCGCTCATTTACAACAACATATATATAAAACAACATAAATTAGATAAATTAAAACTCTTTCTCAACATTTACACTCTAAAAAAGAAGGGTTCTCACCTTAAGAGATTTGATCCCCTTGATAGATCCCCTTTTAAGATGGATCTATATTGGTTTATAGTAATAAGACACCCTTCTTACATTAATAATTGAATTCCTTCCATCTACAAGTATAAGTGTAGGTGTTAAGAGACAATTTTATGTCGCAATAAATATTTCAATATCAATTATGATTTGTAATGAATCTCTTTAATATCAAATATTAATATGGTTTGTAATAATCTTATTTTTTACTTTCCATAAACATAATAATTTTAATTTTATTTTAACACTTAATTCACTCACCCAAACATCACCTTCTTCTATTAACAATTTTCATCCAAATAACTAAGTAAATTAGCATCTAAATGAACAAACTCTACATCGTGTTCTTGCCAGTGTCAAATGTCTATGGTGAAATCTTATCACAATGGGTTTTGGTTGAAGTACATGAAATTTTGTTTATTGAATTTTATTTTAAATAAATTGAAAATTGAAATAGTGATAAAAATAATTTTAATAATATATATTTTTGTGGAAATTAAAATTGAACATAATATAAATATAATAAAGTTAATTAAATGTTTAAATATATTTATAATTTTAAATTTATAAAAATTAACAAATATTAATTATTAAAATAAAAATATAATCTCAACCAATAGTTAGCACTTATAGTATACTTGAACTTTTAACAATTTAATTATTCATATTAAAGTGGAAGTTGAATAACAACATATCCATATCATTGACATAATTAATTAGGCAAGTCTCATATCACATTCATACCAAATTCAATCTCATACCACATTTATTATAATTTTCTATCTTTAGTCTATATATGTTTTTCATATAAATAAATATAAAATCAAATGTATATGTAAGAAAGATTTCGGAAAACAAAAAAGTGATCTATAGAACTTGTATTAAGGTGGAGATAACTGTACTGTCTAAATTGATTTTATGAAAGTCATTCCAAATTCAAAATAAACAATTATGAACAAAAATAAATAAATAATAATTTAAATTCACAACACTTAACTTGTGGCCTATTAATATTTACCAACAACAAATTAAGAAGTTATGCTAACAGGAAACAAGTCATAAAATTCCAAATAAAAGAGAAGAGCATCTTGGGGACATTACATCAACTCCATTACTTTAATAAGACTTGCAGACAAGTTAAATAGATTGACGGATGGATGTTGAATTTGAACAGCTATTATAACTACTGATTAATATTGATATTTGAAGAGGAACGGAAAATCTTTGCATAACTATAATATCATCTTTGACAATCGTGCATGCAGTTGTTCTGCACGTCCATTTCACTTCAGTCAGCCAAACAACAACAAAAACAAAAGTAGAAGGCGCCATTACGACACAGAAGATTCACATCCGCCCTTCTGATCAGTTCGTGTTTTTTCTGTTCTTTTTCTGACCAGGCACCGCCATTAACTCGAAGGCGCCAATATATAGGACATTAATCAATGAACGCTCCCAGACATCGCTTTGACGACGGCCATCATAGATACCAATTATGTTACTGTTACTTGTCATTCTCAGATGTCATGCTATTTCTCGGCTCTTGTTGAATGGTGAATAAAGGTGGGCCTACTTCAATCTATTGAGCTCTGCCTCGTGACCCTGAATTCCTATTCTGACTTATTTTGGATCGTAGCTGTAACTCTAATATTTGTACGACACCCTAATTTCGTTAAGCCAATGATAGTCTAGGGCATCCCTGGAGCCAGGGATGTAGCCAAGCCCGAGTCACAACTGAAGTCGTTACTTGCTCCTGGTCCCCTTTCTTCCTGCATCACATTCTGGATCCTGCAGCTTCATTTACATTTTACTATCCGTGGACAAATTGCATACAAGTTTGTCTCAATGTAACTCATCTTTTGTATCGTTATTTGTTAATCTATTAAATCTATTTCTAATATGTGTGGGGAGATTCTTATTTTACAGCATAATCAAATAAGTTCTATGACTAACATAAATCTACCATAATAAAACCCATTTAAAATGCATCTATACTAATTTTTAAAATATAAAATTAAGTTTACATATACTATCCATTTTTTAAAATTTTTTGGTAAATTATATTGGTGACATCTCCTCTAATGCTCATAATAGAACACCTCTACTCTCCATAAACTAACAAAATAAACAAATCATATAACACACAATTCTATGGATTGAACAAGTCATATATTACACAATTATGTGGATAATGGGACAAGTTTCATAATAACAACTAAAACAAGAAAGTCTTTTACCCAAATGGGACAAACCTGAGGGAGGTTGAGTGAGACAAGGAAGATACACTAAATGGAAAAGACTTACATGATTAGCAAATGAGACAAGTCATGTAATACAATGAACGGGGATACTTTAGTTATACAATAATAAGTCATGTAAGTCATGTAAGGGATTGGGGATTGGTTTTAATGAGTACATTTGAATAAGTCATATAATAACAAGTCATGTAACAACAAATGGGATTATTCTCATTCAACAAATTGAGTAAGGGATAAATTTTAATAATTTATATATCAACAAATAATAAGACATTTATAATTAACAAATGAGACAAGTTATATAATAAGAGATGTGGCAATTTATATATCAACAAATCTTTATTAAATGAGACCAGTTTTATAATAATAAAATGAGACAAATATATAATAATACATTAGTTTTATTATAATAAAATGAGACAAAGATATATAATAATACATATGACAATTTATATAATAACAAATCTTTATTAAATGTGAGATAAGTCTTATAATAATAATAAACGATGAAATGTAGTTTTTACTATTAAATAAGAAAAGTCATGTAGCGATGAATTCAATTCTTTAATTTTCATTTGATTAGATTTTGGGTGTTTCTTCTCAACTAATTCATTCCTAAAAAAAATTGAACTTGAATAACTTTTCCAACTAAACCTACATATATTAACTTAATTAATTTCACCTTCTCTTTCATATAATTAATTTCACAATGATCCACCTTCTATTTCATTAATCAATTACTTTCACACTATACATCTTCTATTAAAGTTTATAGTCCACTCGCTAAGAAGGGGTGGCAAGAAAGATTTTAATTCACCATATTTCAAATTATTATACTGCTACACTTGAGTTGACCAAGGCATCAAATGAGAAAATGGTATCCACTTGATCGACTATTGAGCATCTTAAGTATCCACTCCTCATTGAATATTTAGCCTCTTCCCTATTTAGCAAGGAGACTAATTTGAGGCTTCAAATATTTTCTAATTTTGCATCGAGCATTGATTTTTTTTCATAAATTTTTGTTGGTAAGTGAGGATATTATTTTTGGAAAAAATGATGTTTGATTTTGATTGCTTCTCTCGTGGGAGAGAGGAGAGGAGATAGATAAGTTTTTATGCGGTATTATTTTAACACACACACACACACACATATTTGTATTAGGGGAATCAACAATTGGAGTTGGGTTGGTACTCGCGTGACACGGGGTCCAAGGATCCAACCTCACTACCCCTATACCCCTAGGTCCACCACAGGGCCCGAACCATGGCGCACGACAAGATTGGGGGGATTTGAACACGTGACCTTCCATTTACAACCAATTGCAACTTCTCATATTTACCACTTGAGTTGCCCCCCACGGGCATAACACATATCAATATTACTAACCAATAATTTTCTTTTTTTAAAAAGATTTGATATTATATCATTTTGGTTATGTTGTTTTGCACTCTCTTATTTGTGTTAGTAAAACAACAATAACAACAAAATAGATGTGGCCAAGGAGATAATTTCATAAAGACCATGAAAAATCCATTATGATGGTGTACCGGCAAGAATAACATCATCTCCTCTTATCAACTCATTATTTTGTTTTATTTTTGCAATAAATTAAAAAAGAATCAATGTATAGTACATAAACCAATTAATTCTTTGGGAATTCAAGGACCAATGAAATATTTGAAAAATCCATTATGATAATGTACTCATAATAATAACATCCTCTCCTCTGATCAAACCATCTTTTTGTAATAAAATCTACTATGTTCCAATTAACTCAAAAAACACCACTATATGGTACACAATCCAATGAAAGCTTTGGAAATTTAGGAATTTCGTAAATGGGCCTAATGGTTAGGAACATGTATTTACTCTTTGTAAGTCATAGGTTAAATCCTGGTAGGGTATTTATCCTAGTTTGTGTAGATAGATGAGGCTTAAGAGTGTAGTTGACCAACAAGGAGTATTAATGCTTATTGAGCCTAACAATTAATTACTTTTAGGCCCTTCAGATGCCACTACTAAGAATGGCACCTAACCAATTGATAAGGAACATGGACCCTTATCCTAGCACCAACCAAGCTAGCATGCATTGAAGAGTAGAAGCAATCCTCCCATGAGGGTGCACACTTCAAGATATACTACATCAGGGCATGCACATGAAGTTGGTGGACCTTTTAGGTGAAATTGAAGTTTTACAAAACCCAGTCACATTATAGAAAACAATAACATGCCCACATTTACAAGAACTAGGCTTGATAATTCTGAACCTGACCACGTACTTGACAAGTAGGCTAGGTAATATAACAATTTCACACATGCATTCTTATTTTCAAAAATCAACTGCACAATGAGTTACAAAATGCGCACATGATATTGTTTTTTAAAAATGCTCTTGGTCCCACCACAACCTCATTTATGTCAAACTTTGTTAAAAAAATACTGTTCTACAAGTTTTTGTTGGGTGAATGACAATTGTAAGTGTTTTGTCTTATTAGTTTATGATTGAGAGAGAACCCAAAATAAGATATCAGTGTCAATTATTGTGAAATGGGAAACATACGTAATAAAATAAGAAGACCAACAAGAAAAAAGAAGCCTCCTGAAAACATCCAAGAAATTAGAGAAAAAGTAAGGGAAGACATGGTGAATTAGAGGCATGATTCATTTTCCATAAGCAATGGATGACACAACTATTTTTACCAATTTATGACAAGATAAGTGTAAACATTCAATAGAGGAGCACTCATTTTCAACAACAATGGATGAAGAATCCCCTTATGACCCTAGTCAAGAAGTAAATCATAGGTGCTCATTAAGAGATGTTGCAGTTCCAACATCAAGTAAGTTACAAGCAAATATACAACCATTTGAAAATCAGGTGGATGAGGAAAAACATGCACTTTTGGCCTATAGTGGTTATGCAAATCATGAAATATTATATTTAAATCATGAAGAGCATTTCAATAAGAATTTTTTGAGGTACGACCTACTGTTGAACATGTAAATGTTTTTGAGACCACCCATGAGGATGTCCAACCTCCTCCATCTAGATACCATCAAGGGGATGTAAAACCACAAGGTACTGCTGAATTGTCAAAGGCTAATGAAGTGTTCCATGCTATAAATGCAACTCCATTACCTCAACCGGCCCCAGTGCATTGAAGCACTCCAAAACGTTCCTTGTGTCATTAGTTCCCTTAAAGGTGAGTTATCTAAACGTACTATTCCTTATCAGACTTGAAAAATAATTAATAATTATTTTGATTCAAAATGTGATGCTAAAAAATGGAGGTCATTTCTTTATCTTTGTTAAAATCTAGGCCTTTTATTGTTTTAGAAAAAAATAAGGCATTACGATAACAAATAATTCTGGCCCAAGTAGTCATATTGTTAAAATCCTAGTAAGAAAACCCGTTCTAAATATTGTAATGTAAATCATTATGTATGCGAAATTCTATGTCACAAAAGATCTAAAGAGGTGAGGATACCTCACAAAGAAAGAATGAGCAGAAAATTTGAAGAAGAGTGAAAACTGCATTAAAAAAGAGCAGAAGAATTATAATGCAACAAAACTCAAATAGGAGAAGAATAATGTCACATGTTCCAATTATCAATATAATAAACAATGATGTTACAATGGAGAGAATTCGAATCATGTAGGAGAATTTTAACCTCAGTTGGTCTAGCATAGGGATTATCACCACTGGAGTGCTCTAGAAGACTCAAAGTCAACTGAACTGAACCTAAACTTAGCTAAATGAGGTCACAATAAGTTAACTAACTAAGGAGGGCGCACTAGTGAGTCTTTCATGCATTCCATTAAGAAAAGGGTGCATGAGGCCACAATCAGTGGCATCCAGACCTCTAACCCCCCACAAGAGTTAGATAAATTAGGTGTGCTGCACTGGAACACTAAGTAGGTTCCTATAAAATAGGAAACTGATTGAAGTGGTCCTAAAATGATGCATGCAGGGCTCAGAAGGTGGTATATGGATCCTGGATTACATCTGCACACCACTAGGGGGACAATGACATCATCAACAACTAGGAAAAATAAATAATGCTAGGTAGGACAAGGATGGAGTATTGAAATATCCTAACACCCCCCCTTAATCCATAATTTGCATCCTAGGACCTGGTTAATAAGACCAAAGGTCACCCATACAATCAAAATTAAATGATAAAAAATAAAGAACTGTCCATGATCCAAGTAAATGGGGAAAAAACTCATGGAAAAAATACCCCCCCCTAAAAAAGAACAGCAGTAGGTAACTCAAAGAACCTTCATGCTAAGTAGAGAAGGAACAAAATTTCCTTAGTGAAAGCCTTTGCAAAAATATTGGCAAGCTGCTACTATGTAGGATAGCAATGCATGTGCTAGATCTGGATCTACTCCTCTGATGTGCCTCCCACAATGTAGAAGTTGTATTTTCCAAAACAAGTTTAAGGAACCCTTCTTTCTACTGGAGCGAATGGCTCATTGTGGTCCAAATCATGAAACTTTGAGTACCTTTTGTCAGAAAACCGAGATTGTTTCCTGGTTGTAGATCCCCCATGGAAAGTCTCTCCAAGAGATTGTGGATCAAACCCCACTATCATGCAACACTTCTCTAAGAGAAGCGGATCTGCATGACATAGTGCAAGTTTTGCATGATATTGATATCTGGTGGTTCTATGGTCAGATGAATCCCCAACTGTGTTCCCAGCAACTACAAGGACTTTGTGAGCTCATATTGGCCTTGGCCATGGATTGGGAGCATGTGTTGGATGGGGATCTAAATCTGAATCTCCTTGAACTTTATTCTCAACATCAAGATCTTGATCCTCATCTTCATTAAAAGAGGTATCACTCTGATCTTCATCATATTCCGTTGGGGCAGGAAGAGAGTAAGGAAAAAAATGTGAGAATTCATATGCCTTGGAGGCATGGTTTGCAAACCCTTTCGCTATAATATTCCCAGTGGATATCTTTGCAATCTAAACTGTGTCAGGACCAAAGACCACTTTCTTCGGTGAACCCATGTGAGTCATCTGATATACAAACAACAAATTTTCCAACAAAGAAGGCACAAATAGAACATTCTTGAAATTGCCATGCTCCATATGTACTGTGCCCTTCCCTTCAGCAGAGATCTGAGAGTTGTCTCCCATGTGAATAATAGGACCATCTTTGAGATCTAGAGAAGAAAATGATTCTCTGGATGCAACCATGTGGTTGGAGGATCCTGAATCTATGAGGAGGGCTTGTGATTTTGACAATCCAACCTTTAGTGCATGGAAATTCTCATGACCATCATACTCACTTCCAGAATTAGTCTTTCCTGCAACTTTTGGGAGGGCAATGTTGTGTTGGTCAAGAAGCTTGGTCAACTGATCTATCTTCTTCTGCATGCAAGATCTCTCTGGGTGGTTTCCTTTCTTGAAATATGAACACTTGGATTTCTCAAATCCCTTCTATTTGTCCTTATTTGTGCCGGAGGCTCCTTCAGATTGACTTGAATTGGAATTCTGCTTGGGTTCAGATTGCCTCTTATCCTTGCCCTTGTGCTTCCCCTTCCCATTCGCACTTTTTTCTTCTCCATCCACAAGAGTTTGATATTTGGAGGCCTTCAAGGCACCCATCTGGATCAACTTATCTTGTTCTTGGATGAGAGATTCAGTGAAAAAATCTAAGGAGGGAATCTTCCAACCAGGGATTGACATTCGCCCATAATGGAAGGTAGAGACAAATATGGATAACTCAGGACCTAGCTTGCTCATAATGGATAGCACCAACTGCTCATCCTTCTTCTCAATGCCACACTACTTGCATTGCATAACCATACCGTTGAATTTTGAAAAGAATTGCTGAATGGTCTCGAAACTGCTCGGTTGTAGAGAAATCAACTCATTTTCTAGAATATGGCCTCTTAACTCTTCTTGTTTTCCGCAGAGGGTCTCTATCTTCAACCATAAATCTCTTGGAGTCTTCAATCCTTTGATGTGGAAGAGTAGATATCTGGAAATATGAATACACATGAAACCAAATGCTTCATCCAATCAATTCAGATACTTGGTTTTCTCCATAGTTGAATGTGGTTCGGGATCCTTTCCCATTGTCACCCTGTATAGTGATTTGTTGTGCAATACCATTTGCATATCATCCCTCCAATCAAGATAATTGAAGGGTGTTAGGCTCCTGGGAGAGAGAGGAGAGTTCAAATTGTCCATTACAACTACTGGAGCAAATACAAGGTGAAATTGCTGCTACTGCAGAAAAAACTGTTGCAACTGCAGAAAAATGCTGTAACTGCTGCTGCACTCAAAAAATTGAATAACCTACAAAAAAATCAATAATGGAGGTATAATACTACTGAGAACTGATTTAGGAAAGTAGGCACTTTTATCTGGTTCCTTCACACTTGGATAGACCTCATTGGATTTCTCCAATGAATTCAATGCAATGGCACCAGGATTTGTTGTGGAAATACAGAGGCTTCTGGTGCACTGCTGAAAGCAACTGCTCAACCTATTCGCTCAAAAGGATCTAATACCATGTGAAATTATATGTGACAACAGATATAAAAATATGAGGATACCTCACAAAGAAAGAATGAGCAGAAAATTTGAAGAAGAGTGAAAACTGCAGTAAAAAAGAGTAGAAGAATAATAATGCAGCAGAACTCAGATAGGAGCAGAATAATGTCACATGTTCCAATTATCAGTATAATAAACAATGATGTTACAATGGATAGAATTTGAATCATGCAGTATAATTCGAACCTCAGTTGGTCTAGCATAGGGATTATCACCACTGGAGTGCTCCGGAAGACTCAAAGTCAACTGAACTGAACCTAAACTCATCTAACTGAATTCACAATCAGTTAACTAACTAAGGGGGGCGCAATAGTGAGTATTTCATGCACGCCAGTAAGAAAAGGGTGCATGAGGCCACAATCAATAGCATCTAGAGCTATAGCTCCCCACAAGAGTCAAATAACTCTTGTGGACTGCACTGGAACACTCAATAGGTTCTTATAAAATAGGGAACTGATCTAAGTGGTCGTAAAATGATGAATGCAGGGATCAAAAGGTGGTAGATGGATCCTGGATGACATCTGCACACCACTAGGGTTCAAATGACATCATAAACAACTAGGAAAAATAAATAATGCTAGGTAGGATAAGGATGGAGTATTGAAATATCCTAACAATGTATTGTCACAAGCAATTGTAAACAAGAACACAAGATATCTTCATTTGCTGAAGCCTACATCTAAACTTGTTAAGTTGAATTTCAAGAGACTACGTAAGTATTGTATTAGAAGAGAACATCTTGACACAATTGATTAAACGGATTTTTGTTCCTTCATTAGTAGGTTGATGCATTTTGACGTGAAACTAATTGATGCCGTTAATGGACTAGTGAAGAGTTTTTGGCATGATAACACAAAACCTTCTTCAAACTAGAAGGATATACTAAAAATGGGAAGGGGTTCTAGGGAGCATTAACCACACATTAAGAAACTTCTTGACACAACAAACACATAAATATATGAGATATTTGAGAATGAACACATGGAATTGAACTTGGGCCAAAGATGTTTTAAGAAATGCAATCCTTGGTCTATTTGAATAAACACATTTTGTAACACATGTTGTTGAGATACCATGTAGAATATGATTATTATTATGACACATTTGTATATATTTATCGTGTTTTGCATACTAACCATGTGCAGGATTGCTCAATGTCAATACTAACAAATTCATCAAGAGACTTCATTGATAGCATCATGTGTAATAAGGTAGAGGGGAAAACATATTATGAGAAATCTTGTTTATATGGGACATGCTCAAGGTGTGGTGGAATGGAGTCATTGAGCTAGTGAATTCACGAGAGTTAAGATCACAATTTTGGGAAAATTATGGTAGACATGAAAAGCTTCAAATGCATCACTTATGACATATTCCTTGGAAAAGAAAGCAAAAATATATAGTTGGTGACATCCCATGAGAGTACTTGTCTCTAAATTTTAATTTCAATTTTTATTCAAACTTTACTTATAAACATAACTATTACGATGAGATCATTTTTTTCCACTAGGTACAAGTCAACCATTTAATCAAGGATTTTTTTTTAAAGACACAACAATATGTATTGCATGCCCAACTGGCTTGATGGCAGGACGAGCGGTTTAGAATTTGCAGCTCGATACTTGGTACTATACTCTCAATGGCTGATTTTGCCGAGAATTACATCTTCCAACCCCAAAATGAGATTTAAATTCAATATTATCACTTTGAGAAAGATTCCTTAATGGTCCATATCACATATAGGCATGGTCTAGATAGTAGTGAAGAGAAACACGAAATATTGAAGGAATATCAATTCTACATAATTGATGATAGGTGTCATGAATGAATTTCATTGTGTATTCCATTGCTTCCACATGTTCTATGATCAATTGAAGGATATAAATACAAAAATTGAGTGGCATTGGATTTGTTCCGATGGATGTGATGGTCAGTTACAAAATTCCCACATATTTCAATGGTTGTGTTCATTGCACAAAAAATACAAAACGTCACATACATGGAACTATTTTGAGACTGACCATGGTAAAGGAGAGCATGATGGATTTGGAGAATGTGTAAAAAAACCCTATGTATGGATGAATTAAAGTCATCTACAAATTCCCCTATTCGATATGCTAAGTCTATAGTCATGTGGTGCATGTTAGTAATGGAGGAAGGATCAAGAGTGCAAGCAACATCAATTAGGAAAAGAGACGTGCGGAGATTTTTTGGGAGGTGGCTAAGGTTGATCCTTCACATGTGTGGGAATGAAAGAGTGTGCTTGGGAATCATGGTTTTCACTCTATTCAAATATCGAACACCCTCATATTTGAAATATGGACTAGAAAACTTGCGTACTTATGCCCCACCCCCCATGCTGTTAAAGTTACAACATCATGAGTCATTCTTTAGCTCAATCTTGTGTGTCAAGATCGAGCCCCATGTGTCAAGGTAGTGCCTTATAGGAGCTTGAGTTGGACTCAGGAAACTTGGGAGAATAATATTGAGTTGGAATTAAGAATGGTTAAGCTTCGTGTGTTGAGGCAAGTCCTTTATATGTCAAAGTGATGATGTTGTACAATATTGCTAGTCAAGGATAAGATCTTGTGTCTCAAGACAGATCCTCATGTGTTGAGGTGGTGCCTCATGTGTCGAGGTGGTGCTTTGCATGTCGAAGCATGTATGGTGTGTGATTTAATACTAATCATGGTTGAGCTATTAAGTCTCCTATAGAGACTGGCCACCTCTAGAGTGAATTACTTTAGCATATAACCACTTGGAATGATAGTAGAACAATATGATCACATCATTGGGAAAATATCCTTAGTATTTTTGATATGATATTAAGCTGGCGCATTTGGACCACTCAGATAAGACAAACGATAAAGATAAGATGTGATAAGATATGAGAGAATTCGAATTTCACATAAATAATTAATTAAGAGAGAATTCAAATCGTTAAAATTCAATGATATTAACAAAGAAGACTTCAACCAATCAAAGGAGAACTCGATTTGATCACTACAATGATGTTTACAAGAAATATTTTAGTTAAGAGAGTTAACTAAGTGTTATTGCATGATGACAACTAAAAGACGACACTTGAGTGCGACACTTGCATGATGACACTTAAGTTAGACACCTAACTAAGTGGGAAAGCTTTCAGTTAAGGGCCGAGTTCACCCTAAAGTCAGTTCAATGAGTTAATGCATTACATGAGAAGTAGGTCGCACTTCTCCATGCAATATTGATGTCTCCAAGGCTGGATCGAATATCTATGAAGTATTTTTGTGCATGTGACTATTATTAGCGAGTTGGTTGATTGCAAAATTATTCTCCCGAGTCTCTCTTCTATATCTATCTTTCTCTTGCTCTGTAATTGCATCGAGGGTGCTTGATTTAAAAATACTTTCTTCTCTATCTATCAATATACTAAGGAAGGTTTTGCTATGGTTTTCTCCTTGAAGTCATAGAGGTTTTCCCCAGGGTAAATTCATGTGTCAAATGTGATTGTTTATGTGTATGATTGTTATTTCATTTCAAGTATTATTGCAGCTCCGAATTAAAGATAAAAAAAATTAACATGGTATTATAGATTAGGGCATGAAAGAGATAAGTTCAACAATCAAGATTGAGCCCACGTAGATCTCGAGTGAGCACATTAATTGAAGAACAATGGATTCAATATTAGTGGGACCAAAAGACCATCTTGAAGGAACTTCGAACTTCAATACTTGGAAGGCTAGGATCCTGAATATCCTGGAAGAGCATGATTTGGAATGATATGTATCCAGTGTTATTGAAGAGCCTGCTTCTAATGCATGGCACATTACCTTCAAGAAGAATCATGCCAAATCAAAGAGAATCATTTATGATTCCGGGAAAGACAACTTGATGCCTGTGATTACTCCATTGAAGACCGCAAAGGAATGCTTCGACACTTTGACAAATATTTATGAGAAGAAGGTGCCTAGCCAAAAGAGAGCATTGAAGGACGAGCTTCAAATTCTGAAGATGGAAAAGGACGAAGCTATGACTTCCTTCTTCACAAAAATCTCTCAAGTAAGATATCAAATCATGAGCATTGGTGTGATGGTCGATGATGATGATCTCATTCAGATTGTTGTCGATGGTCTTCCATCCCCATGGGAGAAATGATTGGCTGCAGTAAATGGTCGATAAGTGAAACCTAACTTTGAGAGAATATGGCATGAGTGCCTACAAGAAGAAGGGTGAATCGAGAGAAAATATATTGCCTCCAAAGAAGAGAACCTTGCTCTTGCAGCATAGATGAAGAGAGGTAAGAAATCTAACAAGAAATTATCTCATCAAAAGGATAATGATTTCAAGAAATTTGATAAGTCTAAAGTTAAATGCTTCAATTGCAATAAGAAGGGCCATTATGCAAGAATATGTCATGCAAGAAAAGAGGAAAGTTCAAGGGTAGGTTTCATTCTTCTACTGTTACAGAAGATGAACCTACAAGAAAGAATTCATTTGATGATCAAGAGATGAAGAAGCCGTACTATATTGTCTCAACCATTTCTGCATCCATTACCACTAGTGCCGAGACATGGCTAGTGGAAAGTGGTGCATCCAAGCACATGATTGGATATAGGAGCGCTATCACAGATATGAAGGAAAATAAGTTTTCTTGTAAGGTGGAGCTTGGATATAATACCACCTATTCGATCCAAGGTATTGGATACACTTCTTTTTAGTTAGAGTCGGAATATATATTGCATGTGGATGAAATTCTATTTGTCCCTGGATTGAAGATTAACCTATTGTCTGTTTCGGTTCTAGAAGATAAAAATTTAGAGTTATCTTTATGGACAACAAAGCGCTCCTATGGCCTAATAATGAAGACTTGAACTCTTGGAGTTAGAGAGGGAGGTCTCTAAAAAGTTCCTGGAAAACTCTTTCAAGCTATGATCCATGACTTAGTCAGTCCATGTCAGATGTGGCATAGAAGGATTGGTCATATCCATTTTAAAGCGCTAACTGGATTGTAGAAGATGGTGAAAGGTATGCCCATATTTAAATATGATTTTTATAGTGTTTGTAGAGGTTGCCCTCTTGGAAAGAACATTAAGAAGAGTTTTCCAAAGTAGTACCAAAAGATCCAAAGGGATCCTTGATTTGATTCATTCTGATCTATGTGGTGCTATGTATGCACCCTCCTTGAGTGGTTATTTTTATTACATGATTTTCATAGATGAATTCTCTCGTAAGTCATGGATTTATTTTCTGAAAGCAAAGAGTGAAACTTTCAACAAGTTTCAAGAGTTTAAAGCACTGGTTGAGAATATTACTAGAAAGCGCATTCATGCTTTGAGATATGATAATGGATGAGAGTTTGAGTCCCATGATTTCAATGAATTCTATCAAGATAGTGGAATAAAAAGACAACTGACTGTACCCTACAACCCCCCAGCAAAATGCGGTTGCTGAAGAAAGAATAGAACAATATGTGAGATTGAAAAATCCATGATGTGTGATCAGGGTCTTCCCACATCCTTATGGGAAGAAGCCTCCAACACTACTATTTATATTCAGAATAGAATCCCTCATGCTGTCTTTGGGAGAAAAGACTCATGAAGAGGTTTTCAGTGGTGAAAAACCAGATGTTGGACACTTGAATATTTTTCGGTTGTCTTGTCTACATTCATGTACCAAAAGAGAAGAGGAAAAATATGGAGACTTCCAGAAATAAAGGAACATTTGTTGGATATAGTGAATCCTCCAAATATTACAGAATCTATTTTCCAGGACAACAAAACATTGAAGTCAGGAGAGATGTAACTTTTCATGAAGAGGCTTCCTTCAAGCACTCCAAAGAACTTCAATGTGATTCAAATATGGAGGAGCATGATACTCTTATGATGGAGGATCCAGTTTCTGATTCTCCCCTTTTAGATGTTGAGAGGGAGAATTCAGAAGAGCCTTTAGATCCGCTTGATCATGAAGAACCAGTAGAACTGATAGAAATATCCTTTGATGAACCTCCTTCTAAGAGGAGATCGATCTGCATGGTGTCGAGACATTCCGCAAGAGGAAAAAAATCATGGTGCACCACTAGGCTCATCCAGAGAGCGAAAGAGACCTGCAATATTTTCAGGATATGTAGCATAGATGATTCACATCAGTGATTCATAACTCTTTACCTATGAAGAATTAGCTAAGCAACAAGTATGGAAAGATGCCATGGTAGAAGAATACAAATTCATCATGCATAATGATGTGTGGGAAGTGGTTCCTAAACATGATGGGAAGTCAATAGTAAATTCCAAGTGGATTTATAAAATCAAGCATGTAGTTGATGGAAGTATTGAAAATTATAAAGCAATATTTTTTGCTCATGGTTTCTCACAGAAAGAAGGGATAAACTATGATGAGACATTCGCTCTTGTGTCCAGGTACACTACTATCCGAACCATAATTTCCCCTACTTCAGTTTTTGGTTGGAAACTTCACCATATGGATGTGAAGAGTGCCTTCCTCAATGGTGAGGTTGAAGAAGAGGTTTACATACAACAATCTGAGGGGTTTTTAGTTCATGGGAAGGATTCCCATGTATGCAAACTTAAGAAATACTTGTATGGGATTAAGCAGGCCCCGATGGCTTGATATTCAAGGATTGACAACTATGTTATGAGCTTTGGCTTCTCCAAAAGTGAAGTTGACCCCAACCTGTACTTCAAGGTTGTGAAGAACTATCCATTGATCTTGGTTCTCTATGTTGATTACTTGTTCCTTATTGGAGAGGAGAAACATATATATCTATGTAAGAGGGAGCTCACTTCCGAGTTTGAAATGAAAGATTAGGTCTTATGCACTATTTTCTTAGTCTAAAATTTTGGCAAAGGAAAGACAGGATCTTTCTTTCACAAGGAAAGTACACAGTTGATGTGTTGCAAAGATTTGGTATGACGGAGTGTAAGTCCATGTATACTCCTATGATGTCTAATCTAAAGAAACCACATGAGTCATATTTTAGATCAGATCTAGTGGATCCTACCATGTATAGACATCTCATTGGTTCCTTGATGTATTTGATACATAATAGACCAAACATGTTATGCAGTGAGTATCATGAGTCAGTTCACGTCTGAGCCAAGACATAGACATTGGGTTGCTTCCAAGTATGTGATTAGATACCGTCGAGGTACTATTTCTTATGGAATCAGATATGCTTCCAGTGGTGGAGTGATGCTACTTGAATATGCCAACTCTGATAGGGGTGCTAGTATTGTGGACTTAAAGAGTGCATACTGATTTTTTTATAGCTTGGGATCAGCTATGATCTCTTGGTATAGTATGAAGCAGGGATCCGTAGCCCATAGTACTACATAAGCAGAGTATATTGTAGCTAGTACCACCCACTGAGAAGCTGTGTGGCTTAGGAAGCTACTTGCTAGGTTGTTTGGGGAGAAGCTTGAGGTTACTGTCATTTTATCTGATAATTAGAGATGCATTAAGCTCTCAAAAAACCCTGTGTTTCATGACAGATCAAAACACATTGAGATGAAGTATCACTACATCAGAGACATGGTCCAGATAGGTTCCATAAGACTTCAATACATTGCTACTGGTGAGAAGATTGCATATATGTTGACCAAGATTCTGTCCGTGACGAAGTATATGTACTTCTGAGATAATCTTGGCATGTCAGAGAATGACCCCCTCACTGAGAGGGAGTGTTAAAGTTACAACATCACGAGTCATTATCTAGGTCAATTTTGTGTGTCAAGATTGAGCGTCGTGTGTCGAGGTAGTGCCTTATAGGAGCCTGATTTGGACTTAAGAAACTTAATGGAGAAGAATCTTGAGATGGACTCAATAATGGTTAAGCTTCGTGTGTTGAGGCAAGTGATTTGTATGTCAAAGTGATGATGTTGTACAATCTTGCTATTCAAGGCCAAGGCCTTGTGTGTCAAGATAGATCCTCATGTCTTGAGGTGATTCTTTGCATGTCGAATCATGTATGGTGTGTGATGTAATACTAACCATGGTTGAGCTATTATTTCTCCTCTAGATACTAGCCACCTCTAGGGTGAATTAATTTAGCATATAACCACTTGGAGCGATAGTAGAACAATATGATCACATCACTGGGAAAATATCCTTAGTATATTTGATATGATATTTAAGCCGACACATGTGGAAAATGAAGATAAGACAAGGGATAAAATATAATATTTGATAATATATGAGAGAATTCAAAATGCACATAAATAATTAATTAAGAGAGAATTCGAATTGTTAAACTTCAGTGATATTAGCAAAGAAGGCTTCAGTCAATCAAAGGAAAAATCGATTTGATCACTATAGTGATGTTAACAAGAAATATTTTAGTTAAGAGAGTTAACTAAGTGATAAAAAAGAAGATCTAGTTAACTAAGTGTTATTTCATGATGACACTTATGTTAAACTAAAATACAACACTTATGTTAAACTAAAATACGACACTTGAGTTGCGACACTTGCATGATGACACTTAAGTTATCCAACTAACTAAGTGGGCAAGCTTTCAGTTTTGAAGGGGAGAGTTCATACTAAATCTAGTTCAGTGAGTTAATGTATTGCATGAAAAATGGGGTGCACTTCTCCATGCAAGATTGATGTCTCCAAGGTTGGAGCGAATCTCTATGAATTATTTTTTTGCATGTGACTATTATTAGCGAGTTGGTTGATTGGGAAATTATTCTCTTGAGTCTCTCTTCTATATATATCTTTCTCTTGCTCTGTAATTGCATTGGGGCTTCTTGATGTAAAAGACATTCTCTACTATCTATCAATATACCAAGGAAGGTTTTGCTGGGTTTTTCTCCCTCAATTCATAGAGGGTTTCCCCAGGGTAAATTTATGTGTTGAATGTGATTACTTATGTGTATGATTTTTATTTGAGTTCAAGTATTATTGCAGCTCCAAATTAAAGATAAAAAATTTAAGACATGCAACATTGATGAGTGGGATGGGTGTGAATCATCAAATTGGGTTGATGCATAGGATCATGTATCACTTTCACTTGATTAACGTGCAATTGTTGAATTGACCCCATCAAAGGTAAACCACTGATCTATTTCTCCATCTTTTGATAATGTCTTAGTTCTTGTACAACCTAGTATGATACAACCTTATGTTAAATTTGAAATATTAAGATCACATGTACATATTTTCATCTTAAATGTTTTAAGGGCATTAATGGTCCATATTGTTAAGCATTGTGCATTATATTTTGTAGGGAACATATATGTATTTGTTTCCCCGAAAGGTAATGAATGGGGTGGGGATTATTGGTTAGCACGTTGTTTAGAGGGAAAACAAACCCATAATATATCCATAACTAATAACAGAAACAACCACTTCCATGTTGGGTCAATGGTTGTCAAAGGGGAATACTTAACACAAGACACCAATGCAAGATAGAAGGGTGGATATGTTTATATAGATTACAAATCAGGTGCAAGTGTATATCACTTTATGAACCTAATTGTTAATACAAACATCCAATTACAAATGACTCCTAGAAGAAACTCCTTCAAGGCACGATACTTCCTACCAGATGTTGAACATGAAAAACTAATGGAGACTATCAGTATCATAGATGATCTAGATGGTTTGGTGTATGGTAATTTAAATTTATATTGAGATGTTTAGGGTATGTGGATAGAAAAGGTATGTTATTTAAGAGTTATGTTCATTGATTTATTTCTAATACAAGTTTAATTATGTTATATATGCAAATTTCTATTTTCAATGTAATGTATGTTGATACCAACTATACCATCCTTCTTGATACCAAGGTTTACAGAGAATCTAGAGATAGCACATGAAGGAGAAAACAAGAGGTTTATATTTTTAGACACCACCATGACATGCTCGGGATTTCATAAATTTTTAATTTGAGTATTTATATGGATGATGGATAAAATTGCATAGATGGATTAAATTATGTTGTTATATCGTGGTTTGTCATTGCTTGATGTCCACTAGATTCTCACGTATTTGATGGATAGCACATGAAGGATAAAACAAGAAGTTTATATTTTTAGACACCACCGTGACATGCTCGGGATTTCATAAATTTTTAATTTGAGTATTTATATGGATGATGGATAAAATTGCATAGATGGATTAAATTATGTTGTTATCTTGTGGTTTGTCATTGCTTGATGTCCACTAGATTCTCACGTATTTGATGGATTAAAAGTGTTATTGAATCCAAAATTAACATATTCCCTAGTGAGATATCAAATCACCAAGCCAGATAAGACTGCATATAGAGCATGGGGAATAGTCCACCTTTACCATCAAAGTTGAACCCAACTTATTAGCAAAATATATAATAAGAAAATACATACATGGTAATCAAGATATGTTTTTAGTCATGATATTAATGTCATATTCATATTCATAATCAGCTGAGCTTCAAGCCGTGAATGTGATGTTATGTTACGTACATAGGAAACTTCACAAGAGTATCAAAACATGGGCTAAAGAAGGCATATTTATGCATGCATTAAGATAGATTCAATTGATGGTAAAAGAGCGCTTTTCACATAAAAACATCAAACATCAATGGAAAGACATGCAAAGAGTATGGAGAATATTTTAGCTATATTATTTGCTATTCTCAAACATATAAGAAATAAATGAAATACTAAATAGTCAATATAGCTTACAATCATAGACAATTTCACTAGAGTATGATGAACAATGTAACCATGTCACTTTTTTCAAAATATGAATATAGATTACAGTGTCAAAATAGATACCTTTAGCAAGAGAAGAAAGTATTACGTCAAATAAAATCCTAATTCAAATTTCCTTTTGAACTAATTGACTCTAGCATTCTACCTCCATGGTTATTGGCATTTTAATTCTATTTCCATAATTAATTTTCCAACTTCATCCTAAAAAAGAGAACTAAATTTCATATAAGAATACAATAATTTTGGGCCTCCAATGTATCATTTATTTGGGCAAGGCATGTGTGAGTATCATTTACTTGGAGTAGCATTTTTGAGTGTTGTAAGTTGTTGAAATTTTGTTTGGGAATGTCCTATGTGACCATGCTATCGACACACTATCAGGGTAGGATTTCCCAAATTGGACCAATGAATCCAAAATTAGCTTTTCCTCTTATTAAGCAAAACCCTAGTTCTCCAAATCGATGGATTAAACACACTTTGAGCCATGGAACCCTAGGGAGAGGGGTGCCCCAACTGTATTTGGATTCCAGGTATCCAATGTGGGTGAGGGGTTGTTGATCTGGGTCATGGTTTTCATTTTATGTTGAGTTGCAAGTTTTCTCCCAAACTCATTAGGGGATCCTTGGTTATTTTTTTGTCAAGGCATAAAAACCTAATGGAGTAGCATTTTCAAGTGCCATAAGTTGCTGCAAGTTTTTTTGGGAAATTCCTATGCCATAATCTCATCCTACCATCCGTAGTTGAATGGAGCATTCGACTTGTTCAATAAAACAATGACCAAATCACTAATAAAGTTATGCAACATTGACAAAGACAACCAGGATGACAAAGTCCCCATGATACTATGGTCATATAGAATAACATACAAAATATCAATGGGTCAACACCATTCAAGCTAGTATATGGTCAAGAAGCAGTCGTGCCCCTACATTTAAAAAACAAGCACCAACCATTGCTCAAGTTTTTCATATTGAAACCCTCAAAGAGACTCAAGATAGAATAATCGACTTATAGAAGCTGGAAGAACAAAGAATGATTTCTATACACCACCAGGAAGTTCAAAAGTTGCAGTGGAAATCCTGGCACAACCGAAATATTAAAAGAAAATACATCTCCGTTGATGACCTAGTACTGCTATATAACAATTAGATAAAAGGAAAGCCTAAAAATATTGAGACTATATATCGTTGAAGAACTCAACACTAATGGCTCAGTCAGAATAATAATACTAAAAGGTCGTGTTTTCAAAAAGGTTGTAAATGGAGCATGACTAAAACATTACCGACTTTGAATGAGGCATGACACCGACTAGTGATCGTATCATCACTAGCCAAACATCGTGTACTAGGTTTGTTTAGAATTAGGAAATTTAATTAATTAATTTATAATAAAAATGTAGTTACATAACTAACCTACCAAAACATATAAAAAGGGAGTACTAAAACATGGATTTTTGGCAGAGTGGTCACATTTTAACACACATGGGCATTAATTGGATGAAAGAGGCAAAGCATGAAAATGGCACAAGGTAGAAGTCCTGGAACCACCGAATTACGCAGAGTGACAATCCAAGAAACAAAGATGCATGGACACAATCGAGGTCACCATGCAACAAATAACTAAGTAAAATATCACCCAGACTACCGAGGAGAGATGACATGAGGCATGAACATAGGGATCGACGATATTACCGAAAAGAACAATGAATGGCATGCACGCCGACTAGTGCTTGAAGAAATATTCCTTTGGAAGCCTCATGAAGTGTGCAAATGAGCTTTAATCCACAAAATTCGTATTCATTGCTTTCACCTGGCCTCCTTAAAATATTGCAGCAAGCCACACCTATAAATACAACACCATTTTAATATCCCTGGATTAGATTTTTTTCACGATTTGAGTGAGAGAAATCCATTCCCAAAATTACAGAATTTACCCTGAATTTGTTATTTGAAGAACCAGATATGACACTAAAGAAATCCACCACAACAACCAAGACCAAAGCTGCAAAACAAAAGGCCCGAATGCAACAAGAGGAAGCAACCATGACTCCCCTAGAAGTGAGAATCCATTAAATAAATAAAGCAAAAATTGACAAACCAAATTGGGAAAAATACTATACAGAAATTAAGACTTAGTTAGTTTATAACAGACAATGG
This sequence comes from Larix kaempferi, assembly GCA_027924585.1. Classification (NCBI taxonomy): domain Eukaryota; kingdom Viridiplantae; phylum Streptophyta; class Pinopsida; order Pinales; family Pinaceae; genus Larix; species Larix kaempferi. The sequence goes on along the minus strand of BSBM01000560.1, from coordinate 1,731,104 downwards.
ATAGAACCTGCTTAGAAGATTGCTACTGTGAATATTTGAGGATATCTAAACACACCCCTTTTGAACTCATTTGGAAACCTAAAGGAAATTGTAGAAAAATTTATTGTTAGATTATACCACAATGGGAAAATCTAGATCAATGAGGCAATTCTGATAACAGACTCCCTCATTGCTGCAATTACGGGATTGTCAAGCAAGGGACCAGTAGTACCTATCACACATAAAACCTTGCCCCTAGTCGAAGAATTCATAGGAACACCTTCAGGACAAAATTCCAAAGGTTTGATTGTTGTCAAAGTTAGGTATGAGTCGGTTAAATGGGTTGCTATAATAATTTCACTATGCTTAACAAGATCTGGTCGACCATCCGACTTGAGGCTCGACATGCTTGAAGTAGTCAGACAGGTTTCCTATGAGGCCAAAATACTAAATTTGGATGACAACCTCGCACAATTAGGAATTTCTAGGAACATGCACACACCATCGGATTTTAATCGTTAATTATTTGGATAGAAATGGCGAATATTAATCCATTTGGCGAACTGGTTTTCACTAGTACTTAACAGCATCTCTCAGGAATTTTTTTTCAGATATTTGCAAGAAAATTTACATCTTTCAATTTAAACAAAGAAAAAAACTACTTGGAACTTTGGTTCCAAGAAATTAAAAACATATGTACTAGATGGAGAGTGCTACAACAGGTTTTTCATTGCCTACCTTAGGTAGCACTCATAGAACTTTCCCTTGACCACAAAAACGTATGGTTCAGGCAAGGTGCAGGAAGGGATGCTCAAGAGATTGGCTATTACCCTAACATTCTTGAACTATCACTGACTTATAGAGGAAAACAAACATTATAATCCCTATACCGAATATGTACAAGGTTCAACATATGGATCTTACTGAACCCCTAACAGAGGGAGAGTTAGAAGAAAAAAGATAAATAACGTTATGTATGACAACATTTTGCATAGAAGAAGAACCAGTTAATCCATTAGCAGTTGTAACAGTCACCAAATAAAATAAAGAACCAGTTGACAAACCCTTAGGTGAGATGACTGAAGAGGAGGACTATGACCCGCTCATCAAATATGGAGTCGAGCTGAACTTCGATAACACACGACTCAAGGAAACAATCATAAAAGTTGCTGAAAAGATATTTATATATTAGTCTAAGCAGTAAGGAACAAGGTGTCTATAGACCAACATATTTAGAAGTAGTATGACCCGAAGCAACCTACGCAACTAATCATATCTAATAACCCCACTCTAGTGCATCTACCTCCTCAAAAGAAGCTAAGGAAACTCAATCCTCAAAGGAGAAAGACTTGATCAATCTAACCAACGACTCCCGATTTCCTTCCCCAACCCGAGTCAAAGAAGTCCAACAAGAGGTAACCACTTCCAACCTTGAACACTTTACAATGACACCCGAATTTAGTAATTTTATTGCACAATATTCCCAGTATCTGTCCTAGCTCTCTAGAAGTCCTCCTAGCCAAATAAATAGTATACATGAGTCTGGACAACTTGTAGTAAAATATCCAATCAAAGTAAAAATCCTTCCCCTGAAACCACTAATGAAATTTTCCTTTCCCCTTTCAAGTACTATTGACCCCTTGAGAGTAGGCTTAGAATCAATCCTTACTCTCACTTATTAACCATTTATTACCTCTGAAATCATAACTTCCCCTTTACCTGCATTTTATATGAACCCCATTATCACATTAGTACCCATGTTAACTACAATTGATTCGACTGTAATCACGACTTATCCTACCTCCATGACGACTTTCACTCTACTTGTTGCAACTTATCCACTCCCCTTCTTAGTTTTGACTCCATTATCAATAGTTCCTTTGACATATTCCATACCCATATCAACCTATTTGGATCCCCCAGTTCCACCTTCTCCCCAAATGAATTCTCTCATGTCGTCCATACCTTTGAACGCATCCTCGACCGTTCCGACATCCTCACCCATGACAACTTATTCCACTGTACCACCTTCAACCATGATTGCATCACCTCCATCATCCTCCACAACTCCATCTTCTTTAGCTCCTCCATCATCTACTCCACCCACATCAACTGTAGCTACATCGACTGCTCCAAAGACGACTTCGAACCCCAACAAAGATCCAAATAAGTCATCCAAGAAAAGCAACAAAAGCAAGAAGAATAAGAATGACACCAAGATAACTTTCCCTGTTCATCCAGTAATCGAAGCTCAATCAAATAAAGTCATATTCTCACCGTCTATAGTCTCAAAAGAAGAACTTGATGACTTCATCAAGGTAGCCATGAAGGAATGTAGAAAAAGATGGGCAGAAATATCCGAAAAACTAAGAAATCAAAGAGGAATAAGAAAATGCATGGACCTCCTACACAGCGAAAGCACGAGAAATTATTAGATAGTTGCAAGAATCTCATGTAGAGAGAAAAATTGACGAAATCCAAACTTTAATTGAATTTGTGCTCGAAAAATATGAAAAACTTACAAACAACTACTTTAGAAGCAACAAGATGAAACAAGTCTTCTCATTTCCGATCAGTTCAAATCATTTGAAGAATGCGACATCAAGTGAAAGGAATATTAACAACAACCAACCAGAGCATTAGTCGTCCTCAACAATTGGTACTCATATTATAGGAAAGTTTGTGTCGAAATTTAGAACTTACAAAGCACTTTTTTGGATCTCTATAGGAAAAATAAATTAGCTAACCCAACCACAGATCAAACTCTAGATGGAAAAATTACCATGTGTTGGAATCTTATTAATACTGAGCGGGGAGATTAATCAATATTCCCACAGTTATGAATAGTTTTTAACTTCTTGGCTGATTAATTTGATGTTTAATTATGCATCCACCATAAATAAAACATTCAAAATCACATGAGAATAGTACACATAACACACATATTTTTATGTGGAAACCCAAATGGGATAAAACCACATAATGCTCTCTTATAATAAAATATTATGTTTGAGGAAGCACCAAATTCCTAATTTCTCCAGAACCAACTGGAAGGAGGAACCAACATGCTATTTTTACAGGCACCAACCTGAATGAAGCACTGAATCCCTTATCTACCTACTCCAACTGGAAGGAGACTATTACCCCCGGCTCCTTGCCCCATCCTACTGCCCTAATATGAAAGAAGAAGATATTGCTTAACTGTTCTTCTGATCTGCGCACTCTTCTGATAAACTTTCGCTCTTTATGCTATGTGCACCTTGTATCTTGCAATTACTTCACTTGAACACTTCACATTACAATTAACTTCGCACTTCATAAACTGTGTGTTGCTTCATCATATTTTGCAGTCTACGCTTTGATTCAATATGCCTTTATGTTAATGTGAATCCGCAACTTCAACTGATACTGTGCATATTCTGATAAGCTTTTGTTCTAACTTCGCGCATCAGTATCAGTTGAAACTGCACACCCTCTTTGATATTTATGTTCTATCTTGGTGCAACAACCTTTAAAAAATTTATGACCTTCTGTGCATCATCTTTGATTTTTCCTTTCTGTATAACACACACGTCTCAGATAATCATTATCATAATGTGCATTCCTTACTATGCTGCAATTCTGTCTTAGCGCATCCGATAAACTACTTCACTTCGCGCATCACAAGATATACTTCATATCAATATCTCCTCTTTTGTATTAGGTAATTTGTGACGGTTTGCGTGTTTTCTGCAACACTGTCATTATGTTCTCATGCACTTGTGCATCTTCTAAAGTTCTGCCTTTATGACTTTGCGCAACTATCATAGATAAACTTGCATATTTCTGCGCACCATTAGTAGTTTTGTTCTTCTGTATGTTCACACTCAACTCTCTACTAGATCATGATGTTCTGGTTCCATGAGCCCTTGATTCCCCGAGAATTAGAAGCTTGATAAATATGTATCTTCCATCTTTCCACCTACAAGATTACATCCTTGCATTCCAACTTCTCATCAATTTTCCAACTTGGTTCTTATTTATACTTGTCCTATGTGGATTGTATGTCCACAAGTTGGTTGTGGATTTTATTCTTCTTTGATTCATGGTTCATGATTCCTCCACCTGTCATGTTCTGCACTGCTAAGATGTTATCTCATGTGGGTTTTTCACATACTGGGTCATATATCTAGCGGGACTTGCACCCTTGATGTACCATCTCTTGTGGGATTTGTGCACTTGACATATTCAACCACTCCATTCTTTTTGGTACTTGTGCGCGCTTCAACAACTGAAATCTTCTTCCAATTGGTGAGTCTTGTGCACTTTCGATACTTGCTACCTTGTTCAACCGTTTCTTGTTCCAAGCTGCTTGAACACTCCCGAACCTTGTCCAACCATGTATTTAGAAAACACCTTTGAATTAGTATGACTATGTGGACTTGAGACCTGCACCTGTACCATATTCCTTTATACTGGATGCACTTCTAGATATACTTATTCATACTGGCATCCATATACTTCTTCAAACTACTTTTCATATACTTCTTTAAAATGGCATAGAAATATACTTCTTTAAAGTGGATTTCATATATTTATTCAAAATGGCACAAGAATACTAACACCTCTTTGAAATCAATGAAAACCAAATTTCAACACCATGGAGCACTGACGACAAGACTTGCTCTGAATAAGTGAGTACCAATGGCTTCATGAAGGGAAATTATCTCAGGAAGAAGTCAGTTGGCTCACCCAACACATTTACAAATTTATGAGATCTGCTAAAGTCCAAACATAGAAATTTAAACCTGACATGAAGAATATGTTGGATCAACCAATGCAGGTTAAGATCATCTGACTTTCAGAACTTACAAGCATAGAAACAAACAATAGTATTGTCCTCATTGAATGGGATGACTTCCAAGACCACCTCACTATATCTGCCCCATCAATTGTTGAAGCATGTGTTGGTTTTACTCCATGAGGAGAAGCATCCTCATCTAAGTAACTTTGAAACACTTATTCCATTTTGTAATTTTGTGAAAACTTGTCTCCAAATTTCTCATATACCTTAGTCTCTTTGGGACAAAGAAATGTTTTAGGGTGGGGGAGATGTTAGAGGAGCCTAGTCGACTATTCGACTAGGTCCTCCCGATCGACTGGGGAGAATTCGGCTTAGTTGGTCGAGTCAATTAGGCTAACTGACTGAACAATTAGGAAATTGTAACTAAATAACTACTTGCATGAACTATACATTAGGATAGTGAGCCAGGAGGAAAAAATATCTATCTTTGTACATGCTTGGCCTTCTCTAGTAATAGAGACACTTGTTCTTCTGGTCCCTGTTACTCTATTTCCTTTTCTCATTTATAAATCATGTGGATGCTGCTCTACTAGTAACTCTCTGTAATCCCATAGATTACAACAACACCCTAAGGATTCCATGGAATGATTCCCTATTGGTTCCCATGGTGTTGAGAGATCCCCCTTTACACTACATAATATAAAAGATTTACCCCAATCCGCTAGGTGGGATGACCTCACTAGGATCTTGATTGCAAAGGGAAAAGGGGACCCGACACAATTTTGTAGTGTATTTGTATGGTAGAAACAAATAATTAAGAGAAATTATCAAAAGAAAAATAATATACAAAATGTAAAAGAGTAAGAACAAGAGTGTTGAACTTGCATAATATTAACCCTTATATTAATCATCCATAAAGAGAGAAATGTTTATGGGCCTCTTTTAAGTGGAAACCTCCAAATGATAAGATATCCAATACAATAATAATCACTATACAAAACATTAGACAAAACATTACATAGCACTTTTGTACGAGCCAATCTCCTCCACTATGGATTCCTTAAAGATTTTCCTTAGAGGAATGAGTTTTCATGGGTGATTTTACTCCTCTTTTCTCACATTCCTGGCTTGTGCATCAAATCTCTAATCATTATGTGTTTACATGGATGGAGGCAGTGGATGAAGGTTTTTTAAAAATAAAAAACAACGTCATGTTTTCAATCTATTTTGCATATTCATTATTGGAAACAACCCTTTGAGATGGGGATTTATGCCTCATAATATGCTATTGGGGACATACTAAAATAGGGAGGCCACTCGTGGAATATCATTTTGAGATTTTGATAAATTCTAAGTTGAAGTACAACACCTATAATAAATAATTTCATGAACTTATGTAACCCTTGAATAAATTATGCCATGACATTCAGGGTAAGGAAACCATTTTGTACACTAATCACTATCCTTAATGTTTTTGAGTTCTTAGTATAAAATTCAGGAACAGTGCCGTCTTAAATGAGAATCCACTCTCCAACAATTTCTTTTAGTTATTAAATATAAGAAAAAGAGTTCTAATTGGGTGGCATACATGAAAAGTCACCCTCCTCCTCACATACACAAAAAAAATCAATGTTTGGTGTGCTTCTTATGAAGCATGTAAGAAACTATATGCTATTGAATAGTTTTTGGGTTGGTTTGGTATGCCTTACAACATCACACCAAGATTAACAATATACCCTTCTTGGGTTATTTTTTATAGGATGATTGTATGTTTAAGCTAAACCAATTTGGTGTATCCAACACTCCAAACTACTTAGTTCTCATCCAAGAAGCTCATGCCTCCGCATATGGCATGCATTTTGGAACACTTAAGACATTACACCATCTACAAAGAAATTTATTCCATCCCACTATGCAATGCCATATTAAGGATTTTATTAGGCACTTCCCTCTTTGAATTCAAGCTAAACCCGTCAATCACAAACAAGGCTTGTATCAAACAGTACAAATACCATCTTGACCTTGGGAATCACCATCTATGGATTTTATTAGTGGCTTGCGAATGATATTTAAGAGTGATGATTGCATATTTGTTGTGGTGTTCCATTTTTCCAAAATGACAATCTTTATTCCTTGTACCAATAACACTTTGGTACAATACTTGATTGTGTTGATTTTATCCCACGTTTGTTCTCATTTCATCCTCCCTATCAACATTATTTTTGTTAGATATTTTTCATTCCTTCACACCATTTCGAAGACCCTTCGTTAGTTATTAGGATGCCAAGTTTGTTTTTCTACCATCTTTCATTCACAAACAAATGGCAAATCATAGCTTGGTTCACTCCCTTCATACAAATAGTACACTAGGAATAAACAATGACAATTTACATGCTCTTTGACATAGTTGTAATCAATTTTTCCATGTGTATACTATCCATTCACCCTTCAAGGCATGTTATAGTTACCAATCACTAGATTCTTACGAGCCACTTGTTATTGTTCCTCTCATTGTTTCACCTCACTAGCACAATGAGCAACACTATGCATCCTATTTTGTTTAGAGTTTGGTTCTAGCATCTATTCTTAGGTCTCTAATTCCATTCTTTCTTGTTAGGCTCATTATAAATTTCTCTAGGGTAGTCATTGGAGGTTTGTTAAGTTTTAGATTAATGACCATGTTTAGTTGTATAAGGATAAACAATGTTTTAAGAGGTAGTATCATTAGATGCTTAATCCTATTCGCTATGGGATCTATACCACTCTTCAAAAATTTAATGACAATTCATATTACTTGGATTTATCTTCCTAATTAGGCATCGATAATGTCTTGAATGTTAATAATCCCAAGTTATATGAATTTCCTATTCTAAAAGAGGATGCTTATGTCTCCCACCTAGTCGATAGTTTTCTATATTTTCAACAACCTTTGGAGGTGGATGCCATATTACACATGTCCACTTTCTCCACTCATTAACATCAACATACTTTTATTAGGTTGGGATACTCATGCCAAATAGTAATATCGTAGACTATTTTCTTCTAAAACAAGGAGTTGATATGTCACATCTAACATTTTATAATTAATGCAAATTACTAGTTAGTTGGAAGACAAAATATACACTAAAGGCTAGTTTTGTGCAATTTTTGTTTATTTAAATGTTCGTTAGTTAAAGTTGACTATGTCAAATAACACCACATTTATCTCTTATAAAATCATATAAAAACATTGCTAGAGAAGTGTTGCAGCTGCAACCTAATCCCCCGAATTTCGAGAAAATTGTGGGGGCCCTCCTTTATTTTTTAGGGTTTCTTTCTTCTTAGAAGAGTCCCACCTTCAAAATTATATTTTTTCGTAAGAATCAAGCAAAGAAGGCCAAATTTTTACTAAGTAAAACTCATCTTTTCGAGCCGAAACGGTCGGATCAACTCAGCTTTTGGAGCGGAAACGGTCGGAGCAGAAAGCCTGCTTTTAGAGAAGTCTCTGTTTCGGAGACACTCATCCAGTTTAGCCGACGCATTAGGAGAAACTCATCAAGTGAAGCCGAAACGGTCGAAGCTTCGTTAAGTTCGCACTGAAAACACATTAGAGTGTTTTCACGTTTTTTGGTCGAAAGAAAATGTTAATTCACATCGAAACGGTTCGGCAGGAAAGCCCCAGTCACACCGATCAAAGCCAACAAAAAGGTTTCAACACGGAATTAGAAATAGCGCGATGCGTTTCGCCGAGAATAAGCAAGTTACATCGAAATAGTCGCCGGATAAACTTGGAACATATCGCCGAGTGCCGATATAAGACTGCGAAGGTGGAAAGGACTGATCGACGAAACTCACAGAGTGACCCAGACGCTTTCGTTGTGACACTCGAAGATACACCGAAAAGAGTCGCGGTGAAATGGAATGAAGCGTCGATCTACGTCGGCGTGAAATGGGAAACCTCGTTTATGCATTCGCTGCAAATAAGCAAGTCTCGCTGACATAATCGACAGTTATGTTTTAAAGAAAGTGATGAGTAAAACAATATTTTCACGCCGAAATGGTTTGTTTTGGCCATTAATGACCCCACCAACCCCGCCAACCCCGCATTAATGACTAGGTTTTTTGCTTTTATTATTTATAGGGGCAAAGTATTTATTGGTTTAGCATTGCCAAAATGCCGTTCTCAAGGTTTTTTTCCTCCACCAATATACGGACGCCAAAACACCGTTCAACTTATTTTCATGACCATACCGATACTGACAGGTAGGCCACTGCCCTGCCTTCATGGTTGTTTTTATTGATTGGCACTTTCATTCAGTTTTTCGCCAGGGGTTTTAGCATTTTTTTTGTGTGTTTTGGTTTTATGTCTCATAGTTAAATCCTGGTCATGGCTGGTTGGGCATTTTTTAGTCACAACCCTTTTGTCAACTAACGATATCAACCTAGGGCTGCCAGGATCATCCCATCCAACCCTCTCTAAGCCTTGTCTTTCGGTTTTAATGCAAAACCTAGCAGAATTTGGAGGTCATTTGCCGTAGTTCGAACCTCTTAGGACAGTTTCTGCTAGCTTGCCTCTTCCATTGGTATTATCGAACCCTCAGTTAGAACACAGTTGGAATCATACGCAACGTTATCCCCACATAATTTAACTATACATCACCTTGGGTGGAAGAGATTCTTAAACGCAAGTTGAACAGTCCAGTTTGGAAGGGTTTTCTGTCTTCTGATCCAGGAGGATCCAAGAAGGTAAAATTTTGAAGTCCTCCAATATCAGCAAAACCAACACCAGATCGAATCGCTCGTCGAGACAATCCCAACGGTGTTCGTTTCACCTCAAACGGACTCCGTACGAGAAAGTTATCGCGTTCTGTTCTATAAGGGAAACATGCAAATTTGGCAAAATGGGGTGCCACGTGGCACCACTGACAGGGTGACATGTGGCAGCACAGACCTGTCACAAGGTGACACGTGGCAGTATGATCCAAGCTGGCGTATGGTGACTGGACGTATGGATGGTGACGTGGCAATACGGACAGTGACTTGGCGGTTGACTGGGCGTTGACTCGGCGTGAGGTGGACCAATCCTAGGCTGCCATGTGGCAGCATGGGATTGGCCAATATATATAAGGAAAAAAATTATGGCCTCCATGAGGTTTGACCCTGTGACCTCTCTCATATAAGCGCTCTGCCTTCACCACTTGGGATACATATCTTTATTGGTATGTTTGTTAAGGTTTGTTTATTTAAGCGTGGAAACGTTGGTAATGGAGCCAAAAGGGGTCGAGGCTTGGTTTTCAATGCACAGGAGTTGGTTACAACTCCAACCCACAACCCACGTGATATAGTTATAAGTTTTATGCCATGGTCATATGTTTTTAAAACAAACTTTCAAATGGATTGGAGCGCCACCCCATCCACGTTACATGCCACCCTTTCTTAACAAACTTTGGGATAAGACTAAAAGTGGGTTTGTGGAGCGCCACCCTTGCTTAACGAACTTTGGGTTAAGTTAAAAGTGGGTTTGTATGGTTCTTATATGGTTGTAACCATATTAAAAACCAACCAAAAGCGAATGCCTTTTTAAAAGGGTATTTTGTTAAGTATCTTTGGTTATTAGTTAATAAAGAGCCCAACCACATGCTAACCACTTGGAGGTTTGTAACCACATGCCTATTTAGGCAAAATTGTTGTAACTTGAGAAACCATGAGGATCATGTGAGAGGAGTTCATACAAGCCTATATAAACCCTCTCATTTGCCATTGTCAGTCATGCTTTGGAGTAGAGACTTTGTAGCTAAAGGAGAGAAGGGAGATTGTGTAGCTTTGCAGGAGGAAGGTACGAGTGTTTATACTCGTTTTACACCGTCTTCAGGCTTCGGAGTTGCTGGAAGCAGTCGTGTTGTGTTTTGGGCAGCGGTTCTCTTCCTGGCCATTGTCGCCAAGGTATCATTGTATCATTGCCATGTATTTTGCCTTTATGCTGAGATTATAGATCGGCCCTCCTATTGAGAAGCAGGCCTGGAGACGTAGTCCATCCTGGACGAACTCCGTTATCAACTTGTTGTCTTTATGTGTGTATTGTCTATGCTGTTTGGTTCTCTTCTTATGGATTTGTGAGCTTCATTCATGCTCTTTATGCAATTCATGTTAATGTCATAGAATAGCAAAGATCTTGTTTTCGGATCATGTGGTATCAGAGCAGGTCTATTTGACATTGGATTGTGAGTGTGGATGCTCACGAGGGCTAAACTGCAAGCTGGTGAGGGTACATTAGAGCCTTACAATTTCGAGATCGGACGTGCACACCGAAGGAGGAAGATGGATGCTAATGATGCCCACATCGAGATGGAGGCAAACTTTCACAAAGTCTTCTATATGATGGCCGACAAGGTAGACAAGTTGTTTGCAGACTATGAAGAACGCATGGCAAAAGAAAGAAAAGGCAGTGAAGTAAAGAAGGAAGACAAAGAAGTGAAGTACGAAGGAAACGCTTCAGTTAACCAAGGGGAAGGTGGCGAAGAGCCTCCCGAGCCTCCCTCTTCACCTTCAGCTTCAAGCACAAGTTCAAGTGCTTCTTCCTCATCTCATTCTCAACATTCCAAGGTTCCTCACAAAGAGCCTCAAAAGAAGCCCTTATTGAAGCTCGATGTGAAGTTTGATTTGCCCATGTTCAATGGTGAAGCGAATGCAGAGAAGTTAAACGATTGGATAAGGCAAATTGAGGTCTATTGCCGAGTCCAGCAGATCGAAGAAGAAGATGTGAAGATTCAGTTGGCTTCACTTCGGCTGACAGGCACCGCACTTGTATGGTGGGAAAGCAAGCTTCAGCAAGGTAGCAAACAAATGGGTAATCTTCTCTCATCGTGGTCTGCTTTTATTTCTGCTTTACGTAAGCAATTTTATCCGTTGGGTTATGTTCAGAAGGCAATGATGGATTGGCAAAGTTTTAGACAAGGCAAGGGTCAGAGTGTTTAGAGTTTTACTGAAGAATTTAGAAAGAAAGCTTTAGAATTGAATATTGCTTTAGATTCTCCTGACACTCTTTTGAAGTACATTGGTGCTCTTCATCATTATCTACGCCATACTTTGTTGTTGTTGAATCCTACTAGTGTGGATGAAGCAAGTGTTCAGGCTACGCATCTTGAGAACAGGGGGAAGCATTTGCAAGAAGACCATCAGAAGAAGCCTTTCAAGCCCAACAACGACCACAAGTTCAAGAAAAAAGACAAGAGCAAGAAGACAGCTACTGCCAAGAAGGAAGGAGGAAAGCCCCATTGCAACCATTTCAATACTGATGGGCATGATGAATAAAGTTGTTGGAAGTTGCATCCTGAACAAAGGCCAAAGCATTATGGAGGCAAAAAGAAGAAAAAGACCGTTGCAACAGCGCAACGCGATTTGGGTTCCGACTCAGGTGACGAAACCATGATTACAGCCGTGGGAATGCAAGGTAACAAAACTCCTCATACTGGTTCAAGTTCTACTCATGTTTCTAAAGAAAATGATAAAAGAAGAAGTGAGTTGTTTCACATCAGAGTTGTGTCTAAGCATACAAAGATTGAAACATTATTTGATCCAGGTTCTCAAGTAAATTTGATCTCAGAATCAGTTGTTAAGAAGTTGGGCATACAGACTAAACCTCACCCCAAGCCTTATCCTCTTGGATGGGTATGTGATAATGCTAAGTTGCAGGTGACTAAGCAATGCAAGTTCAGGTTTGCTATTGCTTCAAAGTTGATCGATGAGGTGGACTTAGATGTTGTTCCTCTTGACATCTGCAGTATCGTATTGGGAAGCCCATACTTGTATGATCGAAAAGCAGTGTTCTTCCGTCATGAGAACAAGTACCATCTCACCAAAAACGGGGTGGAGTACATTGTGAGAGCTCACAGTATGAAGGATAACACCACTCTGGTTAGTGCAGGACAGATGAAGCGGCTCATCAACACTAATAAGAGATACATGCTCATGGTTGTGAGAGCAAAAGATGCCGAGGCATCCGATGCTTTCAAAGGTTGTGATCCTTCTCATAAAAAGGCTATGATTGATATTGTGGCTAACTATGATGAAATATTTCAGGAACCTACAGGCTTGCCTCCCAAAAGAGAGATTCAACATGAGATCCATCTCCAGCAGGATGCCCCTCTTCCTAATGTGGGCATGTACAGGTTGTCCGTAGTTGAAATGGCAGAGATTAAGAAGCAGGTTCAAGACTTGTTGGACCAAGGAGTGTGTTAAGTCAGTAAATTTTTCTGCATTTTTAGTTTTTTCTCTCTAAATTTTGGTTTGTTTTTGAGTGCACCTTAGTTAATTGTTGGTTTTCACTTTTGGTTTTTTGCCTTCTTAAGAACCTTATGAATGCTTGAATAAAGTTTGAGCCCAGTCCTTTCAGATTTCATTTGTTTTTGGTCATTTTTACATTGAAAGTGGGTCAATGTGAGTTATATATTCAAAAGGAGAATCAATAATGACTTTAGAGAATAGCTAGACTAATGTCCTAAACCAAATAGCTGCCAAAATCTCCGACAAGTTGGAAAAAAGTTAGAAAATGGCTAAATTTTGGTTAAAAGGTATTCTTGTAGCGCTACACCAAAGTTTAACACAGAGTGCGCTACAGGAATATCGTGGCATGAGTTTTTTGTAATTTCTCGATCTGATTTCCATCATCATGAAGAGTGTGAGTATCTAATTGCATTGTGTGAAGTGCTTAACACGTGTATGCAGCATTTTGAGCATGATGTTAGTTGGTTGATAATCACGAAGAGAAGACAAGGGCATCATTACAGGTTATGCGGGTTCAGTTGCACAAAGACCAGCCAGTTCCGGGTTTAGCTGTCAAGTTTCCCTCGTCACACGCATCATCACTGAGGAGTTAGTGTTTGAGGAGGAGACTTCATTGTTGAACGTTGGATTACGTTACTGTGGAAGGAGACAGCTGTGATTCTGGCGCCAGCAGAAATTAGGGCTTTTGAATTCGTTCACCTGCAGCCAAAGAATTGTTAGGAGGACACCTGTGCTCGAAGAAGAACAATATTAACACCCCAAATTGAAGACATTACGCCACGATGGAGGAGTAATTGACAGGTATTACGTATAACCCTCATAGCTGGAGAATTTGGGTTTTTGCTGCTGCGTGTTCTTCTGAAAAAATTGGTTGCTGAGAAGGATGTAATAGCATGAAAGGATGAAGAATTCATCACTGAAATAGTTAGCTGAAGCATGATAGGAGGAATTTGCATGACCGTTTCTTTTATAACCTAATCAGAATAGGGCGTCGAAAAAAACTCACAGAATTGCCTGTAGAACTCAGTTTTGTTTACACAGAGGGAAGTCTGCTAGCTTGATACAGGTGTTACACAGGGAGGTTTGTATATTTGTGCAGGGGATTTAAATATCATTGAAATTGTTATAGCCTGCAGTACTATTTTCCCAGAAAACAACTTATAAGACACTTCTGAAACCTAAAACTAAACTGTTCCAGTTCCTTGAAAAGAAAGAGATGGGAAAAAACAGTAAAAGTGGTAAGATTAATAGGGCTGAACCCACAGATTTGACATGGATCCAAAAACTTCCAGATTGTGTAGAGCTGTTCCAACAGGCAGGATGGTTGAAATTCTTCAAGAAGATAGATGGCTTTAATACCCAAGTATCCTGCAATTTTGCCAAAGGACTTAAGAATGAGATGATCATAATGGATCCTTTGAGATTCAAATTGACTGTAGATTTAATTTCAGAAGCCACTGAAATTGATAATGAGGGCGAGCTCTGGTTTAAGAAGTCTCCTTTTGAATTTGATCCTCAAAGATACTTATTGCCCAATGTTGTTCCTGACTGGAACAAAGGTATTATCATTCATAATTTCAAGAGGGAATGGATTGAACCTATAAGGATTCTTCAGAGCTATATAACTTGTGAAGGGAGGTACTCATTAGTGTTCAAATACCATCTCAGGTTCTTGCAGCACATGGCAGGGGTGTCTAAAATGAATTTGCCATTCTTTTTCTTCAAAAGCTTGCAGAAAATGTCAAGCAAAATTAAACAGCAGGATGACCATACTTCTCAATCATTGTTTCATCATGGTCTCATCAAGTTAATCATCTCTACAGTGTTGCAGCATGAAGAAAAAACTTGGGACTTCTTTTTGTTTTGGTCAGGGATTCATTCTAAAGGAGAAGACCAACAACCCAAAAGGCAAACTGATAAAGGAAGAGTAATGATACAAAAATTGGGGCATTCAGCTAAACCTGCAAACAAACATGGCATTAAAGCCAAAAAGGAAACAAAGCAGGTAGCAGATGAAGGACAGACTGACAGTCAGCCTCAGGAAATTCCACAGCACAGTAAAGTCAAATTTTCATTATTCGATGACAAAAAGGAAAAGGAAATTCTTGAAAAGAAGTCATCATCTATAACAGTGGTTCAAGAAGAGAGGAAAATTAATATCAAAGTTATTCCTGTAACAAAAGAAGAAGTCCAGAATCGGCCCAAAAGCCCCATCACAGTCCTCTCAGATGACGAGGGCTATATGTTAGAGGAAGAGCAATTCATTCCTGAGATCAAAGTTAAAGCTGAGATTAAAGAAAATCAGGCTATAGAGGACAAAACTACCAAGCCTAAGAAGAAGATCAAAAAGTTAGAAGTGGTAGAGTTAGCCTCTATCCAATATCAAGGGAAGAAGCTTAAAATGATGGCAGAGGCAGCTTCTTTATGGAGACCTAAAACTAGGTCTAAAAACAAATTAAGATTAAGCATGAAAAAGCTGTTAAATCCAAAATTGAAGACTGATAAGGTGACCATCTCTGATGAAGAATCCATGGAGGAGCAATCAAAGAAAAATGAATTGCATTCAGTTAAAAGAGAGGATTTTGGGTCTGTAAATATAACAGGTGAAGAAAGCTCTAAATCTATTGTTGAAAACAATTCTGGAAAATTGTTAACAGAAGATATTAAATCAGCACAGGTAATAGGTGTTTCAAACCCTATCATTGAAGATACTGTTGTAAAGCCATTGACAGAGGAATTGATGTTTAAGAAGTTTGACATGTTTTGGAAACCAAGTGAAGATCAGGATGCTGCAATAGAAAAATTGGTTAATTCTGACAAGGAGAATTTGAAGAAGACTGTCAAACAGTACAAGCATCAAATGAGCTACATGCAGGAAGTTAATGATGGCCTAATGATGGCAAATAGAAGATTGAGAGAAGATCTTCAAGATACTCATGACAATTTTCAGGAATTGGTGATTGATGCAAAAGAGGCACTCAGAAGAAAAAGGGTTGCTGACAGGAATTGCTCAGAATTAGAAAAGACAGTTCAAACCTTGCAGCAGGAAAATGAACACTTACACAAAAGGATAGCTGAGCTGGAGCAAAAGCACAAAAGAGTGAAGAAAAGATCCTCAAGTCCAGATGGCATCTCTTTGCTTGTGGAGGCATCGAAAGAGATCTGAGGCAGTTAGGTTCATTTAATGCTTTTTGTTAAAGATTTGCTATTTTTAGCAAAATTGTAATTTGTAAAAATGTAAATGCTACTTTACCTAGTCTTAGTCATTCGATGGAGGATTAATAGGAAATACTCTAACTGTTTTTGGGAGATGAAAAACTATTTAGAGAGAGAGAAAAGACATTGTAAGGGTTCGAATTTTTGGAGAGCTAGAGGAGGTCTGCAAACTGTGCTTTCATCCAGACTTGTTCACTGCTAAGTATTGCAAACTCTCATATTGCATTTTTGATGAAACTATGAATATATAACTCCTTATTCCACTTCTGATATGTGTTGGCTTATTTTAAACTTATACAGTTTCTTGATTGACAATTTCATTTCTGGTTTTAGGTATAATTTCTAGTGGTGCTTGTCTTTTATTGAATGAACTTCATTGCAATCTTTTGGTGAATTTCTGAGATATATATGCATCTTCATGGATATATGTATGTGAATTAGTTTTTACTTATTGGTTGAATGTATTCCCTTATGCTCTTGAAGTTTTCTTACCAAAACCTACAAAACAAAACCCTAAAAACCTAGTTTGGATTGATTTTATTATTGAGATTGTGTTGGCTTGTTACCTTAGCCTTAGTAACAATTTCTGACACAAACATCTTTGGCTCCGTTGCCGGGGACGAAGCTGAAGCATATCTTCCCTGGGATACTCATCATTTTTCCTGGTTTAAGAGGTGAACTTGAACCAGCATTTTTGAAGGCTATTTTCACCATAAAAGTCACACTGGCTTCTAAAGGGATTGGGACCAGGAGTAAGCCTGTTTCTCCATTAAATCTGGGTGTGACAGACCCTGAGCAGATTTTGAAAACAGCAAACAAACTCAGAAAATCTCAATCTTTGCCAACTTTCTGTGATTCTCATCAGTTGGGTGAGTCATTAGACCCAGCTGAAATTTCACCGTGTTCAAAACCTATCTTCTCTGAGAGCAGTTTTCAGGTTTTCACTAATCCTCAAAGTTTCTTGAAGGCTAAAGCCTCTTCTCCTGATAAAATACCAATATTTCAGTTGAAACTAGGAAAGAATACCTTTCAAAAAGGGTCCAGTCAAATTCCTTCCTTTTCAAAACCTAATTTGAACATTCAGTCTAAACTTCAGTCCACAATGGCAGCTCAAAATCCACCTATGGATATGATGGACAGGATGGTAGCAGCTAGGTATGCACCATTAGTTTTACCTCAGCCTCTACATGCTTTGCCCAGAGGGGATTATCAGAAATATATGCCTAGATTTAATGGCCAAGGGGAAAATACTGCTGAGGAACATTGGGAGGCTTTTATGAGTTATGCTGATAATCAGAATATTGAAATTAAAGATGTGTGGATGAGGGTTTTTGTTCAGAGTCTGGATGGTGATGTAAGAAAATGGTTTAGAGATTTGCCTGCTAACTCCATCACTATTATTGAAGAAATCCATGAGCTTTTCATGAGACAATGGGGAGATACAAAAGATCACACATATTACATAACCGAATTTGGAGCTCTCAGAAGAAAGAAAGATGAGACTGTTGCAGATTTTTCCAAGAGGTTTAATAAGATGTATAGTAGAATTCCAGCAGAAATTAAACCCACTGAAACATCAGCCAAGTTGACCTATGCCAATGCTTTCGATCATGAATTTTCTCTATTACTCAGAGAGAGGAGACCTATCACCCTGCTGAACATGCAAGATGCAGCCCTAGAGGTAGAGTCTAATTTGTTAGCTTCAAATAGACTTAAAAATGAAACATCTCAGCAGCTATATGAAAGAAAAGGAAAAAAAGAAGCTGTCACAGCAGGCTCTGCTTCTCAATCTGCTGAGGCCAAGATAGATGAGATGGCCAAAATGGTTAAGATCCTTACTGCAAAGTTGAACAAACTAGAGCTGGAAAAGAATTCTGCTAAACCTGCTCCAGAAGCTCAGAGAAATCCAAACAATCAAAATCAGTTTAGAAGACAATTTGCACCTAGATTCATGCCAAGGGAACGAAGAAATAATGACATCCAGCAAGAAAGGAGAGAAAATGAAGATCAGAAAGTGCCCCCTCCTTTCCAAAATAATTTGGTTGATGAAGAAGAAATTGATCAGCAGCTGCTTTTTGAAGAAACTGAGACTGATCAGGACATGAATCACATTGGAGATAAAATGTTTACAGGCTTTGTTACTAAAGAAGATTTCTTAAATTCTGAGTATTATGATGCTGATTTATATGAGGTTGAAGATGATTTGGAATGTGAAAAAACTGCTGTAAATGCTGCTAGCAATCAGAATGGAGTTAAGAAAATTATTAATCTCAGAACTGGACCAAAACAAGTAGTTCAAGCTCCTAAGAAAAAAGCTGTTGTTCCTGCTCCAGTTATTCCTGATAAACCAATTGCTGATCCTGTAGCAGAAAAGAAGCAACCTGCAGAAAAACCTAAGAAGAATACAGAAATTGAAGAGGTGAATAGGTCGGGTCAACATTTTAGTTTGGAAAATGAATTAGGAAAACTCAAAATTCCTGTGCCATTTTCTGAGCTTATAAAAAATCCATCATACAAGAATACAGTTTTGAAGGTAATGAATATGCCAAATAATCAGCCAGTTTCAGATACAGTGAATCTTCAGGAAGAAAACCCTAAAATTTTTATTGGATCAGCTTTAGCTGAGAAGACTGAAAATGAAGCTGGGGCTTCTCCTCCATTTTATATAACTCTAACTGTGCATGAGCAGATGATTCATAACTGTCTACTAGATTCAGGAGCATCCCATAATTTGATGCCAAAATCTGTGATGGAAGCCCTGGGCCTTAATGTCACTAAGCCTTACCATGATTTATATGCCTTTGACTCCCGAGCTGTAAAATGTCTAGGAGTGATAAAAGATATGGTTGTCAATCTTACTCAGTTACCCATGAAAAGTGTAATAATGGATGTTGTGGTAGCTGACATCACCCCGAAATTTGGCCTACTTCTGTCTAGATCATGGGCTAAGAAAGTTGGAGGAACATTACAGATGGACCTCTCTTATGCAACTATTCCTGTTTTTGGTGGGGAAAACAGGAGACTTTATAGAGAGTTACAGTTGGCTTATATAGTCACAGATGAGAAAAACCCTACAAATCACCCAATGTATTCTGTGGATAAAGACCTTGGTTCATGCATACTACAGTTTAGTGAAGAAGAGAATTCTGCTGGTGTGTTACAAGTACAAAAAGATCAGCCTGTAAAACACAGTCAAGAAGAACAGGATGTAGTGTGGCAGTTGTATTTTGATGGGTCTTCATGCAAAGAAGGTGCTGGAGCTGGAGTTTTATTGATTTCTCCTGGAGGTGAAATGGTGAAACTTATGTATAAGTTAGAATTTGCTACCACCAACAATACTGCTGAATATGAGGCCCTGATACTGGGATTGAAAGCTGCAAAAGATTTAGGAATTCAACAGATTTCTGCATTTGGCGACTCCGAATTAGTTGTTCAACAAGTGAAGAACAAATATCAAGTAAAGCAGGGTTTGTTGAAAGTATATCGAAATGAGGTATGGGATATGCTTGAAAATTATTTTATAGCATTTAATATCACTTATATTCCCAGAAATCATAATGAAACTGCAGATTCTTTAGCCCTGGCTGCCACACATTTTAGAATTCCAAAAACCACTCAATTAAGGTATCCAATAGAAGTGAGATATAGGCCATGTGTTCCAGATAATGTGAAACATTGGAGGGTTTTTGAAGATGACATTGAAATAAAAAATTTTCTCGAGCTGGTAGATGAATTTTCAAACAATCAAATTGATCAAGAAATGGATGAAAAGGATGAACAGTTGGATGAATTTACTGCAGAAGAGATTGCTGGACATAAGATTATTGAATTAAAGAGTAATTTCATTCCGAAAGGTCTAGTACCTCTGGAAAGAATATTCACTAAGGATGATACACCTTCCAGACCAGTAATCCAGTCTTCAGAAGAAAATGTAGAGGACTACAATATTGGCTCAGCAGAACAGCCCAGAATGGTAAAATTGTCTAAAAACTTAACAGCTGAGCAAAGGAGTAGATATATTAGGCTGTTGAGGAAATATATAGATACATTTGCTTGGTCTTACAAGGAGCTGAAAACCTATGACACAGCAGTTATTCAGCATAAAGTTCCTTTGAAACCTAATGTTAAACCTTTCAGGCAGAAATTAAGAAGAATCAATCCAGCACTGTTCCCTGTAATCGAAAAAGAATTAAAGAAGTTGTTGGATGCAAAAATAATAGTGCCTCTTAGGTATTCTTCTTGGGTGGCAAATTTGGTTCCTGTTAGAAAGAAGAATGGAGAGATTCGATTATGTGTTGACTTCAGAAATTTGAATCGATCATCATTAAAAGACAATTATCCTCTCCCCAAGATTGAACAGGTTTTGCAGCAGGTGGTTGGAACTCAAAGGATTTCAATGCTAGATGGTTTCTCAGGGTATAATCAGATTGCTATGCACCCTGATGATAAAGAAAAAACAGCTTTTACAACCCCCTGGGGGACATTTATGTATGACAAGATGCATTTTGGCTTGATGAATGCTGGAGCAACCTTTCAGAGAGCCATGGATATTGCATTTGTGGGTGAAAAGGATAAGTTTGTGGTTATTTATCTGGATGATATTACAGTCTTCTCCAAATCTGATGATGAACACTTGAAACATTTGGAGCAAACCTTCATAAAGTGCAGAAAATTTGGCTTATCCTTGAACCCTAAAAAATCACATTTTGCTGTACAGGAAGGTAAGTTGCTTGGTCACTTGGTATCAGCTGATGGTATCAGGATTGATCCTGAGAGAGTCAAAGCAATACTGAAAATTAGCTTGCCCAGGAGTAAAAAGGATGTGCAATCATTTATTGGCAAAATAAATTTTCTGAGATGGTTTATTCCTAATTTTGCTGAGACCATTAAGCAAATTACAGGCATGTTAAAAAAGGATCAAGAAGTCAAGTGGACTATGGAAGCAAAGACAGCTTTTGAAAAGATTAAAGTGGCTCTAACTGAAGCACCTGTTCTGGTGAGTCCAAATTTTGACAAAGAATTTCTTACTTTTTCTTTTGCCTCAGAAGATACTATTGCTGCTGTATTACTTCAGAAGAATGAAGAGGGATTGGAACAACCAATTGCCTTTTTCAGCAAAACACTTAGAGATTCCGAGCTAAAATACAGTATCTTAGAGAAACAAGCCTATGCCCTGGTAAAGGCTTTAAAATTTTTCAGAATTTATATTTTACACTCCAAGGTTGTTTCATTTGTTCCAAATGCTGCAGTGAAGGATGTTTTGACACAGCCTGATAGTGAAGGAAAGAGGGGAAGGTGGATTGCCAAAATTATGGAATATGAAGTGGAAATCAGACCTACTAAGCTGGTCAAAGGACAAGGATTGGCCAAACTACTAGCTGACTCAAATTGTCAGGCACTAGGGTTACATGCTATGACAGAAGAATCAGAACCTGAAGAAAATCAAGTAATCCTGGAAAAAGAAAGAATCATGGATTCTTATTCATCTTCAGATTGGTATGCTGACATTGTCCATTTTCTGTTATTTTTGCAATGTCCAGAACATTTAGACAGGAAAGATGCCAGGTCCTTGAAATTGAAAACTACTAAATACTATCTGATAGAAGGTCAATTGTTTTGGAAAGATCCAGCAGGAATCTTATTAAGGTGTTTAGATCAAGCTAAAATAAAGGAAGTAATTTCAGAATCTCATGAAGGAGCCTGTGGAGGGCATAAATACTGGAAAACAACAGCTTATAAAATTTTAAGAGCTGGTTACTATTGGCCTTCACTTTTCACAGATGTTTATCAAACTGTAAGAGCTTGCATACCTTGTCAAAAGTTTGCAGGAAAACAAAAGTTGCTGTCTTTACCTTTGAAGCCTATTGTAGTCAATGCCCCTTTTCAGCAGTGGGGCCTGGATTTTATTGGAGAAATAAACCCAGCATCTTCAGGCCAGCATCATTGGATTTTGACTGCCACAGATTTCTTTACAAAGTGGGTGGAGGCTATCCCCACAAGAAATGCCACAGATAAGGTAATTATGGATTTCATAGAAAATAATATTCTGAGCAGGTTTGGTTGCCCACAAAGATTGATTACTGATAATGCCAAAGCATTCAAATCCAAGGCAATGGTGGCCTTTTGTGAGAAAAATGGTATTATGCTAAAACACTCAACTCCCTATTATCCTCAGGGAAATGGTCAGGCTGAATCATCTAACAAAAATATCATTCAGTGCATCAAGAAATTGCTCAAACAGAATAAAAAATCCTGGGATTCAATGTTGAAATATGCATTATGGGCAGATAGGATTACTGTAAAACAAGCCATTGGTACTTCACCCTTTCAGCTGGTTTATGGAACAGAAGCAGTATTTCCAGTACAATTGGGAATCCCTGTAATGAAGTTCCTCCAAAATTCTCAAGAGGAACCAAATGATTTGCAAAGGAGAATTTTTGAAATGATTGAGTTACAGCAGAACAGAGAAAAGGTAGATAAAGAAGCCCAGCTGTATAGAGCTAAAATGAAAACCAGGTTTGACAGAAATATCAAAGATCACATTTTTTCAGAAGGTGAGATGGTTTTAAGATGGGATGCAAGAAAGGAACAGAAGGGGAAACATGGAAAATTTGATAATTTATGGTTTGGCCCTTTTCTCATAGCTAAGGTTTTGGAAAATAATACTTTCATATTGCAGTCTTTGGAAGGAGAGGAATTGCTCAGCCCTGTTAATGGGCGATTCCTCAAGCATTTCTACAGTTAAATGAAGATCATGGTCACTTTTCATTGTATATACCGGTGTGAGTGAGATTGAATAAAGACTCCATAGCCCAATGGAAGACTGAAGGCACTAGTCTACAGGTTCTTGAAGCCTCACAGGGAGGACTTCATCCCGCAGCTGGAGCCAGATGTTAAGTCAGTAAATTTTTCTGCATTTTAAGTTTTTTCTCTCTAAATTTTGGTTTGTTTTTGAGTGCACCTTAGTTAATTGTTGGTTTTCACTTTTGGTTTTTTGCCTTCTTAAGAACCTTATGAATGCTTGAATAAAGTTTGAGCCCAGTCCTTTCAGATTTCATTTGTTTTTGGTCATTTTTACATTGAAAGTGGGTCAATGTGAGTTATATATTCAAAAGGAGAATCAATAATGACTTTAGAGAATAGCTAGACTAATGTCCTAAACCAAATAGCTGCCAAAATCTCCGACAAGTTGGAAAAAAGTTAGAAAATGGCTAAATTTTGGTTAAAAGGTATTCTTGTAGCGCTACACCAAAGTTTAACACAGAGTGCGCTACAGGAATATCGTGGCATGAGTTTTTTGTAATTTCTCGATCTGATTTCCATCATCATGAAGAGTGTGAGTATCTAATTGCATTGTGTGAAGTGCTTAACACGTGTATGCAGCATTTTGAGCATGATGTTAGTTGGTTGATAATCACGAAGAGAAGACAAGGGCATCATTACAGGTTATGCGGGTTCAGTTGCACAAAGACCAGCCAGTTCCGGGTTTAGCTGTCAAGTTTCCCTCGTCACACGCATCATCACTGAGGAGTTAGTGTTTGAGGAGGAGACTTCATTGTTGAACGTTGGATTACGTTACTGTGGAAGGAGACAGCTGTGATTCTGGCGCCAGCAGAAATTAGGGCTTTTGAATTCGTTCACCTGCAGCCAAATAATTGTTAGGAGGACACCTGTGCTCGAAGAAGAACAATATTAACACCCCAAATTGAAGACATTACGCCACGATGGAGGAGTAATTGACAGGTATTACGTATAACCCTCATAGCTGGAGAATTTGGGTTTTTGCTGCTGCGTGTTCTTCTGAAAAAATTGGTTGCTGAGAAGGATGTAATAGCATGAAAGGATGAAGAATTCATCACTGAAATAGTTAGCTGAAGCATGATAGGAGGAATTTGCATGACCGTTTCTTTTATAACCTAATCAGAATAGGGCGTCGAAAAAAACTCACAGAATTGCCTGTAAAACTCAGTTTTGTTTACACAGAGGGAAGTCTGCTAGCTTGATACAGGTGTTACACAGGGAGGTTTGTAGATTTGTGCAGGGGATTTAAATATCATTGAAATTGTTATAGCCTGCAGTACTATTTTCCCAGAAAACAGCTTATAAGACACTTCTGAAACCTAAAACTAAACTGTTCCAGTTCCTTGAAAAGAAAGAGATGGGAAAAAACAGTAAAAGTGGTAAGATTAATAGGGCTGAACCCACAGATTTGACATGGATCCAAAAACTTCCAGATTGTGCAGAGCTGTTCCAACAGGCAGGATGGTTGAAATTCTTCAAGAAGATAGATGGCTTTAATACCCAAGTATCCTGCAATTTTGCCAAAGGACTTAAGAATGAGATGATCATAATGGATCCTTTGAGATTCAAATTGACTGTAGATTTAATTTCAGAAGCCACTGAAATTGATAATGAGGGCGAGCTCTGGTTTAAGAAGTCTCCTTTTGAATTTGATCCTCAAAGATACTTATTGCCCAATGTTGTTCCTGACTGGAACAAAGGTATTATCATTCATAATTTCAAGAGGGAATGGATTGAACCTATAAGGATTCTTCAGATCTATATAACTTGTGAAGGGAGGTACTCATTAGTGTTCAAATACCATCTCAGGTTCTTGCAGCACATGGCAGGGGTGTCTAAAATGAATTTGCCATTCTTTTTCTTCAAAAGCTTGCAGAAAATGTCAAGCAAAATTAAACAGCAGGATGACCATACTTCTCAATCATTGTTTCATCATGGTCTCATCAAGTTAATCATCTCTACAGTGTTGCAGCATGAAGAAAAAACTTGGGACTTCTTTTTGTTTTGGTCAGGGATTCATTCTAAAGGAGAAGACCAACAACCCAAAAGGCAAACTGATAAAGGAAGAGTAATGATACAAAAATTGGGGCATTCAGCTAAACCTGCAAACAAACATGGCATTAAAGCCAAAAAGGAAACAAAGCAGGTAGCAGATGAAGGACAGACTGACAGTCAGCCTCAGGAAATTCCACAGCACAGTAAAGTCAAATTTTCATTATTCGATGACAAAAAGGAAAAGGAAATTCTTGAAAAGAAGTCATCATCTATAACAGTGGTTCAAGAAGAGAGGAAAATTAATATCAAAGTTATTCCTGTAACAAAAGAAGAAGTCCAGAATCGGCCCAAAAGCCCCATCACAGTCCTCTCAGATGACGAGGGCTATATGTTAGAGGAAGAGCAATTCATTCCTGAGATCAAAGTTAAAGCTGAGATTATAGAAAATCAGGCTATAGAGGACAAAACTACCAAGCCTAAGAAGAAGATCAAAAAGTTAGAAGTGGTAGAGTTAGCCTCTATCCAATATCAAGGGAAGAAGCTTAAAATGATGGCAGAGGCAGCTTCTTTATGGAGACCTAAAACTAGGTCTAAAAACAAATTAAGATTAAGCATGAAAAAGCTGTTAAATCCAAAATTGAAGACTGATAAGGTGACCATCTCTGATGAAGAATCCATGGAGGAGCAATCAAAGAAAAATGAATTGCATTCAGTTAAAAGAGAGGATTTTGGGTCTGTAAATATAACAGGTGAAGAAAGCTCTAAATCTATTGTTGAAAACAATTCTGGAAAATTGTTAACAGAAGATATTAAATCAGCACAGGTAATAGGTGTTTCAAACCCTATCATTGAAGATACTGTTGTAAAGCCATTGACAAAGGAATTGATGTTTAAGAAGTTTGACATGTTTTGGAAACCAAGTGAAGATCAGGATGCTGCAATAGAAAAATTGGTTAATTCTGACAAGGAGAATTTGAAGAAGACTGTCAAACAGTACAAGCATCAAATGAGCTACATGCAGGAAGTTAATGATGGCCTAATGATGGCAAATAGAAGATTGAGAGAAGATCTTCAAGATACTCATGACAATTTTCAGGAATTGGTGATTGATGCAAAAGAGGCACTCAGAAGAAAAAGGGTTGCTGACAGGAATTGCTCAGAATTAGAAAAGACAGTTCAAACCTTGCAGCAGGAAAATGAACACTTACACAAAAGGATAGCTGAGCTGGAGCAAAAGCACAAAAGAGTGAAGAAAAGATCCTCAAGTCCAGATGGCATCTCTTTGCTTGTGGAGGCATCGAAAGAGATCTGAGGCAGTTAGGTTCATTTAATGCTTTTTGTTAAAGATTTGCTATTTTTAGCAAAATTGTAATTTGTAAAAATGTAAATGCTACTTTACCTAGTCTTAGTCATTCGATGGAGGATTAATAGGAAATACTCTAACTGTTTTTGGGAGATGAAAAACTATTTAGAGAGAGAGAAAAGACATTGTAAGGGTTCGAATTTTTGGAGAGCTAGAGGAGGTCTGCAAACTGTGCTTTCATCCAGACTTGTTCACTGCTAAGTATTGCAAACTCTCATATTGCATTTTTGATGAAACTATGAATATATAACTCCTTATTCCACTTCTGATATGTGTTGGCTTATTTTAAACTTATATAGTTTCTTGATTGACAATTTCATTTCTGGTTTTAGGTATAATTTCTAGTGGTGCTTGTCTTTTATTGAATGAACTTCATTGCATTCTTTTGGTGAATTTCTGAGATATATATGCATCTTCATGGATATATGTATGTGAATTAGTTTTTACTTATTGGTTGAATGTATTCCCTTATGCTCTTGAAGTTTTCTTACCAAAACCTACAAAACAAAACCCTAAAAACCTAGTTTGGATTGATTTTATTATTGAGATTGTGTTGGCTTGTTACCTTAGCCTTCGTAACAATTTCTGACACAAACAGAGTGATCAGACCCAACTCCTCTCCATGTGGTTCGCTGATTGTGTTGGTGATGAAGAAAGATGGCACATGGAGGATGTGCGTTGACTATCGGGCTCTCAACAAGATCACGATCAAGAATCGATACCCGCTTCCTCGCATAGATGACTTGCTCGACCAGTTGAAAGATGATGTGTTCTTTACCAAGTTGGATTTGCGCAGTGGCTACCACCAGATCAGAATTGCAGAAAGTGATGTGTGGAAGACGGCCTTTAAGACCAAGCAAGGTCTATTTGAGTGGTTGGTGATGCCCTTTGGGCTTTGCAATGCACCTGCAACCTTTATGCGGGTAATGAATGATGTTTTCCAGCCATTCTTATATGATTTTGTCATTGTATACTTAGATGATATCTTGGTCTTTAGCAAAACTTGGGAAGCACATGTGGGGCATGTAAAGCAAGTATTAGATACTTTGAAAAAAAAGAAATTGTATGTAAAATTGTCAAAGTGTGAATTTGGAAAAACTTCATTAGTTTACTTGGGTCATATTGTAGGAGGTGGAAATTTAAAAATTGATCCTTCAAAAGTTGATGTAATTGTCAATTGGCCTAAGCCTACTAACACTACTGAAGTGAGAAGCTTTTTAGGAGCTGTTCAATATTGGAGGAGGTTCATTCAGTACTTCTCATACATAGCATCTCCTTTGCATGCCTTAACAAGTGTGAAGAAATCCTTCCAGTGGGGAGGAAAGCAGCAGAAACCTTCGACACATTGAAGGGAAAGATCAGCACCGCCCCAGTCCTAGCCTTGCCTGATTTGCAGCAGCCATTTGAGATAGAGACAGATGCCAGTGGATATGCCATGGGGTAAGTATTGATGTAGCACCGCAAGCCTATTTGCTACCATTCAGAGACTTTTACTCAAGCAGTGATCAACTACCCCACCTATGACAAAGAGTTGTATGCTTTGGTTCATAGTGTCAAGAAGTGGAAGCACTACTTGATGGGTAAGGAGACGATCATCCATACCGATCATCAGCCCTTGCAGTATCTCCAGTCCCAGACTAAGCTCCAGCAAGCTCATCATTTCAGGTGGATGGGATTTCTTCAACAATTCCATCTAGTGATCAAGTACAAAAAGGGTACTAGTAACAAAGTGGCAGATATGCTTTCTAGACCTCCTATTGTTGCATCTATTGTTTTGAAAAATGCTTCTTTATCCCATGAAAGTTATATTGAGCAGTATGCTACTGATGATGATTTCAAGGAGGTTTATGAGAAGCTAACCAATGGCACACAGGTGGAAGACTACTATTTGCAGGGAAAGTTGCTCTATCATTTGGGCAAGTTATGTGTTCCTATCAGTGAAAGAGTCCATGTAATACGAGAAGCTCATACTTCTCTTGTATCAGGGCATTTTGGGGTAGGTAAGACTTTGGCTCATTTGCAAAGACTTGTGTATTGGCCTCGCATGAAAGACATTGTAACAAAATATGTAAAGGGGTGTGTGATGTGCTTTACTTGTAAGCCCACTAATAGAAAATTGGGGCTGTACTCACCACTTCCTGTTCCTTCCCATCCCTGGGAAATCATTTCCATGGATTTTGTGGGGGGTTTTCCTATGTCTAGGAGGGGTCATGACTACTTGTATGTGGTCGTGGATAGGTTTAGCAAGATGTGTATTATTATGCCATGTAAAAAATAGGTCACTGCAGAGCAGGATGCTTCTCTTTTCTTTCAGCATGTATGGGTTCACTTTGGACTCCCTACGTCCATTATCTCGGATCGGGACTCCCGATTCCTTGGAGAGTTTTGGACAAAATTATGGTGTATGATGGACACCAAGCTAAAGAGGAGAACCTCTTTCCATCTACAGACCGACGGACAGACAGAGGTAGTAAACAGGACGGTTGTCCATTTGCTTCAAGGCTATTGCAACAAGCATCCTAAGTTATGGGATGAACAGATCTAGTATGTGCAGCATGCCTACAACAGGGCTATGCATTCTTCCACTCAGAGCTCGCCATTTGAGACATGCTTTGGGTACTTGCCAAAGAATCCATTGGAATTGACTTATGGGAGAGAGGTTGATTCAAGCGCTTCCAAGGATGAAGACAAATCCCACAGGTTCATTCAGAGAGTTCAACAGGTACATCAGGCAGTGCAAGAGCAGTTGGAGAAGAGTCAAGCCCAGTACAAGGCTCGCCATGACAAGCATAGAGTTGATCATCAGTTTCGTGTGGGAGATCAAGTGTGGCTTCACATCATCAAGGAGAAGATGAAAGGAGAAGGCAAGAAGCTCAAGCCCATTAGATATGGTCCCTTCACCATCTTGGAGAAGATTGGGACGAATGCTTTTCGCTTAGAGCTACCGCCATACATGCAGATCTACTCAGTGGTGAATGTGGAGAACTTGAAACTCTGTGAGCCTCCCATGATCATGGATGAAAGGGAGAATGCCTCATTGCCATTAGTTGATGAATTTGCTCCTGAGTACATGGATGAGCTAAAGGAAGATGTCATCTTGGACAGAAGGACAAGGACTTCTCGCAGAGGTGATGTTGAGTATCTTTGAGTGGGCATCAGAGGCACTGATCCAAGCAAGGCCAAGTGGATCGAGAAGGAGAAAGTGAGGGAGCAATTCCCTCACCTATTTGTTGATTAGTAAAGGCTTTTGGAGGCCAAAAGCTTCTCAGTGGGGAGGAATGATCCAGGAGGATCCAAGAAGGAAAAATTTTGAAGTCCTCCAATCTCAGCAAAACCAACACCAGATCGAAGGGCTCGTCGAGACAATCCCAACGTCGTTCGTTTCACCTCAAATGGACTCCGTACGAGAAAGTTATCGCGTTCTATTCTATAAGGGAAACAGGCAAATTTGGCAAAATGGGGTGCCACGTGGCACCACTGACAGGGTGACATGTGGAAGCACAGACCTGTCACAAGGTGACATGTGGCAGTATGATCCAAGCTAGCGTATGGTGACTGGACGTACGGATGGTGACGTGGCAATACGGACAGTGACTTGGCGGTTGACTGGGTGTTGAATGGGCATGAGGTGGACCAATCCTAGGCCGCCACGTGGCAGCATGGGATTGGCCAATATATCTAAGGTAAAAAATTATGGCCTCCATGAGGTTTGACCCTATGACCTCTCTCATATAAGCGCTCCGCCTTCACCACTTGGGCTACATATCTTTATTGGTATGTTTGTTAAGGTTTGTTTATTTAAGCGTGGAAACGTTGGTAATGGAGCCAAAAGGGGTCGGGGCTTGGTTTTCAATGTACGGGAGTTGGTTACAACTCCAGCCCACAACCCACGTGATATGGTTATACGTTTTATGCCATGGTCACATGTTTTTAAAACAAACTTTCAAATGGATTGGAGCGCCACCCCATCCACGTTACATGCCACCCTTGCTTAACAAACTTTGGGATAATACTAAAAGTGGGTTTGTGGAGCGCCACCCTTGCTTAACGAACTTTGGGTTAAGTTAAAAGTGGGTTTGTATGGTTCTTATATGGTTGTAACCATATTAAAAACCAACCAAAAGGGAATGCCTTTTTAAAAGGGTATTTTGTTAAGTATCTTTGGTTATTAGTTAATAAAGAGCCCAACCACATGCTAACCACTTGGAGGTTTGTAACCACATGCCTATTTAGGAAAAATTGTTGTAACTTGAGAAACCATGAGGATCATGTGAGAGGAGTTCATACAAGCCTATATAAACCCTCTCATTTGCCATTGTCATTCATGCTTTGGAGTAGAGACTTTGTAGCTAAAGGAGAGAAGGGAGATTGCGTAGCTCTGCAGGAGGAAGGTGCGAGTGTTTATACTCGTTTTACACCGTCTTCAGGCTTCGGAGTTGCTGGAAGCAGTCTTGTTGTGTTTTGGGCAACGGTTCTCTTCCTGGCCATTGTCGCCAAGGTATCATTGTATCATTGCCATGTATTTTCCTTTATGCTGAGATTATAGATCGGCCCTCCTATTGAGAAGCAGGCCCGGAGACGTAGTCCATCCTGGACGAACTCCGTTATCAACTTGTTGTCTTTATGTGTGTATTGTCTATGCTGTTTGGTTCTCTTCTTATGGATTTGTGAGCTTCATTCATGCTCTTTATGCAATTCATGTTAACGTCATAGAATAGAAAAGATCTTGTTTTCGGATCATCGAGCATTACTAGTCTTAATCTTTCCCTTTGACGCATACCGAGTTTGATTTTACGCACACACTGTTCGGACTGGACTGAAACTTAAAACTCTTGTTGACTAACCCCAAATTTTTTGTTTCGTCATTCATGCTGGTCATAAGGGGTTTTAGAATCAACCAAAATTCATGAAAACAAATTTAAGATGAGCATCCTTAGTTTGCTCTCATAATTGTATCTGAAATTTTCACATGCCATTGTGAATTTAAGCTAAACAAGCATCAGTAGCATTCACCAAACTACATGGAAGTTATTATTCTCTCAACTCAACCTATTATCAGAAGTCTAAAAGAAAATTTCCTTACAAACTTATGTTTAAGTTACTTATACCATGTTTCTTATTTTTCATTAGGATTTGAAAATGCTTAAGAAGGGTGCCAAGAAGAAATCTAAGGTAACCGAATCAGATTCGGACGTGGATATTGTATTAGACACCAAGATAGAAATCATGTTCGAAGATACAAAAGAAGTAACAGGATTTGTCCTGGAATTCAAATGGGGATAATTGTATCAGATGATCCGGGACCAGGATATCCCTGATGCAGCTCTCGAAGAAATGATCTTGTATCAAAATATCAAGAGATTAGACATCACCAAAGCGGCTACACTCTTAGAAATTTTTCCCTGCTCAGAGGTCATTGGATGGGTCCTGCCACAAGCTGATTCCACATCAAGAATCATCTTTGAAACCAATGGGGAAGCGTTTTCCTCATTCCATCTAGGTCTTATAGCAGTGGCATACAAGCTACTGCTAGCCAAGGTCATGTTAACTGAAGACTGGATCAAAGGTATGAACATGGACCACTTAGAATATCCTAAGAAAATGATAGTATCAGAAAATCAATTGAGACAGAAAGCGAGCAGGGAATATGAGTGTCAAAGCTTGAGGACCCCTTTTAGAATTATAGCTCTGATGCTAAGCAGAATTTTCGACAAGGCAGATGGGACTATCTACAAGCTAAATTGGGTACCTCTAATTTATCACATAGCCTTCCATGGCACAATTTTTAATTGGGAAGACATTATCTCAGACAACCTGTCATCGTCAATAGCAGCTGCACAAGGAGGTTCAACCCAGGAGAAGGCAAAATTCTACATGTTTTCATACCTCATAGATTGCATATTAGCTAGGCACCCATTTCCTAAGTTAGGGTGCATCTGGAATCAAGCTAAGTCTCCAATCTACATGGCTTATCATACCATGTGGGCCCATAGATATGAAAATCATTATAAGCTCATATGTGAAGAGTTCATCATGCCTCTATACTAGTTAATTTTCCATGAAGAACCAAACTGCTTGTATGAAAATGAAATGGTCGTCATAAATGAATACGGGGACTACTACTTCTCACATGAGGGAATGTACATCATAATGCTTGGAGGTTCCCGATATCCATCCCTTTTTCCCAAATATGCAACCAATTTTGTGGTCCACAAGGAAGCAGTAAGGAAAGTTTTCATTAATGGTATTGGAAAGTTCCTGCATGATCATAAGAAAGCTGAACATTCCCACCCTTTTCCTTTCTGTATCGAGGCATACAAGTTCTCCAAGGTTAAAACTGTTGAAGATTTAGTTTAAGATTTAGAAGCATTTCATTTTGGCGAAAAGAGTTTTGCGAGAAATGATAGCCATGACAAGGTTTCCGATCATTGTGCATCGATCAAAATGCATTATGAATATACCAATCACTTCGACAAGGAAGAAGATGTGTATTAGATGGAACGCAACATGACTGAGTTGAAAACACATTTTCGTCACAAGAGCGAGGGTGGTTCCAACACTACTACCAACACTACCAAGGTGGAAGAATTACAAAGGTAGGGAGAAGAAGCCACAAGAATACGAGTAGAGGAAGCAGAGAGGAAGCTCAAAGAGGAAGCATAAAGGATACAAAGGGAATAAGCAGAACAACTACGGGCGGAGGAATCAAAGAGACAACAAAAGGAAGAGGCCGAGAGGCAAGAAAAGGAGGCTTTTGAGTAATTAAAAAGAAAAGAAGAAGAGGATCGGTTCAAGGAAGCTGTGGAGAAACAAGGAACACAAAGTGAATGTAGGATTCCACAACACATGGACATAGACCCACCTGAGGTGTCCAGTGTGACACTCACCGGAGGTCACCTCCCATTTAATGAGCTTGGACTCACCCCATTCACCCCATCGAAGAAACATACTGTGGCCAGATTGGACATAATATTTTTTGATTAAAAAAGAAAGACCATCACAAGGAGATCAGAGAAGAGACTGAAATTGGTAGCCCAGTCCGATGTCGTTACTGTCCAGTAAAACACATTCATGGAGGGTACCCACAAGGACACTAAACTCATCGCATAGGTCAACATAGTTGTTGTACAAGCAAGTGAAGATAATGTTGACAGATTGATGAATGATGTCGAGCGCAACAAAGGCAAGATGTTGAAATTAAAGGAAAACTTGGTGAAAGAGCGGGGTGAAAGTATAGAGTTGAAAAGGAAATTAGAGGCCACATTATCTGAAAGAGACATATTACTATCTGACTACCAAAATTTGGATGTGGAAAAAGAAGCATTAACTGTATAGTTGATGATAATGGAGGGAGAGAAAGGTATTTTGAAGCACAGATCGGAGACTTGGAGATGCGAGAATCAATAGCGAACCAGATGACCGAAGAATTGAAAATTGAAATGGATGAATTGTTAAGAGAGAAGCAATCTCTGGCAGAGCAGATAGAACTGGAAGATAATAGAAGGCAAGACATGACTCCTTTTTATGAACAATCATGCAAGATTCAAGAGCAAATATATTTCTCTCAGGAAGTACTCATCGAAGAGATCTACAAGATGATGCGGTTGATGGAAAGGATGAAGGTGATAGCTGCAGGGTCACTAATGTTCAGGAAAAGGCTATTGGATATTGCATATAAGGTTAATATCTAGATGGACTGGAGAGAAGATAATTCAGAATGCCCCGATCACTTGCCTCCGAAGACGACAACAGACTTGACGTCGGATTTGGCACTTCTGGAATTTTGCAGGAAAGTTGGTAGGAGACTAAATAATGAAATTTCGAAGACTATCCAAAAGTGTCAGGATTTTTACGAGAAAATCTAGCATGCTCATGAGAAATTTCATCTCTCTCTGGTCCCGAAGATGAATGAGCTTCCTTCAAGAGACCAACACACAACAGAGCTGCAGAATGGGTTGTAGGGAGAACTAGATTACATCAGAAAATTGGGCGCTCTCATAGAAGAAGACATCCACCACTTTGTAAGACAAGCATTTATACATGCCTATTTTCTAGAAGATAGCTGCAAGGCTGCAACATCAGGATTGGTGCATATTGAGACGCAGTTGTCATATCATGAAGTGTCCTTACAAGTATTGGATCCTGTCAAATTTAATGTCATAGCTGAAGAAGCTAATGCGTGGGAAGAATATATTTATAATTTAGCAGGGCCCACCTAAATCTAAATTGTAAATATCTTTTTGTATTTTCTGATGTAAGCACTAAATCAAAAAGTTTGGGAATTCCTAGGGTTAGGGTAAACGAGGAGTCACTAGAAGACAAACTCTTTTGTAAGATAAATAAAGGAGGAGAATAAGGATGAAGGGAATTTTGCTAGCATAATAGAAGCTGGACCATTTTGTAAGAGAACTATTTTTCTGCTAATAATAAGGATCTATTTGCTAGGAAAAGCATGCACAGATATTTTTGCCTGGAATGTCTGGAATGTTTAATGTGGAACTACTTCTTCTTGCATTCATAACTCATACTGTGAGATCATTAGATAAATTTCTTGAACTACTTCAATGGTGATGAATGATTTTACTTTCTATGCAAATGTTTATGTGTAAAATGAGTAATAAATTGTTTTAATCATATCAGAGCTACCTTTGGTATTCTTTCTGCTGTAAATGTGAATATTGTGTTGGAACAGCTATCTGTTAGACTTATATTAACGTTTCCAGTATATTACTCTTAATTCAAAATTTTCTCCTTGCAAGGATAAGATAGTTAGTTTAAATTAGAATAGGAATAGATAATTGATAAGGCATGAGCGGTAAGACTGGAGGTAAGAACCTACGCATCGCTAGTGTGGTTTCTTCCTGTCAGTTATATGCATTTAATTAGGGCACTTACATCTCATACTTTAAAATAAAACTACATAAACGGTGAACCGGGCCGCAACCGGTAAAGAACTAAAACAATTACACTCACGGTAGCTGGATCATTAACCGGACGAATTCCCCACATCAAACAGTGAGTAATCTAATTGTGATTATTTACCGGGGAGAATCCCTACTGATAGTGCCTGGATTTTCTGGGCATCAACAAGAAGTAAATGATAATTTTTTTTTCTTAGACTTGTTTTGTTTTTCCTTTTATTTGTCTCTCTTTCTGTCTCATCATGTGGTATCTTATAACCATAAATTTGAGGTTATGAAAATAAATATACTTTATGGTTGCTTCTCATCCATAGGTTTCCAATATGTAACCTCAGTATCAAACATATTATTATTTATGTAAATTTCTTCTAATATTAGCAACCTCATGTGAACCTATAAATAGTTGGTGCATTGAAATTTAGCTATGCATTTAAGTTCCAACATATATACCATACCTTAGTAAGTTGTGTGCATTTACCTTTCCAACATGTACATGTCCACCACAAGAATATATACACAATCTTGACATTTTGTGCACAAATAATGGCAATCTTCTTTTAAGAAATGTTGATGGTGATTAGTACATATGAAATAAGTAATAAACAATGATCAATAAAAATTGAATCACCTTTAATAACCAAATATATAATCATATAACTAAAATATATTTTATATACTTTATGATAAAAAATTACATAAAGTGAAATATAATTAAATGACTCAATAAATGCCACCTTTTTCAAAATTCCATCTCTGAGTTTTTATGATAAAGTTTTATAATCAAAATTCTTTTTAAACTTACACAAAATTTAAAAAATATATCATTAAATTTATCCAATAATGTTTTAAATATTTACAATGACATAGACATTATTAATTTTTATTATACTTTATATTTACTTATTTTTCATCCTATCTACACATTTATAATTAATGAATATAAATGTAAGATATATATATATATATATATATATTTTTTAAGTATACAAAATCAGCTACATCTTTATTGCCCCTTTGAAAATAACATGGTCCCAACTTTTGAGAGATGGCGATGGTTGTATAAAGCGGATTGTCTGATATTATATTGTTTTGTCTTTTCCTTGTGATTAAGAACACGCATGCAAGATATTTACAACTTTCCACCTTATAGCTCCATGTTTATCAGAAAACCATTTTCTTTGCTGCACGCAACCATGGACAAATCCAAAGAAACAAACGGCCCAAGTCCAAACGATGGATCCTATCATCTTCCTCGGCATAATTGATTGGCTGTTGGGTTGTCCTAAATTTGCAAATAAGAAACGAGGCGGATCGTCCAGTCCACATGACGCGAGCAATTACATGAACCCTAACCCTATTACAGTATCCTTCACAGCTTGTGACGAACTAAATTACGCAGAACAGTAACAGTAGAACAGGTTGTATTGTTGTTCGATTCCATCTCTTCGTTGGCTTCCAGTTGTTTGCAGTACACGTCGATTTCAAATTCTCAGTCAGCTTGTATTCTTCTTGTTAGATGCCATCTCTTCGTTGGATTACAGTTATTGCAGTACACGTCGATTTCAATTTTTAGGTCAGCGAAAGCAATGAATGCTCACAGGAATTCACTTACCTACTTACGTTCTTCTGACAGTTATCATGATGCCTTTGTAAAATGGGTATCGGAGGTCCTGTTCTGCAGCTACAGGTTGGCTGTTTTTGATCACTTTCTTTACTTTCATGTTGAATGGTGGATCTACAGAGTACTTGTAACAGAAAAAGACAGAGCTGCCAGCTCCAATTTCTGAGGATGAGCTTAATATCCCTGTCACGACCTTTCAACTCGCCAATAGATGTATTTTCACGACCTTTCAACTCGTCAAGGGATGAGATCCCGGGAGAATTTTCCAGACTAGATTAGTAGGGCTGAGAGAAAATAAAGAAGAGCTTTTTTTTGGTTAGTATGGAATAAGGGATATTTATATTCATAAGTGTTTATATTGATATTAGTTGTTTATATTAGAATTTGGGGTGGATTATTATTTATGTTTTTCTTAGATTGAAGGAGAGTGGGACAAGTGTATTGTCTAGATTGACATTGATTTTATGACCACTTCAAAATTCTAAATAAATAATTATAAATTAAAAGAAATATAAAAAATAATGGGTAGTTGATTTATGGCTAACTCATAGCTCATGCATGTATAACATGTAGTGATAGACAACCCATTTAACTCATAGCTCATGCATGGATAATGTATAGTGATAAACAACCCATTTAATTAAAAAAGGTAACAATTAGTTAAGCATAAGAACAAGTAACATATAACTTGTTCATGACATTTAACTTATAACCTATGGGTGTAGTGGTTGTGCTAGTTTGGAATTTGGGGTGGACTAGTATGTATGATTTCCTTAAAATGCAGGAGGATGAGAAAGTGTAATGTCAAGATTGATTTTATCCGTGTCATTTCAAATTCAAAATAAACAATTATAAAAAAAATAGTTGATGCATAAATAATGATTTTATCAGTATCATTCCAAATTCTAAATAAACAATTATTAAAAAAAAAAATTATTGCATAGATAACTCCTAACTAATATATCTATAACACACAATTCATGATAAACAATCCATTTATAAATTGTTTGTATTATTATTCTTATATACCAAAGTAATGACAAATAACTTCCATACAAACAATTATCACCACGTAACTAGCTACTATGGAAGGCGTCGTTAATGTCATCTTTTATATAAAAAGAAAGCCATGGAAAATGATAAAGTTGGAAGTAGTCTAAGCATATTAACTTTTATATAAAAAGAAAGCCATGGAAAATGATAAAGTTGGAAGTAGTCTAAACATATTAAAATTTTAATATGGTATTTTTGTTGATATTAGTTTATCATTTTTATTTAAAATTTGATAAAAAAAAATTAAGAAATTCATTGAAATTATAGATATTGATTAATTTTGATTTTTCTGTTGATATTATTTTATAGTTTTTATTTAAAATTCGGTAAAAAAATTAAGAAAATTCATTGGAATTTTTTTTTTTTCATAAGAAAAAAAGCATAATTCCATTCATCCAAAGAGATCAGAATTACATTCAGTATTCACTGTAAAAGTGAATTGACCATATCCAAAATTATGGTTCATGTGATGAGACTATAACGTCTTCTTTCAAAAAACAATAAAAATGTCGCTTCCCTGTTTTCCAAAAATAAATATATGGAACTGTCCCAACGGACTGTCTTACTAATACATTACAGTTTTAAATAAATAGCCATTCATTCTGCTGATAAAGTACTTAAAACAGAATTAACATTGTTTTTCAACCTTTGTATCATAAATAGCCGCTGTTTTATGCAATGTAAGGTCTGAGAAAGCTCTCAGTTCTCTGTCCATCCTGTTCTTCTGCTACTTTCCAAGTGCCGAAGTCCATGTTCTGCCCTTCTTTGGAAGCCTGGTCCGCTTTTTGGTTATTTTCCCTGTATACATGCCGGCATATGAAAATATCAAAAGATTGTTTGAGCCTCTGAATAGTGTGAATAATATTTGCAATTCTAATAACTCTGCATGCTTGAGTTTGGTTGGTCCAGTTGATAGTATTCATGGAATCTCCAAAGACCGCCAATCTATTAATGCCCCTCTCAGCTGCAAAGATGAGTAACAATTTCAAACTCATAACTTCAGCAAAATTGTTTGTACCCATACCAAGTCCCATAGTGATAATAAAAAAGTGAGATTCGGTTAAATATAGAACAGCTCCCCCACCGCATATCTCATTGCTAGCAGCTCCGTCAAAGAACCCCCACGGGTAAGTTCTGTCAATCTCCACTTCCATAGTACGTCTCTGCTGTGTAACCCTTACATGTTCGGGGTAAGCCATGTAGAGACCCACCGTCATAGTACCAATAATCTCTGGTATGCATGGCTTATCCAGAAAAATTAACCCGTTCCTAGCCAACCATATCTCCCAAATGATCAGTAATGGTAGGACCTTCTGTTTCTTAGTGCGGGCCCATCTCCACCAGCGCTCCCATGCTTCGCTAACAGAGGTTCCATCCCAACGACAATCAAATCCCAACAATTTTGAGCATTTATTCCAAACAGCAACCGTGAATGGACATTTGATGAAGAGGTGTGTAATGGTTTCCAAATCCATCTTACACAAAGCACACCAACCCGGGCCCTGGAAGCTTCTCTTCTGCAAAATATCCCAGGTCGGAACCCGATTTTCCAAAGCACACCACATAAAGAGTCTGTTTTTCGATGGGCATTTTAGTTTCCATAAAGATCTCCACCACCAGACCTCATCCCGAATATCTTCTCCAGCACTAAGTACATTATAGCCCATCTTTGGTGTATAAATCCCCACCGGATCAAGTTCCCAAGTCATTACATCCTCCACCTCCGTGAGTTGAATGCCTGCCCGATTCAAGCCATGAATGTAATTACCCAGAAAAATAGCCTCTGGTTCCCCCAAGCCCAACAAATCCGCAGTTTTCCAGTGTTGAATCCACGGTGCATCTGGTCGCCGTTCAGCCAGATGATTAAGAGTGTAAATACCCCGATTTTCCAGCGTATGGATAACATGAGCAGGCAAAATATGTGATTGTTCACTTCCAATCCATGGATCTCTGCCAACTCTCACCATTTCTCCATTACCAACATCCCAAGCCAAAAAATTTTCCACCAATGTGAAAGATTTAACCACAGCCTTCCATATCATGGATCCCCCAGCATGTGTTTTCCGAGGGCTCCTTATCCATTCCTCCAGACTAGTATCTGATAGATACTTACTTATAATAACCCTGGTCCAAAGACTATTAGTCTTTATAAGTCGCCATCCTCCCTTAGCTGCCAACGCTTGAGCAAACAGAAAAA
The DNA here is from genome assembly GCA_027924585.1 of Larix kaempferi. Classification (NCBI taxonomy): domain Eukaryota; kingdom Viridiplantae; phylum Streptophyta; class Pinopsida; order Pinales; family Pinaceae; genus Larix; species Larix kaempferi. The sequence goes on along the minus strand of BSBM01000560.1, from coordinate 1,690,913 downwards.
TATTCTTTAATCCCCAGCCCCCAAGACCTTTAGGAACAACAATCCTCTTCCAATTGACCCAGGGTGTGACCTGACCTTCCTTCTTACCACTCCACAAGAATCTAAAGCATAACCGCCTGATCTGTTCAAGGATTCCTTTGGGTATCCAGGACAAGGACATCCAATATACAGGGATGGCTTCTAAAACGGCCTTAACCAGAACCAGCCTGCCAGCACGCGACATCCACTTGTGACTCCAAACATTCAATCTTTTTTCCACCTTGCCAATTAACCATCTCCAATCCACCTTTAGATAAGTATTTGCTTTAAGTGAGAATCCCAGATATTTTAAACCCTCATCAAGAGTAGATAATTTAAAAGGAAAGTTTTCAACAAGTGCCCGTTCCTCCTCCTGTCGAAGCAAATGAGTAGTAAGGGTGGACTTATTAGCATTAATGTCCATCCCCGTCGCAATAGAGTACAATTCCAGGATCTCCTTCAAAGTCCGAGTATCCCTTCGATCTCCTGAACAGAAGATGATGATATCGTCCACAAATAAAAGATGAGTAACAAATAATCGATCCCCAATGTTAATGCCCTTAAACCGCCCCTGTAATTTAGCATCAATAATAGCCCTGCTCAAACCTTCAGCCACCAGCAGAAAGAGTAGTGGGGAGAGCGGACAGCCTTGCCTTAGGCCTCTTTCCGCATGAAAAAAAGGGGTGGCAGCTCCATTCAGTAACACAGAGAAAGAAACAGTAGTTATGCATGACATGATCCATCTAATAAAATCAATACCATAACCCAAGTGAGTTAGGAGAAGCCGGATATAAATCCAAATCACCTTATCGTATGCTTTGGACAGATCGATTTTAAGAATAGCTCCTTTGATGTGCCGAGTCTTCATGCTGTGAAGTCCTTCCTGTGCCACCCCTATAGCCTCATGTATCTGACGTCCCTCAAGAAAGCCAAACTGTTCAGCAGTGATATGTTCTGAAAGTGAAACCTTGAGTCTCCGAGCAATGACCTTCGACACAATCTTGTAAATACAATTGCACAAAGAAATAGGTCTGAACTCTGAGAGAGTAACCGGATTATCAGTCTTAGGTATGAGGGCTATAAAGGTAGAATTGAAACAGGCAGGAAGCCTCCCATTCAACCGTGTATCCTCAACCACCTGCAAGAGATCCAGTCCCACAATCTCATACAGCTCTACAAAAAATTCCACAGTCCAGCCATCCGGCCCGGGGCTCTTGTCTTTCTGAAAGCTACCAAGAACCTCCTTCAGCTCCTCCTCAGAAACAAGCCTCATCAGTCTCCTATTGTCCTCCTCCCCAACAAAACGTGGGAATAATTGAGCAATCCTAATAACTTCTGCAATGGAGGCCTGTGCTGGAGCCTTAAATAGTTGCTGGAAATGACCCACCCCACATCTAGCTTTTCCTTCAAAGTCGAAATGTTCATTACCATCTTCATCTTTCAGGCTCCAAATAGTATTGACCGCCTTCCTCCCCCTGGCATATGCATGAAAGAACTTAGTATTCTCATCCCCACATTCCAGCCAGACCGCCCTGCTCTTGAGTCTCCATGTTTCCTCCTTTTCCATCAAAAGTTTATTTCTGAGACCTTCCATCCTGGCCATTTCAGCCTTGGATTCCAAGGTCAGTAGTCCCCCTCCATCCCCCTCATAAATCTGTAGAAGTTCATCCTCAATAATTTTCAGAGCAGCATCATCCCTAATTTTCTTATCAAAAGCCCACTTTTTAATAGCTTCTTTTAACCTTTGAATATTCTCAGCGAACTGGAAAGCCCCAGTACGAGCATGTTCCACATCATACCTCCTCCAAAGGTCCTGAAAGAGCTCTTTAAATGTAACATCTCTGAGCCAATTCTTGTTAAATTTAAGTGAGCTAGGTGGATTATCTGGTCCTTGCCTGATCTCAATAAAGATAGGGAAGTGATCAGAATCCCCACCGTTCCCTACCCACTGTCGGATTTGTAGAAATCTGTCCACCATCTGTTCAGCCACCAGGAACCGATCCAGTCTTTTTGCCACTCGAGCCTTACCACTCCTGTTGTTCCTCCAAGTGGGTTTCAGCTTGATAGGTTCAATATCCAGCAAATTTTTAAGAACCAATTTCTGTTGAAAGTACCCTGCCAAAGGATCCACAAGTGCCCTAGGTCCCCAAACTTCTGAATTTCCTAATGTGAAGTTTAGATCACCTCCCACCACAACCGATTCACCTCCAAATAAGGGATCCTGCAGCAAAGATTCCCAAAAAGATGCCCTATTAACATAAGGCCCGTAGATATTAACCACAGTGAAGCAGGTGCCCAGGTCAACAGAGAGGAATTCAGCTCCTAGCACAGAAGCCATTCCCCAAGCATTAATCAGTTTAATCGCACAATTTCTCCAGCCCACCGCTAACCCCCCAGAGCGACCCCTCACATCCAGGGTAAAAAAAGTCCATCCCGCCAACCAATGTTCCAATTTCTCCTTGATGATAATACCTAAACCTAAAGTCTCTTGTAGCAGAATCACATCAGGATGTTCAAGAGTAAGCACCCTCATGAAGGCTGATTTCTTTTTTGGCCCAGCCAGACCCCGGCAATTGAAGGACATGATCTTCATATCCGCACATTCGTCCGGGCATTCACTGCTCTAAGTGCCCTTTCAATTGAAACTTGTTTCCCATCCCTAAGATCCAAACGGGCCCTGCTCTGAGCCTTAGATAAGTGGGACCTCCGGCCTCTGCCCCTCCGGGCCATCACCACCGACTTACGCAGACCTCCCTTAGAAATTTTAGTACAGGAACGAAGATTATACCCAGATACAGAAGATTCTGGTGAAGAAGGCTCAGAGGATAAATCCACCTTCCCAGGGTCCGGCCCCATAGAAGTCAAAATGTCCTCCAGAGGAGTAGATGTCAAATTAGGGAGGGGTACATCAGGTTCAACCACCAGACAGGTACAGCTCCCATAAGTGGGCGCAACAATAGAAAGAGGAGCAGTCTCAGAAAGACCCGACAAAGATAAATTCTTCAGTCCATCAACCCAATCAAAACCGACCACAGAACACCGATTGATAAAAAGATGTACAGAGGGTGTAAAAGAAAAAGAAGGAATACCCGGCACGATAGGTCCCGGCACTGCAACCACAGCTGACGAAACGGGGCTAGTATAGTCCTCAGGTGTATCTCTAAGATCTCTAGCAAGTATGTCCCGTGCCGCAACAGAGTCCGGTCCAGCAATATCCATCACACCCAAATTCAGGTCCCCATCCACGTCCATCCGCTCAGACACCATCTCATTGTTCAGCAGATCCGAGGGTTCATCCCTAGTCGCCAAACCCGAAGGGTTATTCATCCCCCCATTCTTGGAGCGGGCCGATAGCTGGCAATCAGACTCCGGGTGTCCATATACACGACACCGCCGACATCTAAAGGGTATATTCTCATAATCCAGCAGTTGGGTAATAACAACAGGCCCCCATTCCATATTGATATGCTCCGGCAGACCTTCACGCACATTTAAATTGACCAATATACGAGCAACCTGCTTGTAATGCGTCTTCATGTAGGAGAGATCAGCTTCCAGAAAATTTCCCAAAATATCCCCAATCTGACGAAAATGACGAATATCCCAGAAATGCAGAGGTAGTCCCGGTAATCTTACCCATACCGGGGACAAATCAATTCTCTCCCGACTCGCATCAAATAGGGGATGCCAAGGCTTCAACAGTACCGGCTTCTGTTTTAAATGCCAATTCTTGTTCAGAATTTTGTGCATATCATCCTCATCATGGAGTACCACCGCAAACCACCCACGGAGCAGCATGTCCACCTCAGGAGTGTATCCCAGAACCTCCCGCCACTGTGAATCCACCCAAGCTATCACCGTGGGCCGAGCAAAAATTCTGCCCATAACCCTACCAACCAGCGTCAAACAAGACATCTCAAGGACACGATCCCAGGCAATGTCCTCGCCTACAGCATAGCTTCCCACTGTGCGGGTTTTAACCCAGCTCCGCTTCCTACGCCGGTTTGAACCTTTACGAGCATCCCCAGTCCCCAATACGTTCCCAGCACAAGCCTGCTGATACCCATCAACCGTCACAGGGCTACCACACCCTCAGAGTTCATGAAGAGCCAGAGGCACACGCAAATCCCCTGCAGTTTCACCTTCAAACGTCCCAGCCAGCTGCTGAACCTGACGAGCTACACCTGCATCAGCAATCTTTTCAAAACCTTCCACAGCTTCAAATCCCTCCTGAAATCCTGACACCTGAAATCCCAGGTTCCCTGCAAAGAATTCATCCGCCGCTCTCCAGTCCGGTCTCCCTAAGAAAACCTCAGATAAACCATCATTTTCCAAACAATCCGGCAGTAAATAACTTGGGACGCATGGCGAATATTCCGATGACAATACGCCATTTTCCGGGTTCACCTGCCCCATCCCGGTCAATACAGTGACGCCAGGCCCCATCAGAGGGTAACCATCCTGACCCCCCATCAGTCCTCCACCTGGCGCCCCCCTGTCTTCAGATGCCTCCATCTGTCCACCGTCGAAAGTTTCCATGGCCATACCTGCACCTAAATCAAGACCCAAGATCCAACAAGAAACCTTTCAAAACCCCACAGCGCCGGCACAATCATCAGAACCCTGACGCCTCACAAGAAAACTTCAGCATATAAAAATAAACCGTCCCCAAATAAAAACCATCGTCCATCGTTTACTGTGTAACACCGGCAAGGCGACAGAGACAGGTTTGGCTTCGTCATCTCCCCAAAACAGCGACCGGTAGCTCCCAGCTACCAGCCACCACACGAAACCCTACCTCCATCGCTCAGAACTCCCCTCCTCCGTATCTCAGAATCCTCCTCAATTTGACCTCTAGTTTGGCGGTTAATTTGTCCCAGAAATGCCACTTATACAAAATATAATTGCAAAATAATCTCCACGCAACTTTTTCTACACCAGTTGGAATTATAGATATTGATTGTTAAGTTAACATGACTCAAATACAATAAAGATATTTGAGAATGTTGTATAAATATTGATGTATTTAAGAATATAATTTCTTGGATTGTAAAATTTATTTTATTTTTAATGGTTTATAAAATTTATTGGTATTAGTGATTTATATAATTTATTTTTGGGCTAATAAGAGGTAAAGTAATTGGTAATGAGTAAATGAGTTAATAAGTTGTAAATAGAAAATCATAAGTTCAAATCTCTATGGATACTAGCGTTAATTTTTTGTTTCCTTATTTACCTACTCTAGTGCCGTGTGTACTCTTAACATTGTGCTTCCTTATGACTTATGTACTCTTAGCATTGTGCTTCTTATTTAGGTACATACTTATCTAGGTGCTTTTATGTTTTGCAATTTTTTTTAATGTTTTCATCACATAGGAAGCTAAAATAAATCTTATTTTTTATTTTTACAAACACAAATTTATTAAGAATGAGTCTTTTCTTTCAACTAAATAACATAAAGAATGAATTGATAAGTAAAACATTTCAAAGCTTGCAAATAAATGTTTAATAAAAGAGTATCAATTATCTATTTTAGTTTACTTGGACTCAATTAAACATAAGTGTTTTGGGTTTCATATTGGTCAAGCCTTCCTCACTAAGTTTGGGTTAGTAAGACTAATATATTTTCAAATTGGCTACTAAGTTTGGGTTAGTAAGACTAATATATTTTCAAATTGGCAATATTCCTTAGCCTTCTATCACCCTCAATACATGTTCATGGTATACATTAATTCCACACTTCCTAACATAATCTTGTTGACACATAATTAGATTTAATCTAGGGTTGTTTTCCTTGTTTCAAGTTCTTTATATTTTGGTGCTGGGTGTTAGGATATTCCTATACTCCATCCTAGTCCTTCTAACATTTCTGACATTTTCAGTCCTGCATGCAAAATTAGGGTTTTGCATGCAATTAGGGTTTTGCATGCAATTAGGGTTTGCATGCAATTAGGGTTTGCAGCACCAGCACCTAGCCCTTGCCAAACTAGCCCCAGGAGCTTCTCTCGGATCAGTCTTAGCTCTCCTAGAGCTTAGTGCGCCCTCTTTTCAGTTATTGCATGATAAGGGCGCCTTTCTTCACCTACCAGTCCAGTTTAGTTCAGTTATCTTCAGTTCTTCCTTGATTTAAGGATTAACTGACTCCTAACTGAACTTATCACTCTTTTGGACCTCCAGTGTGACTAGATAGACTGTTTTGACTCCAGTTAGCTCCATGAGCGCCCCCACTGAGTCTCCTTCACTATATCAGTGCTTCCATGTGCCAGTTACACCAACCACACTCAGTTAGACTCAGTTTGACTCCCGGTTGATCACTACTTGTGCATTGATGACTTCACCGATGATGAGATAGACTCCTAGTTTGGCACTGATGACTCTCCACTGATTATGGATCTGTGCATGAAGGACAATTCGAATTACACCTAGTGAATTCGAATCCTCATGCTCAGCATTGTATATTTACCCGGTTACTATTCTGATTAATGCAATGTGTGTAATTATTCTGCCTCTATTGGATCTATGTTCTATTGCTTCTCTCTTCTTCCTAAATTCTTTCATAGTGAGGTTTACATCATCTCTTTGGATCTTATGTGGGCAATTTCACACTGGGGGAGGCCAACCCTTATCATTTTTTAGTAAACAAAGTACATGTCCAAGCTGGCCAAGTCACATTTCATCAAATCCTCTCATATTCTAAAATTACATGGTGCTTTGTAATTTTATTAATATAATATCATTTATTATGCCAATATACTAGCTTAATATATGTGATTATTAAATATGTTTTTCTCTTACCACATTCATTATCACCAACTTTTGTGGTAGTTTGTTACACATTGATAAACTTAACCGATCTTATCCTTTCGTATGCGAAAGCTTGAATGGATATATAATAAATTAATAATTACACATTTTTTGGGTCAAGCTGTAACATAGCCTTTTTGCTGGAAAAACATTTTTTGTTAGAAAACATTATGATAACTTTTATTGTAAAGTTTTATGTTGGACAGGTGTCCAAGGATGACTGTAATTTGCACAATATTTTATTATTTAATAAATAAAATAGGAGACAAACACCTAAGAGGACTGTTGAAAGAGTGTTTACTGATCCACTAGGTGGAATGGAATCTGTGGTAGAAGGCAATGGACAAGTGGTAGCATCATGATGCAACTAACTAGCTGTTGGTATGGGACAACTCCCTTGAAATGTGGTCATAGTGCCCTGAAAGATGGGACTAGAGCTTGAGGCTCATTTATTCCAAACTGACCACTAAAAGACTTAGGCAGTCTATATAATAGCCATAAAATTATGAACTGAGGTTCATCACTTTTCCTGATGAGGAAATTTACCTTGGGGTTTTGCTGTGTTTGCACCCAAGAGATTTGATGAGGGGATATGCTATGTTGTTGATCATGTTGTGAGTCTGCCAAACTCTATTGAGTTTCAAGAGGTTGATGCTGAGTGCTAAAGGCATGTTATTTCAAGAGGTTGATGCTGAGTGCTGAAGGAATTTTTGAGTGCCTTGCTTCTACACAAATTCCATCTACTCAGTGGCTCAGTAATCAGGATCGGGGGTTCACAAGAAGCCAGCAGTTGGGCTACTTCTTCTGGAATTAGTTGGGAGGAACAGGCCTCCTTGGGTGTTTTTTGATCCTATCTTCAATTACAGGTTCCATTATCTTATCTATTTTCATACATTTAAAAGTTCTGCTGTATAATAACTTTTATTGTTTTATTTTATAAATTTATTTCAGTTCCCTGAGTAAGTTATGATTTTGTGTAAAATTGATTTTTGATTGAATAGAATAGTCTCTGTATTTTTCCCCATGCAAATGGATCTGCATCGTACTCTAGTACATAGATAAAATTAAGTCAGATAGATCAAGATAGGCAAATAGCTAGGTGAATGAGAAGATGAAATTATTATATTTTCTCAAGTTTTCTGCTTACTGTTTAATTCCTGTGTATACATCTACAATGTCCTCATTATCATTCTATTTATCGATATTTGTTCTCCTAAATGAACAAGTAATGTTTTCTTCGTTTCATAAATATCTTCTGTCTCAAAATAAATAGTTTTTCTTTTCTAAACAGTATAAGAATTGTTTCCCTGTATTACAGTATTTAAAATGTATACGTTTATATTATAATAGTTATACATTTAATCTCAACATACAACATAGTGATATTTAGCTTTTGAAAACAGTGCACAGTTAGCAAATTCTAACTACTACATGCACATAATTACTCATTGTTTTATATTATAAATTTCATGTAGGAAATAAAACATTTGTCAATTCTCAATTCATTCTATATCCATAAACAGTGTTATCAACTTTCAGCATACAACCAACAATTTCTTTTTAACCATTTTAAACTTATGTCAAACCATGTACTAATTTTTTTTCCATAAATCGACACAGTTAAAGTTTCGGTACCAACTCAAGCATGCTAGTTATTACAACGTTCATGGAACAACTCTAACAATAGTATTAGAAAACAAGTATGGTTGCCGATATCATATCGAGGAGCAGGTTCAAGTCATACTTTTCCACACAAAGACAAACCCTTATACTCAAGCCTCTTATAGGATGAAAACGCAACATTATTTACAAATCAACAAATTACACATAGGCCGAAGCCTTCCATAGTTACAAACATCTACCCATTGTTTAGTGAAAGCAACAGTCTTTTCATTTTTCACATACATCACACGATTCCCATTCCATTGTTTTACATTTCAAAGTTTCACAGTTCACAAAAGAAAACGATAGCAGCTAAGGTATTGAAACCTAGTTTACAAACCACACATAGTATTACATCAAAGTTAAACGTAGAGACCTGCTAGAAACCAGTTCATTTCAACTTTTAAATCACCGAATCACAAGTTATGTTCACGGGTCAAGCCCCAAAAAGCTGAAACAAAACAACTACTGCAAAATAGACTTGTAAATATTGTTCTTATTGAAAATTCGACAGAGTTCGAAACCCTTGACGACAGAAGATATATTGCCCAGTACAACCCAAATTACAACACACTGTACAGGAACCTAAACCGTATTACATCGACCCTGTAAGCTGAGAGGCATCTATAATACAGGCGTAAAAATAAAACAACACAGTTTGGATCACGATTTCTAGAAAAACACAAAGTGGTTACAACTTCAACGATGGCCATAATCTGCTAGGAGAACCTATGGAGGGTTATGCCATCGGGGCTTACCGAAATGAAGCGAGCCATCCATTGCCCACAAACTCCAGCCCTATAAACTCCACGATGAAGATAGTACCTGCCACACAAACTACCAAGAAGTTATAACAAGTTCCAAAATGAATACCATATAAATCGAAACTATATTATTAACCAATAGTTCTACAAGGCCGAACTTACCTTCACAAGAACAGGAGGATGGAATGCTTCAGGATTCCATTTTTTCCAACCGACGCCACAAGGGAAGCATGCAACATTGAACAATTCTCAAATCTGAGTCTAAATTCACTGAAAAACCTAACCTGTCACCCGACGAAAGCCACAGGGCTTCAATGCCTTACACCATTCGAACCATAGCAACTTATACAACAAGCTCTCACCAATATTTTATCGAGATGGGAGTTACAGAGCCATCAAGAAACCACCCAGGGTCGAACCCATCCATTTAGCAGCTTGTCGGCCTCTCCCCAAGACCAAAAACTCCAAAAATGAATGCAAAAGGAAAACAACAACTATTTAACGAGTTGCCTTAGGGTTTAGATCTCCACGATAGAGATAGGATAGATCATTGGATAAGATTTGGCCAGCCAAGCCACACCAATACCAAGACAGAGATACGATCACCTACCATTAATAACTCCATTTAATTAGCAAGCCTCGATGGAGTGCCATATCACCAGGGTGGAGATTACAGCTCGGCAGAGTTCCAATAGTTTCTACAACTTCATCACGTGGAGCTAGTTACAGGTAGGAGCCAACGAGACAATCCACTATCAATACACAGGGTTTGCATTAACTGTTGATTCTACGTATCTTTTGCCAGACCACACCTGTAACGACATTAAGTTCATGTCAGCATCGAATTTATTTCCAACATCACTATCTCGATATCACATCACTGTCATATAACCACGATATAAATGAATTCCAAACCTTATTGCGTCGTATAATTTCTATGTTTCATACATTTCAATGTTAAGTTCTCATTTGCATAGTATGCACATATTTCAAATTCGAATGTTAAGTTTTCATTTGCATAATATGCAGATATTGCAATTCGAATGTTAAATCTCACAAAACATAGTATGCACACAATAGAATGTTAATGCTAAGTTTAAATTCGCAGATGGTTAAGCTTTATAACCCTAGCATATATTCCATAGAGTATTATGACAATTTAATATATGTCATTAATACATAACAAACCGTTATCTTGTCCATGCAGTGATATAGTAGAATAGTATTATAGGAGCATATATAATTTAGGTACATGAGATATGTCATGTAGGTTTTGAAGACCATCTTTATTATGTGCCATAGCATTGTAGTAATGCTATTATTACTATACATTTGCATTTCAAATTTAACAATGTTGGATTAAAATTCTAAATGTCCCATTACAATCTATTCTAGCATTAAACACTGAGGTAGCATATTGTTCAACCCTGACGTAATGATAATATCATCATATGCTTGTTGTAATATTCAAATTGTAGAATCTCGCATGACGTTCATATCAATTATAGTTCTAACGAACAACACCATTGATTACAACAGAAATATAGTGTAAAATATCTCTAGCTACACTTATAAGTGTTAGGATAAAAATGGTACAGATTGATAAAGAGAAACTAGAATTACATACCATCAACACCGTCATGCACAACAGTACACACATCTATCTTAAAAACAGACACGGCTAGCTGAAGTTTATAACCTTTCTTGAAATACTTGAATTACTCTATTACCTTACCTGCAGATCTGCGAAAGAAAAGAATCCAATGCTTTAGCTATCAAGCTAAGTAAACCCAAGGGCACCCTGTAGGAACCCCTTCAGAAATATGCAAACGAGTCATCAATATTATTATTAGAATCATAATGCATGAGAAGATAAACATGGTTTTATCACATTTAAATTATAAATATGCTGTCTTTTATGTTTAGGGATAATAATGATAAACATGTGAAGCTGTCATTATATAAATAAGTTGAACATCTTTCATTCCGCAGTTAGCATTTCTTTATGAATTGCTATATCATAATTTTTTTTTTATTTTTGAGATTTTTGGGATGTTACACGTGGTATCAGAGTGCAAGTTCAAACTCTAGGCCTAATTTAGGCTCACGTGCACAAACAGAAAACAAATCAGAAAGTTTATGTTACTAACTTTGTAATTCAATTTTATTTTTGCACAAAACAGATTGAACTTTAAAATTTGTAGGTATGGAAATACCAGAAGAATCAGTAGAGGACATATCTCCTCGTAATGAACGCATTAATAATAACAATTCTGAATGAATTTATGTTGAATTAAACAATTAGTCTTCTGAAATTTTACGTACTGTACAGGATTTAAAATCTGAGTTAAAAGCTGTTAAAGAAGAAAATGAATGGATCCTTAAGGTACAGGAAGAGTTACAACAAAATTTAAAAGGAAATTGTCATAATGATGAAAGAGGCAGAAAATCAGAGATAAAGGCTGATTCTGAAACAATGTTCCACCAACATAAGCTTAAGAGAATGAGAAATGATAAAAGGAACAATTACTCATCCTCTAAATCTGATTCAAGTAATAATGACTTTAATTATGACAGTAGTAACAATGAATGCTTCTCTAAAAAGAGAAAACGTAAACATCATGAACAGATTACTGGGGAATTTGAAAAGATTAAGCCACCCACCTTTAATGGTGAAAGTGAGAAGGGTGAGACAGCAGAAGCTTGGTTGTTTGGAATGAAGAAGTACTTTAATATTTACGACTACTCTTCTCAACTAAAAGCCAAGATGGCTATTTACAATTTGACCGGGAAGGAAGATATTTGGTGGTAGGATCTTAAAAGAATTAAGAGTATAAAAGAAAAAGAAGTAACTTGGGCTATGTTTAAAAGTTTGTTTAAAAAAAAGTTTTTGTCGGAACAATATTTTGAAGATAAATCAAAGGAGTTTTACGATTTAAAGTTGGGTACAATGAACATGAAAGAACTTTGCAGCAAGTTCCTTAGCTTGCTGAGGTATGTGCCTTATATGGTCGAGGAAAAGCCTGAAGTGCAAAGGTTTCTCAGCTGTCTACCTTTTAATATAAAGGACCGTATCGAGTATGATAATCCTTCCACTTTGGAAGAGGCCATGAGAAAGGCAAATTTTTGTTTTGATCAAAACAGAAAAAGAGAAGGAACAATTGGCTAGAAGAATAGTAAGACAAATCAATTTGACTATAAAAAGAAGAATTTTAATCATAATTCTGGAGGTTTTAAGAAAAGTTTTAATAACAGAAAATTTCCTAATAATTACAGGAATAATGCACCTCAGAACTTTACTGCTGCAAGAAACGTACCTAACAATAATAATCACAGCAATAACAATAATAACAACAACAAGTATGTTGAATAGAAAGGAACCATGAAGTGCTATGACTGTGGCGGACCACATAAGAGAGCAGATTGCCCATGCAACAAGAAGACAACCAACAATATTCACACTATGCAAGCAGAACCTACAGTTGGATATATCACAAGAGAAATGCCCAGGATAAATGCAGCACTGGAGAACCGTCAAGTGGACCATCAAACATCCATGGTCAAAATTGAAGGTATGATACAAAACGAGTCTATTTCTATTTTGATAGATCCCGGTGCAAATCTGAGTTATATTTCACCCACTTTAGTAAACCGTTGCAAGTTAAAAATAGAGAAATTTTGATAATGCATGGTTAGTTCAGCTTGCAACCGGAACTAAAAGAAAGGTTACAAATTTTGTCAAGGATTGTGAAGTATTTTTAAGTCAGTTGAAGACACAAATTAATCTGAATGTTTTACCCTTAGGGTCATATGACTTGTTGATAGGTATGGATTGGCTTGAACATCATAGAGTTTTACTGAATTGTTATGAAAAATATTTTACATGTGTAAATAATGAAGGTAATTCAGAAACAGTAAAAGGAATTCATAGGAAGATTTCAGTAAGGCAGATTTCTGCTCTACAAGTAAAGAGAGCTGCCAAAAAAGGCTGTAAAATGTTTGCTGTTAATGTTATTAATGACGAGTGTACATCTAAAGAAGACAAGTTAAAACTAGAGGATATTCCCATCCTTAGGACTTTTCTGACGTATCCCCAGAAGAAATTCCAAGATTACCTCCGAAAAGGGAACTTGATTTCACCATTGAGTTAGTACCCGTTGCGGTACCAAAATCGAAGGCTCCCTATAGGATGAATATTCTGGAGTTAAATGAGTTAAAATATCAGCTGAAAGAATTAATAGATAAAAAATACATAAGGCCTAGTGTGTCTCCTTGGGGAGCACCAGTAATTTTTGTTAAAAAGAAGGACGGTACTATGCGTTTGTGCATCGATTACCGTCAGCTTAATAACATGACAATTAAGAACCGATATCCCTTACCCCGCATAGATGATCTATTTGATCAAGTACGCGGAGCAGAGATATTCACTAAAATTGATTTAAGGTCAGGTTATCATCAAGTCAGGATAAAAGACGAGGACATATTCAAAACTGCATTCAGAACACGTTATGGACACTACGAGTTCGTAGTTATGCCTTTTGGGCTAACCAACGCACCAGCAGTGTTCATGTGTTTAATGAAAAACGTTCTGCATAAATATTTGGATAAGTTCGTAGCGGTATTCATTGATGATATTCTGATTTACTAAAAAACTAAAGAAGAGCATGATGAACATTTAAAAATCATTTTGCAAGTACTTAGAGAACATCAGCTTTACGCTAAGTTCAGTAAATGTGATTTTTTTAAAGATAAAATTCAGTATTTGGGTCATATAATTTCTAAAGATGGTATTTCCGTTGATCCTGATAAGATAAAAGCAATTAATGAATGGCCTGTCCCTAAAGACATAACTGATGTACGGTCATTCATGGGGATAACGGGTTATTATAGAAAGTTTATTGAAGGGTTCTCTAGAATTGCTAATCCCATCACTTCTTTGCAGAAGAAAGGGAAGAAATTCGTATGGGATCAAAAGTGTCAAGAAAGTTTTAATAAGTTAAAAGAATTATTAACTACTGCACCCATCTTAAAAATTACAGATCCCAATAAGGATTTTGTTGTATGCACGGATGCATGCAACGATGGACTTGGAGGGGTCTTAAGTAAGGAAGGTCATGCAATTGCTTTTGAGTCAAGGAAGTTAAAAATACATGAAAAGAATTATGCAACTTATGATTTTGAGTTGGCAGCCGTGATACATGCATTAAAAATGTGGCGCCATCACTTGTGTTACACCGTAATCTTCCACCCTGTGAGCATCAGCATTCTTTGGCCCGTAGGATCCATTTCAATGACTCAGATCCACTCATATCCTTAAGAGATACTATTTTTCCCTATTTTTATTCCTACCCGCATGGTGCATCACTATAGAATGTGTACCCGCGAGTTGCATCACTATAGCCCTCGGGTATCAAGTAAAATGGTAAAAATCACTAGTTTATTACTTTTTACTCCCAAAAAGCGGTCATTGGGTGACCTTTGGCTCTCCATATGCCTAGGTAATCTCTTGATGTGTCCTTTCACTTACCTTTGAGAGGACTATATATTGAGAACATATGGCTTATGGACGAGAGGAGAAAAGAAGAGCAAGAGAACTCTAGTGGATTTTTTCCCTATCTTGAGTCTACACTCATTGATCCTTGTAGTTGTGAACCCTTTATGTTCACCTTCCAAACTCCTATCTAGTTTGAGTTTTCCATTCATGGAGGATTGAAGTGGTGGAGACACAAGTGGATTGATCCAGATCTTGGTTCAGATTGGTTTCCGGCAAGAGGTCGTATTACTTTTTACTTCTTTTTGTTTATTAATAGAAATACTCATATTCTCGTCCATTAATGTTGTAAATGTTGTTTATCTTACATTGGGTTGCATTTACTTGTTATATCATGGGGCCATTGCTATTGATGATGTTAATGCCATTTATATATTATATGTACTTGTTGTATATTGGCTGTCAAGACTAATTTGCAGATTCAAGTGCATGGATTGAAAAGCTCCAACGGGGATCTACATCAAATGTTTGGATCGAGGTTGGTTATCTCCTTCATTATCTTAGCATTGTCATTTATATAGCATAGTTCTGAGAATTGAGTTGATTTCTAGTAGTCATTTGTCTATTGTGGTACACCCCAAGCCATAGTGAGTTTTCTCCAAAACAGAATTGGCGAATCCATTGGGGAAAACATCCATCTTGGGGATTTTTTGAGCATTAGTCCATAATTAGAGTTGCTGTTTGTCGAAGCTCTGTGTCACTTATCTGCTGTTGAGATACACTATAGAAAAATTTCTTTTTTTGAGCCATTGGACTCTCTGTTTGCCATTTTACCTTTCCTCACCCGTGTGCTAGCTTAGCTCTACCCACGTACACCCGCCTCTGTTTACTCTACTGCTCGCGGGTACCCGCAAGTATTCCTTCAATAGTGGCGTATAACTCCGGCTTTTGTTGGTTTATGACCTTTGGTTGTTGCTGGGTTGGTTTTGGTTGATCCTGAGTCTTTATTGGCCTGTTTCTTGACTATTCCATGCCTTGGTTGTGACCAGAACTCTTCGTTTCTCTTGGTTGAGCCTTGTTGGTTTTTTACCCATCTTTGGATTTAGCCTTGTTGGTTTTTTCCTTTTGAGCTCATTTCTTTGGCTGAGTCTTACTGTTTGGTATCTGCCTGGTTGTCTTAGTGATCTCCTTGGCATATCAGTGACTAGATAGTAGGATTTTGCTTGCATTTTTCATTTCCATATATGGAAAAATACAAAAAAATATGCATAGTTTTTGCATTTTCCTTCCATTTATAAGAGAAAATACAAATTTTTTTTGTTGCTTTTATGTATTGCATCTTGCATTGAGTGCTTTCTGCCTTCATTTAGATTCTGATTGTGCATTGAAAGAAATATAAAAGGATTGCATATTTATTTCGAAATCGTTGGTTTGATTGTGATATTAGGGGCATTGTTTTCATTGGATAGATGAGTCTAGTATTGGACGATTTTGCATACCATTGAGTGTTACACATCACTAGTTTCACGATCATATCCCTTGAGTAATCACAGCCATTAAAATTAACGCTTAATCTTAAAATTGATTAGACATATTTTATTTATAGGGCACACCAAATAGCATAGGTTTAGAGTCTTGGAATAGATCATTGTGAGTTAACAATCCAAGACTACTAGATGAAACATTAGGTGTTTGACCAGGGAGTGGAGGAATCCATGGTATATATCGGTGTTCTCAGGAAGCTCTACTCAAGCCAGAGTTAAGCATGAGGTCACGAGAGGTTGGTTGAAGGGATATCCCTCTGATACCGGCTGAATGTGGGAGATATTTCCAGGATTTGTTCGTATCTGGGGGGTACCAGAGGTTCGTCCTCTTGTGCTTCGGGCTTAGCTACACTGCCCATATGACGGATCCCACCTGCGACTGTCCCCCTGAGCATTGGTTATATTGCGATGACCATAGTTTCCTTACCTAGGTATCGCACAGAGTACTTGCAGTGGTTATACTGTTTGTGTCCTGAGTCAGATAGGGATTGGACACGGGGGCTTCGCTTAATAAACCGCTATCATAGCACGTTCGTTCATGGCATATAAAACAATACCCCTAATTTCACTAAATATTGGAAAATACCTTCCAAAATAATTTTTTAACCCCCTCCCAATATGCCTTCCCAATTTAAAAAAACCCCTATTTTCAATAGATATTGTATGTATCAATTTTTTCATTAACATTTTTTATACCCCTTTATATTTCTACCTAGTATATTGATATGATACCCCTCTTATGACCCCACATGTAGTCTACAATGCACCTTGCTTCTTTCGATGTATATTGTGTATGCACATTACTTCACCTGCAATTCATTTACTCAACCACATATCATTATGATTTACAACATATAATGGTCTAATGAAGAGACAGGAGATCACTTCTTGTATGTCACTAGAGCCAATGCACATAGTACAACATTTAGATTGCATGTTGCAATTCTCCAATCGTTGACTAAGCCTGTTGTGGGCTAGGTATCCAAGCCCCTAGGGCCTGTAAGAAGATCTAGGAGGCTGACTAAACCTCCCAAGCCCTGTAATAGGCACGAGTGGTTGGGTATTCAAGCCCCTAAGGCCTATCGAGGGCCTATAACAGGCCCTGGAGGATTAGAGCCTCCTAAGGGTATTGGTAACAACTAGTTGACTGTTATTGGTAAAAATTGGCTGTCAATGACCACTGTCTCTCGAATATGATCAATTGGAAACCCGCTTCACCATGAAACCCCTGGCCTCAAGCATGCCTCAAGACACAATTTCCCTGCGAATTGGTAAGCCCGAGCCTTGCCTCAACCCGATTTCTCATCCGGCGTGATATTTCCATCTCCATTTGGTGGATATTTGTCAGCCAGCCCATATAAAAAAGACCCCAAAGTATTTTTGTACTGTTACATTTAATAAAAAAACCCTTTGCCCCTTAATATATAAGCAATATAATTTTTAGGTTTTCATGAATATTTAATACCGCAATATGAATGAACGTGATATTATATTGCCTTCTAGTGAAGCCCCCATGGGATTGGACAGCACAGTTGTGTTTGTGCAGTGGAATTGACCCTGTACACGCAGTGAAGCCTGGGTGTCTCTATAACTGATTCTATTACCTTCGACTATAGTTTGGGAGTCTCAAGCCTCTCTTAGGTGAGACAAACCGGCTCTAG
This sequence comes from Larix kaempferi, assembly GCA_027924585.1. Taxonomy (NCBI): domain Eukaryota; kingdom Viridiplantae; phylum Streptophyta; class Pinopsida; order Pinales; family Pinaceae; genus Larix; species Larix kaempferi. The sequence continues at coordinate 1,672,969 of BSBM01000560.1, read as the reverse complement.
TGTCGGGAGCTCATTTAGCCACTTTGTTTGTCTGCTCTTGGTTGTAGTTTCTCTAGGTGTGTGCTTTTTATTTACTATTTTTGATCGATAGTTGGCCTTTAGGGGGCGTTTTGATTATATATTCTCTCTGGAGATATCGTGGCGCGGAGCCCTACTCTCCGTCGGTCCCGTCGGTTGGCTGGTTTAAAGCCGGCCGAGCTTTCACGCCGTGTTGCTAGAGGACACCGGAGGGTTACCTCTGAGTCTTCAGATTCTTACGAGACTTACGTCCAAGAATTCATGACTACTACACATTCCGATACTGAGGAAAAACCTTCGACTCCATCGGGTAGAGTTGACCACACTTTCGATCCCCATACTCCTCATGAGGAGTGGGGAGGTGATCCACCTGAGACTCAACCTAGTTCTATTTGGCCTAATCCACTTGAACAAGATCCCTTCAATCCTTCGAATCTAGAAAATTATCTTTACGGAATGCCAACCTTACCCAAGGATGAAGAACAGGACGACACGTTCATTCCTTCGTTTCCACGTAGTTATAGACACGGGATGCCAAAGTTACATGATGACACTGGCCCTACGATCAACCCGACAACACTCTCTTTTGGTATGCCTAGTCATAGTACCGTCGAACCTTCCACTACGTTTGGTAGTCATGCTGGCACCAGTCATGGTGTTAGCCATACTATACCCACTAGGGGCACTACCCTGGCTGGGGGCACTACGTTGTCCACCCACACACATAGTATGGGGACTGGTCATGTTCCTCCTAACAATGATAATGTTGGAAGAAGACCACCTCTTAGGATTGCCCAACCTAATAGGAATGTTATTCGAAACACGACTCGCCATCCACCACCTAATACACGTGCCGCTACTCGTCAACCCAAGACTACTTTTATGGATGTTAATGCTCTTCCCAACCACGGGGGTGGACACATACCGCATGCTTTTGCGTCCACTGCCGCCACCAGTAATGATAATGTAGGGGGTGGGAATATCTCCTATCCACATGGACATCACGCCACCATCCCTACTACTAGTCACACCAATATTGGAGTTGGGAACACTTCTCATGTTTCTGGTCACCACGCGACTGCTCAAGCTAATCCTAATGCTGGGGGTGGAAACATACCATACCATTATGGTCATTACAACATGGTTCCCACTATGAATAGTACATATATTCCCCATACTCATGGTGGAAACCCTTACTACAACACAGTTGGTGCTGGCCACCAGTATAACCCACCACCCCAATATGGTGCCCAAAACACGCACATACCTGCTTACTCTCAAATGGGTCAGGCAGGAGGAGGTTATCAATCCTATGGCCATGGGAAAGCTTATGATCCGTCAGGTCCTTATTATCAGCAGTTTAATCCTCATGGTCAAGCTTTTGGTCCATCTTATAACACGGTTCCGTTTAACCAACCTTTTATGGGGGCTTATAATCAAGCTTTCCAGCCTCAACTCCCGTTCCTTGCATGCTTGAATCTTCCAGATCTTTCAAAGCTCATGAATGATCCGGTGTGTCATGACCCTACTTGGCCCCTGGTCCCTACCAAGCTCCCTTCGGACATTCCTAAGTTTGAGGGGAAAGGTGGTGAGGACCCAGGAGATCATGTCACGACATTTCACCTTTGGTGCTCCTCCAACTCATTGAATCACGATTCCGTTAGATTGCGACTATTTCAATGCACCCTCATGGGGGTAGCCGCGAAGTGGTACGTTGAGTTTCCTGGAAACACCTATAGGGGTTTTAATGAGATCGCTTTGGTTTTCTTAGATCATTTCCAGTTGCCAGTTCGCTATGATACTGGCACTGAACTTTTATCTACCTTCCGTCAGAATAAGGCCACACATATTTCTGACCACGTTCAAGAGTGGCATCGACGGAAGAGGTTAGTGAAGGCCAACATTCCTCCAGAGTTCCTGTTGGAATGGTTCCTCAAGTCTCTACTCCCATACATTGCTAAGGATGTTTCGATGTCCGACATTGTGACTGAGGAACAAGCTATCTTGAAAGTCCAGCTGTTAGACTTATTATACTCTCAGTCTGAAATTTTGTATGGCATCATCCCTGACGCACCGCGTACACGTCATGAGCCCACGTCAGTTCTTGGACCGCATGCCAATGGCATCGTTGGATCTACAAGCACTCACCCCATAGATTTGGTAGCTAATCAAATGCAGAATTTGTCGCTAAACTAGTCTACTCCCGGACAGGTTCACACCTTGTCCACTTCCACCCCATCGTCCAATGTACACAGTGTGCAAACGATGAACCAGTCAGGTAACCAACAACCTAGTGGTAAGAAAAAGGGGAGAAATAATCGTAAGGGTGGAAAAAATGGGAATAACAATAGCAATCGCAATACCCCCGTAAGGATAATTCCAACCCTCCTTGGGAAGGCGAAAATGCTGGCGAGGATCGTAAACCTAGGCGTAAGGTGAAGTTTCCTTGCAAGATCTGTGGTGAAGACCACCTTACTCACTTATGTCCTTGTATTGAAGAAGCATAGAAGCACTTGGCACAGAGCCCAGCTGTGTTGAAGGATCCCCTACCTCATCACCAAAACATGGCTTCGCATGCTCCCACCACCGGTTATGGACCTACTGAGACGACAACGTCTTCTTCCAATACTAGTGGTTATGGATGTGTGAACATGGTTCAGTTAGAGGTTAGTGTTGCCACTCGTCAGCACGATTATGATGCACCACAACCCAATTTGGGGAGTGAGCCTCCCCCTCCTCCTGACAATTCCTTTCATATCGAGAAGCCCTCTATTATGCCGTGGATACCGAAAGGTGTTTGTAAGCACTCTATGCATAATCCTAATGATCGAGCACCCCACAACTACTCCATCGTAGAATATTTGGGTCAAACTTCGTGTGCCATGTCGGCTCTTGAAGTTTTGCAAGCTTGTCCTTCTCAGAAGCATGCTCTTTTGAGTGCGTTAGGAGTTTAGGATGGGGGAAGTCCCACTGTTATCAAGTTCTATACTACTGATGTTCAACCTCGCTTACCCTACCACGTGGCTTTTCAAATCCAACTGGTGTGCCTTCAAAGTTTTGTGAAATGTACTATGCTTGACGAAGGTGCTTCTACGTCAGTAATTTCGTTAGCTTGTTGAAAATCTCTTGGCTCTCCTCCCCTACTCACGTCTAGAACCACGCTCACTGGATTCGACGGTCGTTCATTTAAGCCACATGGAATTGTCCCTTCCCTTTTTGTCTCCTTGGGAGGTAAGTCTGTGCCTATTGAAGTCGAGGTGGTTGATGCGCCCATCAACTACAACCTTTTACTGGGTCAGAATTGGATGTATGCCATGAAAGCTGTCGTGTCCACTGTATTCAGAGTTATCTGCTTTCCTCACGAAGGAAAGATTGTGACCATCGATCAGCTGGATTACGTTAACTCCTCTTCCACAGCATCCATGGTATCTTTAGTCCCGCAGGTTACTCATTCTCAACCGGCAACTGGGAACATGGGTGTTGGCATGTACCCTTTGTTTGTGTCAGAAATTGTTACTAAGGCTAGGGTAACAAGCCAACACAATCTCAAAAATAAAATCAATCCAAACTAGGTTTTTAGGGTTTTGTTTTGTAAGTTTTGGTTAGAAACTTCAAGAGCATAAGGGAATACATTCAGCAGATAAGTAAAAACTAATTCATACACATATATCCATGAAGATGCATATATATCTCAGGAATCCAACAAAAGATTGCAATGAAGTTCATACAATAAAAGACAAGCATCACTGGAAATTACACATAAAACCAGAAATGAATTTGTCAATCAAGAAACTATATAAGTTCAAAATGAAGCCAATACATATCAGAAGTAGGATAAGGAGTCATATATTCATAGTTTCATCAAAAATGCATATGAGAGTTTGCAATACTTAGCAGTGAACAAGTCTGGAAGAATCAACAGCTTGCAGACCTCCTAAAGCTCTCCAAAAATTCGAACCCTTACAATGTCTTTCCTCCCTCTCTAAATAGTTTTTCTTCTCAAAAACAGTTAGGGTATTTCCTACTAATTCTCCATCGAATGACTAGACTAGGTAAAGTAACAATTACATTTTTACAAAATTACATCTTTGCTAAAAATAGCAAATTCTTTAACAAAATGTCTTAAATGAACCTAACTGCCTTAGATTTCTTTCGATGCCTCCACAAGCAAAGATATGCCATCTGGACTTGAGGATCTTTTCTTCGTTCTTTTGTGCTTTTGCTCCAGCTCAGCTATCCTTTTCTGTAGGTGTTCATTTTCATGCTGCAAGGTTTCAACAGTCTTTTCTAATTCTGAGCAGTGCCTATCAGCAACCCTTTTTCTTCTGAGTACTTCCTTTGCATCAATCACTAACTCCTGAAAATTGTCATGAGTATCTTGAAGATCTTCTCTTAATCTTCTATTTGCCATCATTAGACCATCATTAACTTCCTGCATATAATTCATTTGATGCTTATACTGTTTGACAGTCTTCTTCAAATTCTCCTTGTCAGAATTAACCAGTTTTTCTATTGCAGCATCTTGCTCCTCATTAGGTTTGCAAAACATGTCAAACTTCTTAAATATTGCTTCTTCTGTCAATAGCTTCTCAGCAGTATCTTCAATGGTGAGGCTTGGATCATCTGTGGCCTGTACTGACTTAATCTCTTTTGTCAACAATTTCCCAGGAATATCTTCAATGATGGACTTGGAGCTTCCTTCACCTGCTACTTTTTCTGACCTAATTTCTTCCTTTTTACCTGGCTGCAATTCATCTTTCTTTGATTTCTCCTCCTCCATGGGCTCTTCATCAGAGATAGTCACCTTATCAGCCTTCAATTTTGGATTTAAGAGCTTTTTCATATTTAACCTTAATTTGTTTTTCGACCTAGTTTTAGGTCTCCAGAAAGTAGCTGCTTCTCCCATCATTTTTAATTTCTTCCCTTGGTACCGAATAGATGCTAACTCTACCACTTCCAGCTTTTTGACTTTATTTTTAGGCTTTGTAATTTTTCCATCTATAACTTGATCATCTTTACTTTCAGCCTTAACTTCAATCTCAGGAATAAACTGCTCTTCTTGTAACATATATCCCTCATCATCCGAGAGGACTGTGATGGGGCTTCTTGGCTGATTATGGACTTCTTCTTTAGCTACAGGAATCACTTTGATATCAATTTTCTTCTCTTCTTGAAAATCTGCTATAGGTGATGACTTCTTTTCAAGAAATTCCTCTTCCTTTTTATCATCAAATAATGAGAACTTGACTTTATTGTGCTCTAGAAATTCCTGAGGCTGACTGTCATTCTGTCCTTCATCTGCTACCTGCTTTGTTTTCTTTTTAGCTTTAACGCCATGTTTGTTTGCAGGTTTAACCGAATGCCCTAACTTTTGTATCATTACTTTTCCCTTGTCAGTTTGTCTTTTGGGTTGTTGGTCTTCTCCTTTAGGATGAACCCCTGACCAAAACAAAAAGAAGTCCCAAGTCTTTCCCTCATGCTGCAACACTGTAGTGATGATTAGCTTAATGAGACCATGATGAAAAAGTGATGGAGAAGTATGATCATCATGCTGTTTTATTTTGCTTGACATTTTCTGCAGGCTTTTAAAGAAAAAGAATGGCAAATTCATTTTAGAAACCCCTGCCATGTGCTGTAGGAACCTGAGATGATATTTGAACACTAATGAATACCTTCCTTCACAAGTCACATAACTCTGAAGAATCCTTATAGGTTCAATCCACTCCTTCCTGAAATTATGTATGAGAATACCTTTGTTCCAGTCAGGAATAACATTAGGCAATAAGTATCTTTGAGGATCAAACTCAAAAGGAGACTTCTTAAACCAGAGCTCGCCCTCATTACTAATCTCAGTGGCTTCTGAAATTAATTCCACAGTCAATTTGAATCTCAAAGGATCCATTATAATCATCTCATTTTTAAGTCCTTTAGCAAAACTGCAGGACACTTGAGCATTAAAACCATCTATCCTTTTGAAAAATTTCAACCAGCCTGCCTGTTGGAACAGCTCTGCACAATCTGGAAGTTTCTGAATCCATGTCAAGTCTGTGGGTTCAGCCCTGTTAATCTTACCACTTTTGTTATCTTTTCCCATATCCTTGTTTTCAGGGAACAAGCACAGTCTAGTTTCAGGTTTCAAAAATGTTTTATAAGCTGTTTTCTGCACACTCCTGGACAGTCCTTTAAATCAATGTTTTCTGAGCAAGTAATTTTACAGGCTATAACAATTTTTAGTGATATTTAAACCACTTGCACAAATTAACAGACCCCTTCTGTGTAACACCTGTACCAACTAGCAAACTCCTTTCTGTGTAAAAACGACGCCCTATTCTGTATATTCTAATGTTTTAAAACATTAGGGCATGAGAGAAACATTCATACATATTCCTCCTAACGGGCTTCAGGTAACTATTTCTGTGGTGAATTCCTCATTTTACGGTCTATTATATCCTCCTCAGCAACCAATTTTTTCAGAAACTCATGCAGCGGCGAAAACCCAAATTTTCCAGCTATAAGGGTTATAACGTAATACCTGTCAATTACTCGTCCATTGTGGCTTAATGTCTTCAATTTGGGTTGTCAATGATGTTCTCCTTCGAGCACAGGTGTCTTCATATCGATTCTTTAGCCCCAGGTGAATGAATTCAAAAGCCCTAATCTTCGCTGGCGCCAGAACACACCTGTCTCCTTTCCACAGCAACACAATCCACCGTTTAACAGTGAACTCTCCTTCACAAACACTGCCTCCTCTGCGATGATGCGTGTAACAAGAGAAAACTGACAGCTAAACCCAGAATTTGCTGGTTTCTGTGCCACTGAACCCGCATACCATGCAATGATGCCCTTGTTTTCTCTTCGTGATTAAAAACCCACTAAAATCATGCTCAAAATGCTGCAAACACGTGTTAATACTCACACAATGTGATTAGACACTCTCACTCTGCATCATGATTGAAATCGGATCGAAGATTGACAAAAAAATTCAGGCCACGATATTCCTGTAGCGCGCTCTGTGTTAAACTTTAGTGTAGCGCTACAAGAATATCTTTTAACCAAAATTTAGCAATTTTCCAACTTTTTGCTAATTTGTCGGAGATTCTGGCAGCTATTTGATTTAGGACATGAGTTCAAACACTCTCTAAAGTCATTAATGATTCTTCCTTTGAAAATATAACTCTCATTGACCCCCTTTTTAATATAAAAAGTCACCAAAATCAAATGAAATCTGAAAGGACTGGGTTCAAACTTTATTCAATCACTCATAAGGTTCTTAAGAAGACAAAAACCAAAATTGAAAACCAAAAATTAACTAAGGTAGACTCAAAAAACAAACCAAAATTGGAGAGAAAAACTAAAAATGGAGAAAAAATTACTGACTTAACACCCTTCATTGATGGGAACTTATGATTTTGCCGCACCTGTGAATTTTATTGGAACCATTACCGACGATGCGTCTCCTCCTTCGCATAATATGTCATTCCGGACTTCTTATTTTGATGATCCATGGACTTTACCATCCACGAGTTCCACGTTTGGAAACATTTCGCATGTCGGGATGTCTATGCCACTATTTGTAGCTGAGCTTGCTTACCAGCATATTCAACAAGCCACTGCAGAACTGGATCTCTCTTCTTCCCAGACAGTCGAGGAAGATCCCGTTACGCTGCCAGTTTGGGCAGCCAACTCATCTTGTTCCCATGATTGCCTCGATGATAATTTGCCTTCTGATGAAGCTATTATGGAGGCCATGTGTGGTAGTGAGAGACCTTGGGAAGATATGCACCATTGCTCTTATTTCCTTCCCAAACTCGAGCTCGCTGAACGAGAAGAGTTTAGGATGACTCTAGCAGAGATGGTTGGTCACCCTGTGGCTCTTTTGGAGTCACATGATGTTTTTGCGGAAGGGAATATGGCTAACATTTCCCCAGCTATGTCGATCAATATCTATCGTACTCCCGGAATAGTTGAGAATGTTTACATCGGTGACGATTGCACTCCTGAGGAGATTGCTATTTACACTGCATTGTTTACAGAACTCCGAGAAGATTTTGCCTGGTCATATGAGGAGATGTCAGGAATAGAACCCCGCATTGTCGAACATGAGATTAGAACGTATCCCAATGCTAAACCGGTTTGACAACGCTTACGTGCTGTGAACCCTAGAAAAGCAGCCGCTATCAAGGCAGAGGTGGAGAAACTGCTCAAAGCTGGTTTCATCTACCCCATTCCCCTTACCGAATGGGTGTCAAACCTCGTTCCTATGGATAAGAAGCAGGGGACGATCTGTGTATGCAACGACTTTAGAGATTTGAACCGTGCATGTCCGAAAGACAACTTCCCCACACCATTCACAGATCAAATCTTGGATGCTTGCGCTGGGAGTGATATTTTTTCCTTCATGGATGGATTTTCCGGATATAACCAGATTCAAATCAAACCCAAGGATCAACATAAGACAACTTTTATTTGTCCTTGGGGAACGTTTGCATATCGGAAAATGCCCTTCGTCCTTACAAACGCCGGAGCTACGTTTCAGCGTGCCATGACCTACGCCTTTCACGATCTTAAAAAGATTATGGAGGTTTTCTTGGATGATCTTGCCGGCCATTCTCGCAAGAGAATGGACCACCCCAAGCACCTCCGCATGATTCTCGAATGATGTATACGATACAAGATTCGATTGAATCCTAACAAATGCATCTTTGCTGCCAGGACGGGTCACCTTCTGGGCTTCATAGTTTCGAAAGAGGGTATTAGAGTTGATCCTCTAAAAGTTGAGGCAATACTTCGGTTGCCTCCTCTGTGTAACTTGTTACAAATTCAGAGCCTCCAAGGGAGAGCCACTTTTCTACGTCGTTTTGTAGTCAATTATGCTAATCTTACCAAAGGTTTCACGCGCTTATTGAAGAAGGAAACACCTTTTATCTGGGATGAGCGAGCCTAGTAGTCTTTCGATGCCCTTGAGAAAGCTTTGGTATCGGCCCCTGTGCTTAGTCCACCAGACTTCGCACGATATTTTATCCTTTATGTGGATGCGTCTCAAGAGACGATTGGCATGGTCTTCATTCAGGTGGATGATGCGCTTGTCGAGCATGTCATATATTATCTTAGTCGAAATCTAGTAGACGCTAAGCTAAGATATACTCATGTGGAAAAGCTAGCACTTGCGACTGTTCATTTAGTCTAGCGGTTACGACATTACATTTGCTTAGAACCACCATAGTTATCGCACATATCAATCTGTTTCAGTTCATGCTATCACGATGCCTTATCGGGGGGAAGTATAATAAATGGATTGTTATCCTTCAGGAATTTGATCTCGATTTTGCTTCGACAGAGTCAGTGAAATCGTTGGTATTTGCTGAGCTTATGTCGGATCTTCCAAGATTTGATGAGGATATCATTCATGAAGATTACTTTGTGGATGAGCAGTTATTTCTTATCTCGTCAGAGGACCCTTGGTATGGGGATGTCATTGTATATCTCCAAACTTTGAAGTTTCCTCCGCACTATTCACGAGATGAGCGACGGCGTGTAAAACATCACGCTAAAGATTATACTATCGTCGGTGACACTTTGTATCACCGAGGAAAGGATTCCATCCTCCGTCGTTGCTTAAATCACAAAGAAGCGGAGCAGGTGCTTAATGATTTCCATGCTGGGACGTGTGGCGGTCACTTATCTGAGCTTGCTACAACCCAACGTATTATGCGAGCTGGTTATTTCTGGCCTTCCATCTTTAAGGATTGTGTTAATGCTGTGAAGAGATGTCACCCTTGCTAGGTGTTTTCTCGAAACATAGACTCGCATCCAACACCCCTTCATCCAGTCGTCACCATCGGTCCCTTCACCAAGTGGGGGGTGGATTTCATGGATTGCAAACCAGCTTCGGCTGGGGGGCATCACCATATCATCGTGGCCGTGGATTATTTTTCCAAATGGGTTGATTCCATGCCTACTGTTAAAGCCGATGATGCTACAGAAGCCCACTTCGTATTCAATCAAATTATAACTCGATTCAGTATTCCGAAAGAGATTGTCACTGACCATGGCAGTCACTTTCAGAACAAGATGATGGAGGATTTGTCTCTCAAGATTGGTTTTCGTCAAGAACACTCATCTTCTTATTATCCCCAAGTGAATGGTCAAGTAGAAGCAGTCAATAAGTCTTTGAAGACCATTCTCCAATGTACCATCCAACAAAGCAAGACCAATTGGCACATCATGTTATATCCTGCTTTGTGGGCATATCGAACCGCAGTCAAGACTGCCACCGGGTTCTCACCGTTTCAGCTAGTTCATGGTGTGGAGTCACTTTTACCGATTGAATGCGAGATCCCTTTGCTTAAACTGGCCATAGAGCTCCTCCCTGATATGATGGGTCTTGAGCAACGTTTAATCCACCTTGAGCAACTTGACGAGTAGCGTCGAGATGCTGCTGTGGCCATAGATGCCAACAAACGTCGTGTTAAGGTTCAATATGATAGGTCTGTCCGTCCCCGGCAGTATGTTGAAGGTGACTTGGTCGTCTTATATGACCAAGCTAAAGAACCCCTGGGGGCAGGCAAGTTCAACCCCATGTGGCACGGTCCTTACATCGTGAGGCGTGTCCTGGAAAAAGGAGCCTATGAATTAGAAGACTATGAGGGGACTGTCTTGAAGGGGCCTGGAAATGGGCTCTACCTCAAGCGGTATTACGCTTGAACCTCTGGTTTAGGTTGATACTTTTGTATACTATTGTATAGTTGCTTCTGTACATAGTTTAAATTTTAATTTTTTATTACTATTTATAATTTTCAGGACCCACTTGTCTATAATTTTTACTGTTTTGTGCCGTTATCGACTAATATAATGTCTTGGAGTAGTATTTTTTAATCATATTTCTTCGGCGAAAGTTGTTCTGGACCATTTCACACCTACGGTAGGTACGTTTTATACCTGGCATATAGGTTAGATGTCCTTTCCATGTGCATTATGCATTTGACCTATTGACTATTTTCATAAACCCTAGGTGCGACCCCGCTTCGTAACTGACACGGAACCTTCACACTGCTATAGAAGTGTCGTTATGTGGCGGTAGGTCTTTTCCGAACATGGGTACCCTAGTTAGAACCCCCTTGTGCATTCTGGTGCCCATGCCATTGTTTGTCCTTAGGATTGGGAGTCCTTTGTAGTTACGCCATGACATTGTGATAAAGACTCATACTCTACTTTGTCTTATGCTGGCCATCTCCCTTAAGGACTCCCCTCAGTTATATCATGTTGTGACTGCACTGCATCATCCTGCTTGCCGCTTGATCCTTGTGCCGACTCCTGCTTACTCAATTGTTAGCCTGGTGCCCGAACACTTTTCCCTGTCGATCCCTGCAGAGCTTATATATTTTCCCTTCACAATTTGATCACCTTTTTGACCATGAGGGAACATCCCCCCTGAGTGTCCACATCCTGCATGCACTTCCTTGCATTGATCATAGGTATATTCCACTGCTTGGAACTAGTCTGCTCTCTATTTGACACTCGTTCCCTCACTTGTTGTACTATAAGCAATTTTATTCTTTTTCAAGCTTTTCCCAAATATGAAAAAGACCAAAAAAATCAAATATTTCAAAAATCCGGACGGGATTATGGTTACTACTTCTTGTTGGAATCTGTTGTGTCGCCTTTGAACAGAGCATTTATTCCACTCCGTACATTATGAGTCGAGACTATAGTTGGACCTTAGGAGATGTACTTGTTTCTCAGTTTTCTCCATCAATTGGTTAAGCTTCTAGTCATTATGGAGCCCTTTGTGATGCCTCCTACATTGTACAATTTATGTCAAGTCTATGCTTCCTGAGTCTATCCATCTGCTCATGCTCTTGTTCAAAGGAAGTCTTGAAACCAGTGTCGGCCACTCCTCAGATCTCTTGACTATTGCATGTCGGCCATCCTTATTGAGTCACTCCGTTCCACCTGAGTTCTTCCAAATATTTTAGCATAGATGGTACCTCGTGCTAGTTGATGGGGGATGCCTTAATGCCCTCCTTCCAGTGAGTCTCGTTCCGTCAACTTCAACCCATTTATTTCAGGACTTGAGGCTTAGAGTTCAGTTGAGTACCTTGAGGCTTGCAGTCATTAGTGGCAGGTTCTCTCGCCATCGACAGTTTTGGGAATACATCAATGTGCCCTGATCGATGGATTCATCCTAGTGTTCGACTTCAACTCATTTATTCACACTCTGATGATTGTACTCTATGCCTTGATGCCAATTTTCATTATTGGTGGGTTATCTCGTGTCTGTTAACGGTATACATCATTGACCGGTAATCAGACAATGTCACATCAGGTTCGACCCCAACTCCTTTTATTCACTTTATGGGACTTGCACCGTCGAAGACTTGTGTAGAAGACCCTAGGCGATAGTGGCATTCAGTATGCTACTTATGAATTTGACTCTACATCTAAGATATCACCTCTCAGATATCAGCAGTTTGTACCTCCAGTTTGCACCAGTTGTTTCCTTGTCAGCAGGAGACCATATCTTACTGTAGAGGGATCATGGCTATGATCACTTATGACATATATCCATTATGTACTACCTATTCATGGCCATTGTATCAGATTGTTGTACTACCGACATGTATTTAAGGATACTATTGTATTATGACGAGTGAGCTGCTCTTTTCACTTGTGTCTCCATCACTCCACTTCTGAGTTTTATAATGTATTTCGGCCATCGTAGCATCAGTCTCTGACCTCACACATTAGGGGGCATCTGTTACACCATAATATTCCACCCTGTGAGCATCAACATTCTTTGTCCCGTAGGATCCATTTCACTGACTCAGATCCACTTATATCCTTCAGAGATACTATTTTGCCCTATTTTTATTCCTACCCGCATGTTGCATCACTATAGCATGCGTACCTGTGAGTTGCATCACTATAGCCCGCGGGTATCAAGTAAAATGGTAAAAATCACTAGTTTATTACTTTTTACTCCCAAAAAGCGGTCATTGGGTGACCTTTGGCTCTCCATCTGCCCAGGTAACATCTCGATGTGTCCTTTCACTTACCTTTGAGAGGACTATATATTGAGCACATATGGCTTATGGATGGGAGGAGAAAAGAAGAGCAAGAGAACTCTAGTGGATTTTTGCCCTATCTTGAGTCTACATTCATTGATCCTTGTAGTTGTGAACCCTTTATGTTCACCTTTCAAACTCCTATCTAGTTTGAGTTTGCCATTCATGGAGGATTGAAGTGGTGGAGGCACAAGTGGATTGATCCAGATCTTGGTTCAGATTGGTTGCCGGCAAGAGGTCGTATTACTTTGTACTTCTTCTTGTTTATTAATAGAAATACTCATATTCTTGTCCATTAATGTTGTAAATGTTGTTTATCTTACATTGGGTTGCATTTACTTGTTATATCATGGGCCATTGCTATTGATGATGTTAATGCTGTTTATATATTATATGTACTTGTTGTATATTGGCTGTCAAGACTAATTTGCAGATTCAAGTGCATGGATTGAAAAGCTCCAACGGAGATCTACATCAAACGTTTGGATCGAGGTTGGTTATCTTATTCATTATCTTATTATTGTCATTTATATAGCATAGTTCTGAGAATTGAGTTGATTTCTGGTAGTCATCTGTCTGTTGTGGTACACCCCAAGCCATAGTGAGTTTTCTCCAAAACAACTTGATTGGAAGAAAATTCATTTTAATGACTGATAATAAGGGCTTAAAGTATTTATTGGATCAAACAAATCTTAACGCAAGGCAAGCTAGGTGGTTAGCTTTCCTTAGCGAGTATGATTTTGAGATTCATCACATTAATGGAAAGGAGAATAAGGTTGCTGATGCTTTGAGTAGAAATGCTAGATTGAATTTTGTGGCAGCAATCAATACTTTTACGACTGACTTGGAAAATCAGATCGAAGAAGGAATTAAGCAAGACGAAAATTACCAAAAATTACATGATAAAGTGGCTGAAAATTCATCTGAAAATTTAATAACAGATTACTGTATTAATGAAAAAGGGTTCTTAACATATAAAAATAGAATTTATGTACCTAATATTTCGAATGTTAAGTTGCTGATTTTAGATGAAGTTCATAAGAGTCCTTATTCAGGACATCCTGGTTATCAGAAAATGATAACTATGTTAAGAAAAGATTATTTTTGGCCTAACATGAAGAATGAAGTTGCTGAATATATAGCTAGATGTTTTGAATGCCAAACTATTAAAGATGAACACCAACATCCAACTAGACTATTGCAGCCCTTACCAATTCTAGAATGGAAATGGGAAATTATAAGCATTGATTTTATTACAGGTTTGCCTAGAAATCAGAAGCAGAATGACTCAATCATGGTTGTTGTTGATAAACTTAGTAAAACTGCTCATTTTATACATGTTAAAACTACTTTCAAGGATTCTAACATTGCAGATATTTTTATGAAGCAAATTTTTTGTTTACACAAAATTCCAAAGGTAATTATTTCAGACCGGGACTCTAAGTTCACTGGAAATTTTTGGACAACACTGTTTAAAGGATTAAATACTAAATTAAATTTTAGCACTTCTTTCCACCCACAAACTGATGGTCAAACAGAAAGGGTAAATCAGATTTTAGAAAACATGTTAATATTGTATGTTAATGATCAGCCATCTAAGTGGGAAGATTTCTTACATTTAGCAGAATTTGCTTACAATAATAATTATCAAGCATCTGCTAAGTTAAGCCCATTTGAGATTTTGTATGGAAGAAAATGTTGTACTCCAATTTCTTGGGATAATCCTGTAGACAAATTAATTTTAGGACCAGACTTATTGAAAGAAATGGAGGTAACCGTGAAACAGGTTCAAGGTAACTTAAAGGTTGCCCAAGATCAGTAGAAAAGCTATGTTGATTTGAAACGCACTGAAAGAGAATTTCAGGTAGGAGATCATGTTTTTATAAAGGTTAAACCCAAGAAAAGTTCCTTGAAGCTTGGGAGTTGTGTTAAACTAGCACCAAGGTATTGTGGACCATTCGAAATCCCATCAAGGATAGGAGTTGTTGCGTATCAATTGGCATTGCCATACAATTTCAAAATCCATAATGTTTTTCACATTTCTGTTTTAAAGAAGTATGTGCACGATGCTACTCATGTGATGAATTGGAATGACATACAGGTGGAACCCGAAGGAGATTTTCAGGTGGAACCGGATTGTATTCTCGACCGGAGGGAAATTATGCTTCGGAATCGCACCATAAGGCAAGTAAAGGTGAAATGGAAGCACCTTATCCCTGATGAAGCTACATGGGAACTAGAAAGTAATATGCAGGGAGCATATCCAGTTCCGTTCCATGAGGAACTTGATGATGAATAAGCAACATCGAGGATGATGTTGAGCTTAAGTGGGCGTGTTTGTAACATACCGTTTTTGCTGGAAAAACATTTTTTGTTAGAAAACATTATGATAACTTTCATTGTAAAGTTTTATGTTGGACATGTGTCCAAGGATGATCGTAATTTGCACAATATTTTATTATTTAATAAATAAAATAGGAGACAAACACCTAAGAGGACTGTTGAAAGAGTGGTTACTGATCCACTAGGTGGAATGGAATATGGGGTATAAGGCAATGGACAAGTGGCAGCATCATGATGCAACTAACTAGCTGTTGGTATGGGACAACTCCCTTGAAATGTGGTCATAGTGCCCTGAAAGATGAGACTGGATCTTGAGGCTCATTTATTCCAAATTGACCACTAAAAGACCTAGGCAGTCTATATAATAGCCATCAAATTATGAACTGACGAGGAAATTTACCTTGGGTTTTTGCTATGTTTGCACCCAAGATATTTGATGAGGGGATATGCTATGTTGTTGATCATGTTGTGAGTCTGCCAAACTCTTTGAGTTTCAGGAGGTTGATGCTGAGTGCTGAAGGCATGTTATTTCAGGAGGTTGATGCTGAGTGCTGAAGGCATTTTTGAGTGCCTTGCTTCTACATAGATTCCATCTACTTAGTGGCTCAGTAATCAGGCTCAGGGGTTCACAAGAAGCCAACATTTGGGCTGCTTCTTCTGGAATAGGTTGGGAGGAACAGGCCTCCTTGGGTGTTTGTCGGCCCTATCTTCAATTACAGGTTCCATTATCTTATCTATTTTCATACATTTAAAAGTTCTGCTGTATAATAACTTTTATTGTTTTATTTTATAAATTTATTTCAGTTCCCTGAGTAAGTTATGATTCTGTGTAAAATTGATTTTTGATTGAATAGAATAGTCTCTGCATTTTTCCCCATGCAAATGGATCTACATCGTACTCTAGTACAGAGATAAAATTAAGTCAGATATATCAAGATAGGAAAATAGGCAGGTGAATGAGAAGATGAAATTATTATATTTTCTCAAGTTTTCTGCTTACTGTTTAATTCCTGTGTATACATCTACAGTGTCCTCATTATCATTCTATTTATAGATAACCGTTCTCCTAAATGAACAAGTAATGTTTTCTTCATTTCATAAATATCTTCTGTCTCAAAATAAATAGTTTTTCTTTTCTAAACAGTATAAGAATTGTTTCTCTGTATTATAGTATTTAAAACGTATACGTTTATATTATAATAGTTATAGATTTAATCTCAACATACAACATAGTGATATTTCCCTTTTGAAAACAGTGCACAGTTAGCAAATTCTAACTACTACATGCACATAATTACTCATTGTTTTATATTATAAATTTCATAGTAGGAAATAAAACATTTGTCAATTCATTCTATATCCATAAACAGTGTTATCAAATTTCGGCATACAACCAACAATTTCATTTTAACCATTTTAAACTTATGTCAAACCATGTGCTATTTTTTTTTCCATAAATTGACACAGTTAAAGTCTCGGTACCAACTCAAGCATGCTAGTTATTACAACGTTCATGGAACAACTCTAACAGTAGTATTAGACAACAAGTATGGTTGTCGATATCATATTGAGGAGCAGGTTCAAGTCATACTTTTCCACACAAAGACAAACCCTTATACTCAAACCTCTTATAGGATGAAAACGCAGCATTATTTACAAATCAACGAATTACACACAGGTCGAAGCCTTCCATAGTTACAAACATCTACCCATTGTTTAGTGAAAGAAACGGTCTTTTCATTTTTCACATACATCACATGATTCCCATTCCATCGTTTTACATTTCAAAGTTTCACAGTTCACAAAAGAAAACGATAGCAGCTGAGGTATTGAAACCTAGTTTACAAACCACACATAGTATTACATCAAAGTTAAACGCAGAGACCTGCTAGAAACCAGTTCATTTCAACTTTTAAATCACCGAATCACAAGTTATGTTCATGGGTCAAGCCCCAAAAAGGTGAAACAAAAAAACTACTGCAAAATAGACTTGTAAATATTGTTCTTATTGAAAATTTGACAGAGCTTGAAACCCTCGATGACAGAAGATATATTTCCCATTACAACTCAGAATCCAAAACACTGTACAGTAACCTAAACCGTATTACATCGACCCTGTAAGCCGAGAGGCATCTATAATACAGGCGTAAAAATAAAACAACACCGTTTGGACCACGATTTCTAGAAAAACACAAAGTGGTTACAACTTCAACGATGGCCATAATCTTCCAGGAGAACCTACGGAGGGTTATGCCACCGGGGCTTACCGAAATGAAACGAGCCATCCATTGCCCACAAAATCCATCCCTGTAAACTCCACGATGAAGATAGTACTGGCCACACAAACTACCAAGAAGTTATAACAAGTTCCAAAACGAATACCATATAAATCGAAACTGTATTATTAACCAACAGTTCTACAAGGCCGAACTTACCTTCACAAGAATAGGAGGATGGAATGCTTTAGGATTCCAGTTTTTCCAACCGACTCCACAAGGGCAGCATGCAACATTGAACAATTCTCATATCTGATTCTAAATTCACTGAAAAACCTTACCTGTCACACGACGAAAGCCACAGGGCTTCAACGCCTTACACCATTTGAACCATAGAAACTTATACAACAAGCTCTCACCAATCTTTTATAGATATGGGAGTTGCAGAGCCATTAAGAAACCACCCAGGGTCGAACCCTGCCATTTAGCGGCTTGTCGACCTCTCCCCAAGACCAAAAAATCCAAAAATGAATGCAAAAGGCAAACAACAACTGTTTAACAAGTTGCCTTAGGGTTTAGATCTCCACGATCGAGACATGATAGATCAACGGGCAAGATTTGGCCAGCTAAGCCACACCAATACCAAGACAGAGATATGATCACCTACCATTAATTACTCCATTTAATTAGTAAGCCTTGATGGAGTGCCATATCACCAGGGTGGAGCTTACAGCTCGGCAGAGTTCCAATAGTTTCTACAACTTCATCACGTGGAGCTAGTTACAGGTAGGAGCCAATGAGACAATCCATTATCAATACACAGGGTTTGCATTAACTGCTGATCCTACGTATATTTTTCCAGACCACGCCTGTAACGGCATTAAGTTCATGTCAGCGTCGAATTTATTGCCAACAACACTATCTCGATATCACATCACTGTCATATAACCACGATCTAAATGAATTCCAAACCTTATTGCATCATATAATATCTATGTTTCATACATTTCAATGTTAAGTTCTCATTTGCATAGTATGCACATATTTCAAATTCGAATGTTAAGTTTTCATTTGCATAATATGCAGATATTGCAATTTGAATGTTAAATCTCACAAAACATAGTATGCACACAATAGAATGTTAATGCTAAGTTTAAATTCGCAAATGGTTAAGCTTTATAACCCTAGCATATATTCCATAGAGTATTATGACAATTTAATATATGTCACTAATACATAACAAACCATTATCTTGTCCATGCAATGATATAGTAGAATAGTATTATAGGAGCATATATAATTTAGGTACATGAGATATGTCATGTAGGTTTTGAAGACCATCTTTATTACGTGCCATAGCATTGTAGTAATGCTATTATTACTCTACATTTGCATTTCGAATTTAACAATGTTGGATTAAAATTCTAAAGGTCCCATTACAATCTATTCTAGCATTAAACACTGAGGTCGCATATTGTTCAACCCTGATGTAATGATAATATCATCATATGCTTGTTGTAATATTTAGATTGTAGAATCTCGCATGACATTCATATCAATTATAGTTCTAACGAATAACACCATTGATTACAATAGAAATATAGTGTAAAATATCTCTAGCTACACTTATAAGTGTTAGGATAAAAATGGTACAGATTGATAAAGAGAAACTAGAATTACATACCATCAACACCTTCATGCACAACAGTACACACATCTATCTTAAAAACAGAGACGACTAGCTGAAGTTTATAAAATTTCTTGAAATACTTGAATTACTCTATTACCTTACCTGCAGATTTGCGAAAGAAAAGAATCCAATGCTTTAGCTATCAAGCTAAGTAAACCAAAGGGCGCACTGTAGGAACCCCTTTAGAAATATGCAAACCAGTCGTCAATATTATTATTAGAATCATAATACATGAGAAGATAAACATGGTTTTATCGCATTTAAATTATAAATCTGCTATCTTTTATGTTTAGGAATAGTAATGATAAACATGTGAAGCTGTCATTAGATAAATAAGTTGAACATCTTTCATTCCGCAGTTATCATTTCTTTATGAATTGCTATATCAAATTTTTTTATTTTTTTATATTTTTGTGATTTTTGGGATGTTACACAAGCCAAGAGGTTTACAAATATAGGGTGATTTGTAAGTTTATTAATATAATCTCATGTATTATACCAATATACTAGCTTAATATATGTGATTTTTAAATATGGTTTTCTCTTACTACATACAATTTAACAAATATAGTTGTGAGATGATGAGAAATAGATATATACATAAAGCCCATGGGGAGTAGAATAGATGGTGAATGGGTGTATTGTTAAGGCATTCCTTGCGTAAAGTCATTGGTTTGAAACTCCGTGGGTACAATCCTTAAAAAGAAACAGATATATGCTTAAAATAACTAGAGAGTAATCCCAAATACAAGCCCATAGCTGATCCAAAAGGTAAGAGAAAACCAAAAATAAAATTGTTGTTGATCCAAGAGAAAAGGTAAAACATGAGAAGCCTAGATATTGAAGAAATTTAGAACACTTTCATACTTAGTTTATTATTGAGTCTCATAGCATTTTTAAACGCATTACAATATATCCACATTCTAAGTACCCAGTCTTCATAAACTAATAAACTAATGCACTAATAATAATATTATACTAATTATGCACATGACCCAATGCTAGAAAGAGATGCCTATCTTAATTAACTAGTTGAATAAACTAATTTAGTATATCTCGAACTATGCACCCTCATGGGAGGACTACTCCTTTTCTCCAGGGCCCACTGGCTTGGCTATAAATGGGTAGGGATATTCCTTATTAGTTCCTCCTATTTTAAGAGAAAAGTGAACCCGATTTCTTCTTGATTTAACAAAATAGTTATGGGTCTCGTCAGCAAGGTGACTTGAGTTCAATTTCCCTTAGGGGTGACTTAGATGGGAGGTGACGCCCACAAAACCCAGTCAAGTTGAGGTTGGTACGGTCCAGTCCGGGTGCGATCCCTGAGTGATTTTGACGGCTTAGATGCCCCTGGGTTGTGGTTTCTCAGACCACAAGCCACTCCCGCAAGTTAAGGAGATTCGAACAAACAAAACAAAAATATTTCAATTTATTTATCCTGCCAATAGATACTACTGTAAATGTCCCAGCTATATATAATAGATATGCTAGCTAATTTGAAATATTTTGTACCGTTGTGTCCAAATTGAAAATATGATGTCCAAAATTTGGGTATGTCAAAGGAGGAGTTTGGTTGCAGAAGTAGTGTGATTCTCCACCATGGTGCTAGAGGAAAAAAATCAATGTGTTCCTCAAAAGATGCAATAAGAATTGGAAATAGGAAAAATATGTATCATTGGCAAGATTATTGTGTTGCGTGATGAAGATCTGATATGTTCCCTTTGACCTTTGGTTAGGCACATTTTGAAAGAAAGAAAATACATTGGAATACTTGATGGAAGGTGGCCCAAGGTGCATGTGAGCAAATTTAAGAGGAAGTTGATGGTGTTGCTTTCTTGGTACTATGAAATATATGTTGTTGAATTCCCTAATGTAGTGTAGAGCTACAAAATTTCTAGGAGGTTGAAACCTCACATGTACCTAACTAATGTTCGAAACCTCATGTGATAAGATTATGAAATAGGCTAGATCTAGATGGATTTTGTTTCTATAGTTGGAGTTGGCCAAGAGTAAAGGGTATGTACCTAGGAAGGATCTATATGAATGATATTTGACATTATCGGAAATCAAAGGTATTGAATGTGTTGGTTGTGGAGAGAGATCTTCCAGTCTCATAGATGATATTGTCTCAGCCGTGTAACCCAGAGGACTGTACACTCATTCCCCAACCTTAGGGTTCGGGGGCAGCGCCCTCGAGAAAAAAATTTGGGGTTGTTTTCGCCAATAGTTTTTCGGGTCCATGGTTTTGGGTATCCTGTGGTATTTTCCCATTGTATTTCCCTTATAAAAGAAAGACATTGTAACATGGCTAGGGTTGATGTATTAGGTATTATGCATTGTAAATATCTCTGAGATCGTGAAGAGAGACCGTGAGAGAGTGTGAAGAGGAAGTGCATTGGCTGTGCTGCAGGTTGTACCCCTTTACTTTGCTGGACGGTATAATAATAAGGACTGGCAATTTCAGTGTGGACGTAGCCCATCTTGGGTGAACCACGATATATTTGTCTCTCTTGTAATGTGTTTGTGTGATTATATTTGCATTTCTGTTTATTGTTAGTGCTCTGCGATCCTGTTTTTCTAACAGAATGGATGTTTAGACAAACTCTGATTTATTGCACTTTTCTTGAAGAAGTTTAGGACACAAAAGGTGGAGTCCTTGACATAGATGTTTAATATGTTCACACCATGTGTTATTGAAGATAAGAATGTCATCCCAATAAATTAATACAATCACATGAGAGATGGATGAAATAATCATTGGTCAATCTCATGGATGTGGTAGGTGCTTTGGTGAATCCAAAGGGCATTCCCAACCATTCTTAGAGGACAAAATTTGTTTTAAAATTTGTCTTCCATGTGTCTTTAGAATTCATATAAATATGATGATAAAATAAAGTTAATTATAACTTTGTGAATAATTTAGCATCATTGATATGGACTAACAAATCATTGGCTCAAGGTAAAGGGTAGTGGATTTTTATTGTGATTTTACTAGATAGTCAATTCCCAAATGTCATTTATCCTTCTATTTTTTGGGATAATGAGGATAAGTGATTTGCAAGGCAATGATCTTGGTTGGATGTGACCATTGTCAAGGAGAGTTTCAATATACTTTTCCAATTCGATGGTTTGCTTAGGCGATAGATGAAAGGATGGGGGATCAAGTAGTAAGGTGTCATGTATCAATTTGATAGAGTTTTCAATGGAACATGGAGGAGGAGCCTAAAGGGATATTCGAAAAGATCAATATATTCATCAAGAAAGGGTTTTGCAGTGAAAGAGGGTTAAATTGCATGTGTTGCTCATGTTTGACATGGTGTATGATGAAAAGGTAGAGGTAAGTTTGGGTATAGTCACCTACAGAACAATGTCCTAGTTAGAGAGGAGTGATGGGGTAGAGGGTTTGGGTATTTTGTGAAGGTTTGATGTTTCTAGTTCATATATATTTCCATCTTTATGAAGTTGATAGGTATAACTCTAGGCATCATAGATGGCTCAACATTTTTGTTCATGATATGGTAAGCCTAATGTAATATTGACATAATTGAAGAAGGGATTCATTCAAGGTGTGCACCTCATTGATAAGGGATTAATTCATGTACTCTCTTTGAGAAAGCTGGTTAATCCAATATAACAATACCTTTTACAAATATGGTGTTTTACTTCTTGATTTGATTCTTATATTTTAGAATTTATAGATCTTGGTAGAATCCCACATGGTATCATAACCATAGGAGTGCTAGCTCTATTTGCATGGTATGATTGTGAAAGATGTTTTGAAGTGAAGTGTCATTGAATGGATTCTAGGGCATCGTTTTAGTGAATTGGTTCTTGTAGGACATCCCTCTTCTACAAAATTTAGACATAGGACACAAAATATATAGAGAGATTCAAAGAGCATACTATAACTCATTTGAAAGGTTAATTTGTTGTCGCAATTGGGGTTTTGTGGAATTTGATTTCTCCTCCTAGTTTGTGATATATCATTAATTGAAGAAATGAAGGTATGTAAGACAACACGACTGCACACACAGTGAGTTTTCATGCATAGTTTTTAGTCCTCATGTTATTTTAGATCAAAATCCCACGGGGGGTTCACTAGTGAGGCAATATCATATCACGTCCATTCATATTGGGTGCTTGAATACTCTTAAAAACCTCAAAAATATATTGCCTCGTATTAAGGGGTCAAGGGGGGCTTTTAATTTGACATAGTAGTATAAATATTGGGGGTTATTTTATTTGGGTGGGCTGAGGAATAACCTCCAAATTGTGGGATGGATTCATACCTCCAAATCATGGGCTCAATTCATACTCACCTAAAACTTAATGACCCTCCATTTTTATTTCATATTGCTTGTGATCCTAAGTTTTGCACAAATATGATAATATTGTACCAATGATAATATCGATGGAAGTCTCTTCAGATTAATGGCCTTGATCCATAATCATTCAATAACTTATTTAGGATTAGAATTGATACATTATATTGTTTTTCATCTTTAAGTTAAGAGATGTAGCTAATTGGGAGTTTCATAGTTGAACAATTGTATTTTATTTTTGGTAGGGATTCGAGTAAAATATCTAACTCTTCATTTTCTAGGTTGGGGTTTAGGTGGGTATTGAGATTCAATCAAACCTTGCTCCATGACAACCAAGAAAAGTGAGATCAATCTTTCTTGGCTCACTCGAACCAAGAAAAGTTAGATCAATCTTTCTTGACCAATTATTTATTTCAACTTTTTGTATTCTTCTTTAACATTTTCACATTGCCAGTTATGAATAGTTGTTAGATTGAGTTATATTTGGAGCATTCATAATTGTAATTTCAGTTCTTATAATATGCAAGGAATTTGTCTTAATATTGTATTGGAACTAACATGAACATAGGTATAAATATAAATCTTTATTTACATACCCTATGTGTTATCATTACCATGAAATGGTATCATATAAATTTCTCCATCTGTGTATCTTTATAACTATTGCATGCTTGAAACCTAACAATGGAGATTTTTCCCTCTCCTGTTAAAAAAAAAAAACTAGATATAACCCAAGAAAATGTAACTAAATGTTGTTAATTTCCTTGATGTCAAGAATAAATGTAGAGGAAGTGGGGGAAATTCATTACATCTTGTGAATGATTTAAATCCAAGCTATGCACATGATCATATGGTGTTATTGGAAAAGTAAGAGGAATTTTGTTATGTTCATTTGGGTTCAAACATCAAGGATGTTTGTTTTGATAGGAAGGCAGGGGAGTCCATCCACGAAAGGGTTTCAATTTTGAATTTTTATGGAGTTTAATTTATTAAGATTATAGAAAACATGAGCTCTTTATGTCTATACTTATATTTACTTGATATAAAATTGGTATGTTGACAGACCGTGGTGTGAAACATTTGCAATTCTGCTCTTTTCTAAGCATTGCACTAACTATTAAACTATCAACCTTTTACATTCTTTGTTATGTTTATCTCTTGACTAGGTTTCCTTTTACGCATTTTCCTTCCCAATACTATTTCATTGGGTCTTCCACTATCCAACGCTACAAATTGATCAGTCACCCCTGCAATCTTGGTTGGATCATTATTAGCATTATACTTAGCATAATGTTTGCTTATTCTAATATGTGTTAGGGATCCTATTTATTACAACTTGATAATATGATATAAAGGGGGTATTAAAAATGGGTTGATAAAAATGGATACATATAATATATGGTGAAACCAGGGGTTTTCTTAATTGGAAAGGCATATTGGGAGGGGGGTTCAGTAATAAAATTTAAGGAGGAATTTTCCAATATTTAGTGAAATTAGGGATATTCTTTAATATCATGCGAACGATGGTGCTATGTAACAAATTCACTAAGTGAACCCCCCGTGCAAAATCCATATATTAATGGAAATATCTATTCGACATCTCAAATGGGGTTTTCATGGAATTTGAGTTCGCTTCCTATTTTGGGAGATATTGTTAATTGAAGCTTTGCATGTTTGACATAAGGACACATGCACCTTGAGTTTCAACACGTGTTTTCTCACTCCTTAAGAGAACTCATAATACTTTTTTTTATATCGATGGGAATATCTCCTCGATATCTCAAATGGTTCTTCGACATAATTTGATTTCATTGCCTTTAGCGGAATTTATGAATGAATTGGCAACAAGTCATCAATTGCAACAAAAATCATGTTTTTGAGGTCAATTTTGCAGCCATAGCATACTTTCCAGATTAGGATTCTATTTAGATTGAGGGAAACCTTTTTTAATGGAAGACAAAGATGCAAATATATCCACTCTTCGCAATTTGAATCTAATCCTTGTCAAAGAACTCAACAAACATCGAGATGAAGTTGTAGATTGGAACACTCCCTTTGATGATATGGAGGAAAAAATAATTATTTTAAATGAGTATCTTTTCACTAGTTTAAGAGAGAATGGAGATATTATGACTTGTTTGCACAAATACCTACAACAATCTCTCGATTGTATAACCACTAGTACAACTTGGATTTGTTCCATTGTCACACAAGAGTTTATCACCTCTACTTTATCCATTTTTTATGACACTTCTAATGATGAAAGTGATAATCACAAGTCTATTCCATCCACTATTGATGATTCTACCTCTTCCATTAATGATAATGAATTTTCTTCCTCCATTTTTTATTAGGAGGATTCTTCTTCCTCCCTTTCTGATTTGAAAATGCAAATGTTAAAATTCAATATTTATTACTGACTTTGTATATGTTGCTACAAATTCTTCTTCTTACATTGCAAATACTTGACATGAAGAGGAAGACACTAGATTTTACTACATATCATACAATTAATGTGATTCATGAGCTTACAACATGTTCCTTTGAGGTGCATACTCATGTCTTCAGGTCCAAATTGCTTATGAAGATGGGATACATAGTTGGTGTCCTTGGTAAGAATGGAAAAATGATCACAAATCCATTCATCCCGTGATGAGACCAGCTAAATATTGATTAGGTATTGATGTGGTTTCATCAACATTATTAAGTTGTCTTGATTCATGTATTGATCAAATTCAGTGTATTCCAAAACTAGAGATCATCACAACATGTTACTCTTATACTAATGAGTTATAGGAGCCATCTCCTACATTGCTTATTGATATAATTTTGGATCCTACTCATCTATATTCGACACCAGCTTATCAGAATGTTTGGCATCAAACTCTTCCACACCAACATCATATATTTTGGAAACATCAAACTCTTCAACATTTTCTTCAAGATCTACATCGTGAACATATTGAAATCCTCGACATCATGATTGGAGACAACATCATCCTCCTTTTATGTATCCACATCCATTTGTCGTTACACCTTCTTTGATCATTGATGAAGAGGCATACACTACAACATCTTAGCAATGTATCGACTCTGAAGATTGTTTGTGGTTTCCTTAATGATTGATCATGGAATCATTTGAGCAAGTTTTTTAGGACCTCATATAGATGTTTTTCATCCATGATACATGGGTACAATTATCATTCCTGTCAACTTGACTGATTAAGTTGAATTTATAGTTCCATTCACCACTACATGATGACTTATATGGTGGACTCTGCTTCTATATTTTGGAATCACTCTGACTAGGCCAACCATCTTGGTGTAAGTTGGCACCTTAGTTCTTTGAAGAGATCTGATTTTTGTTGACTAGCATCAACTTCAACATTTTAGCTTCAACATGCTCATTGGAGTGGATTATTATTTGTCATCATCAGATCATGCTTCATTGGCTTGTCATATTTTTTGGTTTTTGGAGACTATCTACCAGCCACATGGAGGATCTTACTTCTATACTGTTGGGGGAGAGGGGGTTCCCACTATGTTTTCCCTGCCTATTTTTTGAGGTTTTTTTGTATATGGGTACCTAAAATAGATTAATTTGTTGCGACCCATTTATATCACCACATACTCACCTAAGTAATACACTTAAGGGGGGCATTGGTGCATATTTTGCATGCATATAATGCACTTGCTATTCTTTACATAGTAGTTGTTTGCTTTATTCTACTTCAGTTAGCTTTAGAACTTACATGCACATATAATAATTAATCTCACTCAACTCACTGCTTTTTTATTAAGGGTAAATGAGCTCTAAGTTAAGTCTCACTTAGGTTTTGCATGCATTAAGCTTGTGCATGTAATTAATCCTAAGTTAGATTGCATATATATGAAGGCCTATGCCTCACTGATCAAGCATTCATTCATGTACTCTCTTTGAGCAATCTAGTTAATGCAATATGGCAATACCTTTTAAAAATATGGTGTTTCAATTCTTGATTTGATTCTTCTCTTTTAGACTCTAGATATTAGTAGAAAATTTCACATTAATATCTTGGTAGAGTGAATCCCACGTAGTAATGGTTTGAAAATATGGGGAGGGTTGTTATTTATTATGTGACATGTTATTGTGCCACTATATTTGAGAAAGGAGATCAAGGTGGTATGCTGCAAACACTAAATTGCTAGATTTTATAAATACAACAGTATAATACGGATCACAAAAAGAATGACAAAGCACAGAAACAATAACAAGAGTGGAGCTTGTTTAACCACGGTGATGATCTATCACCTTCCAACTGTAAAAAAGCTATTTGTCTCCCCCCGAGCTCACACCTTCCGATAGAGATCAATGTACATCTAGATAGTGGTAGCAGAAACCCTAAGAAAACAAGAGCGAACATCTTCTATGCTAGATAACCCTAGAAAATAGTCTCCTAACAGCTGGAGCGAACTTCCTTGTAGAAAAGGTGAACTTGCTTGAGTTGTATGTGCAAATGAGGTGAGATGTCTTATATTTATATTGTTTTTGGGGTGAATTTTAACTGGGGCCGACTTGTGTTATACCACAATAACATACATTTTATTATTTTAATTTCTTGGGATGACTTGTGTGAGGATGCCTCACGCAACTACTACACCAACATAAATGTTGAGCCTTTAGTAGATTAGGGCATGTTTGAAAGTATTCTTAAAAAAATATGGATGCAAGCATCCATGATTTATCCTTTCATCTATCCATTATAGTGGGAGGTAAATATGATAAAATCTAGTTGGAAATGAGAGTCTTGAGGTTGGATGATTTTTTAGAAATCCTATAGGAGTTCATAAAATGTATTAAATAAAGATGTTGGATATTAAGAAAAGGAGTTGGTTTCCATCTGTGCTTTAGAAGAGAACAAGAAAAGAAGGGAAAGTAGCGACTTTGGAAACCATAAATATTTGGTTAGGGTTTGAATATAAGAAAAGCATGGCTTGGAGAGTGGCCTTCAAATAACCAGGGTTGACCAAATAGAGGCGGAGATTGGCCTCAAAAGAACCCAAAAATTGAGATGTCTTATTCGAAAGGAGGATATTGGAGTGGGAGAACAACCTGTAGATAACCCTAGTGATGAGGATAAGTAGGCCAAGGCCTTACTACTTTTATACCAAATGATGAGAAATAGATTTGTATGGAATAACTACAAAAACATCCCACATACAAGCATATAGTTGATCCAAGAGATATGAGAACACCAAACAAAAAATTGTAGTTGATCCAAGTGAAAAGATAAAACATGAGAAACCCATATATAGGACAAGAACAATATTTTATTAATAAGTCCCATTGCCTTTTTATAGGCTCTACAATATATCCACATTTTAACTGCCCAGCTTTCATAAACTAATAAATCAATGCACTACGATAAAATAACAATATTATGGTAATGCATGTAGTCCACAGCTGGAAAGAGATACCAATCTTAAATTGACTCATTGAATAAACTAATGTTGTATATATTGAACTATGAACCCTCATGGGAGGAGTGTTCCTCTTCTCCAATGCATTGGTCTAATGAACCACATCCTTATCATGATACCACTAAGTAAGAATTAAAGTATTCCCTAAGGGAGGGTTACAGAAGAATGCTGAAGATATGCATCACATACACAATGTAAATACGTGTTTATTTATTTTTATCTTATATATAGTTGGAATTATTCATTTCTTGATTAAATATACTATATTCTTTAAGATTGATGATGACAAGACCTCGCTTAGAGGATTCATCTAGGTATTCACAAGTGTTTAATGTTTTTTATTACATCTTTAATGTTATAAATTTTTCATTCTATTGAACTCATGTTTTTTTATTATGTTTTTATAAAGTGAGGATGAGGAGGGTTCGAGAGACAAGGAGGGCACTAACAAAAGTTCAATCAAAGTTTAATTTCAAATTCATTTCATTTCCTTATATATGTACATATATTTTCATGCAATTTTGTATGGAAATTAGACATTTCCTTGGTGTGGTAATTTACCACTTGTTTATAGTTAGAAAAAATTACATGGTTATTTTGCGAATTGATTTAAAATCTCATCATCGAATTTATATATACATGTTTTTTTTCTTCCATGGTGTGAAATTGATTAATTTTTATTGTGGTAAAATTCATAATTTCGTTTATGAACAAATGAATTTTTATCTAGTCATGGTATGAAATCCACTGAATATAAGTGGCATAGTGCATTTAGATATAGATGGTTTTTGGATCTCATGATTAGTATGTTGTAAAATAGACTAATACTAGCTATCTATTTGATCAATATTTAAATATTATAAAACAAGAATTACAAAAAGTAGTAAATTAATAATAATAATAATAATAATTGTCCATTGGTTGTAGCTTGGGTGGTTGGGAGGAATGATTGTTTCCCTCCCCACTCAAGTTCAATTCTTATAAGTGACATGATGCTCTTGTTGAGCCCTTATTGTAATGAATGTATTTCTGGCCATACCTTGATTCTCTGCCTGGAATAACAGGTGTTGGCATTTCTTCCAGTGGACTAGCCCTCTAACAAACGGTGAACGACCACTACAAATAATAATAATAATGAAAATAAATCCAATGGGGCGTAGAATAGATGATGAATGGATGTACTGTTAAGGAACTCCTTGCCTAAGGTCACCGGTTCAAAACTTCGTGGATACGAGCCTTACCAAAAAAAAAATAATGAAATTAATTACTAATATTAAATGAATAATAATAATAATGATATTAATTATGGTATATATGAATTCTGAGAGGGGGAGGACTCCTATGGAGTTCCAACTTTAACAATGGCACATTCTATAACTCTTTGTAATGTAAAGAGGAGCAAAGGCATACTAATGATGTATTCCTGGGATAAAAAATATCCAATATCTTTTTTTTTGTAAATAAGTCATTATATTATAGCGTCCAAAAATTACATAACTTCAAAACATATGGCCTTGTCAGTGTATAGACACTTCGGCCTCTAGATATTCACTTCCAAACCCTTCATACTGTTCGATATCTAGTAGAAACCACAAGACTAATAACCCTCCTACACTGCTATTACAGAGACACATCTTATCCATCATCAAAAAAGGATTGTAAGTCCTATTCATCCCACCTACAATTGACCTCCCACTACTATAAAAAAAGGACACAAACAAAAGAAAAAAATCGTAGAAATTATTCATCCGCACTAAATTTGGCTACCCATACATGACTATAACGAAAAAAATCTTAGACAAAAAGGCTACCCGTTCAAGACACAGATCCAGAGAGCTCCATCAAATATCCTTGTTCTCCTTCAGCTCGGTAGGATGGATCGGGCAACACGCACAACCCGCACTGGAACCAACACCATTAGAGCAAGAACCTAAGCACCTGAGACGCCCAAACCCGGATTCGAGGTTGAGGGAAGATAGAATTGAATGCCCATTTTACCAGCAATCAGATTGATTTTACGGTGCATGAGCCTGCAGTCCTGATTATGCTCTTTCCAGACCCGAATAGGCTCCTCGTCACCAGATGACTTATTCTCTCTCTCCATGATAACACACTATATGAGCCCTTTCATAACCCAGAAGGTGTCCATGATCCTATCATAAGCCGAGAGTCGACCTGCAATCGAACCAGGTTTAAGGACCCACTCAGAAACTTCTTCCTTTAATTCTTCTGGAGACATAGCTTTGACTTGCTCCCATAGGTCCCTCTCCACCTTCTCAATTTCCTCCTTGATAGCTAGAGGGATTCTATCCCTGAATAAATGGGCAGCCTCATGGCCTTTCTTTTGATCCCTCTTAACCCTCAGAGGTTTACCTTTCTTCTTGGCTTGCAACACCCTCTGCGATTTTTTCCCTCGAGGAGCCATCCTTACCCTCCACAAAAAACAACTAATTTCCTTACTACCCCTTCTCATAGTAGTGCTCTTCTCATGTTCAAACAAAAGATGAAAACCAGGGAGGATGCAGAAAAGCACAAGCCTTTCCCCCTTTCTTATAACACTTTCCTCCCTTCCTTCCATAAATTTATACCGCCATTATAACTCCATCATTATCATTCGTTCGCCAAAGATCCTCCACCATAACTGGAACTCTCCGTAGATTCTCAGATGTCACCTTCTATAGGAGGATCTGGTTGTATTCCTTGCTCATCATCATTTGCAGTGGACCTTAATGGTTCATTAACGTGAGGGTTAAATTGGCCTATACCATCGCCGAAACATCTTGTATTTGTTGTTGTAGTATAGTTCTTTTTGATAGAAAATAAGATCATATCAAGTGCTCTGTGGTAGTTAATTTTATGCAGAGTTCTTAGTATCTAGTGCAAAGTCGAGCGTAGAGTCTAAGAGCTCCTTTTGCGCTCTAGGTTGTTCTTTTTTGAACTGTAACATGTATATTCTATCAATGAATACAAATATTTTTTTCTAGGCGAAAAAAAGATATTAATTAATAATAAATAATAATTACTAAATTGATAATAAATGTGATAACTAAATAAATACCAATAATTAATAAAATAATTAATAATACTTAAATTGATCAAAGTAATAAAATCAGTAATAATAATTATGTTACAATTTTGACTCTAAGATGATGCACTATTGATAGAAATTTGGTCCAACAAAACACATTTGTGATGCAATAGGTCACAATTTGACACATTTGGGATGATAATTTAGTGTACAAATACTCCAATGCGACACAATAATGATGCTAAATATATCACAACACTATGAAAATGATGCTAAAATGATACATAAATGAAGTAACATGACACTCTGAAGATACACAGATTATGAAAAAGTCTTACATTTAGATGCTACTATGATGCTAAGAAACTAAAATACATCATAGGAACGATGCTAATAAGACTCATAGCAATGTTATTATGATTCATAATGATGTTACAATAAAGCAAAAACATCCTTTTAATGCAAACCCAACGTAAATATGACTTTATGATGTTGCTTTCAAAATTAAATCAACACTGAGAAAAAAGGAAGTCATATGAACAACTTCTGCAATATTTATTGTAGTAGCATAATTCGAGTACGAATATGGATATGAATAGGATTTGATACGGAAAATAATATGTAACATAAAAATCCAATATGGATAAAATACCGAAGTAGACTTCTTATATATAATACATTTAATTGAAAATATAAGCGATATATATAATACATTTAATCAAATATACACGAATATACTATAAATGTACATCCACATCTCTATAATAAAGTTAAACATATATAATAGTTTTAATAAGATATTAAATATCAACTATTAAATAATTATTTTAATAAGAAACTAAAGATGTATTTATCTAAGATGACTAGTTATTAATAATCTACTATTTACAGTTCGAGGTAATTAATTAATTAATGAATGCTTGAACGAATTATGAAATATGATATTGAATGCAATTTATATTTTATAGTGTTTAAATAATTAATAAAAATAAAAAATCATATCCATATTACAACTACCTCAAATATTTGTCCTCTTTAAAATTCTCACTAGAATGTTCAATCCATAACCTAGCTACATGCTCAAAGCTAAATGCCACGGAACCATAAGAGACCTATTTAGCTCCCATATTATCTGACATTTAACCTATGATTGACAAACTGATAAAAAAACATTAAAATATACTCTTTTCCCAACAACTCTACTTTTAAGTCTCCTAGTTTCCTACAAATACGATGCAACTCCGACACAAACCACTTCCTACATCGTAATTTTCATTGCAAACATGACGCCTCAAGGAAAAACAAATCAAATGATACAATAAATAGTTACAACTACGATACAAACTTGACAGAAATAAAAATGTCTCTATGCATGTAATTTTTTATGTTGTAGTAACATTATTTTATTATATTGACATTTAACCTATGATTGACAAACTGATGACAAAAACTTTAAAATATACTCTTTTCCAAACAACTCTACTTTTATGTCTCCCGGTTGCTACAAATACGACGCAACTCCAACACAAACCACTTCCTACATCGTAATTTTCATTGCAAACATGACGCCTCAAGGAAAAACAAATCAAATGATACAATAAATAGTTACAACTACGATACAAACTTGACAGAAATAAAAATGTCTCTATGCATGTAATTTTTTTATGTTGTAGTAACATTATTTTATTATATTGACATTTAACCTATGATTGACAAACTGATGACAAAAACTTTAAAATATACTCTTTTCCAAACAACTCTACTTTTATGTCTCCCGGTTGCTACAAATACGACGCAACTCCAACACAAACCACTTCCTACATCGTAATTTTCATTGCAAACATGACGCCTCAAGGAAAAACAGATGATGCAATAAATAGTTACAACTACGATACAAACTTGACAGAAATAAAGATGCCTCTACGCATGTCACTTTTTATGTTGCAGTAACATAATTTTATTATAAAAATGTATACTATAATACGACGTTAAAAATGCGAAAACTCAACATTATAATAATGATTCCATATTTTATAATCTTGTATAATTGATGTGATGATTCAATATTATAATAATGCTTCCCTATTTTATAATCTTGTATAAATGATGTGATCATTATGTCGAGACTCTACTTTCTTAATGATTGTAGCAATCTAAATTACAAAAAACACCTCCACTCCATGTGCAAAATAAAAGTATCATCCATGATATTAATTACAATGTGTTTATTATATTATGAAATAAAAAATAACAAATATGTTAATAATGGTTAAAGGATATGAAACATTGATACAAAACCATTAATTTTAATGATTCGTTTTTTATTAAAAAAAAATTAACCACCCTAAATTCATAACCTCTCTGCATCACGGTATCTTTCCCAACAATGTAAGTAAGAGGGGTGAGGTGAAAAAGTCATTTTTGATGGGTTATGTATTAACATGAAGCTAATGGTGTTAGCCAACTATGGAATAAGAATCCATTCTTATTGAAACACAAGTTTTCACTTATTAGCCTTGTGACTTAAATGTTTCCTTTTCCAATATTACATGGAGTTTTTTTCCTATTATGAACTCTTTTAAATGAAACTTTGTGAGAGGGATCAATCCCCCAAGGTGCAAACCTCTCCTTGAATAACTCATCGAGTGCAATACCTGAGCCACCTAATCCTAAGCTCTAAATTCTATAGTTTAAGTCTCATATTTACTTTTTACTTTGTATTATTCTTTTTTGTTTATGGCCGACATAATACTTATTACTTTTTACTTTGTATTATTCTTTTTGGTTTACTTTGTATTATTTTGTTACTCGACAAACACTCTAAAATCTCATATTTACATTTTACTTTGTATTAAAAGTAAAAAGTAAAGTCTCTAGTTTAAGTCTCATATTTACTTTTTACTTTGAATTATTATTTTTTGTTTATGAACGACATAATATTTATCACCTAATCCTAAGCTCTAAAGTTTCTAGTTTAAGTCTCATATTTACTTTTTACTTTGTATTATTCTTTTTTTGTTTATGACCGACATAATATTTATTACTTTTTACTTTGTATTATTTTGTTACTAGACAAACACTCACATGTTACAAGATCTCCCTCATACTGGGCTGTAGAGCACCTCTCAGCCCAATCAATCTAAGAAAGAACCTTTATAATTTTAAAATTTGTGATCAGAAAACCCATTTACATTCAATGTTGGAAGTTGGTCTTATTAATAGGATGTCACTCAATCATTGTCTTTGTGTTTATAATTAATTAAATTGTTTATAGTAATTTAAATAATGACCTAGAACTTAAAAGACAATGACATAATATTATAAAAATTGTTTTGAAGTGAAAAGGTCATAGAAATGGAAATTAATATTGCAAATTTAATAATATGTATTATAATTACAAGAGAAAAAAATATTTATATAGCAAAAACATGAATGAGTGTATGTAACTAGAAAAAAACCTTTATAGAGAAAGAAAACACCATAATTCATTGACATGAATAAGTACAATGAACACTAGAAAATAAAAGAATGTGACATCCAAAATAGCCAAAATAGGGTGTTATACATTCATAGTGAAATGAAACCCCTCATAGCTTGAAAATTAACATTTTTAATAAAATAAAATCATCATTATCTAAATAATGTAGTATATATAATGTTTAGGTAGTAGGTGACATGGAGAATGACTAGATATGATCATTAAGTGACATTGACACCAAGTTGGCATACAAGTGCATAGTGTTTCAGTTTTTCTATTACTTGATGTGTGTTGTTAGCTTCTTATATTTAATCAATTAGTGAACATAATATTATGCTTAGTTTTCCATGAAAATAAGTTTGGCTTTTAATCAATGCATAATTTAACTTTATTTTGATATCGTTCATATCCCTTCTCAAATCTTTATCAAATCTTTATATTTAATTATGGATAATCAAATAGGATTTGAAGTAGTGGTGTGAGTGTTCATTTTTTTCTTTAATCAATTATCAATATGCTCATTCTTTTTTGACAAATTATGTGTTTTTAACATTTTTTAAAAAATGTTATGCAATTTTTTTTAGCATTAATGCTTATGTTTAAATATTAAAATGATATACAATATATGAAATATTGGTAGTACATATAAATGTATATACTTTTTAATATAATTTTTATTTTAAAATTATAAAAATTTGTGTATTTTTTTAACATATATTTTAAAAAGGTACATTTTTACTCTAAAATAATATGTTTTAATATGTAAATAACTATATATTAATTTAACATTTTATTTCTCGTCAAGCATTTCTTTATGTTGAACACAATAAATGTTTTTCATGTAATATTTTTATGAAATTAATAAAATTAGATTATATATATTTTTTATTAATAAAAATGGAACACCTTATATTTGGTCAAATTTAACTTTGCAAATTAACAAATAACAATAGTTCCAAAAAACATCGAAACACTAATATTCTATTGGAAAAGTACATGAGTGGACAAGGAGCAATTTACAGAGAAACTAATGTCTAGTCTATGGAATCTCTAACATCTTCCCTCTTTAGCAAGGAAATAACAATGAAAAAAAATGCACCAATGGGAAATGACGTATCTAGAAATAAATTATTGTCCACTACTTTATGGAACATTTAGCTTTTTCCCTCTTTAACAAGGAGATACAAGTGGACAATGACACATGAATGGACAAGGAGGCATCTAGATACATGGTTTGGTATCCACTTCATCATGGAGTATTTAACATATTTTATTTCTAGGTAGAAGATATCAATGGACAAGGACACATAAGTGGACAAAAAGGCATATTTAGTATTGAGTTCCTTATAAAATATTTAACCTCTTCTCTTTCTAATATGGACATACCAATGAAATTTCCTCATAAGTGGATGAAGAAGCCTTTAGAGATTCTTTCTTAGAATATATAGCCACTTGCCCCTCTAGCAAGGATATCACAATGGATAAGGACATATTGAATTGGTTTCACATAAGTGGACAAAATGATATTTATAAATTCTTTCTTAGATTATTTAGCCACTTGCCCCTCTAGCAAGGAGATCACAATGGACAAGGACATATTCAATTGAATTCACATGAACGAACAAGATGACATTCAGAAAGTCATTTGTAGAATAATGGACATCTTGTCTTTCTACCAAGGAGATACCAATGGACAATGGCACATAGATAGATAAAGATGCATCAAAAAAATTGTTGTCCACTACTTTAAGGAATATTTAGATTCTTCCCTCACTAGTAAGGAGTCTAATTGGAGGTCTTAAATGTTTTGTAAATGGTATGAAAAAATAAAATATACATAAAAATAATTAAATTAATAAAGAGATAGACTTGAATTTTTAAATGTTTTGTAAATTGAATTTAATATATATATATTTCAATTCATATAAATATATTTTAATATTATATAATAAAAAAACATATTTACCTATTTCATTAAATTTTCAAAATATGAATTAAGAACCATTTAAATTATTTAAATTAAATAAAATACACTTTACATGTAGATATAAATACCAATAAACAAAAACACTTTTACACACTACTATTTAAATTAAATAAAATACACTTTATATGTAGATATAAATACCAATAAACAAAAACACATTCACACACTACTATGCATGTGTACATACCAATAGACAAGAAGGTATTTAGAAATTTATTTATAAAATACAAAACCTCCTCTTATTTTTTCTTTCTAGTAGGTAAATACATTAATAGAAAAAGACTTAAGAAGAAATCAATTCCCATCCACTCCTTCATGAAATATTTGGACTAATTTCAAGGAGAGTAATTTGAAATCTTAAAATATTTAAGTAATTTTTGAATAAACCTATATCTATATCTATATCTCCTTTACTGAAATAAAATTAGGCTTTTTTTTGGAAAAATATCTATCTATCTATCTATTAATTTGAAATCTTAAATATTTAAATAATTTATATATATATATATATATATATATATAAATAAGGAGAGAAAAGGAATTAATATTTATATATTTAAGTAATGAAAAAAAGAAAAGGAATATATATATATATATATATATATATATATATATATATATATATATATATAAGTGTAAAAGTGAATACAAGGGTTTCAAGATTTAAATATTATATAATTAAAAAAAATTAATTTATTTGAAGAATATGAAAAAAGTGAATTAATATTTATATGTTTGGGAAATGAAAAAATAAGTATATATATATAAATATAATGTGAAGATTTAAATATTATATAATTTTTTAATAAATATTAATTTATTTGAAGAATGTGAAAAGGTATATATCTATCATATTCAAATATTTTATTAAATTTAAATTTAAATTTGAAATTCTTAGGTCTGGGTGTTTGCAGATGATGACCACAATCCTATGACCCCCTTATGGAAAGAACCCCTTATTGGTCATTTGAACAAGTGTTCGTGGCATGCATGAAAGGCCTGCCATATCCTTATGAGGCAGCTTGGAAGGTGGTTGTTTGGCTAGCATTTGTACCAGGTGTGAGGAGGAAGGATGGAACATGAGGTAAGGTCGACTTGTGAACTCATAATGCATAGAAGGTTGAATGTTTGTTTCATAATTTCCATTTCAGTGGAGAATGTGGAGGAAATTGGTGAGATAACGGCTCGCTCGAGGCAATTGTAGACGGCTCTCGACGATGATAATCTTGTCTTTCATGCGCTCTCTTATGATGCCATTTTGGTTGATGATTTATATTTACTATGAGTTTCCTTTGTTTTGGGTCACTTGATCATGAGTGAGAGCTCTATGTATTATGAAGAGGTGAAGTGGGTTGTCATGCAACTTAGCCTAAGCCTTATCTCGGACGTTGGTGGACATGAATGGGATCCGATCAGAGAAATGGCGAGGACTAAGAGATCTTATGGAAGTGGGAGTGTGAGGTGGGCTCGCATATGTCATGGGTGTAGAGGGAGATCACAGAGTCAAAGGAGGTTTTATTTCACATCATCTTGTTTGATACTCAACAAGCTCTTGGTTATGTTGAGCAATAGATCAAGCGGGGCCAGGAGCAGTAGAAAGTGATGGAGTCACAAATGGAGTGGGAAGTGTGGGTTCATGATGCAAGGTCTTCGAGGACGTGGGACACTATGCCGGACAATATTGTGCTAATATCTTATTCCATCTCTGTTTGGTCGACTGAATCCCAACGGAAATAAGAGATTATTGCATGTTCTGAGGTTTAGACGTAAGGAACCCTCTCAATCGATGTTGTAACAATTGCATAGACTATGGAAATTTTCGATTGGAATTAGCTTCTACATACAAGTGGCTGTAGAACCCAGAAGCCTCTCAGGCTCAAGCGATTACTTTTCTAGTTAGAGACCAACGTCTTGGAGCTAGTGTGGGGTCTGCTCAAGGACCTACTGGTTTAGGTAAATACCTTATGCGTTCTTCGATTGGAGAAATTATCTTTTTTGGGGGGGACATGAAAACCATTTTAGAAAGGCGTTGATGGATAGCCATAGGGGAATCTCTGAGCTATGGAGGAAACTAGAGGAGAGCAACGAATGGAACAAGGGCCAAATTCTGAAAATTAATTCCAACTTGAATCGCATTACTATAACCATCAAGGATTTGATACACCACATCGATACTCTAGCTAAGATCACCACAATAATGGTATTCAAGTCCAATTCTTTTGCAGGATAGTTGAGTGAGTCTCCTTCAGTTTCTGTGGTGCACATCATTTTGTTTCCTTGTTTCCTGACGACGCTTAGGTTGTCAATTTGGTTATTATCTTTTTTTATATTTAAGGATGATGTCTAGTATTACTTTTTCTTATCTTAATGGCTTAGGTTTCACAGATCCAAAATGTCATTGCTATGTTTTTATTAGATCTTTTAGAATTTTGATTGCTCTGATTAATGAGGCATTTGATTGTTGTATATATTTTGATTATAAATGTAATATAATGTTAGATATATTAAAAATAAAAATTGAAATAATAAAGTTAAGGGGTTGAAAATGAAGCGTAAGGATATGAATACAAAAAAGTGTTAAGAGAGGAATTGATATCCACTACATGGAATATTTAAACCTTTATATTAATTTGAGATGTTAAATGTTTTGTAATTTTTTAATATGAGAGGAATTGATATCCATTTTATGAAATATTTATACTCTTAGATTAATTTGAGATATTAAATGTTTTGTAATCTTTTGAATAGGAGATTAATTTCATATATTAAAGATTTTGTATTTATTGAATGAGTATATGTTAGAAGATTATATATATATATATATATATATATATATATATATATAATTAATTGGAAAAGTTCTATATGTTTTATAATTTATTTTAGTGAATATTAATTCGAAACATGTGCAGTTATATAAAAGAAGATTGTTGGTTAATTAAGTGTACAAAAGAATGGTTAGTTATCCATGGGTTATCCATGCACCAACAGCATGAAATCAATCAGACTCTACACGTATTTCATCCATGTGTTATTAATATTTATGTACCAATGTCATGAAATCAATCTAAAGGCCATAGGCTATACTTATTTCGAAAAAACCATAACTGTCCTCCCCAAATTATAATATATAAATATCCATTCATATAAAAATAAAGAAAGGAAGAATTAAAATTACATTAGTTATTTCTTATTTCTTTTAATGTGAAAGAGGGAAGAGGAGTTTTCAACTCCATGAGTACAATATTACCGTAGTCTTCCCATATTAGCACGACCAAAGGGATTATAGACACGTCGAATAAATCGACACATGGATACCAAATTTCTTAATGGGAGTGGGGAGAACAGCTTGTATGACGTATTGTTATCGTGATTATTATTTGTACGTTGACGAACAATTTTCAACAATTTTAGTTTAGGTATCATATCATCTTTGACATTTTAGCATGTAGTTACAAGGCATATAGATCAGTTGATTTGTATGGGTTTAATTATTTCTGCAGGGTTTAGTTTTTATCAAGTTATTGGTTCAAATTTCATAAAGAAGAAATGAAGATAGGAAGTGTCATTATTTCATCAATATTTTATTCAACATTAAAATATTAATTCTAACCATATAAAAATAAAAATAACAATAATAAAAATAAAATTCATTTCCAACACAACAGTAGAGAGCGGCATGACGCCGACAGGAATTGGAAGTATAAGAGCCTCTCTTCCTATCAGCTCGTCTTTTCCCATTCCTTGCCTGACAAGGCATCCTATTGACTCGAACGCGTCAATTTACAGTACATTAATCAATGAATGCTCACAGAATTTGCTTTGACTAGGCCCATCTTTGATACCAAGTCTGTCGTTGTTTCTTGTCAAGATTATCTGTCATTCTTGTCCAGCTTTTCATCATCACAGAACTGAATTATACAATTGCTTTGGCTTAGATTCTTTGGGCCGTTATATATGATTTGCAGGATGTCCACATTTCGTTTGTACCTTTCATCCAATCCCATGATCTGCCGAGTCCTATTGACCAGAGGAAACCAAATAACCAGCTAATCTACAGGCAAAACCCTATATACATGTTAGGTTATGTCTCTTTAATGTTGAATGCAGAGAAAGAGAAAGATAAAGATAGGGTCTCCTTAAAGCTGAATAAGTGAGCTCTGCACAGTGCCCGTGAGCTTGCTTGTCTCATTTTCTGATCACAGCTGTCACCCCAATATGGTTATCCAACCATCCAGATATCCCTTGGGCCAGAATGTAGGGTATGATCTCGTATAAGACCTAACGAGTTAGTATTTCATCAAGCTATTGGTTTTGCATACATATTGTAGACTCTCCAATTTTGGAGAGATTTAGGGTTTGGCTTATGATTTATGAACACACGACAAGAACAAGGCTTTGTTCAAAACAATAAAATACCATCACTTCAATTAAGTCATTTAGTCTAAAAACTAGATAAATGGATGAAGAACTGGTAAAGTTATGAAGAGAAGAAATAGTATGAGAATCAACAAATTCAACATTTGCATTATCTTTGAAGCTTACAACATTACTTTCTATACAACCAACAAACAACCTCGCTATCTACAACAGTTCTAGATAGATGTAATCTGCGATTTATCAACTGGATCTGCAATGGCACAGAAGTGATTGGCAACAGTTCTGGATAGATGTAAAATGTGATTTATCAACTCGCAATATATATGTACCCCCGGTATGTGCAGCTTCCTAAAGGTTCAGGAGATTCACTTGGCCACCAACGTTGTCTAACGGCTTGCGCATTGAGGCAGCACCCCTCACTCCACGGCTCAGGTAAAATTGATAACCGTTTTGCCACAAATGATAGCTCTTGTTTTACCTCACGGGTGGGAACTAGTCAATCAGGTAGGGGTCATTGCCCTTTTCGCCGGAGAGTCCTCTCAATGGGTCAGCTACTTCGGGGTTCTTGTGGTACTCCTCACAATAAGTTTTAGGGCTTATGCCCAAGTACTTCCCACAGTTAAACGGATAGAGATGATTCCGAGATCCAAACGTGCAATTGATACCTGAACAAATATTTAAAGCATAAATTGAACCAATGAATATAACATCATAGAAATGAGATCATTGCAGGAAACATTAAACATAAAGTAATAGATGAAATTATATAAAAGAGATAGAAAGAACTCCTAGAAATAATTTAACAATTCAAAAATGACCATAAATCAACCAAGGAGAAGACCTCTTCCAATAGTCCTTCAACCCATTCTATATGTATAACTTAGAAAGTGTCCATCAACTCATTCTCTATGTATAACTTACATAGAGAAATCCATAAAAAATACTAAAACCAAAATTAATTAGAAAAAGCTCAAGTATCCAAAATAGGAGATACAAATTTGGCTCCTTATACGGTAAGATAAGTTAGTATACCTCATATGTTAGACATGATATAAGCAAGGTTAAGAAGATATTCTAAATATGAAAGCATCATTTTAAAACCACAAACAATTTTTTGTTGAAAAAAATAATGATAATTTATTTTTAAATAATAATTTAGGCTAAATTTTATTTCAAGCTAATCTATAATAAAATTATATAATTAATTTTAATACGATTA
This sequence comes from Larix kaempferi, assembly GCA_027924585.1. NCBI lineage: Eukaryota > Viridiplantae > Streptophyta > Pinopsida > Pinales > Pinaceae > Larix > Larix kaempferi. The sequence continues at coordinate 1,629,764 of BSBM01000560.1, read as the reverse complement.
AAAATTATAAAAAAAAAAGAGTATATAACCAAAAAAATATATAATGACTTAAAATGGTCCCCTTAGTACTTGAAGCTTTATGTTCAGAATTGAACCATTTAACAATATATATGCTGTATGTTCACGGAGATTGAACCATTTAAAAATATATGTGTTTTATGTTCACTTTGATCATAATGTTCACTGAGATTGAACCATTTAAAAATATATATATGCTTTATGTTAATTGTGATCATAGTTGAACCATTTAAAATTATATATTATTAATTACATAATATTTTTTACAAAGTATTTGTATGTTTGTTTTTACTTTATTTCCATAATAGCTCGAACACACTGCAAAATGCACATTTATGACACACTCAATTGGGATAACTTGGCTGAGGTTGAAGCTACTAAATATTTCTTCAATAAATATGTCTGTCATTGGTTGGAACCCTTAAGAAATCCATCGAAGAAACCCTGCAATCCAAATCTTGGATCTTCACAACCTCTTTCATTGATCCTTACTCGCTACTGCACAACAGAATCCATGGTTATTGGATTAGTTGGAACAAATCCATTTCCAAAAACCCTCTCATTTTCCATTTTTCATCAATCTAATTGCTGGCTGGCTTTCAATACACTACTGAGGACTAGCTAGGCTGATCCACCTTGAATTCTTGGCAGTGGGTTCACTACACCGGGAAATAGCAACAACACCAGACAGATCAGATCACCTCTAATTTTTGACTGGCAATTGTACGCTTCACCATGGGAAATGGCAGTTTGTGCACTACACTGGGACGGAACAATGGTTCCTACTGCACCTCACATTTAAAATTATATATTATTAATTACATAATAATTTTTACAAAGTATTTGTATGTTTGTTTTTACTTTAGGTTAACTGAGATTGAACCATTTAAAAATATATGTGTTTTATGTTCACTTTGATCATAAGTGAACCATTTAAAAATATATATGCTTTATGTTAATTGTGATCATAGTTGAACCATTTAAAATTATATATTGTTAATTACATAATAATTTTTACAAAGTATTTGTAAGTTTGTTTTTACTTTAGGTTAACTGAGATTGAACCATTTAAAAATATATGTGTTTTATGTTCACTTTGATCATAAGTGAACCATTTAAAAATATATATGCTTTATGTTAATTGTGATCATAGTTGAACCATTTAAAATTATATTTTATTAATTACATAATAATTTTTACAAAGTATTCGTAAGACTTAAACTATAATAAACCAAACTTTGAAATAATATGAGAAGGTCAATTAAAATGTATTTTTTATTTTTTTTCAAAATTTTAATATTTTATAACATTTTTTTTCATAGGCATAAATTTGTAAATAAGAAATGTTCATGAATTTTTAGTAATACATACTTCTTTAAAAATTCAATATAAATAAAATAAGGAAGTAGATTTTTTATATGAAATATTTTTAATTAAATACACATCAATATATATATATATTAAAAATTAAATATATATATTATTTTTAATAGAATATTAAATATCAATAATTTAATATTAAACGTAAAATATTTCATTAATTTTTATTTAGACATATTATTTACAATCAAAATTACTATTTGAAAAACAAAAAAATAACATTATTAGTTATTAATAATTATTTTAGTAAAAAGTATTTATCACGATTCTAAATTAATTCATAAATACTTAAATTGAATTACTAAGTATGAAATTGAATGGTATTTATTTTATAGTGTTTAAATAATTAAAATTAATTTTTTTAAAATTAATTTTCAACTAATAAAAGTTCAATATTCCACAAATTATGAATTGTTTGGAATTTCACATGAAAGACCAATACGACCTAATTATGCTTCTATGTCCTGGTCTTTATCTTTCTTGTTTTAGTAAATACCAACATTATATAAGAGTCTTTTTCGGAATCTTTATCATCATGGTGCCTCCAACGTGAATGATGCACATTTTCTCACATATTTCCCTTCAGAGTTGCATCCTTCATGTTTGAATTTTTTTTATGAACACCTAATGCATGAAAACAATTTAAGTTTCTTCATTATTATTGTTAAAATTGTACAAAAATATGTCAACATGCATACAACTAGTATAGATCCATCTTAAACTTGAATTCTATTAAGAAAAAAAAACTTTACACCTCAAGAAATTTGATCCCTCTTTGTGCTTGATAGATTTGGGTTTAAGATGGATCTATGATATTTTTATTTTTTTTTATTTTATGCTTTAAAATGAAATTTTTTAATTATTTTTGGTAACATACATTTACATAATGTTACAATATTACAAATTTACCACCTAACGTTACAACATCTTCCCCATACTAGACTTTACAACATTTGCACCTAACATTACAACATCTACCCCATACTGACTTTAGAGCACATCGTTACTCTCACTGCAATAATACCATATTAAAACTCTGTAGAGCACATCGTTACTTTCAGTGCAGTAATACCATCTTAAACCTTTATGCATCTAGAGGATCCAATTTATTTAGTTGTAAATATTTTTATCTTAAGTTTTTTACACATCAAGAAAAACTTTACACCTCAAGGAATTGGATCCCTCTATATACTTGATAGATCTAGGTTTAAAGATGGATCTATGGTATTTTGATACAAATTACTAAAATTACAACATTTCTCCATCTATCCAAACTCTTTAAAAACCATGATTAACTCACTAATATGAATGAACGACTCATTAAGTATTGTTATCATTAGAAATAAATTTGTTGCCTCACTAAGATGGCAGTATTGAAAACCATTGGCATACATTCGTATTGACCTAGGATTGCACAATCAAATAGTCTCAATGACTACAATGTCGGAACACCCTCGCCTTTGTTGCAAACTCTTCATTCATTCAACCTGAGAAATTAAAAACCAAATACAAATTATACAATATATACTTAATAAATACAATTACCAAAGAGTAGAAATCCATCTACTATTCTCTTAAGAATGCTACCTAAGTTATATAATGAAAATGTATGCAGAATCATTACCCAAAACTACGTCTGATTTTGATTAAAGTGAAAAATGCACCATTGCAGCTTGAAAGAAGACGATGTGGCTCGAACAACAAATGACTTGGCTGAGAATCAATATGATCTAAATGCAAATTAGATCATATTTGTCATAAATTTCTCTAAAAACCGTGAGGATCTCTATACATCCAGATTCACAATGGAAAAATATTGTGTTGGAGGTCCTCACATCACAGGTTATTCCAGTAGGAAGGACTAGTTTCATGTGGTGGGAGTGAATATAGTGTTGTTTTAATGAATGCCATTGAGTAGAAGTGATTCTCACATAGGAGATGGCAAGGAGACATTGTCAACAACAACAAGAAGTAAGTGTGCGATATTGAGTTAAATTGTTGTACAAACTCTTAAAAGCTCAATGGAATGATTTTTCACCATCTCCTGAACTTAAAAAATGAATATATAAAATATTCAAATCAAATTATATTAACCAATGATATTTTGAACAACTACCGGATAATAATATTAGAGTGCATTAATAATATCAAGCTAAAAAAATGAATATATAAAATATTCAAATCAAATTATATTAACCAATGATATTTTGAACAACTACCGGATAATAATATTAGAGTGCATTAATAATATCAAGGGTGTGCCATCCCATCAATCAAATTAAATCCAAAACTTTGACAAATGTATAGAAAAAAATTAATCCGATATACTACGAATTGAATTAATAAAATAAAAACTCATCAATATATGTAAAAAGCGCCAAGAGGTGGCAAAGTCCCTGTGTTTTTGCTTGCAAAGGAATTCGTGGTTTTTTCGCATTTGCAAAAGAGAGCATTGAAGGTAATAGCTAGGGGGAATTTGGACAAGATCATGTTTGCATATTTATTAATTGTGAAATAGTTTAGCGATGCCACGAACATTTAAGTTGAGAAATGTGTACAAATAAACTTGAGCTCATTTGTCTAAGTTTTGTAAGATAGTTTCATAGTTTTTTAAAATAAATTTATTATACCAATATAATCAATTTATTAGTTTCACGGTTCTGTAATTTAATTCCAATGATATGTGGTTGATGTTTCAATTAAAAAGTTGCAACAAATATTAACTAAATATTCTTTCAATGAATTTATTAGAATTTATATCATATTGTCCTTTTAAACAAACACTTTTTTATATATGTACCAAGAAATGATAACAAACAAGCCAACATATGACATCAATGCTTCTACCATGAGATTATGCAAGCATATGTGAGCTAAAAAGGAAGCAGCCAACATAATATCAAGTCCTTAGTGAATAAAATTAATAAATAAAATGACATTTCTTTGTTAGTTTTCTTGCTCCACTACTGTCATTTCCTAGCTCATTTACGTGACAATGAGTTTCATTAGGCTCAATAGTTTCCAAAGTTTGTTCCATATTTTGTCTTTTTGAACTCAATGTGTATCAAATCCTTCACACTTTTTGAACTCTAGAAAATCCAAAATGTCATGTGTATATTATTTTTTCTATAATTTATGGACAATAATGATTTATATATTTTTGTCTGCAATCTACCTGTTAAAAAAAAAGTAGAGTTCTCTCAACCAAGCTTGAAGTAAATGTGCTTTTAAGCCTATTCTAAGTGTGAAGGAAATGTGGAAGTCTATTAATGATCAATCCAAAGGAATAATATTTTATCCAATTACACCATAAGAAGATGTCCATAAACAAAAAAAATTTAATGTGGTGTTGGATAGATTAGGACTGTCATTACAAGCAATAGCTTAAGCATATTTAAGAACATCTAGTTTGGGAACTTGTATCTACTATCTTGAAAAGAAGTGCATTTTACTATGACACTATTTTTATATAAAATTATTGCAGGAGGAAGCTAAGTATTGGAAACAATGAAACTATGAAACTGGAATTGCTATATCTTTAATTTGTGTATTGAACTATGTTAAATATATGCTTGTGTTGTGTGGGCTAATCGATGCATGAGGGGTCCTGGTCTCCCTACGGAAAGAATTAAGATAAACAAAGAGAGTTATAGAAGTTAAACATAAAGAGGAATTAAATTGAAAATAAATAAATACAAGATTTAAATAAAGGAATAAGAAGAGAATAAAAGAAGGAAATGAAGAGACTCTTCTAAGAATTATAACTCCTACCTGGGTGGAATCACCTCGGGGATTAAGTAAGAATGGTAAACACCTCTTCTACAAAAGAAGAGAGAAAATAATTCCAAGGGGTTGATTATCTTGGTGTAAAGAAGAAGAACAATACAATATGAAAACATAAATGAGAGTGAGAGAGAGAGATCTAAAAATTTGAAAGAAAGAATGCTGAAATGAATAGAAAGAGGAACAGTTGAAGGCGAGAAGCTAGCCAGTGGTATTTTCCTGTAGATGAACAAAACTAATCCTTTCATGGATGAAAATATATATGTCCATAGAGTATGTAAACATAAAGCTGTTGTGTACCAGATGGTAGGAAACTACACGTTACTAACTACAACTGTATTTTCTATATAGAGTGAGGGTACTAGGTGATGGTTGGCACCAGTAATGTCTATATAGGATGAAGTATTGGCTTGTTGTATGGCAGTGGGATTGCCTAGATTAAACCATGGACACTGGCTAAGTGAAAGTGATTGGCTGAGTTGAGGCCCTAAGCTGAAGAGTAGATATACTAAACAAAAAGGAAATATGAATAGTAAAGAATTCCTAAAATATAACCCTAGAGAGACAAGGAATCGGTTCAGGGGTGACTGTGGGGAAACTAAGATTGGATTTTCCTACAGATCTACGATTGGGTGGATTGGGGAAAGTCCGACAACATTTGTAGATAGATCAACAGAACCCGGAACACATGACTTCCTATCCCTACATCTTTGCAGTTATATATGTATTGGTTGATATTATGAATTTGGTTATGCATGCATTTTGTTTAGATCCGATGGATCTAACCTAAAAATATATGTTTATGCTAGTTCTATAATGTTATGCATGCTCTATCTACTTGTATGTTATGTGATGAATCTAAACTTGATTATAGTGATAATTTATATCTATGCTTGCCTATGTAAATTGTAACAGAAACAATGAATGAATTGGTTATTATTGTAAGTCTGTTATGTTGATTGGTTAACCTAACTGCTGCATTGGGCAGTAGAATCCAGTACATATGTATTAGATTATGTGGTTTTCCTAGATGTTGCATCGAGCAGCAGAATCTATTACATATGTATTAGATAGTGTGATTATCCTTAATTGTTGCATTGGGAAACAGAGTCTAGTACAATTGATTGTTAAGATTGCAGACCCTAATTGAGGCATTGGGCCACGAGCTCTACAACAAACCAACTATACGTATCTAACTAAATGGAATGAAATAAGATTGCAAGTGCCTAGTTGTGTCATTGGTCCACATAATCTACTTGAAGTATAACAAGAAAACAAGTGAAATATAGTAACAATGAAATATATGTGTATATATGATTCTTTGCATGGAAAGAAGACTATTGATATGCTTAAATAGTTAACTAATACATCTATTGTAAAGATATCAGAATGCTAAATAAATTGTAAAGTGCATGAAGGTTATCTAGCCTATACTACATGCCTATTGTTCCCAACCCACTCCTTTTCCTCGGGTTGGGTAAACCATTGGACCTCCTTAACTTGTGTTAAACTGGAAGATGTAGGCCTAGTCCCCCCCCCCTAGGAACTCGAGAATCGCGAGAAGACCGAGACCCAATAAAGAACCCCAGTAGGAGTTATGAAAAAGGAGAGAAAATCCTAGCATGTAATATCTAATACCATATCTGGAAGTAATGAGATGCAAAGTATTATTCTAATGAAATAAATAAGGCCTCCCCAGTGGGAAACATGGCTTGTCACAAATAATAATAATAGTTTAATAGTTCTAAATAGTCCTTGAAGGTCCTAATAATATACTTTTACATCATAATAATTATCTAACAAGTATCCCATGACTGAAATAATATGAATGGATTGGATAGCCAAGTCCTTGACTGACGTAATAAAACCAATTTTGGTTGGGAGCCATATCTGGAGAGAAGCTCCTGGTGAAGAAGCCATGATCTGCATAGAGAGATCTCACCAGTTTGGGATAGAACCATGCAAATAGAAAAATACTTAAACAAGGGTGAATGAGGCACATCATTTAGCTAGGAGCCATGAGTTTCCCTCTCGATCCTATATGTACATAACATGTAGAGTGGGGTTAGTAATCAATGGTAAAGATGAATAATGACAACTGTAATCATCTGAGTAAACAAATATCTAATAAATGTTGGGACTGATTTCCAACCCTCATGATCCTTACGGAAGAGATTCAAGTTGAGTATGAAGGATGCTTCTGAAAGCATGCTTTCATTAAGGAATAAATTATGTATTTATCCTAAACAAACCCTAATGGATTGATATAATATACCTAATGGATTGATATAATATGCCTATGAGTAATGGATTTATGGGAAGCCTCTAAGTTATCCCCATCATAGCATATCGAACTCTAAACCTTGCAAGTAAACACATGCATGCATGGTGAGGGGAGATGCCTCTACCCATGGGTAGGTTATCAAACCCAATTATAAATCAAACTATCTACTCGTTAAAAGAAGTAATCTATGCATGCATAGGGGAGATTCCTTCTACCCATGGTAGGGCATCGAACCCAACCATTAACAATAACATATAACAATATTAACCTGTGGACCAACTCCTATAACTCAAGGAGGCCAAGTGTGGCTTAGGGATCAAATCCAAGTTCAAGAATTAGGAGCCTACCTCTTGGATCAAACCAAGAGAAAGACATCCCAAGAAGTGAATAAACTATCAAGCAATGTAATCCATAAAAATCTACGATGTATCGATCTCTCCATTCATGGATAGAATTGAGCCACGTTGTGAAAGCGCATGCACATACTTATGTGCAGACTCATGTACAAACTTATATGAAGAATATATGAGCAGACTGTCCCTATATCAGCCGCGATAAATGACCTTTGCTTGCTAAATGCAACTACCGGTGATTTGATACAAAGTAAATGTAACGATGAATGGGCTAAAAATACATGGGACCGGATCCGCTTACCAAGCGTGGTGGGATGGCTGCAATCCTAAGAGAAAGGGAATGGGAAGGGAGATCGACTCCCTTGTCAAAAGATCATATGCCATCCTCCATGTGAGCTCAAAATTTAACCTCTGTGCAATGGTTCACCCCCCTGCAAGAAGTGTTACGAGTGTTCACCTTTACGAATGGAAAAATGATTAAGTGAAGACCGAACCCCTATAATAAATTAGAAGGGGAGATGTTGGTAATCTCGTCCAGGGTTTCGTGGGGAGAGGCCATAAATCCAGACCATAATGGAATCCTTTGCAGGCGCTCTCCATGTATTAAAAATAAGAAATTACGTGACAGACCACCCAAACACCACCTCTAAATGAGAGCATGTGATGGATGTTTTACCTATCTAACGATTCCAAGAGTGGAAACCGCTGGAAACCGCTTTCACGAGTGCCAACATGGAGGATAAGATTGGGGAGATCAACTAGCTTTATGGCAGGGTATTTTTTAAGGATTCTAATATTAGACTTAAGTATAGTATTATAAGCGATTATTTTGAATTGGAATATATATATATAGATAGATAGGTAGGGGAATATTAAGTATGAAACATACAATTTACTATTGAAATGTGTAAATTTTGGCGAATATTATGATAAAAAAACACATTTTATGTAAATATAGGCGATATTAGAGACTAAAAATGACCAAATAGCGAATTTATTTTTTGAAAAAAAACCCGAAAAAATAGCAAATTGGAAAAATTTCGCCCTTAAAAATTATCCTGCTTTATGGTCGTTTAATTGGCAAGGTATGCCATGCTCTCTTGAAATTAGGATACCATCGTTTAGTTAGGACCAGACTAATTAATTAATTGTTAAGTAATAAAATAATATAAGCTAGCATGGCGAGCATATTAATAATAGTTATAATAAATAAATAAAACTACCAATTTAAATGAATACTTAGGCTAGGTGGGTAAATGAGTGGGTTGTAAATAAAATGTAAGTGTTGACCCTGTCACTAGTAATGAAGGAGATTGAAAGGAACATGTATGTATACACATAAGTAAACATATTCCCTTGGTACTAAGATAACTATGCGACGGGGACCTAACATCTAGGATGACTTGTATGTTGAATGTTGGTATCGATGGAAGACAATATCCAGTCATGTAAATCGAGATTGAATTAGAAGTTCTAAGTTAATCCCAAAGACCTATTCATTATGAGATGGATATGGAAGTTGTATAATAATAATAATATTGATGATGATGATGATGATGTTAATAATATATAAATATATATAATAATAAAAAATTATTAATTAGGATGGGTACATGACAAAGTGGTATTAGAGCTAAGGTTGCAACACTTGGACCTTATGGACTCAACTACCCCACTGAATTATATGCATACAGATATACTTGAATCTTTAAGCTGACAAACTGTTTGACTTTCAAGTAGAATAAAAGACAAATTGAAAAGTAAACCATAAACTCAGAAAGCTATAAATACCTGAACAAAATGAGTGGTGCACCTAGTCAAGATGTGGTGGGAGAAGGACCCCATGACCTGAAGAAATTGTATGGGTTGAGATTATTCATCCCATAGAATAATGAAAATAACACATGAACTCATGTTGGAAATAATAAGAACCCTAGAGGAAGAACTATGAAGTTTTGGAAATGTAAAGGCCTTGGATGAACATCGTGAGAACAATGCCATATTGATACAGAATTGAATGAAATTAGAAACACTGTGCAAACTGCTCGTACCTTTAGTAATGGAGGCAAGAGAGAGACCCAAGAGAAAGCTTCCCATAGTAAGGTGCTTGGATCGAACCTTCCACCATAAGAGAATGGAAAATCACCTAATACAAAGGAGTCTATCTTAGACATCTTGGACAATGGAAGTACAATAAAATCACCTACTAAGAAAAAGTAGAAACATAAAATAACTAGTGAAATTAAAGGGGAGTTCAAAAATATCAAACCACCTAATTTCAATGACATAATGAAGACATGTGAGGAAGATAAGCTTGTCTACTAAGAATGAAAAAGTGCTTTCAGATTTATAACTTTGATGGGAATATGAAAGCTTGAGTAGATGCGTACAACCTCATCACCAAGAAATCTATTTGGTAGCAATATGTGAAAACTACAAGGTAGCTCAAGGAGAAGGGCCTTGAGTGGAAGGAATTCAATGAATGTTTTGGAAGAAGTACTTAGTTAAGAGATCCTATGAAAATAAAATAAAGGAATTTCATGAACTCAGAATGTGGCATATGAACATGAAATACTTGATTAGTATGTTCTTAGAACTACTGCATTATGTTCCCTAGATCAAGGAAGAAAAACTTAAAATCCAACGATTTATGAGTTGTCTACCCAGACAATTTTGGGACAGATTATAATTTGACCGTGCTAAATATTTGGAAGAGACCTTCCACAAGGAAAGACTATTATGAGTAGAGTCAACATAGAACTGAAAACCAATAAATCCTACTAAAGAAAATACAAAATATTGAGCAAAGAAAGAAGGGATTTAAACCCCCTACCGTTAGAAACAAGACAAAATTAGTTCACCACAACAATGTTTTTGGCATAAAGGATTCACTTTGTTGACCAGTATATTATCATGTTCATTAATAAAGGGGGGATTTAAATTGTGAAAAATAAGTTCAATATGTTGTAGGTATTGGGGGGTGAGGAGTAGGGTATGTGGGGTTTATAGGTATTTGGGGGTATAAAAGGGGGTGTTTAGTAAAAATAAGGAATATCTTGTAAAAATAGGGTTTTTTAGTTTGAAATGTGTATTGGGAGGGGGCTCAACAAAAGGATTTTGGTAGGTATTTATTAATATCTAGTGAAATTAGGGGTATTCTATAATATTCCATGAATGAAGGTGCTTGGCATAGCTTCACTGAGTCAATACCCCATGGATTTTGGTTAGAATCAACCACAATAGGTTGCTCCTTCTCAAAGTAGAAATCATCCTGGAGGAAGTATTGGAAGGAAACTAGAAGGGAGTAAAACTGAACCTCTTCAATGTTGGGGATGCAGGGCGAATCACTAATAAGTGGACTGAAATCATAACAAGACCGTTCATACTATATACGAAGATACTACAGTAAATGACATATCTAGAGTTCCAAGGACGTGTGCAGCCTTGGAAAACCGACAAGATGCGCATCAGTTGGAAATCGTGGAAGTGGGAGGTAAAGTTTTTCATAAATCCATTTCCATACTTATTGATCTCAACTCGTGTAAAAGTTATGTTTCCCCTATAATGGTTGACCAGTGTATGCTATAGAAAAACAAATTCCAACTACCCACATGAACAAAGAAGAAGGTTTCTGAATTTGTGAAGGATAGTATCTTTTAACTATAAATGGAATGATGACTACAACAAACTTGAATATATTACCGTTGGGATCCTATGACCTACTTATAGGAATGGAATGGTTAGAGAAGAACAAGGTGATTATGAATAGCTACACTAAGACATTCACTTGTGAAGATGAGAAGGGGAATGCCATGACTGTTCATGGAATACCTCGTATGGTATCAATGAGGCAGATATTTTCCTTACAGTTAAAGTGCAATAGGATGTATGTTATATGCAGTACAATTGGCAGATGTAGAGAAGGAGAATGAAGCTAAGTTGGAAGATGGAATTTTGGGATGTGTTCCCTAAAGAAGTCCATGGATGTCCTCCCAAGATGGATCTAAAATTTTCTATTGACTTGGTACCTAGTGAGACACCTATATCAAAGGTACCTTATCGAATGAGTGCACCAGAACTGGTAGAATTGAAACTGCAGTTGCAGGAGCTTTTGGAGAAAGGATACATCAAATCGATTGCTTCCCCATGGGGAGCTCTAGTCCTATTTTTTAAAAAGAAGAATGAAACCTTGAGATAATATATTGACTACCGACAGCTAAACAAGGTAACAATAAAGAACAAGTATCGTTTTCCATGAATAGATGATTTATTTGATCAATTCCGAGGGAAGAGAGTGTTATCTAAAATTGATTTGAGATATGGATACCACTAGATTTGGATCAGAGATTGAGACATTCATAAAACTACCTTCATAACATGATATGGACACTATGGGTTTCTGGTGGTGCCTTTTGGCCTCACCAATGCACCTACTACATTCATGTTCCTCATGAACAACTTTTCAGTAAGTATCTAGATAAGTTTGTACTTTTTTTCATAGATGCTATACTCATTTATTCCAAGATGGAGGAGGAGCATAAGGAACATTTGAGGATAGTTCTATAGATCTTGCGAGAACACCATATTTACACCAAGTTCAATAAGTTTTAATTCTTCCAAGAACAAATTTAGCACTCGGGACACGTAATATCAGAACAAGTGGTCGCAGTGACTCAGACAAGATTAGAGCCATCATGGAATGGCCTACCCCAGCAGATGTAGAAAACATCTAGTCGTTCATGGGACTAGCCTGATACTATCGCAGATTTATAAAAGACTTATTAAATATTGCTCACCCCATAAAATCTTTGCAATAAAATTAATCCAAATTTGTTTGAACAGAGAAATGTGAGGGCAATTTTCAGGAGCTGAAGCGACTACTGGCTAATGCCCCTATCTTAAAAATTGTAGATCCCTATGAATATTTTGTGGTGTATATAGATGACAGAAAATTGGGATTAGGAGGATTTCTAATGCAGAACAATAATGTGATATTTTACGATTCACGAAATCTCAAGGAACATGAAAGAAACTATGCAACCCATGACCTAGAGTTGGAAACGATAATCCATGCACTGAGAATGTGGAGACATTACCTTTTTGGAAGGATATGTTTGCTAAAAATTTATATTATTGGATTAAAATATATGTTTGATCGACAAAACCTGAATGCTTGACATGAAAGATGGTTGTATTTTCTAAGCAATAATGAATTTGAAATAAGGCAAATAAAAGGGAAGGAGAGAAAAGTTGTTGATGCTCTTAGTAGGAATATTTGTCTACTATGTGCAACAAGTGTTAGCATTGTAGAAACTGACCTGAAGGATGGAATAAAAGATTCCTATCGATAATATGAGTACTATCATAAGATATGGTCTGGACTACAAATAGAGGAACAAAACAACAAAATGAAGATTTCAATGTCACCAATAATGGACTGCTTACCTACAAGGGAAGGCTACATGTTCCCAATTCACCAAAACTCAAAGAAATGCTTATGAATGAATTCCATAAACAACAATATTGTGGACACCCAGGGTACCAAAGAATGATTATTGCAATAATAAAAGGCTGAACATAAGCATCCAACAAGTCTGTTGCAGCCTTTACCCATCCCAGAATGGAAATGGGAAATAATTTCTATGGACTCTTGTAATGTACCCCCGGGATATCATAGTGTCTAAGGGACATATCACTAGATCTCTAAGGATAATTACTTGATTTTTAGTGCATCAAATAAACCATAAACATTTAATTTCTATTTTTCCCAAATTAATTATGACACAAAATCCAACAATTAACAATAATTTAATTTAAATTCATTAACACATCCAACATCTGATCTAAGGGGTGAAGGATTCTTAACATAATATAAAATCATCAAACCTTGAATATAAGACATTCCAGAGATGATAACCACTTCTATAGGCTAATTATTCTTAATCACAGTTAACTCTAGTAATTAAGGTTTTAATTACGACACTTGACGACACCTAATGCGCAAAAGACGACACTTATCAAAAATCCAATTTTTTAATAAATAAACATCGATTATCAATCCCAATGGCTTAATAACATCTAATTACATGTAAATAAGTCCTAATTACCAAAATTACAATAATTAGTCATGGTAATTACGAAAGAGAGTCCAAGTGACTAGTTAACTAGTTTTCCAATATAAGCAACTAGTCTTGCAAAAAGTCAACTTGTCACTAGGCAATTAAACCAAAAATAAATCCTACAGCCAATAACAACATATTTAAGCATGCACCGACATCAATTAAATGTTTATTTTCATATCATTCCAATTGCACACAATGTGATATTTTCCATCAATTCCAATGAAACTAGTTAACATTCACCCCAATGAATTGGTTCTAAATAAGTGAACCAAAATGCAATGCATCCATAAGTAAAGGATCGGACCTGATGATGACGATGATGATTAACATCCACTGAGACCAAATTTGGTCTATCGGAACTTAAGAAGGTTATTACTTGGTTTGCTTTAAACTTTTGATCCTATGCTCAAAAATCTTGGTAAGAAGCTTTCCAAATTCATTATAGTTTAGGCAATTTAGGAGGTTAGCAAGATTTTATTGTAGAAAATAATATGAAACTCATATCTAATGTGGGTGTAAGTAGGGAAATATAAGAGAAAGTGATTTTCATCCTCAATGCTCATAGACTCACAAAGATGGAAAACGCTTTCTGCCCACAGATTTTTGGGAATAGACCAATGCCCTATTTCTCTATGAAGCTCATGGGAGTTCTTTCTAATCTTGGCTATAAATTAATTTTCTTCTTTGAACTAGTTACTCTTGAGAGATATTTTTGATCTTCCAAATTAGGGCTAATGACCTCCTTATAGTATCTTAGTTTTCTCTTAACCGCTAAATTTTCCTCGCACCACAATTTCTCTTTAAACTTAAAGGTAATAACATTTTTTACATTATCGATATTCTGTAAAGTGTCATTTTCATCAATGCCCCAATGGTTTAACCAAGCCATCGTACCTTTACACCAACTCTGCTTGAGGCATAGTTGGTTTTGACTTGAATTTAAAGCAATTTTAAGAAGTCTCTCGTTTCCCATGTTATTTATCTTGTTCTTGTACATCAAGTATCTACTCATAACCATGCTCTCGATGGGGGAAAGACCCACTTCTATGAGAAGAATATGATAAGGCATATTGATTTTAATTTTGAGGTTATAATTTATAAACTGCTTCTGGATTTGCTCAATTTTTCTCCAAGATTTTCTAGAAATGTTGCACCCCCATACTTCACAACCGTATAATATAACAAGGATGACAAGAGTTTCAAAGAGGAACCTTTTTTTTTATCCCACATGACCAAGTTGGCCGATTTACAATTATTTTCAAGACCAAAATAATCTTTCCATCCTCCATTAATCATTTTCTCAATGCTATGGTTCCAATTGAGCTTGTGATGAATATCAATTCCAAGATATTTGTAAGAAGTCACTTCCTCCAGTTTGTTGTCATCATAAATAAAATTTGCATAGGTGTCTTTCTTAGATTTTATAATTATGACTAGGTTGGCTAATTTGCAATTATTTTCAAGACCAAAATAAGCTTTCCATCTTCCATTAATCCTTTTCTCAATGCTATGGTTCCAATTAAGCTTGTGAATACTTATGCTATAATCTTTATAAACTTACTTATTATTAATTTAATATTATTAATTGTTTTTTAAATCTTATACTCTTAGTTACTTATAAGATTTAAAACTTACTTATTATTAACTTAATATTCTTAATCGTTTTTGGTAAATCTTATACTCTTCGTTACTTATAACATTTAAATTTTTTATTAAGAGTAATTTGTTTTTTATATATTATATGTATATAATGATGAAAATGTATATGTTTTTCTTAGGATTATTGGTATATGTAAGGAATTTCAATTGTGTTTGAGTACCTTGTTTTTCATATGTTACATATATAACTTGTGTATAACAAGGAAAATGTATATATTTTTTGGATAATTAATTTATATATAATTTCAAATTTATTTATTCATGATCTATAAAAAATTTCAATTGTGTTTGACATCTTTAAATTTGGATTCATTAATTAATTTATTTTAATTTACAAAATATATAAATTCTTACCAAATAAAAATAATATAAACTCTTACTATACATACTATCTATCAAATACCTAATATATTTCTATCTTATCATGATTATAACTATTAAATAAATAAATAAATAAGCTAAATATTATGTGGAATTTACAACACCTAACTATAATCTCATACATAAAACCTCATATACTACACTTGGATTGCTTTTCTTACCCTACATTTATTTAATTTTTTCTTTTTTAATTTTAAATAAATTTCCCTATTTTTATATATAGAAATTACAATAAATTTACAATTTTGAATACCTAAGGTGTGAAGATCAATATCTACTTTCAAGTATTTTCAATAATTTTTTTTATATAAAACATAAAAGAAGAGGAATAAAATAATATTTTGTAGTTACAAAAAAAGTGAATAAAGAAACAAAAGCTTCAACACATATGTGGTCAATGGTAGTATAACGTATGTGGTCAATGGTAGTATAACGTATAGAATTGTAGGTGTGGATTAATGTATTTAACTATGGAAAAAACGTTTTGGACTAAACATCATTATAGCACTCAACCCTATTCAATCATTGGTGATGTTGATGGCCATTCTCTTATTTCCATAAAGTAACGACATGGTTGGTTGTTGCACTCTTATTTTATTTTATTTTACAATGGAGACCAGATGATTAGTTGCACACTGATTTCACAATGGAGACAAGATAGGCGATCACATCATTATCACTATCACGAAATTGTATTCAGAATGTGAACCATGAGAGCATACATTCAAATGTTCCTTAATATTTTTTTACTTATACTTTAAACAAAGTGTATTTTAATTAATTTTTATAAATATTATATATTTTAAAATTTAAAATTAATATTTTTAAAAACATTAAGTGTTTATATAAATTTATTTTATTATAACTTTTTAAGAGAAATAAATTGTTTATATAAAATTATTTTATTAACTCATGCAAGATCTATGCTACCAGATGTAAAATCATAAATACTCAGATGCACTAGATCGCCAATACTCGTGTGCATTCAGGTTACCAATATTGAGAAGGTGGTTGGGTTTGAGCTTCACAACCCATGAGTTATGGGTAGAATAGTTCCTTTTGGTGTTGAGCTAATGTTCATTTTTTGGAATTTTGTTCCATATTATGGTTGTGACCCAAATAATCGGTGCATCTAGCTTACTTTTTGATACATTAGAGATTTTTGGGGTTTTGGTCGGTTTATGTACTCAATCTTAGTTCTATTTAAACATGTTTTTGGGAGTGGATTTCTTCTTCTCTTTCAGATACAGAATGAATAGAAGGTGGTGACTTTAACATGGTGGAATGGGATGGTGATTTGAGTGGTGGTTCAGGTTCAGTGGTGTGTGGTGCAGAAAAGAAGACATAGTCAAGGTGTAAGGCTACCCTTCAACTCTTTGATCCTAATTGAGGAGAAAAAGGATTGGAATATGGAAGTTGGTTCACTTTATCCAATTTTCATTAGGAGAGAGAGAGGGTTCATGCAAGACTTGATAGTGTCTATGGACCTCAAGATGATATTTCTTTTTCTGAACAAGTAAATTTTTAAGGATCCATAATTTTCTTAAAGTGTAGAAACCTTGACAAATCTTACTAATTCTTAAATTTCCAATTATAAAATGTTTGATGATATTTTTTTAGAATATTCAAACTTCTAAGGATTTTGTATAGTTTCTTGACATATTTGGTGATGTTTAGAGTAAAATATTTCTTTTATAGAAACTAGTGAATATTTTCTTGGAAAAAAAAGGTCGAAAAATAGCCCATGGGATAAATTTTGCCCCTAATGATGGATACAATTGGTTCGGATCATTTTCCCATTTAGAATTCCATTTTGGTGGTCATGTGATTGACTCAAAGCCTTATACATTGTACAAGCTAAATTATTTTCATTTGGAATCCTATGATTTACATGCTTCGGTCCATCATGTATGGAACCTTATTCCTCATCTTGTTGATGATAGGGGAATTGGTTGCTACGGTGGGAGGAAACCATACGAAGGACTATTGAATCCATGCAAGGGTGGGTCCATATGATTGCTTGCAAGCGTAGAAGGGAGCTTCAGGAAGCTAGGCAGATGTTGGAGGAGGTATGTATCCACCTTGAGGAGGACTTGCATAACATTGTGCTTTAAGAAGATGCAACACACTTGGAGTTTTGTGTTGCATAGAGAGGAGGAGTATACTTCAATAGGTGGCAGGGTTCACGCCAAGTCGCAATGGATTAAGGAAGGAGATGAGGGGTCCAAGTTCTTCTTTGAATTTATAAAAAATAAAGTGGGTTTTGATAGGGTATTGGGCCTTCGTAAATAGGATGGTTCACTAGAGGAAGCTCCCTCTAAGATCCGAGGTATGTCTACTAATCAATTTCAAAATATTTTATCTCATTACCCATTGACATAGGTTGTGGTTTCAACTAGGAATGCTGTTACAAGTTGGTTCACATGAGCTTAGGGACCTCTTGAAGGATGAACTATTTGCAACACTTAGCTCTATGCAGGAGGGAAAATCTCCAATGATTGTTGTACTACCTTTTGAATTCTACAAGACTATGTGGGATACTGTTGGAGATAAATTTAGTCACGTGGCTTCAGAGAATTTTGTCATAGGATGTCTAACATACTATATTAATCAAAGCTTGATCAAGCTCATTCCAAAGAATGCTACTAGGGACACCATTGGGGATGTCAACCCATAACTTTATTAAGTGTTTCTTACCAAATCATGGCCACGGTAGTGACACTACGAGTGAGAGATGTTGCTAGGAAGATTGCGCATAAGGAAAATATAGGTTTTGTTCAAGGGCATTTTATTTTGGACACAATGATTTCTAAATGGGAGGCCACAAAGTGGGCTAGGAAATATGGGTAGCAAGCTCTCTTTGCTAAAATTGATTTTGATAAACCATGTGATCAAATTGACTAGACTTTCATTTTATATATGCTGTCATTTTCTGGATTTGGTTTGAAGTGTGTGGGGATGGTCACATCTTATTCTCTTATGCCTCAACATTTCTTGTAGTGAAAAATACACTTTCTCTGTGTATTATTCTCCATTAATCGATTAGGTACGGATGCCTCCTAGCACCTTATCTCTATGTTTTGATTGTTGATGCCATTAGTTATTTCTTGGATGTTTCCCATATTCAAGGGAATATTTAGGGGATTTCACTACCAAATGATTATGAGATGGTGAATAATCAATTTGTAGATGAATTTTTTCTATATGTTCGATTTGATCAGGAATCAGTGTCTAGTGCTAAGGATTGCTTGTCCATTTTTTTGCAGTCATTTGGGTCTAAGATTAGTGATTATAAGATTGAATACTATTCGTTTAGTCTTGATGAGTCTCTTAATTGGATTCCTCCCACTTGCAAGTTCACTTGTACAGGTAATGTAATAGTAAGGTATCTTGGCATCCCCTTTGGTGTGGGGCTTTGTTCAACAACTATGTGGGAAGGGTGTTTGAAGCATCTAGAACATAACTTCTCTTCTAGAAGAAAAACATATCTTTTATTTTTTGGGAAACTAACTATCGTGAATAGAATCCTCCAAGCCTCACATATTTATTATGTTTCTTCTTGGCTTCCCAATAGGGCTTAGTTTCATAGAATGGAGCAACTTCTACATTCATATATTTGGGCCAAGTATGGTGGGGTTCTTAGCCTCCTTATGGTACCTTGGGATGTTGCATTATACTTGAAGATGAAGGAGGCCTAGGTATGATTGATATTGTTACCCAGAGTAGAATATTGGTTCCCAAATGGGTGGTTTGGTGTGTGAAGGGAATCTCTCCTTGGCAGGTATTGTTGAGACATCATCTTCCCATGACACAACATATTGGTAGGGTTAGGGGATTTTGTTTGTTTGTGTTATATAATTTCATCCCCTCATAAATTCCAAGTCTCGTGATATTTTAATTAGAAGTATTTGGGCATCATGGAGGAAGGTAGTTGGATTCAAGCAACATAAGATGTCAGGTATCCAAGGAGGATGATATTTGGCAAGAAAATTGATTTGGACTTGGAAGGTGTAGGGAATATGTGTTGTAGACATTCCTCAATTTCAAGGAAAATGACTCAGTAAGAAGAGGATATTTTATTTGAGGGATTTGTGGGATGTTAGTGCTCGATATTGGAAGGACCAACGATCAATTGCTTGTGATTTCTCCCTATCTTGTATGGATAGGCATTTTTTAATGGATATTATCGTCCTTGTTCCACATGAGTACCTTTTCAAAATGAATATAGGCATGTCTGGCCCCTTTTGGGGTGATTGAGAGTGGATATTTGGGCACCCCTTGATTCATTATAATTATTAGAGGTTGTACTTCCTTATTCATAATCAACAAGATTTTAGCATTGTTCTTAATTCATGATAAGTGTCCACTTATACAGAAATATGGTGGATCAAGATATTTCATAGTGTGTGGTGGATCTAGGTGAGATAAAAGGTTCGCGATTTTGCATGGTTGGTGATTTACCAGGGCCTTTCTACCAAGGCACAATGAGAAAAATATGGTTTCTCATATGGATTTTTCCCTTCTTGCCTCAAGTTGGAAACAATAAAGCATCTCTTCTAGGAATGCTATTTTTCCAATTCTTGTTATTGTTTTGTTCAGTCTAAGCATGCAACCATTTTCAAAGGGAGCTTACATTGGAGAGTAGTTTTGTTGGGTGATTCTCAAACTTTGGTACAATCCTCACTCTGTGGTTTTTGTCACTGGTTAATGGTTTCAACATTGTTTGTTCTTTGCAAAATTGAGTGCAAATGTATTTTGTTAATGAGACTAGCCCTATATTTTCATTTTTTCAACTATGGAAAGAAGAGCTACATATGTAGTTGTTAGCTAAGGGAATTTTGTTAATATAATACACTAGTGGATTGTATCCAAATAATTACTCACATTTTTTTTTTTTAGTATCTTTAAGAAAAAGAATATAAATTTCTTTGGGGAGGGTAATACATATTTACTGAGAGTCCGAGTATACATAATAAAAATATATATATATATATATATATATATATATATATATATATATTAAAAAAAAAATATTCATTTTATTACTGCATTTCAAATATATAGAGAAATTGGAGCCACGTACTTGTGTGCAAAATACTTCCTTGAGCTCCCGAAGTGAAGCATGCCCCGATATCCTTTCCCAACCAAAAGCTTGGGTTCCCCTGTCCTCTCAACCTAACTCATCAGCTTCAAGGTAAGAGCCTCCGAGCCCCCAATGGATAATCTATGCCAATAGTAATTTCCTCATATAAGATTCCCCATTGTAAAAGCTCATCCACTTTCAATTACCCTCTCTCTCCCTCCAGTTCATCTTTTCCAACTCCCAACTCCATGTGGATTCACATCTCAAAATTCTGCTTGCATGGATAACATCACTTCACATCCATACAAAGATTTTTTGCATGGATGACAAGTGGGTAGTCCTCCAACTAACATTATTTGACGTTAATCATCATCCTCATCATAAAGTGGGTTGATTCCCAAAATAACCTTAAATTATATTTATGTTAACTTTACAAAATTATTAATAGGTAAAAATAAAAATGTAATTAAAATGAGTTAAAATTTTAATTTGATAGTTAGGAATTTAAACACATCTCCTCATTTTTATAATGAGGTATTTTTATTAAGGATTATTTTTTATGAGGAATTATTTTGTTTTATGCTTATTATTGTTATAATTTATCAATTTATTTCTCATAAAAAAAATAATATGTTGACTCAAAAACATTTAGAGTGACATATATAAAAAAACTATATAAATTAGGTAAATTAAATCCATAATCATTACATTACACACTTGATGAAGAAGACTATGTTGATTAACTTATTATTATAAATATTATTAAAAATTGAAAAATATACCACAAAAATTATTTATATAAAGTAAATTAATTTAAAATTTTATTTATCTAAAATTAAAAAAAAAAAATCAAATATTAAAATAAAAGAAAGAGATTAAATATGAAAATAGAAGAAAGAGATAAGGAGAATGATTCCAAGATATAGAATTACAAAAAAACATCATATAAAAATAAATAGTATCAATTTATTTTTGCAATAAAAACTGCAATTTTATCTATTCAAAATTACAATTTTGATCATAATTATTTAAATATATTCTTCTTCTTCTTAAATAATACTATTTTTCATTTCTATGACACCTTACACCACTTTCAAAATAGCTATACAAATGCCTATCAAAAACTACTATCCATAATCATTGTGCAAATTGTCAAATAATATCATTTATTTTTTGCACTAGTTGAATCTATGATCTTGTAAAAATGCATATCAAACAGTACCATTTATGTGTACACCACTTGAAATCAAAACAGTACCATATATTTGTACACTGACTTGAAATCATGGTTGCTCAAATCCAAAGCAACGAGTGCCATTATTTACTTTTTAACGATTAAACCTACTTGAAATTTTGATTCAGATAGTCTTGATATGATATCTTGCAATATATTTTAATGTAAACATTAATATTTTTAATTATGAGCAAATTGCTCGAGTCATTGAATTGACCATAAGTTAGAAATATATATACCCTCCCTCCCATAACATGACCCGGGGAAACTTGAAATAATCAACTTTTTAATGAAGCAAACTGGGAATCTGATTAAGATATATGTACCGTCTTCTAGAACTTGACACTTATCTTGCGCATAAGACGCTGCTACAACCTACAATGATAACTATGGCCCTGGCTGTGAGACAAAATAGGAGTGGACATTGATAAAAGTATAAATTCCAATCAAAGCTCCATTAGCATCTTTCGTGTTCAAAGGGACACTAACATTCGTTGTCTTTTCCATAAAACCATTGAAAAGGGTGATGAATTTACTTTTCCACAGGTAAATTTCAAGCATGTGCTCTCCTCTCACACGGAACGTTCGAACACATACCAATCTTCAAAAGAAAAGACACCACTATCCTATTATATTACCAAATAAACGGCACACATGCCTGCTGGATGCCTTGACCCAATATGAAGCCAAAAATCCAGATCGCATCAGCTTCTCCACCATCAGCGTACACGACGCCATTAATGACATCACTGTGACGAGCTAAATGAATTGCAGAACAGTAGAACAGCTTGTATTACTAGTGTTATATGCCATTTCTTCGATGGCTTCCAGTATAGGTCGCTTTCATTTGACCAGTCAGGCAAAGCAATGAACGATCATAAGAATACTTTTTTTTCAAGAAACCCTAGGAGAAATTTTTTACACTTTTCTTCATTTCGATCGTATACACTGTAATCCAATAGTGACATCTAAAACCAGTTAATCAGGGATTTACCCAAAAACTTCTAAAACTAGCTAATCAGGGATTGACCTAACAACTTCCAATGAACGGTCATAAGAATACCTGTTTTTTGCAAGAAAACATCGGAGAAATTTGTTAGACACTTTTCTTCATTTCGATCGTATACAGCGTAATCCAATAGTGACATCTAAAACCAGCTAATCAGCGATTGACCCAAAAACTTATAAAACCAGCTAATCAGGGAGTGACCCAAAATAATTCTTGAATGAAGCAAAAAAACACTCCAGAATTGATATACCTTACTTCATTGGAAAATGTCAGAGGTCATGTTCTACAGCTACATGTTGGTTGTTTCTCACTTTCAAAATATCAGAGGTCATGTTCTACAGCTACATGTTGGTTGTTTCTCACTTTCCTGTTGAATGGTACATCTACGGTAAAAAAGGCACAGATAATAGTCCTATTTTTAAAGACAAGCTTGCCCCGTGAACTTCGCTGTCCTATCCCATCTATCATTCGGGTGGCCAAAGGAAAGTATGTCCCGGCACCTTCTAAGAATCTAAACTAAAAGATCATTTCTCACAAAATTTTCATTAGTTTGGCCAGATTTATAATAGAGAATAAGGAATAAGGAATTTTCACGACGAATATTATCAGCTTTATCCGATAACTTCATTTGTATAAATGGGATTGAATAACGAATAAATCGCAGCGGGCTACTGCATATTAGGCTAAAAGGTTATTCGTTTCACAATACTGGCGATGTTGAAATAAATTAAACATAAAATTTAAGGAATAACGTGTAGAGCAGTATTAAATAGAGTATAATAATGAGCTTTAGTTTTGGTTCTTCCGTATAGAATTTTGGTTTTTGGAATGTGTTTGCTTTGATTTAATACTTAGCATAGCATAGATTCATTTTAAAAAGATCTATCAAGGATCAAGAGGGATCAAATTTTTAGAAGTGTAAATTTTTTCTTAACATTTCCTCAAAATCATGCAAGAACAAATCCACTTTGAAGATGGATCTTGGAGATATTTTAATAATGTGTATAATGAAATGTTTATGGTTTTGATTTATCTATATTGTAGAATGTAGAATGAGCTTTAAGTTTGGTTTTTTCTTATAAAATTTTAGAAACCTTCTAAGTTTTTGAAATGTACTTTGCTAATATATTATTTGTTTTTACCTTTATCTAATTTGTAATTTTTAAAAAAATTGATTATCAAATCTATTGAAATAATAAATTTAGATTGTATATAAATTATTTCATTAAAACTTAAAAAAATAATATATATATAGACACACTGATCATATAAAAAAATTTGCATTTCATTTTTAAAATATTTTTTAAAACAAATTTAACATACTAGATATTACATATAATTTTATTAAATTAAATAAATTTATATTTTAAATTTTATCATATACATTATTTAAATTTTATCAAAATATATGTGTTGGTAAAATTATATAAATTTATATTTTAAATTTTATCATATACATTATTTAAATTTTATCAAAATATATGCATTGAATATAATTTTATTAAATTAAATAAATTTTTATTTTAAAATTTATCATATACATTATCTTAATTTTATAAAAGTCATATACGTTACAAATTGCAGTGCCTTTGATCAGAAACATTATAATCAACAAATCACATGTATAATTTATTAAAAATCTTTGCCGAATTTTGCCGAATTTTTTTTTTTTTAAATGGTTTACACAAAATCTAGTCTGTAGAACTAGGTACGCTTCACGTGCACACAGATAACCTGTCAAATACGTTATTCAAAGATATGCAAAATATATAGAAGATTTAAATATTGTTCCAATTACAGTTAGTGCAAACTTCACCTTGATCTCTTGTCAGGACTTCGTTTCCTAAGTTCACCATCGATACACTGAATTGCTGGAAGAATAGATCTAGATTGGATGCAAGTGTGTCAACTAGGAACTGTGTTGGGGTATGGTTGTAAAGAAGTTAGTCTGTAAAGTCCGCACGGGTGTGGCTTCCTTGTGTCTCATATTTGCTTGTTGTTATGGGGTACCCGTCTTTTATAAAGGGTGATAAAATTTCTAAAACTTATTTTTGAAGGACAACACAATTCATAAAATGTTATTATATTACTAATTTAATATTAGTATTAATATATTTATGTTATACAAATTATACTTTCTAAATTCCAATTTAGAAAACATACATTCATTAAATAAATAGAAACATCTATTAAATTAAAATTATTTCCATGTGCAAGTTGCATTGATTTGTTAATCTATACTTTCTGAATTCCAACTTGCAAATAATATATTTATTAAAAAATAGAAACATCTATTAAATTATAATTATTTCCATGTCTTTCCATTTGCAAGTTGCCTTGATTTTTCCTAAAAACATAAACACTCATATTTTATTAAGTTGGGAGTTAGGGGGCCTTGGAGACAAAGGTTGAGAGTTATTTGCATTATAGAGGTAATTCTTGCACTATTTTTTTGCATGTGTATTTAGTAATTTATCCCATAATTTCAATAATCTCTATAGAGTTGGACTTGAAGAGTATTGGTTAATTCTCCAACTCCCATTGAAATTGAAATGAACATCTCTTATATTTCTCTCATGGTTCAATTTTAGTGAGGGATGCAAAATTTAAATGAAGGTAAGTATTAAATACGGGGTTGAGAGAGATGAAATCTTTGTGCAACATTTGGAATAAAAATTGCCTATGCAGTTTGTAGAATAAACGATACATACAAAAAAAGCATATAGAGCTATATTTTGTAGAGTCTTTCATTCATTATTTATAACGATTCGATTTACAGAGGCTTGCATCTATTTAAAAATATGGATTATGATTACATGTGCCATATATTTACAAAGACTCAAGCATCTCTTATAACAATAATGACTAGCCTATAGATATATAGCTTTCCAGTGGGCATATTGATTAAATTCAAATATAATGTAACTCTTACCTCCATTTTATGATAACAATTTTGCAAAAAAAAATAATTATGTGATATTTGTTTTATTTTTATATGCATAATTGTGCGAAATTATAAAATCATTTTTTGTTTATTTATGCTTCATTATTTATTTATTTTTGAGTGCATTCATATTTATTCTTTTTAAGTTATCACTTTATATAATATTAATTTAGTACATAAATGGTAAATAAAATGAATGTGAATCAAGTTAATGGATAGTGATACATACCACCATAGATCCATCTAAAAGGGGATCTACCAAGCGTCGAGAGGGATCAAAATTCTCATAAGTGCAAACTCCTTTTTAGACTGGAAATGTCGACGAAGTGTGTAATGCAATGCTTATGATTTTAATTTATCTCATTTATGTAGTTTTATATATATGTCGTTTGAAATATTTTAAATTTGATCTCAAGCGACATGTTATTTTTTATAATATTTTATTATTGTTTATAAAAGGCGCATGTCATTTATAGGATGAGCACGGAAGGAGTTACACATCTCCCCCTACTAGGGTGTAGAATGCACCTCTTCGGCGCAATTAATAATGATTATTTTAATTTTTATATAAAAAAGTCAAGAAAAAAAATATTTCTAAAAAAATCAATTCGACGGTAATATAAAAACCCAAAACCTAGAAAAAAAACATCCGACAGGTAGAATAAAAACCAAATTCCAACACTGCTTGTAAGTGTCGTTAAAGTTGTAAAGCCCACTCTGTATCACCCTGCAAAGGATTCTCTCATGTGTGGGTACTTGAGAACACCCCCCAAAAAAACCAAACATACTCATAAATTCTCAAATTCTCATATTTTACAGCTCTCATGTGTACGTACTTGAGAACACCAAAAAAAACCAAACATACTCATAAATTCTCATATTTTACAATCTATTTCTGCATATAATAGGAGAAGATAAAATAGCAAAGGTACAAACTTCCATATTCTTGGCAAACTGAAAAACCTTATATCAATCTAACTACCAGGTATGGATTTCAACTGAATAGACTCTAGACTTATATAGGCATCCTTACAGATTAAGAGTTTGGGCAATCAATTCCCTAAAATGACTGTAAAATCCTGAGATCAAAATCTTAACAACCAGGGATGGATTTCAATGATTGACTAGATCTTACTTTTCCCTAGTTACCAATTTATCAGACAATTTCAGAATATAGGTTTCTTTCACATATTGATATATAATGGATGTAGGATGGTTTTAATTTTGTGATTTTATAAGATGCATGTCATTTTTTTTAATCTGAATTACAGGGACCATGATCAACATCTCCACTGTCAAACAGCTCTCTACTCTAACTACAATAAACATCTAAAATTAACATGAAACTGTAATTAATTTAAAATAAAATTAAACCTAAAAAATAAAAACTGATAGAAAAACATAATGAGATCTCCTCACAGCAAATTGTAGAGCACACAACATGAAAGAATAACTAAACCAGGGATATTGAGCCCCTTTGACTAGAACAGTTGTATCAGTGTAGTCACACTTTCATGGGCTCGTGGAATGATATATGGGCTGGTGCAAGCTAATGCTGGCCACTCATGGCGCGTTAGTCGCAATGGATTTCTGGAAAAACAGAAATCTGAACGTCAAAAAGCAATATTAGAGCTACCTACACAACGTTTTGGAATATGGCCCAAGAAGATGAAACGTAGACAGTCGGATTACCTTCTGGAATATATAAATATTATTTATGGAAATTAAGTATAAATCCCCAAAAATGGGGTTCTCCTAACGTTGGTATGTTATTTTTTTAAGAAAACATAATGAATATGTTTGCGTTAGCCCTCAGGTTCGGTATTCAAATGGTGGATTTTTGTTTAAAAAAATTATATACAGTCGTAGATAACAGGCCGTTCTAGTGTGGCACTATTTTTCCATATTTATTTATGTTAATTTTAAATTTTTTTTTAATTAAGGAAGTCATCCCATCCCTAAAATAACTAGGCTGAGCATTAGCCCTCAATATCATGGTCTTAACATAATCAATCAACACTGTTTTTTTTAAAGGATGTAGGTTTTTGTGTGTACTTGTGTGGGTTCTTTTCCGTTTTCAAAATAGGTGAGCCAATAAAAAGTAATAGATGAAAGAAATAACCTACTTTTTGTGTAAGATTGACGTTAGTGCAATTGAAATTTACTAAAAAATAGGAACAAATAATAGATTTAATAAAAAATTACATATTCGGAATCTGCACACATAGTTCTACAAGTGTGTGCAATTTCATTAGCAGTGGACAAGTGTAGCATATGCAGAATCATGCTCGAAATAGAAGAAGTTATATAATAAGATGTATTTTGTTATAACACAGCCAAAGTCACTTTGTTTGGCAACCTGAACCTAAAACCAAAGTGGCCAAGTCATCCACCACATTGGTGGGAAAGGAATTGACCGCCAAAATTTAGAAATTTAAATGGCACGTGCGCATTGTTTTCAATACACGCGCACGCACTAAAAGCACGCACGCGCTTTTATTTAATAATTTGAAATGTAGTCTTTATTGTGTTTATTATGGTGATGATGGTGATGAGGATGATGATTATTATGAAGGCATTGAAGATGATGATGATGATGATGATGAAGATGAAGATGATGGTGATGAAGATGATGAAGATGATGATGATGATGATGATGAAGAAGAAGACAATGATGATGATGATGATGATGATGATGATGATGATGATGTTTATGACGATCATCATCATCATCATCATCATCATCATCATCATCCTCATCCTCATCCTCATCCTCATCCTCATCATCATTATCATCATCATCGTGATCATCATCATCATCCTCATCATCATCTTCATCTTCATCATCATCATCTTCAACATCTTCATCATCATCCTCTTCATCACCATCATCATCATCCTCGTCACCATCATCATCATCATCCTCTTCATCACCATCATCATCATCCTCATCACCATCACCATCATCATCATCTTTGTCATCTTCATTATCATCATCACATCATCATCATCATCATCATCTTCATGATGACGACAACGATGATGATGATGATGATGATGAAGATGGCGATGGTGATGATGATGATGAAGATGGAGACGGTGATGATGATGATGAGGATGATGATGAGGATGGTGATGAGGATGATGATGAGGATGATGATGAGGATGGTGATGATGGTGATGAGGATGATGATGAGGATGATGATGATGATGAAGATGTTGAAGATGATGATGGTGAAGATGATGAAGATGAAGATGATGGTGATGATGATGATGATGATGATGACGACGAAGATGGAGATGATGACGAAGATGATGATGATGATGATGATGGTGATGATGATGATGATGATGATGATGATGATGATGATGAATATGATTATGAAGATAGCGATGATGATGATGATGATGATGATCAAGATGATGGTGATGAAGATGATGATGAGGATGATGATCATGATGATGAATATGATGATGGAGATGATGATGATGATGATGAAGATGAATATGATGG